>OY757309.1:34836170-35562003 GCA_963583905.1 Stenurella melanura
AGTCCAATAAATCACGGATTTTTGCTGATGATTCCTTTGTTATGACCGGTAAATTGAATAGAGCTTTTACATGATTATGTACTAAGAGACGTTCATTGTCAAATCTTTGTAATAAAGTGCCCCATGCTACGTTGTAGTAACGTTCTTTAAATTCTATTGATTTAATTATTTGCGACGCATTGCCTTCTAAGGCTGCTCTGAGATAATGAAATCTTTGCATGTCGTTTATGCCAGTATGTTCGTGTATCAGCGATTTAAATGTATATCGAAATTCTAGCCAACTTTCATAATCCCCACTGAATTTTGGTAACTGTATCGTGGGTAATTTTATACCTTGAAGGTATTCATTATTTGACCTAGAACTTACACTTCTATGTGAAGAAGTTCGTTTAACATTTTCATCAACGTTTGTGTAATCGTGCAAGAGTTTTTTAGCTAGTGCAACTTGTGTATAATAATTTTGTTCGAATGTATTTCTCTCGCGAAATTGTTCCTCCACATTCTCCGCAATGTTTTCAAGCTGGCTTTGTATTTCATCAAAATCCCCTAATAAACTTTCTTGAATTTTATTAAGACGCTTTTCTAATTGTATGATTTCTAATTCCACGGGTATTTGTCCTTTTTCTAAATTGTCATTTATTTTGGTAATAAAATTCGAAAATCCGGTTAATTTTGCTTTTAGTCTAGCTCTTTTTCTTATTAAAGATTGTAATTCTGATTGACACATTGTGATTAAATTAAACAGTAAATATTAAATGCACTGAATAACTAAATGCCCTGTATGAATGAATAATATTGAACCCAATGTTGTGTAGAAAACGTTCTTAACAGACAAATCTTTGTTTTGGATAATGTACTAAATTTAAATGATTTAATTTATTTTTACACGCAAATAACTCGTACAAGTTTAAAACAGTATAGAAAAAATGGATAGGTAATAAAAAGGAACCAACTCACCGATGCTCCGATGTTTTTGCAGAGTTGCCCTGATGAATTACGACCTTGTTCACTGAACCTGTGCTGAATCCCGCCCTGTTTGTCAAAGACTGCGTTGGTCCACTTCAACTCAATCTGTGCTTTGCTTGGTAACAACTATAGTAGTGTCTTGGTTCTCAAATAATTTGATTTGAATTTTTCACTGATTTTAATAATTCGGATCGAAGACCATAATTATGCCGATGTTTGAATGGACTGTAGTTTCACTTATTTGTAATAAAATGTTTAAGCAAATTTAAATATACATATTGCTCGAATTTACAATGTTATGATGTACTTATGATATTTCAGTAATTTCTCAGTAATTCTCTGCTCTTACTTCAATACTGTCCTATATTCATCAGTTCATCACCTTTCACCTTTATCCCCTCCCTTTCCAGAGGCGGCGCAGTTTTTATAGCACTTCACAAAAAAAGTGTCAATATTTCGAACAGTGTCCAATGTAAGTATAGTGTTATTTTATTTATATTTATATCTTCTTAGTAAGACAAAATATTAACAGAACCTTTTTTTAATTTACATATTTAACGTCGGTCTATTTCTGCGACTAAGGCCAATTATGACAGGAGACGAGCCAGACCAAATGTTTAAAATGATCTAGTGCATTTTCCAGATTTCTAGCAATTTCTCATGGACCAATATGACGTTTTAATTCACTCCTAGTTTTAAGAATAAAGTATAGTATCTATGCCTGTCTGTGTGTAGCTGGATTTAAAAATAAACAATATAACAATTTTGTTTTTTATTACAGGTGCAATTGAACACGTTACAACAAGAAGCAAAGGAAGATAGTGCCCCACAGCGGCTCTTATCTTCTTCGCCATTAAGTAAAAAAGAAAAGTAGTGGCTAACTCCAGTTCTGTATCTTTATCATATTTTGTTGTACGTACGACTAAGTCTAATAAAGAAGAAATAGATAAACAAATTGCTAGAGCTTTTTATGCGACAAACAGCAGTTTTATGTGTATTGAACAACCTGAAGTAAAAAAGGCAATAACGCTTATACAACTTGGATATGTACCACCATCTCGATATGATGTGTCCAACAAACTGCCCGATGAAGTGTATAACAAGGAAAAACTAAATGTTTTAAAGATTTATCAGGAAGTTCAGTTTGTCTGTCATTGGATGGATGGTCCAACATACACAATGAACCAATAATATGTGCAACTGTAACCACGGAAAATGGGTCTTCCCTTTTAGTAGACACAAAAGACACATCTGGAAATTCCCATACATCTGTATATATAACAGAACTTGCAACAAAGTTAATTAAAACTCTAAAGACTGACTATACCTGTACAGTAGGCAGTTTTGTGACGGATAATGCTGCCAATGTGAATGCTATGAGAAATGAAATTAGAGAAGATAAGTTCTGTTTTATATGTGTAACCTAACTGTTCTTTTCTTCTTTTTATTTGAATTTTTTGTAATTTGTATCTAGCTTTTAAATAAACTGTACTTTTTATTTGAATTTTCTGAACTTTGATTTACTTAGATTATTGGCTTCACACAACTTGATTTAAGTCATGATTTAAATTCAAAAAATCAGTTGATTTAAATCATGATTTAAATCGTCGCAACCCTGGTTATGAAGTCCCGTTTTATTTATGAAGTTCGTGTTTTACCCTAGATATTTTCGACTTTCTATGAGAAAAATGATAAAATCCCATTTCTATTCGTTTTCTTTATACCTAAGCCTTACATTTTGGAGCAATAATTTTATCGAACTAGGTGCAAGTAAATGATTTTATATATTCAATGATGGAATAATACCATAAGTGTACAGAAAATATTTTGTGTCCACAGAAATTTATTAGACATATAAAAATTGATACCCATATATGTTATAATACTTGTGAATTGGAATGGATATTTTACAAAAATTTTGTAAAGGAAAAAATTTATGTTTAGGTATATTCTCGGGTATATTTTAATGGCAGTTAAGTATAATTTTGTATTTTTGTCTCTGTATAAGTACCATATAGGATTATTATTACCTAAACTGTTATGAGAAGTCATTTATATCATGTGGCCGCACACAGTTGACAAACACAGTTACAGAAGTAATTGTATCAAAATAAGTTACTTACAGCTCTGTTGTACTCTTCTTCCATAATTTCATTCATCCTCCTATGATTAGCCTCAAGTGATTTAAGTCGGTTTGCCCAATATTCATCGTTCTGTTTTAAATCTTCTACGTGTGCCTGTCGAAGTTGAATCGTGGTTAGATTAGGTTCATTCCAATAAAATGGTACAGCAACAAATGGTCCTGTCTGTGAAGGAGGTACTACAGCAGGAGCCGGTTGTATTTCTTGTCTTACCACTGATGAAAAATATAAATACTATTATGTAACTCATACTTTTATTTTTCAAATTATGAATGATTTATAGCGCAAATATCGTTGAATCCACTTTAACTAATCTAATAAAATGGAATGAAGGTTTACATTAGCACTATTATGTCGCCTAAGTATTTCTACAATAATTTTTTTTCTATATAACCTTACATTGGTTTCCTCGAATACGATCGACAACCCCTTCTGAAACTTTTATTACACTAGTGGGATCATCATTTTCTACGGTAAATTTCCTTGTTTTACTTGGTCCACCACCCATTTTAATTTATTCACTACTTGAACTATCCAAAAGTACTGTTTCGAATGTTTCGATGTTTTGTTACTTTTCCTTCTCTCTTCACTTGGCCATCATCATACCATCATACAATGTCATAATATGTCATATGTCAATTATGTCATACATGAAATTAGGTAACAGAAAACAAGTCAACAGTCAACAACAGATGTCAAGTTGGCAAAGCACAATTCACTAGTGCTAAATTAAAAAATTAAATTTTAATACAAAGTTTATGCCGCGATTAAAATTGAGGCAATTCTTTGGTATTAATTAAGTTTACAATTTTTTGTCATATGAATTCAGGGCTTAGAAAAATATAAGGAATGTCTCCTAAATACTGGGATTCTTATATAAAAAGTCGCTTATAATATAATAATGTATTGTGTTTATTATAAAAAGCTGCATATTTCACTCATTAACATCACAGTAACGTGCTTTATTCGCAAACTATGACAAAATGATTTTGCAATTATTAATGCCCTTGGGACATTTATTTATAATGTAACATAACTGATAATATTCTAAACATTGTCTAGATATCTGTATATTTCTCGAATTTTTTTTTTTCGATACAGAATTTTTTAGATTCAATTCATCAATAGTAACATAAAACATAAATAGTAGTTTCCATACACTCTTTTCAGTCGGGTGTCTACCACCCTGTATATTTATTTTACGTCTACGTGACGTACGTAACGTTACTGCTATTTGTAGGGGGAGGAGGGCGGTATATTCATATTCATTCATAGGTGAGGAGTGGTATGTGGATGAAACTTGTAAATAGTGGGATGAAGAAAAAGTTAAAATTTACTTTTATTTCTTTTTAAATTTCTATTAATTTTTTTGCTGCAATGTTTTTCAACCGTTTTTGAAGTTGATCATTGTGTTTTGTGTATTGTATGCTATTATAAAAGTGTTCAGGAAGGATGGCCAGTGAGAAAAAACAGTGGGATTCAAGCCAACTTAGAAAATATGATTTGAATTTGGAACAAATACCTAGATTACATTATACAGATCCAAAAATTGATGAATTTATCAAAGCAAATGTAAGTGGATTGTCTTTCATTATATCAAAATATTTAATTTAATAACATAGCATAACCTCAAACCGCTTTGTTTACTTTTTGTATTAGGAAAAATTATTTTATTTCAGCAACCTGTTTTGATTACCGACTCAAATATTGTTAAACCAGCAAGAGACAAATGGACTCTAGAATACTTGGAAAGAAATTTGGGAAACTCTGGGCATACAGTTTATGTGTCTCGAAATCATAAATTTAAATTTTATGATGATAAAAAAATTTTGAACAAAAATAATCCAAAGGGAGTTGAATTCACACCACCAACAAGACGAGTTGAGATGAAAGTATTTGAGTTTATGAAAAGACTTAGGGAATGGAAACGTGGAGAAGAAAGGTATATTTATTTGTCCGATAATATAATAAACTTATATACCTATATTTATGAAATCTTGTAGCAGAACAAAACAATTAAATCTACTATTTTAATAAAAATTGGGATTCAAATTATTAATTAGGTACTTATATTGATTGATGATTCAGCTGACAAATTCTTAAATAGATTTTTTATTAACTTAAATTCTTATTAAAAAATTTAATCAAAACAACTATTCCTTAATTGATATAGGACAGAAAACTGAACCATTGCACTATTAGCCGGGCAGATCTGGCTTTTGAAAGGTGACTGAAAAAAATTTTTTTGCCAACTTATAGAGTTAGGTTCCCTCCACCATTCCAACAAGTTTTTACAGGGCGGAGTCGGCGCGGGGTGGGGGAAACGGCCCATTAAAAGTATGGGAAAGCAGTTTTTTCCAACGTATCTCCACAGGTGTTGGTGCCACAAAAAAAATCATACTTACCAAGAATGAAGAGCTTGACAAAACACGTAAACTCGTTCTAACCTGAACCCGACCGCATAATTAGTTCGTGTGATATTGTGATTGAAACTTGAGAAAAAACGAAAAATTTAATTAATTATTTCTCGACAAGGAGTGGAGTTGGGGACTCAATTTTTTCTGAATAGAAGGGTATTGATGAACATTTGATGAGGCCGGAGAGTGGGGGTGGTGGGACAATTAGAAGGGGAGATATGGGAGGAAACCAAAATTATTAAAGCGCTGATAACTTCCTTATTAATAGAGCTACAGCAATCTGGCCGGGACCAATTTCCGTACTTTTTTTAATGTCAAAAGATACCACTGACGATTTTTTTTTTAATGCCTAGCACGCAAAATAAAAAACGGGAGATTTTTTGCACGCCTTTTTCGGCATGAAGGAAGGGGATGGGGGATAATTTTTTCACTAATTAATAGCATTTTTTTTTATCTTCAATATGCGCCCAGGAAGATCACGATCTGATGTTTAGGAAGGAAGATGAAAATTTTGAGAAAGGTCCTTTCTTTCGACTTTTCTATTTTATAAGTACCCGATGTCCATACATTGTCCGCCCACGCATTCTGATTCCGATTTTTGCTTCGTTGATTAGACGTCACCAAAATTTCGACGTCCTCTCAATGTAAAGACGACGATATATCACAGCGATTTGACGTCGATAGATGACGTCAAATAGACGTCGCAAAAGGAGGTCAATTATTCGTCGCAAAATGACGTAAAGTGTACATTGTCTGAATTTTACAAATATTTTTGAAAATTTCAAAAAATAATGAAATAAAAGACTCATTTTACTAAGTTGTCTTTTACATATTACGTTATTTTAAAGTTTAATCCAATCCACATCATGTGCGAAATTGTCCAGAATAAGATTTTATTCTATTAATTACTTTACATTGTTGTAGCAATTATGCATCCTAAATTATAAAGTAGGAGCAGCAAAATATATCATATTATATTATAGGAGTATAAATAAAACAGTTGTGTTACTTTAAATAAATTTTTATTTTTTATTGCAAAAACCAATTTCAATAATAAAAAACAATTGCTTAGGCTAAAAATTTAAATTGGTGTTTTTTTTTAACTAAACAATGATGTTTACAACTTATATAATATTTTATTATAACTAATTTGTTGCCAGTAAGTAAGTAGAACGCTCGTTCACACGTGTGTGAGTTCGAGGAGAGCGGGAGAGAGTAAGTGCCCCCGGCGGCTCAACTGAAGCTTGCCCGTTTTCGTTCTGTTTTTCCTCTTGAAACTCCCGCTAGCGGACAATCTATGGACATCAGGTACTTATAAAATAGAGAAGTTGAAAAAAAGACTTCTCAAAATGTTCATCCCGACCCGAACCTCCCACCCCTCTCCATTCTCCCGCTACACAGCAAAAACTTTGCCGGCCTATATCTCCCTTTCTACATAAAAAAAATGCTATTAATTGGTGAAAAAATTCTATCCCCCACTCCCTTCCTTCATTCCAAAAAAGACGTGCAAAAAGTGATTTTTTATTTTGCGCGCCAGGCGTTTGTTTCCAAAAAAAATCTGTCAATCTTTTAACAAATAAAAAAATACGGAAATTGGTCCCGGCCAGATTGATGTAGCTCTATTAATAAGGAAGTTATCAGCATCATCAAGTGTTGATCAATACACTGTCAATCAGAAAAAATTGAGGCCCCAACTCCACTGCCTCTCTAGAAATAATTAATTTAATTTTTCGTTTTTTCGCAACTTCAATCAGAATATCTCGCGAACTAATTATGCGCTTTTGGTGAGTACAATTTTTTTGTGGGACTAACACCTACGGAGATTTGTCGGAAAAACTGCTTTCCCATGCTTTTAATGGGCCGTTTCCCCCACCACCCGCCGACTCCGCCCTGTAAAAACTTGTCTGAGTTATGCAGGCGACCTAACTTTATAAGTTGCCAAATTTTTTTTTTTATTTGGAGCACTCTCTTTTTGACCCTGTTTTTTCTCCATATCTGCTCCACTATATACTGCCCCAAATTTTATAGGAAAACGTTTTCTGATGTGACGCCTATAATTTCATGTATAATCCATTTCCTACATAATGTTCAAATGCTGCTTTTAAATAGTTTCTTTATTCAAGCTAATGGGAAGGAACTAATGCTTGCATACCAGTTGAGAAACTTTTCTAATTCAATTGAAAATGTCGTTTGAGTATCCATGTCACATTTTATATCATTTACATGTTGCAAGCGTGGTCATTTTTGCACTTCCGAATGAAATTAGTAAGAAATTCTGTAATATGTTATTTGTGGATGAACCATGTAAATGTATATGTATACCTAGTTTTGATTAAGTAATAACTACTTCTGAAAGCTCGGTCCCCTCAGGGGTGCCTCAAGGGTCAATTTTGGGCCCCATGCTACTGGTGCTATATGTTTTATTTACATGAAACAATAAAATTCTGCAAATTCTATTGATGTGCAGACGGATTGGTGTGCAGATGACAGTCAAATGTATACTATATATAATTCAGCTGACAGGTCAGGCAAAAAATACAAAAAGAAACAATAAACGACAATAAAGGTTAAAATAAAAATAATAATAAAAATTTTAAAAAAATACAAAAAAAAATTCGTTAAAAAAAAGGATACTTACGTAAGGAAAGAACAGTTTTTAAAAAATTGTGTAAAAACTCGTTTTATTAATAATTTTAATGATAACTTCTAATAATAATCAATAGGGAATACTATCGACATATACGGCACGTTTACTACTTGCACTTAAGGTTTGGATCTACAGTAGTCTTCTACATAATCTTTCATATTGAGAAATTTAAGAATGTATGTATGGACATATACAGTTCAACATGTCACTGTGCGAATGGTCATGCTACCTAAGCCACGGCTTTGAATATAGATAGATAAATAGAAGAAACATAAATACATGAACCAGGTTAGGGAGTTGCTCTATTGATTGGTTGATTCATTCATTCATTCATTCATTGGTTGATTGATTTATTGATTTGCCAGAGTAAGGTGAGAATTGCTGCCGATTCCGGGCATCCATGGAGGTTCGTTCCAACACGCAGCTTGGTCCTCCATCGAACACCTCCAACGGACGGCCAAACCGCGTGCCAGAACCAAGTCTCCATTGTTTTATGTACCGCCGGACCGGCTGCGCTGGGTTGGACATGGGACATGCTTGTTGTCAGCAGCAAGAGCCACATGACGCATGGGGTAGAAATATAGGAAGGGAAGTGTAGGTGTTTGTGAGATGCTTCTTTTAAGTTTTCATCGGATGAGAAGTGTAGACGTTTGCAAGATGCTTCTTCTTAGTTTCCATGCTTCTTTTAAGTTTCCGTCTATCATCATCTCCTTATTTATTCTTCCTCCAAGTCTTCTGTTTCTGGATTTAGCAGTGCTTCTGCCCGCCTGCGTTCACTTCGTTTGTCTGCCAAGACATACATGCATTCGCTAAATTTACCTTTCTACAGGTAAACGTTCATTTACGGTGGAAGTGCCCTATCTCACGATAAAATAGCTTTTTATGGCGGGTTGATTATGAGAAAGAGGCCCGAGAGGACACTTTGCACGTCCTGTATGTTAGTTTATTTCTACAGTAATTACCCTCAACTACCACTTCCCAATTTCGGGTATTTTCTGTTTCATTAGCTATATTTAATACCTTTTCATTTTTACTTTTAAATTTTTCTTTGTTGTGTAATAAACTGTCCTGTGACAAGGATTGATAAACCAATAAATAGAACTTAAAAATAAAACTTATATTTCATCCTTTTCTTATGTTACTACTTCCACTCGTTAGATACCATTCTGCTGCCTTTCACTGATGGTGTATTATGTTACCAGATGTTTACTTTAATGCACAACCACTTGAGAAAGGATGCTTGGTCGTCTTAGCATAGGGATTAGGCACTTACACTTGCTTTATTTCATACGATTTAAAAAACTACGCGTAATTATTAATTCCATATGAACTTTGTTTTTCTGTTATGGCGTTTCACTTCGCGCAGAATTTCTTGATGTATGGGTGGCTTAAATTTTATCGAGTTTAACGTGATTTTTACCGCTTTTTTAGAGCTTTCTTTCGACAACGCGTTTTTCAGTACGTCTATACACGAGACTAGTCCAACGCGGAATCCCTAGGCACATTGTTTAGTTGCCATATAAATAGTCATCATGTCATCAAGCAAACATTGACTCAATTAATTGCTTAATAATAACGTACCTATTTAAATTAAATATTTTAATGGTACTTTTATTATTTTCCTTCAATATGTTATTTCGACACTTTTCATTTTTCACCTTTATAAAATATCCAGCAACACGAGCAGGCGAAAAATTACTCATATCATTTCACTCATACAGAGAATATTTTTGCTTATCCAACTGAGAAATGGGCGCGCAGGTCGGCGCGAAATGATGTCGAAGAGGTTCAACGTACCTCTGAGAACTCATCTCATTAATGATATTTAGGGAGTTGCCCTATTGTATATAAATTATATTAAATCAGATTAAGGTCACTAGATAAAAATTCATCTGTGGTGTAGAGAGCGCCATTAAGTAGATAATTTTTTATTTTCTTTTTAAATTGAATTTCGTTTAAAGCCCTTACCTGGGGAGGCAAGGCGTTAAAGAATTGTATTCCTAGATAACCAGTGCCGTCTCTGGTTCTAGTTAGTCGTAGGAAATTATTATTTAGATTATCTTTATTTCTAGTGTTATGGCAATGAACCTGGCTTCTGGTGCTAAATGAGTCCTGATTTGTTTTATATATATATAGAAAACATTGAAATACATACGTACAGGGTACAGTCATGATTCTCAATTTTTTTAACTGTTCTTTACAGTCATCTCTAAATTTTAATCCGGATATTATTCGTATAACTCTGAATGGCATATGAAATTGTAAAGTGGATGAAGCTGTGATAAGCAGTTGTTAAGGTAATTTCAGACACTTTACCAACGAGGTTTCGGAGCAGGTAAGTGTATTTAGAGATTTTAGTACAAACAGAAGCTGCATGATTTTCCCACAACAACTTTGGTTCTAAGTTCACACTCAGAAATTTAATAGATTCAGGGTTATTTACTTCCTCCATGTCACGCACACTGAATATCATGGTTTCCGTTTTAGATGTATTCAGGCACAACTTAGTTGTTAGTTATGAACCAGGTTTGGATAGTTGTAAATAAATAACACCTGCAATAACAAACACATAACTCTAAACGAAATCATAGTTTACTTTCTATGTAGAATAAGTTATTTCTTAAGTGAATGGTCAAAGTTATTGGTATATAAGACAATTATAGCCCCTCATTTTATGTATTGCCCTACTATATTATTTATGCTTAACAATAGTGAATTTTACAACTTACAGAAAATACAAAATAAGGCTCTAAGGTCCATATTAAATTGCAATCCATATACAAGTATACGTTTCATGTTAGATCAAGTCGAATTATTATCAGTTAAACAAATTATTATGTTAGGTGTTTTTATATTTTTGTTTAAGCTATTAAACAATATGTTACCTGCATATCTACTCAACCATTGTTCGTTTGTCAATGATATACATGAACATAACACACGTAACAATCAAAACTTCTATGTAGAAAGAGTGAATACAAACTATGGACAAAATCACTTGTTTAATAAAGGTTTACGATATTATAATGACTTGCCCCAAGAAATAAAAAATTCCTGCAATATTGTTGTTTTCAAGAGTAAATGTGCAGAGTATGTAAAGGAAAAGTGGCCAATATAACAGAATTGTGTTTTTTATATTTTGATTTATGTAATGTTATGTTGAGTAAATTTTTGTTACATTGTGTGTTATACATTTTATCATACCATTTATACATTTCTTTTTTTATATCATTTGTATTATTTAGCAGAGCTAATAAAGATATACTTTACTTTACTTTACTTTTACTAAATAGGATACACAACAAAATAAATGGGGATGAGAATTGCTAATATAAACTAAGTACTTACACTCCTGAAAATGTTTGGGGTTTAATTGTAAAAAAAATATATAAAAAGAAATTTTTGACAACAAAATTCAAGCGAATTATGGGAAATAATTCACGGGTGCTGGGAGGAGCTTAATATAAGCATTATATGTAATTCAGTCAATGCCGAATAGATTGGGTCAAGCAATAGAAAAAGATGGTTATATAACCAAATATTAGATTTTCATTTAAATATTCTTGTTCTTTGTTTTGTTGGAATTTTTATAAAACTGTTACATATAAATATAATGCAATATACATAATTCAATTTTTCTTAATTATTTCACTGATGCCCGACGCCAATGATTTGATTTCTGACAACCTAGGACATGTAACAAGCCGGCTTTACACAAAAATGATAAAGCTCGCCTCTCATTCTAATACTTGTACACCTTTTTTATGAATAGAACTGTATATATGCATAATAATACATTTTTATTGCTATATAAGGAAGCAGTGTGTGGATAATTCGGATAGCAACGAGTCAATGTAATCGTTCCATGTTAATGAGAGTCAGTTTGTACACCAAGGTATTTTACCATTAGGTTGGTTTTTAAATTATTTAAAATTAAGCCGTTAGTCAAGCAATAATTCTCCATCGGGGAAACTAGTATTTGTTCTACAGATAATAGATCGAAATAAATGTATCATGTAAAGAGGGAACAACAACATTAAAAAATACAATAAATAATAAGGGACCCAACACGCTCCCTTGGGGAACCCCGTTATCCACCTGCCTGGGTCTAGAAACATAGTTTTTACCATTCTGGCTTAAAATTACTTTTAGTTGCCGATCTACCAAATGTTTTTAACCAAGTTAGAGCAGGCCCTGTAACACCATACCCACTAAGTTTGTCTAGTAGCAAATCATGCAGAATCGTGTCAAATGCGCGTGATAAGTCAAAGAAAACACATGCACTTTTATTTTTATCTTCAAAACCATTTAATATGAAATTATAAAGGGATAGTACTGCATCTTGCATTGCCACACCTTTCCGGAAACCGAACTGATTGTCAGTATCTTTTGATGTTAAAAAATTGAATAGCCTATTGTGGTATGCTTTCTCATAATTTTGAAAAGACTGACAGCAGGGCAATACCCCTATAATTTGAAAACAATGATTTATGCGTAAAGGGATGATTTAGAGCTTTTCAAGACACTTGGAAATAATCCCTCCTGGAACGACATATTCATTAAGGTAGTTTTAAGGGTTCAACTATATAATCTACAATGCTTCATAACAGTAAACAAGGTATTTCATCATACCTGCAGAATTCTTGCAAGATACAGATTTAATGATTAGTATAAGTTCATCGGTAGTAATTGGTGACAAGAAAAATGAGTTTGTGATGGTTCAATATTAGCTGTATTAGTAATGGTCATGCTCTGTGTTAATTGCTCTATGGATTTAATAACAAACACATCGAATGAATGCGCAATGAAATGAATGAATTTGCTGACATCCCATGAGGTTAAATAAAGCTTATTTATTATTATTATTATTTTTATTGAAAGAGAAGTCAAGTTTCATATAACAGTTAGTCGTGGTAGTTTATTCACTGGCACCTAGACTAATAACTGATTCTTTCTAGGCTGTATCTACAACAAATACTTAATTCAACAGTGGGACCTGCGATTGTAGAAGATTATATGAGGTTTGATTGGCATTACGTAGCAGAAAAGAAAACTAAATATAATTGGGGTGAATTAACTTCCAACCTCCTTTTTATTGCAATGGAAGGTAACGTGACACCTTGCCATTATGATGAACAACAAAATTTTTTTGCACAAATTCAAGGTTTTAAAAGGTGCATATTGTTTTCACCTGATCAATTTGAGTGTCTGTATCCACATCCTGTTCACCATCCCCATGATAGGCAAAGTATGGTAAGAGAAATTGTTTGAGTAGCACAAGTATTATTATTCATGTATACATTATGGTCTATGGCATTATTCAACATTTAATAATGTTAACTAGATAATTCACATTGCTAACTCAACATTCTGTTATAATATTACCAAATAAGGAATGCGGGTTAAGCCAAAAGATGTTCGAGTAAAATTTTCTGGTTTGTATCTGAAAATTATACATCCAGAATATCTCAATCCAAATTTCGATATCCATAGTTAAGTAATTGTGACTTTTATAAAGCTGAAACATAATATGACTTGCACAAGTTCAGCAATGATGTTTAAATGAATATTCATACCATAATGCAAAACGTTTACAAATGAACAAGTTTCACTTATTGATAAATGTTTTATATTAATATTTCTCTCTTACACACTTTATGTGTACATCAGCTGTCAATAACATTCAAAACCTATTAAATATCATGACCCATAGCAGCCAAAGTCGGCCATTAAATTATGCACCAGTAGGTAGGGATAAAAAAGTATTAAAAAGTGCATTTTTGAGCCAGGAGCAAGATTTCGATTATTTTTCAATAGTTTATCACTCCTTGAAGAAAAAGTTCCCTGCCTGACGCTAAATGGGTGAATTCGTTTATCAAACATGTAAAAATAAATGCTCTGTTTTTCTTATCATCAGTTTCTTTGTTTTTCTATTAAAGGTAATATTAGACCATGTAGGAAAAATAATAACTGACATTTTCTGCTCCGCCCGCGTCTCTAGTGGAGGAAACTTTCCAATTTTCTGACACTTGGAAAATATTGTTATTACGGTTTCCCACATAATTACATTCTTTTGGTGCCAGAGAATATAGGAAAAATAGTAACTGAAAATTTTCAGATGAATTAGACAATTAATGATAAAATGTGTCCGGGCTAATTGTACCGCCATTTTGAATTTCACAATTTCGATTTCATATTCATAACCTGCTACTTCAATAACCCCGAGATACCGATTTACAGCGGAATCAGACAATAAATGTTAAAAATGATTTGCCATTTTGGCGCAGCCATTTTGAATTTCTCAATTTCTATGTCATATTCGTAACCAACGATGTCGAAAATCTGCGCGTACCGATTTTCATTGGAAGAGGATGACAATTAAGGAAATTATTTTAATGCAATTTCCGGTTATTGTTTCACATCCTGTATATGGTGTAAACGTGAGGATTTTTCAGGACCGTGCCTTACCGGCCGGTAATGTGAAAATTTAAAAACATGGATTTTTCAACCGTTTATAACTTGGTGAATACGTGGAATGGAAGGTCTTTTTAGGTCTCCATGGAAAGAGGGAGGTTGGCGTTTTATTTTGATACCAGATCTCACTGGTGGAACCGGAAATCCGGCTCGTCACGAACTAAGGAAAAATGGCGTTTCTTGTAAGAATTAAAAAACATGGATTCTTCAAAAATTCATAACTAAATAAATACGTCGAATATGAGGGCGCGCGATGTCTCTATGGACAGAGGAAGATTGGCTCTTTATCTTCATACCAAATGGACCAGCAAAGTCGGAAATTCGGTTCAGCAAGAGTGAAAGAAGAATGGATCTATCAGAAAATGTTGAAATTTAACCTAAAAAATTGAATAACATGAAATTTTCTAACTTTTATAACTAAATAAATATTTCGAGTGGAAGCTCGTTCTATGTCTCGTCTCTATCGAAAGAGGAAGATCGGCGATGTATCGACATCGTAAATTGCAGGATCAAATTCAAAGATCAGCTCGACACACACGAAAAAAAATGGGTATATTTTAGCGTTTAGTGAATTTTGCGTAGAATGAGAGCGACTGAAAATGAAAATGAATTTTCACCCCTTTCACGACACTTTGGAACTTTGCTGCAAGGAAAAAAGTTGTTAATTTTGATTGGAACTACCGATTATACGAAATTTTGGTTTGGGGTTCACCTACTAATATGTACCTACCTACCTTATTAGTTTTTTGCTGCTCATTGAATGGGCCTTTTCAGCATATTTTTTTTACTGCGGAATCATAAATTTTATGAAAAATTAAAATACCCATATTTTTTCAATTTCTATTTTGATGCAGATTAGAGCCAGAAAAAAATAATTAAAATCACCTATTTACAAGTCTAATTTAAACAATTATCCGTAACGCGCCATTAATACGTCAGCAATCCCAAGCCAATAGTGTAAAAGGCGACTCGGCAACGTTGTACAAAATCAGCATTCGTTTGTAGTGATGGGCGATATCGCGATTTTCCAATCACTCCTTAACGGCGACTTATATTTTTCACTTCCGGTGGTTTTAAACTAACGCCATCACAATCTGCAAGCTGATATGTTTACCGTTCGCCGCAATTTGTTTGTGTGAATGTATGGCTGCATTAAGCAGCACTGGACAAGTATGAATTGAAAGTAAGACAATGTAAATTACACTTTATATTAATATTTTATGTAATCACGGTGATTTAATCGCGGTGATTTAATCGCCGGCAGTGGCATATCGCCCATGACTAGACGTTTGACAGCTTGTTGATGTTAACATTTTGGTTTTGAGGTTAGCGTAAATTGAAAGCCTCCGATTTCGATTAAAATGTCTAGCAAGCAGTGTTTTGTTCCATTCTGTGAAAATACGACCGAAAATGCCCCAGAAAAGACGACACAGCTCAAATGAAAGTTTAAGGTTATCCGCTATCCGCACGCTCGGTGATCGCAGTGTTGTCGGTTTGCAAGTTCTTCTGTTGTGTCCTCGATGATGATTGGTGGGATTACGTGTGCAACCAAGGCGCGTGAAACTCGAGCGTTTGAAATACCCCGTGAAAGTTGTTGTATTTTGCTAATTTATTTCTCAGAGATTGCTGTTCTAAGACGCCTCATTTTTAGATGAAAAATTATTTTATTTTCCCCAAATGACACCCACCATATTTAAATGTCAAAATTCGAATGTACTGTAAAGGCCCATTATCTATTCTCCTAACTGATCAGTTTATGCATGGATAATAATAATAAGTAATAATAATAATAATAATTTTATTTGTCACGTAAGCTGATACATAGGAACAGATGTGAAAATCAAAGAAAAAGTAAAATTACATGTAAATACACAATTAATAGTAAAACACAAACAATAGATATATAACATCATAAACAATAGACATTTAAACAAACTCATTAATACTGTAAAGACAACTTTGAATTAGATATTGTTTTAATAACGATTTAAAATTATTGACGTCATTCAGCGGTTATTGTTGTTAATAACTGATTAATAATATACACTATAATATATATCTAGTTCTGAGTTTATATAAGTTTGTTTTATGTTTTAGGTTGATTTTGATCGGCCGGACTACACCAAATTTCCAAAATTTAAAAATCTCAAAGGCTGTGAAACAGTCATAGAACCAGGTGACGTTTTATATATTCCAATATATTGGTGGCATCATGTTGAATCGTTGATGAGAGGTGGTCCCACAGTAACAGTAAATTTTTGGTACAAGGTAAATATTCTTTTTATGAAACTGAACAGTAACTGTGACAACTTAACACGTTCCTGCGTGTGGCACGGATCCGTGACGCAAAAGTTGAGATAAGGAATAATAAAGATCCCAATATTGACCCTTCTGGCACTCCATATTGAATTAAATTTAAATTGGCATTTATGTTATTATAATGAACTAGTTGTTTGTTGGATAGATATGATGATTGTATAATTTTAGTGCTCACAGGACTAAATCCATAATTTAGTTTTAAAATTAGCATGTCATATGCTTTAGCCTTGCTAAATTTATAAAAAATTCTACCTATGTATCAGAGTTAAAATTGCCATTTTTGTATTATGTTTTTGTCGGAAACCAAATTGTTCATTTGTAAATAAATTATTATTTTCAAAATACTCTGAAATTTGTTTGGCTAAAAGCCCCTCTACTATTTTAGCTATGATAGATATTGGCTTATAATTACCTGGATCATTCTTGCTTCCCTTTTTGAAGATAGGAATTACTTATATGGTTGCCAGAGTTTTTTCGCAAAAGCTTTAGTTGCTGTTTGTTTCCAAAAAACTTCAGTTTTAATCTTGGTAGTCATACATACCTCAAAATCTTGGTTCCCATTCTCTAATAATTATGACTACCCAAAAGGAGGTGGATCAATAAGGCCCGATTTCTGCCCCCTTCTGATTTGAAAAAAAATCATTGGAAACTTAATTGTGAACATAATAACATAAATATACCTTTTTTAAAAGATTCCAGCCCAAACAGAGACATATCACCAGCTAAGTCATTTTCACCCCTCCCTCCCATTTTCATGTTTCTACTTTTCTATGTTGGATTGTACCTTATCTATCACCTTCAGTACAATCCCGAGTCCTTCCTATGGCACAAAAATACATCTGCTCCTTGTTACTGGCCCACCACCAACACCACGTCCACTTTGCTGTTCCTGAGTAGCACTAAGTCTAGATATGTTCAGAAGGTAGATTTAAATATAATATGCAGATTGAACCCTAGCAGCAGATGTATCTCGAGCCTTAAGAAGGACTCGGGAGTGTACTTAAGGTGATAGGTAAGGTACATTCCAAAATAGGAGTGTAGAAACATGAAAATGAGTGGGAGCGATGGAAATAACTTGGAGAAGGTGGGATGTCTCTGTTTAGGCTGGAATCTTTTTGAAAAGTATATTAATGTTCACAATTAAGTTTCTAATGATTTTTTTTTCAAATAAGAAGGGGGGCGGAAACCGGGCCTTATTGACCCTCCTCCTTCCACTAGACACCGTCATTCCATGCTTGAATTAACTTACACATTAACTTACACGCCAACCCAAACTACAGGCTAACTTTGTATGACTGCTTAGAGATTATCCACTTTCCATATCATGCATACCTGTTATTTCCGTTATTGACTAGCCTGTTGATGGTAAACTAAATTCCCATGTTTATTTCAGGCTGGACCGACAAATTTGGAGTACCCATTAAAAGATCACCAAAAAGTGTCAATAATGAGAAATGTAGAAAAAATGTTACTGGAAGTGTTACAAGATCCCAAAGAAGTTGGTCCTTTACTTAGAGCCATGGTCTTAGGGAGGTACAACGAGTAAATAATCTTAGATAAGTAAATCACATTGTGTACTACTAAGTCTTAAGAATATAGAAATCTTTAAATAAGATGTTAATCATGTTTTAAACCTGTGATGATCGAAATTTATTTTAATTACTGTGTTATTTAATATCTATTAAAAAAAACTAGTTTTTTAACTATTATCATATTTATTTTGTTTTATTGTAAAAATGTGTACACAAAGTATTTTGCTCAGTTTTCATTTTTTATTAAAGATGATTATTTTAAGATTTTTACATTAAAATAAATAATGAAACCAAATTATATTATTTGTGTTTAAATTTTAACTTTGCAATTTTAAATCTAAGAAGGAAAACGCCATTTAGAATTGTATATATTTAATTTCCTTACTAAGTGTGACTAGAACATACAAATACAGGTAAGTGGACGGATAAATTTCAACACAGGTACAGCAAGAGACATCCTATTTAATTTAATACTAATGTCAATTTTTTACTCAGGCAGAAGATCATCGCCAAGTTCTTCATTTCCAAAATCATCAAAGTCAAATGGTTTACCAGCTCCTGTCCTGGGTCTAAATGGTTGAGGACCTAGTGGATCTGTATAGCTGGCATCTACACAAAAAAATACATTTTTTTATCCTAACAAAAATAGTGCAACCTTTAAGGATGTATGAGGTACAATCGGAAACAAAAGTACCAAAAATTTTTAATTCCTTAATATCTGTGTTTGTTGTCTGATATAGATGGATATTATTGAATGATTATTAAAATCAAATACATTTTTCTGCATTTCAACGGTTTTTTCATTTTATTTGCAAATTTTTGTTTTTTTTATGTTGAAAATGCATCTAACTTGGCCTCATGATATTTTAATAAAATTATCATTATTTGTTAATTTCATAAATTATACTAAGGCCAAAAAGTGTAGTCAGTAGAGCAAAAATCAGTGGAATTCTGGTCAAAGGATAGTAGGTGTTATGTAATACCTAAGCGGCACCTCGTTCTACTATGTAATCCCACATAATTCAAAGAAATATTAAGTTTTATCCGCCTACCAAAGATGAAAACTACGACTAGGTCATTATGTGTAATTGGTACAATCGACCAAATAGGATAAATGTTTGAATCTGTGCGCCCCTGGCTCTACTGACTAGACGTATTGGCCTTACTATAAATACATACTTTAAGTTTATCAAGAAATTTACATAATTAATATGAGTCATTTTTTATTATTAACGAAGAAATTATAGCTTTGATGAGAAAGTGAAATCGTGACCATACTGTAATGTAGCTTTACAAGCATGACCGCTCTAGAGAAATACTATTTTGGGACGTCAAATGCATTGCGAGTAGAGGAGATCGCATTTGTCGCGTAGCGTTGTTTGAACTCAGGTATTTTAGATGATAATGTAACGTAATCCGAGTGAAGATGACTGTTGCGAGTAACTGGTTAATTTAGCATTTAGTAGCACGACGTTACGTTACCTGAAAATACCGCGACAAAACAACATTACAGAAATAACGACCCATCTCTAACATTTAGTATAGTTAAGATAAAACAGCTGAGATCGGTTAGGTTACGATCCATGGTTCATAAAATGTCAAATATTCTCTTTTATATATTTAAAAATGTGTAGCGGTCTTTGGAACAAAGTAAGACAAACAGAATAAGATATCTTACTTGCATTGCTTATCCATAAAGATGAATGACAATGAAAGACAGATGTTACCACCAGACTTTGATTTACCATGTTGCCATGTTTTCATGATCAGTTAATCTACGTTTCACGAAAAGTGGTATTTTTTGTTAATAATAATTTATGATATTAAGATCTTAAACTGCATGTATAAAAAAATTTGAAAAGGGGTTAATATTTTTTCAATGATTTTTGAGCTCATAAAATTAAAATCGTTATAAAATTTAACTTATTTCTTAGCGTTTTTGAGTCGCTTCCATTGAGCTGTTATGTTCAATAACACTATATTTCCCGTAAGAATTAAAATCGTCATAAATCATAAATGGTTTAGTGGATCAATGTGAAATTTATTGGAGCGATTTATACATAAAGAAAAATTTACCAAAATTTCATTGATTTCTTAAAATTTTTTATTCACTCCCATACATCCTCAGCGGCTTTAAAAAAGTATATATTTTAGGACTTGGGTGTATTTACCATAATAATTCAGCGTAAATTCATGGAAACAAGGTAAGTATTATGTTAGGTTAGGATATTGTGATTTTTTTTTCATGTGATTTAATCCTTAAAATAACTTCATATTTTATTAAAAATCAATGTTTATTTTAACTAGAACCATGTCCTTAAGTGCTGAGAGTCCACAAAATCCTTCCCCACAAAACTGTTATCCATCTTCGCGCGGTGTTTGCCGGCTTCGGGAAACAAATGGAAGTTTTTCTTTGCCCAAGGCGAACACTGAGGAACTAAGCAATATTGATTCATATTGTTTTTAATTTTAATTGAATCCAATCGACAATAAAAACAACGCAAAACAATTATGACACAAGCAATGAAAGTTTTCACTTGTCATCTCACACAAAGTAGTTCGTAATCAGCACCGTAGGTGGAGTATCACTTATTTTGAATCGGCTATAGGCAGGACATTAGACAATGTATTTATTTCTTAATTCGTCATGTGATTCGATGAAGCTTGTTTGAGAAGTAAACATTTCAACCACAGTTCAGTCTAATTTAATGCATACCCATGGCTTTAACGTTTTATTGTTTTCTGGATCGTCACATCAGTCACTACAGTACATTTAAAACAGCAAATCCATGGGCTCTCAAGATTCTGCAGCTGCATAGTAACATAAATTGTGGCAATTAGCTGGTTATTATCAAAGATTAAATCCCACGAGCTATAGCCTTGAGATCTAATTAGATAGTAAACTGCCATTTTAACGACGTAAGCGGTGTATCGACTTCAAACAAAAAAACAGTCGAAAGGTACGTTTATTAGCTTAACTTTGCATTTTATTTTATTCAAAAATTCTGAACCGTTTTCCAGAAATTCGAAAAAAATGGAGCGATTTTCCGACCACACGCTGGTGTGATAGGTGCTTGTGAGGGGTCGCATTTGATAACAATTATAGATATCACTATTTAAGAAAGATTCATATTTTATTTATTTATTTTTATTTATTTTTTTTTATTTTATTACTGCAACAATTTACAAGTTGTACATTTTTTATAATTATCTAGTTAATCTATTTATTATTAATTTATAATTCAATTTATTAATATTACGTGTTATGACACCTGAGGGGACCTCGTGTTGTGTCTAGCAGTATTTAACATTTTGTTCATGCATTATTATTATTATTACTATTTTTTTAAATCTTTTACATTGTGGTTGCATTTTCTATTACGATTTATAGTTATAATATAATATAAAGACAAAATACAATATAATATAATATAAAGTGAAATAATTAGACAGAGGAAGACAAGGAGAATTTATAATCAATTATATTTAAAATATATTATTTTTATTTTCGACTTGGTTAGTTACAAGAGTCGGTAGTTACGGGGGATGGATTTGTTTTATTATTAGGCCAATAGTTGCAGGAGTGTGGTGTAATTGTCTGTTATATACTTTTTACATGTCCTTTTGAATTTCTTTTTATTATGGACTTTAATATATTCAGGTAGTTGGTTGTATAGTTTAATTCCATTGAATTTGATTTGCTTCTGACATATTGTTTTGTTGTATTTTGGAGTTTGATACGAGTTTTTAGATCTATTTCTTGTTTCATATTGGTGATTTACCGGCGATCCAAATGTATGTTTCTTGTTGTGAGTATAAACTATAGCCGCATGCATATACAAACCCTTCACACTCAGTAATTCATTATCAATAAATATATTTCCACAGTTGTCTCTACTTTTCCTGTTAAAAATTGTCCGTAGTATATAATTTTGTGTTATCTGAAGAGGCTGGAGGGTTGCACTGTAGGCTGATCCCCAGACGCTAATACCATACCTAATTAGGGATTCCGCTAGGCTGTTATATGTCACTAGGAGAGTCTTTCTATTTAGTATACTTTTCAGGTTATAGAATTTATATATTAATTTTCTTAGCTTCCCGTTTAAATATTTAATATGATTATCCCATTTTAGGTGATTATTGAAAATAACGCCGAGGTATTTGATAGTTGTGGTATTTTGAATGTAAGTATTCGTTTCTCTATCTATAAGAATAGGTTGTACCGTTTGGGATAGTCCTGCCTTCGTTGGAGAAAAAGTCATGAATTCAGTCTTTGCTATATTCAGTTTTAATAAATTGATATCTAGCCAGTTTTTGACTTTACTAATTGCCTCAGCCGCCTTTTGTCGCGCTAAGTTCCAGGTTTCTCCCGAACATATCAATACGGTGTCATCTGCGTATGATATGATGTTGCATCCAAAGTTTTTGTTCAGTAAGCCATTGATAAACAGCAGAAATAAGGTAGGACCTAAGACTGTTCCCTGTGGAACTCCAGTTTTTATTATTTTCCTAGTGCTAGGAGCGTTGCCAATTTTTACTTGCTGGGGTCTATTTGATAGATATTGTTTTAATAAGTTGTAGGCAACACCCCTAATTCCCATCTTGTTTAGTTTTACCAGTAACTGGCTATGCGACACCGTATCGAAGGCTTTTTGTAAATCCAAAAAGATAGCTATGATTTTTTCGTTCTTTTCAAAATTAGTTGTAATTTTATCTGTTACTAATTGGAGAGGATCTTCTGTGCTTAAGTTTTTTTGGAATCCATACTGATTTTTTGAGATAATTTTATTTTTCTCAAGATATGAACGAAGCCTGTGGTTTAGACATTTTTCGAAAATTTTTGCGACATTATTAATCAACGATACTGGACGGAAATTTGTCATGTAATTCTTGTTACCATTTTTATAAATTGGAACAACTATGCTTTCTTTAAAGGCTTCAGGTATATCTGCGTTTTTGAAGATAAGGTTGATAATATGTGCTAGAGGTTTACAGATGTGAGCCGATAGAAGTTTTAGTGTTTTTACCGTTATTCCATCTTTTCCTGGAGAGGAGGAGTTTTTGAGGGTGCATATTATATTTTTTATTTCATTATCATCAACGTCTTCCAGGAACATGGAGTTTAGATGCTGGCTTGTGTTGTCGTTTAAGGTCAGATTTTGTGCGTGTTTCGGAATATCACTAGATATTTTTTCGCCGATGTCAATAAAGAACTGGTTAAAGGTCGACGCTATTTCGTTTTTGTTTGTGATTACTATGTTGTCGTCTGTTATTATTTGCTCTACATTGTCTTTGCACTTTTTATTGCAATTTGTGGCTTCGTTGATACAATAGTGCAATGCAGTCCCAAACTTTTCTGTAATTGTTTCCGGCCTCGAGAATTTTCCCCTTATAGAAGTTGTTTTTTGAAGTTTTAATTAGTGTCGTTACTATATTTCTATAGTTTTTGTAATAGTTTTTAATATCAGTGTTATGTTTGTTCTTTAGTAATTTTTGTTTAAGTCTATCACGTTTTCTTATAGAGTTTAGAATACCTTGGGTCATCCATGGTTTGAGTTTAGTGTTTTTACTTTTTATTTTAATTACCTTGGTTGCTTCATTTACACTTAGATTTATGTTTTCATAGAATATATTAATTGCCTTTTCGGGGTTTCTTTCTTCGTATAGTTTGTCATCATATATAATTTTTTCGATTTGAAAACAATTATATATTATATATCGACTTCAAACAAAGAACAGTCGAAAGGTATGTTTATTGAGTTAACTTTGCATTTTATTTCATTCAAAAATTCTAAACCGTTTTCCAGAAATTAAAAAAAAACAGAGCAATTCTCCGGCTGTACGCTCGCGGAGTAGATGGTTATTAGTAACGGCCTTTGAATACAATAACTGATTTGGACTCGAAACCAATAACATTTGAAACGTACGTTAATAAGCATGGTCATATTTAACATTTTGTTATATTAAAAAATTCGGTTTCTCTGACAGTTATCATTTTTTTAGAATGACAGATTTACAAATATATTTAAAATAATGGATGATATTTCGGCCATTTTGAATCCGCCATTTTCAATTCTGACTTCCATGTTAAATTAATAATTCACAAACTAAGAAGCTTTTCTGGAAAGTTTCCGATACAATTATGATTATTCACAGAGAATATTCCAAACAATTAGTGTCACAACCGCCATTTTGATTTTGGACTCTTTGATGTCAAATTCGTAACCAGCGATCTCTGAACCCCCCCAAAAAGCCATTTTCAGTTGTTTTTCTGGCAGTTATTCAATTGTTAGTTAAAAATATACGAAATAATTAATAACATATACGCCCTTTTGATTCCGCCATTTTGAATTTGAACTCTTTAATATCAAATTCGTAATCAGCGACCCCCAAAACCTCCCTAAAAAAAATTCAACCATTTTGAATAATTATTCAGAAAGTTATTCAATTGTTAACTTAATTTGTTTATTTAACAATGTCTGAGGTTCGGCCGACAAAAAAAAAACTTAACTTTTCGATCTATGAACCCAAGAAAATATTTTCAAAGTTTCAAAAAAATCGGTAAACTATTAAACATTTTTTGGGTTTTTTAAAAATTTCGAAACAGCGACTCTACTAAAGCTGTAATAAATGATACTCTAAAATTCTAAAAAACAATATCTATTGATATTTTTTGCTAAAACGCTAATTCTTCAAGATATTTGTAAGAAAACTATTGACATATCTCTTCTCAAATAAAATTACATACAAAAATTCAGCTGGGTTGGATAGTTTATCAGCTATTTCATTAAGTATTGGATTAAGCCAGTGTAAGTACCATGATCTACAATCTACATAATAAATTATATAAACCTCACCTACTGTATTCTGAGCGAACCCAGAATCGGTGCTTCCAGCACTATTATGTAGCTGCACTAATTTTGAGGAACGTAAATTTCTGTTGCCAGAATGTAGGGGGCTTGTTATAGGTCCATTTTCTGGTACAGGACTAAATCCAGAGCCAGCCCTTGAAGACAGTCCACTGTTACTTCGGCGGGATCCTATTGGATGAATGTCAAATATAACTATTTTGTAAAAGCTAAGTACACATTAAAACATCAGATTAAGCCAAATGCATACATCACTTTCTTCCACGTATATACAATTAAACGAAGACTATAAACCTGCTCATAGAATATATTTTTTATTAACCATGAATTTTGTTACTTGAACAACATAGGTTTTGTCAAAAAAATACAAACAGTATATAATCAATGCATATATGTAAAAGTGTATAATAAAATAGTATATTATTCAACGAGCATATAATGATGGTGGTGATTTACGACACTCACCTGCGGCTCGTGTCTTAAACTTCCCCCCTCGTGAATGATAGCCATTATATGCGAGTAGAATACTATACTTTGTCCACGACTATTTAATATTTATTTAATTCATCTTCATTTCATTTCTCCTATTTAAGAAAGATTCATATGTCATATATAATTTTTTCGATTTTTCGGGCAACAAGTTTAATGAGGCGATTTCCTTTATCTCTGGCGGTGTCAAAGAAATCTCGTTTTCACTGTCAGTATCCATTTATTTAATTATGTTACCCTTTTTGAGTACCTAATATGTAAAATGGTTGTAAATGAGGTTGGCATTGAAATCGCACAAATTTTGACGTTTTAAATTAATTACAGAATCACGCTTTGACACCTAGTCATGGCTCACTAATAAAATAATATACTTTGTAGGCACGTAGGTAAATGGTTTCAAAAACAATGTGGGGGTTGCCGCGTGTGGCTAATAGATGATGCTTTGAAAAAAACTTACTAATGTAGTTTTTGAGTGTTCATTAAAGTGCCCTTCGGCATGTACCATTTGAGTGCTTCCTAGAAAACTTAGAGAGACAACACTTGTCTTTTGGTTCCTGCAATTTTAATATTTTAAATTTTTTGTAAAAAGTCACTAATGTGGGACTTAATGGATAGCATTATCCTTGAGGAAACACATACATAATGAGTACATTATTTAATAGTCGTGGACAAAGTAAATTATATATCGCTATCCTGGAATGAGAAGGTTCTTAGTGACATTTTTTCATAAAATAAGTTAGATATATGACAAGGTTCTATTTTAAGCAGTTTTGTATATTTTAATGTTACCAGATCCATCCGACGAATAGTTTCGGAATTATCAGTGGTACAGAGTTCTATCTGAGAGGCCACAATTTGAAATTTTACGGAAATAAGGTTTCTTCTGCCGTCTATCGAATGACATAGTTTTGTCGTGCAGATAGAACCATATTCCATTTAAAGTGTAGTTAGAACTTTGTCTCATAAATATTTTTCATGATATTGGCGGTTATGTGTAGCAGTATACTATCTGACAGTGTACTTACTTGTTAACATTTTAACAATTAATTGTAATTGTCTAATAAATAAAACCAAAGTCGTGATTTTTCATAAAGTGCAAGTCTTAGATAAGAGCTTTAGAAGTCATGGAGAATATTGAGAAAATAGAAATAATATCTCTGTAGGTGTTATAATATTATTGTTTGACAAATTTGTGTTCTAACCTAAGAATTTTTTTTTAAATTTCTTTAAGAGATGTAAACGATACTACAATAATAATAATGGATAATGACATATTAAATTCGGATATAATAATAAGTGATAAAATTGAAACAAGTGCACAAACTAATCCAGGAACTGCGTAACAGACGACGTAATACACCAAAAAGAGGCAGAGGTTACAGAAAACACGCTACAATCTCTTGAAAATACACCAAATAAAAGAGACGATGTTCGAAAACGTATAAGAAAAGAACAAATGTGGAAATGTAATGAAAGAAAGCAGAAACATCAAGCAGCTGAAGCTTACATCGGTAGACGAAAATAGTTGGTTCCCGCCAAATGTGTTTTAACTAAAGAGGATTGTTGGAACAGCTGTAAGTATAAATGTAGTAACCGAATACCAATTCAAATGAGGGAAGAGTTGTTAAAATCGTATTGCACATTAACTCACAATGAAAAACACTTATATTTAACTCGAGTTACCAAGAGTTACAAAAAAACGTTGAACAGTTCAAAACGCTACTGATGAGAATGGAAGTCGACGACAATATTATATATATCATTTTCCTGGTGGGGGTGAACTTATATGTGTATGTAAGGCATTTTTTCTGGGAGCTTTAGCTATTTCCCAAAAGCCAATTCACAATGCATATTCCTCAAAAGATGCAAACGAAGTGGAGCTTCACAGAGGCGCCTACCCCAAGACCGTCTCAATGATGTAATAACTCAAATCAAACTTTCCCAGTGGTTAATTCTCATTACGGCCGTAGAACTAAAAGGCAGTACTTGGAAACTAATTTAAGTGTTCCCAAATTATATGCTTTATACATAACTGGGTGTCAGGAGCATGAAAATCCTCCCGTTAAACTATCTATATATCTCCGCATATCTGTGACGAAATTTAATTACGGCTTCTTTATACTAAAATCAGTTAGATGTGAAAAATGTGAGAAATACAAAATACGAAAATCAGAAAATAATATAAGCGAAGAAGAAGAAAGCACTCACCAGTCTCATTTAGTCGAGAAAGGAGCAATGAGAGTCCAAAAAGACAAAGATAAAAAAAATTATGAAATTGAAGAGGGATGGTCTATCGCTGCAGTTTCTAACCATTATCAATTGAATAAAAGTACTGTTATGAGTGTTAACAAAATGTGGGAGGAGCAAGATAGCGAAAAGAGAAGAGACGTTTCAGGTCGATCGATAAGTTCAAGTCTCGTTCCAGATGAAACACCCCTTAGCTATTTGAGAGAAAATCCGTTTCAAACAGCAGGAGATTAAATCACGTCTTAGAAGGAAACGGAGTCATGACTAAATATTAGGTTACAAAGTATTTACGCAATAAATACAATTGCAGTTAAGTGCAGTTGTATCTGTGAATTTTTGCATTTGTTATAAATCGAAATCATTCCCATCGAATGGTGTAAAAAAGTAAAAAACACAAAAATACATGTTTTTCTTCTGGATTAACACTATTCAAATACCTTACTTATGATGTTTCACAATCAATGTCAATTTATTATAACCTATATGATAATAAAAAATCTAAATTCCAGAAACACTGAGTCACACCACTCAATATTAGTAAAAGCTGGACTAGAGTCTGTCCCAGCCTTTATGGCGTGTGTACGGCTGAAGTTATGCCTTTAATATTTGTTCTCACTCATACATATATCAAGCGGGACGCTATTCTAAATCTACAACTTTCCACTTATAAAACTTCTACAATCATACGTTCATCTCTTTCATTCTTCCATGCGGTTAAACTCGATAATGGGCCAACGTTTGTACCCACTCAATTAGTATAGCCGTGCGACGCGTTTTGACTGATTGATCCGACGCTGTTTGCCTCTTGCTTCAAATCATCTTAGACCGTACGCTTCTCGTGATGCACACGCCATAAAGGCTGATACACACTACTTGATTTTTCAAGTATACGGAGTTTCATTGCACAGAAGTGTACATAATTCAGAAAGAGGAAAGAATGCAAAATACATAATACAATACAAAATACATTGAAGCGAGGAATGTTGAAGTTTAGCTGTGGTAATACTTCGGAACAGTCTGTTAGATTGTTGATAAGTTTATATGCGAATAAACATGAGTGATAACTTCTGAGATTTTATAATATCAAACGCTTTATTTTAATTAAGTATTTGATTGGCAAATAACCTAAAACACTAATTAGACCAGGGAAATTAGATAAAAATAATTTAATTTTGACATACAGCTCGTATCGAAATGCTGTTTTCGCCATCATTTTCGGAAAAATATTAGGAAAAAAGTCTACTACTAAGTGAGTAAGCCGTTCGAAGAAAATTGCATAGGGGGTGCATAAAATGCATCTACAGTGCATAATTTTTTGAAAAATTCTAGAAGCCGTGAGAATTGGTTCCAGAGGGATTTCGAGGTTCCTGAGTCCAAATTTCACACTGAACCTTACCAGGGATGTTCGGGGGTGGGAGGGATGAAATCGAGTGAAAAATTCAGTGCCCAAAAATCACAGGGACAATCGCTTCTTGGGGGTTTTCGAGGTCGCTGAGTCCAAATTTGATAACGAAACTTACCAGGAATGCTCGGGGGTGGCCCTATGGGGGTTAGTCTAATGCATTTAGACAGAAAACTTAAGTTTTTGAGAAAATGCACGAATCGAGATTTTTGCCAATGTGGAAGGGGAACATAGGTAGAGTCTAAAACAAAAAAGTCGAGACTGTACCTGCCGGCTTCCGGTCGCCATCTTGGAAAACGTGAATGACGTATTTCCGTTCCTGTTCGTTTTCTTGGAAAATTTATGAGAACCAAGGTTGTATATCTAGTTGTTTATCTTTCATTTTTAATTTAACTTTTTCTTGTAGGATTGATATTGCAAAAGTTACAGCTGCTTGAAAAAAAAATGTTTTTCTTATCATTTTTCAACTACTAAATGAAACTTTTTGATGTAAAACTTTAAATAAAAGTTATGGAAGACGTAATTACCTTTAGTTTAAATGCACAACAAAGTTTCTGTGACTAATAGTTTTAAAGCTGCAGACGCGCCCCACAGACTTCAGCGCTTGCGCGTCCCTCGTATCTCGCTCCGCCTGTTCCATGTATGATTGCTCATGATAACGTGAACTCAATTTCAACTAGAAAATTGTCAGTTTTATTATTCTGTACTCAGATGTATTATACTACGCATGTAACTCTAACAAATTTTCAACATTCCACATATTTACCATTTACTTACTACAGACCTACTTACCACTTTATATTATATTTTTATATACATTGTATTTTATTTTTATATATACCTAATGTGCCATACATGTATAAAATGACATATTTTATGAATGGATGTATAATATATATCATATCATAAAATATGTCATATTATATATGTATGGCATATTATTACATATAATATAAAGTGATAAGTAGGTATGTAGTAAGTATTAAATGTGTGGAATGTTGAAAATTCATTAGAGTTACATGCGTAGTATAATACATCTCAGTTATTATTATTATTATTATTACAGAATAATAAAACTGGCAATTTTCGAGTTGAAATTGAGTTCATGTTACCCTGAGCAATCATACATGGAAAGGCGGAGCGAGATACGAGGCACACGCAAGCGCTGAAGTCTGCCGGACCGAATTCGCGCGTCCACAGCTTTAAAACTATTAGTCACAGAAACATCTTTGTGCATTTAAACTAAAGGTAATTACGTCTCCTATAATTTTTATTTAGAGTTTTAGCACCCGAAAGTTTCATTTAGTAGTTGAAAAATTGATAAGAAAACCATTTTTATTCAAGCAGCTGTAACTTTTGCAATATCAATTCTACAAAAAAAGTTAAATTAAAAATGAAAGATAAACAACTAGATATACAACTTTGGTTCTCATAAATTTTCTGAGAAAACGAACAGAAACGAAAATAAAATGTCATTCACATTTTCCAAGATGGCGACCGGAAGCAAGCAGGACAGTCCCGACTTTTTGGTTTTAGACTCTACCCATGTTCCCCTTCCACATTGGCAAAAATCTTGATTCGTGCATTTTTTCAAAAACTTTATAGTGTTTTCTGTCTAAATGCATTAGACTAAACTAACCCCTGTAGAACCAACCCTGAGCATTCCAGGCAAGTTTTGACGTCAGATTTGGATTCAGCAACCTCGAAAGCCCCCGGGAAGCGATTCCCACAAGATTTTCACGGCTTTCTATCAATTTCTAGAATTTTTCAAAAAAATTATGCACTTTAGATGCATTTTATGCACCCCCTATGCAATTTTTCTTCGATGGCTTATTCACTATATGTATCCAAGTAGCATTTTTAGACACAGATTCAAAACAAATTTGGTAGTGGGAAACAGTTTTGTAACTATTTCGATACTTATGTGAGATATAATGGTTTACATACATTTCAGATATTTTTCTAAAATTATTACCAATTATTTAACTTTTACATATAGCACAACATTAGTCAACAGTTTAGTAATTGTTTCTACCATTAAGTACAACTTTTCTCCAGAACAATTTCGAAACATGCTGCAACGTCTGTTACTTTTGAATAAATTATCTAGGAACTTTTAGTTATATAATGTTTTTAGGATTTAAGTTGGCGGCAAGAGTTAATTATTCGCGAAAATCAAACAAATGAACCCAAGAGGGATTTACAGTCGATACACACAAATTCACCAATACGTGAGAACGATTTAGATATTACGACTTTCCGCTGTTACTATACAAACTTTTCCTTATAGGTGAATTCCTTTGTATCGAAGGTAAATCCCCCTTGGGTTCATTTGTTTGACTTTCGCGAATAGAAATGATAGATCAGATGATTGTAAAATTCATAAGGGGAGGTTATATGTTTACTTTGTTCTTATTTGTAATAAAATAAAAGTGTGGAAAGCTATCTAGAAGTTGAATCGTGTCCATCCTTCCCCCTCATTCAACAGCATTCCTAACAGTTAACTTATTTATAACTGTAATCTTGTGATTCTCGTGTCACCACTAAAAGGGTTTGAAACTCATTCTTGTTTCCAGTACAAAATAGATTATTAACAGAAACCAGGAACTTTTTTACAAATTATAACAATTTAACAAATTTTGTAACTGTTATCAGTAAGGTGGAGAAAGTAGAAGAGTGTCATATTTGAATAGAAAATATTGAGGAAGGTAAAAAAGTTTGAACAATATACAAAGGAAATAAACAAAGTCCTTCAAAGTACGCGTGCGCAATGCCAGCCGATTTATATACATGTTGCTAACATTTCCGAAACAATTTAGAAACGCAGAAGAAATAGTTTCGAAACATGTTCCTTTCTTAAAATATGATCTAAATTTCCGAAACACATAGAGAACTGTTGCCGTGGCCATTTTGGTTTTAAAGTGTTGGCTTAATGTAATTCGGCGGCCATTATGGACAATTTTCTTTCAAGAGAACACATTGTTTATGCGAAAGTTTAAAAATGTCGATATAAATTATGACAAATAAACATTTGATGTTTGGATACATTACTAATTATTAACATCAAAATAATCATAAAAATATATATATATTTTTTTTTAATTAAAAATATAAATTATAAATGGTCCTATTTGTAAGGCGTATTTAAAATATCGAAATATATCCCGAAAATAAACGATAGAGAGGTGTGGTACAGTGCCGGTTTCAGTCTGGCTGGCTCCGGGGCGATTGTCTGGGAAAGACAAATTTTTTGTACACTAATTTAAAAATAAATTTGTTTTGATTGATTGATTGATTGTGGCGAGATCTCAATCGGCGAAGTTAAGTCAGGCTGGGAGAGTCCGCCACTTGGATGGGTGACCGTATCTCATTTTGCCATCCTGGTCAAGTGGTGGAATAGCATTAGTTAAACTTCGCCAGGACGTTAAAATAAATAAGGCGGTTAAATAAAAAAATAAATAAAAAAAATAAAATTCTCGTCGCATAAGTTTATTCTGACCAAACATCCGCTAAAAACTAGATATAAGTTTTCATACTTTCAACATGTTCCTACCATATTATTTTATACCTGTTTCCATATTGAAGCAACACATACCTATTCTTTGTTATAATAGATAATAAGACTTTTCGAAACTGATTGCATACATTCCGTTCTCAATAATATTAGTTATAAAAACATTGATATATTTGCGAAACTGTTTATAAATCTGTGGGCTATGAATTAGAAACATGTTTCTCTTTATTTTTGAACCTAGCAAAGAAATGCGCAGTGCCACCAAAATAGAAACACGTACTACACTACCATAAGAAATTGTGTATGCGTCGAAAATGTATCAGTTCCTATTTTGTACATGGGAACAGCCACACTTGTTAGAAATGTTTCCAAAAATGTATCTTAAAATGCTACTTGGGTAGACTTTTTCATAATATTTTTTTGAAAACGATGCCGAAAACTGCATCTCAATCCGAGCTGTATGTCAAAATTTAGTTATTTCGGGCAAATTTGACCTAATTTCGCTGGTCTATAATGTAACATTAGATTTAGTAATATATTCACCTGGCCGGCTGCTATTCACTCTTTCTCTAACTTCTTTTGCTTTCTCTAGCTTCTTTAATACCATGATGTAATCCTGGGCTTCCCTCATTCCTAAGTCGCTGCATAGTCTAACCAAAAATCTCAGACACTCGGCATTTTCAGGAAACTGTTGATGAATTTCTTGATACAAAGTAAGAGCTTTATGCATATTTCCGCTACGTCTGTGGCAACCTGCTACCATCATGTTCCATTTTGGTTCATTTGGTTGCATTATAGCAGCTTTTTCAAAATAAGTTAATGCTTTCTCTACCACTTGCATTTCAATATAGTATGAACCCAGCCAGTCTATTACCGATAGGTTAGCAGGATAATATCTAAATGACTATAAAATATTGGTATTATTAGCATATGGGTATTAAAGATACGATGATTACAATGGTTATATTGTGAAATAATTATAGGAAAAAGATAAAATCGAAAAGGTCATCGACTAACGTCCTTCAACCACTTACAGAATATACATACACACTGCTAGTCATGCACATATTCAAATGTGTTTATAAAGCATAAGACAAGAATAAAACTATTTTTAATGATGTTTAGACCATCAAATAGCATCTCCACAGATGCCCCACTGATTTACACTAAAGATTTATTTTTACGAAATGACTAATAGCCAGTACCATAAATAATGCCAAATCCATTAAGTAAAGAATACTTTATAGTCAAAGTTGACTTTCAATCACCTTTAAAGCCTGTCGTGTATCATAAAACAAATTCCAACACCTTTTTCGTAATGGAGGCTTTTTTTGCTATTGTTATGTTGGCCGAACTGAAAAAACTGTGGTAATACGGATTTATGAAGTTCTTACAGCGTTATGTGACCTAATTTTTGACAACTTGTCAATATAACCTAACTTTTGACTCTATGAGGACTGCGTTTTCACAATTTTATTTAGTTTTCGTCAGGTTTGTGTTAATCCATATCTATAGATCATTGTATTTTGTAAAGTACTGCCGACGGAGTCTATAAATTTTCGGTCTTCTCAAAACAATATATTCTTCGTCTTCTTCAAATAACACCTGATAATCTCCCATTTTAGTGCACTTTAAGTTTGAATATGAAGGGAATGTTGCTGTGATCAAATTTGCAGGTTATGTTTCACAATAAAGTTGACTTTAACTATGCATAAAGGGCCAAAATAGAGACTTTACCAAAAAGGAAGCTTTTTTGCTTAATCCTTTAAAATTGGTTTATGGTACAAGTCTGAAGGACAAAAGGGAGCTTTTACATTTAAATGACGCTTAATTTTCTTAATGGTACTGGCCATTAGGGTTAGTCGTCATCAGCTCCTCATTTGTAAATCCTACTTAGGATAATGAAGACATGATTCAATGTAATAAATTATGATAAAAATTATGTAAAAAAATCATATGACCAATGATGTGCGTGGAAGAAAGGAACCTATGACTACATTTTCGATATGCAAGTTTCGATATTTCAGTATCTCTCAAACACTGCTGCTTTGGTTTCTAATTTACTGTAATGTGAAATATCGAGTTTCATTATTCTTGTATTAATTTTTTTTTTCTTATATTGGCAACATTGCTTTAACCACGAATCACCGAAATGATCTTACGCTTATCACGTTCACAAGCGTAGAATTTCAAAAAAATTTTGTTAAACCACAGAAGAGGTATTCTGTGGTTAAATATATGTAGCGTTTTTCTTGAAAAGTTGGTTTTAATCAAAAGGTCCCTCTTTCTTCCACACGGGTCACATATGTATTGCAATATTTAGACAGAAGGACCTTATAGGTATTAGGCCCAGCGACATTTTTTTTATTTATGACCACACCGTTGAAACTTTTTGTATATGTTATTTGGGTGGAGTCGGACAAATTTGGGACTTGGCACATTATGGTAGTGGGGCGTTTGTCTGTCAAGCTGTCACGAAGTTGTCAATTTTATGCAAAAAAAAAAAATTATAACCACATTGGTAATTTTATTTTAATCAATAGTTTTTATCATATAATTAGCGAAAAAAATTTGTCGGACAAAAATAATGGGTCACTTGTCGGACACGCCAAACACGTCAAGTTTATAAAAAAAAAAATTTATTACCACACGGCTGATTTTAACAGAATCTACCATAAAAAATTGTTGCAATAATGTGGTAACCTTGTCGGACAATTTTTATGGGGCATATGCGCAGTCGGATGCGCCAAAGTCGTCAACTTCCTGCAAAACTTTTATTTACAACCATAGATGTCATTTTGATTTTCTACTGTTTCTTTACATGTGTAATGCATATAGGATCGGTTGTCCGACAAAAATAATGGGGCTTTTTGATACAATTTTAAAAAAGGAGCAGAAATATTTGGATATAGAACATGAAGTATTCAAATCTATCGAGGATTATGTGTGCTGATTATACAGTTTAAAGACCAAAAATGACGTCGATAAAGGTAGATTCGAATTGTTTGAAAAAAAATATAAAAATGAAAATGAAAAAATTTGGAAGCTTATAGCTGGGTTCGATGCATCACATCTTCCACCAACAAAGAGAGAGCTATTACAACACGTAAAACGAACGATTTACATTAGTAACTTGTGGTGCAATGCTCATCTGAGCAGAACTCGATGTTGAAGAGTGCGGGTGGATAAATATCGATGGCAGCTATGACTTTTTCTGGTTTGATGGCGAGCAATGTCCCACATTTCAAGCGATATCTACTCATTCAGGTAATATATTTATAATTACATTAAAATTTAATCTATGAATCTGGTTTTTCTTTTAAAATTTCATATTGTGTAGATATTTTTTGCAATTGATTAAAATGAAACTATTTTGATTTAAAAAAATCGAAACAATTACTTGCATTAAGAACATTTTAGTTAAAATGTTTCATTTAAATATCTTTTAAAAGTTTTCATTACGTTTTTTAATAAAATGTTTCATTCACTTGTTGTTACAGGTTCCATTGCTAATGATAAAGATGAGTTGGTGCTAAGTAGATCACCCGATGAGAGTGAAGACGAAGAAAATTGGGCTTTAGACAGTGATTCCGAGGATGCGGCATCTGAATATGATGACGATTAATTAATAAATCATTTAATTATTATTTATGTATATAATTTCAATAATATTATTTGATTTTCTGAACAATATTTATTTAATAATAATATTTTATGTATTATTTCATAACGTATATATAAAATAATAAGCATTAACTCACCTTTATAGTTTAAGAAGGTCGATAGCCTATAAGAATTAAATTTTTTTGTATGTTTGCCCCAATATTTTTGTCAGACAATTACATTTTTTATTTCAGAAAATAATTACTTGTAACCTCCTACTTTTGTCGAAAAATGGTTGTAAAAATAAGGGATGCAGAAACCCTGTACAGTTTGCGAATATCGATTACCATTAAAAATTTACTTTTTTTGTCCGACTGGCGATTTGCCCCAACATTTTTGTTGGACACTTAGATATTTTGATTTAGATTATAATTACTTATAACTTCCTTTTTTTGTCGGAAAAAGGGTTGTAAATAAAAGTTTTGCAGGAAGTTGACGACTTTGGCACATCCGACTGCGCATATGCCCCGTAAAAATTGTCCGACAAATTTTTTTTCGCTAATTATATGATAAAAACTATTGATTAAAATAAAATTACCAATGTGGTTATAATTTTTTTTTTTGCATAAAATTGACAACTTCGTGACAGCTTGACAGACAAACACCCCACTACCATAATGTGCCAAGTCCCAAATTTGTTCGACTCCACCCAAATAACAGATACAAAAAGTTTCAACGGTGTGGTCCTAAATAAAAAAAAAATGTCGCTGGGCCTAATACCTATTAGCAAATATTCTTTCGATTATCTCTTATATGTTAAATGTATTATCTTAATAAAAGAATATTTCTCACATCATTGTGATAGTGATGGGCTTGTTGTTTGTCGCCTTCATGATCATATAGTTCTCCCAATTTTTGAAGGGCCTTTGCGTCTGTGGGTACCAAACCAAGGAGTTGCTGATAAGTGTCAGCTGCCGCTTCATTGTCACCAATGAGTTCTAGCAAATTTGCTACTTGATAAACAACAGCAGGTAACAATGCTAGTGAACCAGAGAACCTTTGAAAACAGCCTAATGCCTCCATATAGTGTCCCTGCCTTTTCAAACCTAATCCTACAAGGCAATGCAAATTTTAAAAATTAGTATTTTCAAATAGAATAGAATAAAATATTTCTCATATTATATTTATACAGGGTGTTTGGTAAAGCAATGCCGACCTGGAACAGAGTGGTAGAGGGGATTTGGCATCTATATGAACCAAACATACCTATATGAAATCTGCAACTTTTTTTAAAAATCTTCATCATTTATGTAAATATTACGCAGTAAATTAAACTTTTGATGTTCTAAAATTTTTTTTTTTCTTTATCCGAAATACATAAACTTACAACCAAGAAAAAAAAAATAAGACGTCTCCTATAAAACAAATAAAACGATATTTATTAGAAAAAATTGTAATGGGAATTGAATGTCGATTTTCAAATTTTTGTAAAAAAAATGTTTTAAAGTCATCTAGATATTACAATTACTTTTAAAACTTCTCTATTTTATCCTCTTTCCTGGCGTCATCATACATACCCTCAAGTTTCACCAGTCACTAAAAAGAAATGAAAGATTATCAATCGACAATAATGTTTCATTTCATCAAAATTCGTGTTCCTTCAACAAAAACTTTATTTAAATCAAAAATTATTATTCTCAGAACAAAATTATTTTTGGTGTTCAAAATGAGACTCATTATTTCTAATGCATTTCCTGACCTTTCTTCTAATTTTTAGTAGTTGTTTTTAATCTTATTTCTTTCGTAGTTGTAGAACAGCTATCTCTATTTTCGCTACTAGTTGAACACAGCATTTTACTTCCTCATTGTAAACAAGTTCTTTCATTCTAGTAGTCCAGTGGCATTAAATTTGGAGTCTTTGCAGGCCACAGAATAGGTCCACTATGCTTAATTCACCGACCAGGATATGTCATATGTAAGAATTGGCGGACTGTTAAGCAGTAGTCAGCTGGGCATCTGCCGTTTTGGAAAATGATACGGAGGCGAAGGGTCAGTGGTAAATCTTCCAGGAACAGAACAAGATTGTTTTACAAGAAGTCCAGGTAAGAGACTACATTCAGGTTATCTGGAAAGTAATGAGGCCCAACGATATATTCAGCATCTACACCCATCCAATCATCGGCACTAGTTGTTTTTAAATTTGCGGGTTGTCGCCCTTGTCCGCCCAATAATGGAGATTATGAAAACGGATTATGCCATATAATGGATATCAAATAATGGGGGTCTTCAATATCAGTATTTAATAAAAAGGGAGAAAATGCTATTCTTCATAAAGGGCCGTCCCCTGCTAGGGCCTATACTGAAGTAAAACGGTAAGAATGTTTCTTTTCTGTATTCATCACTGACAAAAATTTTTAAATTAAAAGTTCGAGTTGCTGTCCAACTTTTCTATGCTTGTTGTGTGATCTGCAGCAAATGCGGCTAGAATATTTTCGTCATTTTTGGGGTGATGGTGTGCTGGTCCTGCAGTAGGCTCATGGTGATGTAAATTATAGGTTTCAGTCATTCGGTGATACGTGTTGCTGAATACACGTGGATCTGAAATCTTTCTATGTGGATGAAATCATACCGGGTACAATATTCCAAGGTTAGCATTCCCATCTGCTTTGCCATAGTAATAAAGTATGTCAGCATACTCACGGTTACTATAAGTAGCCATTGAAATTAATCTTACTCAATATGGGAACCATAGCCATTTATTTTTTATTCCCATCAAGTACCATAACTTTGTCCAAATTGACAAAATTTTGTAAATCTACTGTACTGTTTTTATTTTACTATTTTACTTTGTTTTGTAATAAGAACGTTTGACGTGCGTACAAATTTTTAAAATTTTTTAACATGAATAAATCTGTCTATCTATCTATCTCTCTATCTATGCTTATTATGCCACTCTGTTTTTTTAAATTATATCAATTCCTATAGACAGCAATGGCTTCGACACACCCCACTGGTGTTCCCAGTGGTCAATTTACCCTTCCCAGTACTAACTACGCTCGACGTCGCTTAACTTTGGTGACCCTGTCTAGGTCTGGTTTAATACCTACCTGATTTTTCACCATATTAATATTTATATCGAATATTACACCATTGTTTTGTTAGCATCTCCACCACTTGCCAAGACTTGTGGCCATCACCGTACTTTATTATTGTAGACTTCTTACCTAAATTAAAGATTGCCTCAAAATGTGTTGGGTCAAATTCCAGTGCCTTTTGAAAACAAGTTACTGCCTCTTCTAATTGCCCTTTTGCCATCAAACATGCTCCGTAATTAACATAACCATCAGCATTTTTGGTATTGGATTTTTTAACAACTTCACCATACCTTATGGCATTTTCGTAATCCCCTTGCTAAAAGCAACATCAACATGTACTACGTATATATTCAATAGTATCAAATAATGTTCTTGTACTTTAGAATATAACTTACCAAGTAATAAATAAAAATTAGGTTTATAGCTGCATTTGTGGCAATAATGGAGTCCTTTTCAAATGCTTTCAATGTTTCGATCGCTTCTGGTAATTGCTTCTGTTTGAGAAACATCACAGCTTTGTTTATTTCTAGATCGGATGCTAGCCTACCGTATTCTGAATTTTTAATTGCCGCCACACACCAGTCATAACCTTTAAATAGAATTTAAACAGACAAGTAAAATATTTTTACTTTAACTTGTCTTCATTTACCTTCACTAAAGGTGTCTTCTATTAATGGCGCAATTAGTTTTGCTGCAGTAAGAATGCAGAATTCTGCATCTTTGCGTTTCTGAATTTCATAATTATGTAGGGCATCATTTTGTATGGACACCGCTATTAGAGCATCTTCGGGAGAATCCTGTGAAAGTGAACACTTATAATTAAATTTTGTATATAATTGAACATAAACATAAACACATCACACATAGTAGATAACCCCCGAATCCAAAGTCTAGGCTGTCTGAAAGGAGGTTACACATTTGGAAAAACGCAGACAACATCCATTACCTACCAACATTGCCAGTATCAGAGCTGGGGATTGAACCCAATACACGATAGTCAATCTGACCAATTGCGCTTGCCACTAAAATGCTTAGCCGGCGGAGCTACCGCGCCGGTAAATAATTTAGAATATATTTTTGTTTATTTATTTATTTTAGTCAAAATCAATCATAAGGAGGGAAAAATACAAGGGATGAAATCTACCTATCTACAGATAGTAAGTACAAGATAAGGTAATAATATATGCATGCGCAATAGTACAAATACATAGGCAATAAAAAAACAATGAAAAGAGATAAACAAACATATATTAAAAAGTGCGAGGCATATTCAAGTCTGGATTGGAAAATGCAGTATAAAACAAATTCAACAAATCAATGTTATCAAAATCACTTGAAAGTCTATTCATTCAAGTGATTTTGATATCATTGATTTGTTGACTTTTATAATCAGATAGAACAATACCTCCTATATAATTGTTATAATTTAGTTTAGCCACTAAACTCATCTGATTTATTCAAGGCAGTACTGTTCAACTAGTAATCGAATATCAATGATGGTTGAGTAGCACATTATCCTCGTCAGTATGAGCAGTATAAAACAATTTCATATCATTAGAATATAGCGGATATAGTTGACATCAACACAAGTAACTATATCAATAATAAATAATATGAATCATGGAGGCCTCAGTATTGAGTCTTGGGGCATTCCAGATGTATCCAGGAATTAATTACACTTAGAGCCATAGTATTCTACATATTGATCCTTGCTAGTTAAAAATGAGGATAGCAGATAGCAATTCATTTCAATTTCTTTATGTTTCCAACAAAACTGTAAATGCCTCTGGCGACGTTGTTTTCATAAACACCAATACTCTTGAACACAACGCAAATACCAACACTGGAAGCCTTTCTCTAAAATCGTTAGCATAATGGGAAGACGATTAAAACTAAAAAAACAATTTTTTCTCAGTTCTTTTAGTTGTAATCAATCATTTCTGATGATGTCTCCAGATGCAGTGATAGAGCCAAACGTTTCCACCCCCTCCAAGAAAACTGTAAATGTTATAATGTAAAATACTGTTATGTATTACGCCCCCTAGGGGCGGGGGGCTGATACGCTCATGAGAAATAGCCAAAATTAAGTACCAATTGTTTGGCAACTGTAAATGGTCATCAAAGCCTGTGGTGTGCGCCATCTCTGAGACACTGGAAGAAGTACGTCTCTAGAAATTTATAGAATAAGATCGAGTTTCTACATTGTTTTGGATTGCCGCCGAGCAGGGTATAGAAGATTTCTAAATGGATATAGAGGCATTTTTTAGAGTGTATACCCAAGTAACACCAGCAGCTGTAAAAAAGTTGTGCTAACGTTATCGCAGCTAAAGTTACAGCCATTTGGCTATTATTGCCAGCTGCGCTAACGTTTTAAAGTGGTTGCGACAACGTTGTGGCAACTGAAATGGTACAACATGTTTTCGCGTTTAAAGCATTATAATAGCCACACAGTTGTGGTTAATTTGTTACAAAATAAGAAACATTACGGCTAGTTAGATGTGAATTTTCTTTGGAAGAAAAGTATATATTAAAGCTGGGTAACGGTTTTGATGTACAAATTTGTTCATAATAAACTATTTGGCTGTAATAATTTACTTCAATAACCATTTACCCTTCCCTCTCATATACCCTTCCCTCTCATAATAACTGTACAGGAATGGATGTGTGCTTTATTATCTAACCTATAGATTAATACTTGAAAAAATATAAGCGAGTTTGATGATAAATCGTGAATAAAATTACATGCGATTGTCATTTTTTCGTGTAATATGGACGTTGTACTTCTATATGTACGAAGCGCCTCAGAAATTTCCTGGTTTGAAAAAATTGTTAGTATCTTCAAAATTATGGTTTTTAATTTTTTTTTTTTTTTTTTTTCGGAAAATTGTTTAATAATATTTACTTATAAATATTATGTCCACTAGAGACTATTACAACACTTTTTTGCTACAAAATAATAACAAACGATAAAAAAATTGAAAAGAAATCAAATACTGTTCAAAATGGCTGCACTTCTCATAGCCCTCCTTGAAAAGAAAATATGGCCGTTAAGATGAGTGACTGCAGTGACCTGCATTGGAGAAAAATATTTCAAATAACAACCGTTAGGCAACCATATAGACCATCTCAACTATTTAGATTGTGTTTGGTTGCAAATCACTTGCAGATGTTGATTCACAGCTTAATGGCTTTTGAATAAGAAGAGGTAATAATTGACATTTCGGCCATTTGTCATATGCAAACCTAACCTTAACTTCAAATCAGAGACAAATATTTTTATTTTTATGAAAGTGTCTACGCAACCGCCGCGGCGGTTGCTTTAACTATTTACGTGACCGCCGCGGCAATTGGTTTGGTTACATACTATTTATTCTGTGCTATTGCGATGTTTTCCATGTGGGTCGCTGGCCTATGCGTAACGTTGTCGCGTTGTGGAGCAACAGGTCCCGGGTTCAATTGCTGGCAACTGAACTTTTTTTTTTATATTTTGTAACGATTAATATCCTTTTTCACAAATTCTGGTAGGATTTGACAACAGAAATAATGTTCTTTTTCGTATAATAATTTATCTCTTTCATGTGATTCTTTTAGGTTAAGTTAGGTGATTGGGTTAGTTAGGTTGATTTTTATTTTGCTAAATAATTGTTAATAAATTATCAGCGCCGCAGGTAGCATTAGCGTCACAGACAGAAACGGGGGTGCGCCTTGTTTTTCAGAAAATTGCATAAAATATTTCAATTTCTCTGCGCAGTAGTTCAATAAGTCGTGCAAAAGATCCGCCGCAGCGGTTGCGTAGACACTCCCTATTTTTATACTCTTGGTTTGTGTACTTATTAAAGGCTAAATTGCTTTATTTGTCAAATTATAAATTGGTTGACAGCAAAGTAATCTTGCCTTTTTTGTTGCTGTTGTCTAAAGCTGTAAAAGCCAACCCACAGCTACCAACATGGAAAATATAGCTTTAGCTGTCACATTGCATTTTTTTTGCTGTAAAGTATATAATCCAGCCAAAAATTACAACAAATTGTTACAGCTGTTATTGACCTGTTGCAATAGGCGTGGAGAGCATATTTCTGCTGATCCAGTTGTCCAAATAGCAATTGCAGCCATTTGCTTGTTCAATTATGTTGCAGCAACGTTATTGTAGCAAAAATGTTTGGAATAAAAGGCTTTGAGGTTTTAAGGCCAAATTACAGCTAAACGGCGGTCATCACAACGTTGTCGTGCCAATATTTAGCTGTGAAAACTTTATAGACCACACTGTGCTACTTGGGTAAGCTAATGCAAACAGGCAGAGGGAGAAGTTTTGAATAAAGAGCAAGGTTAGAAAATACGGAGTGAACAGTAAAGTGTGAATACGAAGTAATAAACATTGTTAAAGTTTATTTTAGTCAGTTGAAGTGTATTTTAGTTATTAAAAAATATTGTGAAGTTTTCAGATAGTTAATAAATAAAGTGTTTATCTCTTGTTGTAATTTTTGGAACCCACGGATTTGTAAAGGGTGGTTTCCTAAAGGGTGGAACCACGCAACAATACTATATTGTTTGTGGAACTTTAGTCCCACTTTATTGTTATATTAATCGTAATTAATATAAATTTAATATTGATTCAGCTACCAGTTATTTTGAAATAATCACTCATCCGATTTTCTGACAGCATATAGAGCTAGCACAGTAGAAGTCTGATATAACATTGACAAACAGTCCCGTGGTTGTTGTTACTGAACATTAAATGTGGTGGCAATAAAGTTATTATTACCAATCAGAAGCGATACATGGCAAACAAATACAAATTATCTCATTAAAAAACACCTAAATGATGTCACTATATAGGGTTTAGAAAATTTAAATATTACCGGTTCTGGATTATATTTTTCTTCGTCTTCGATTTCTAGTGGTACCGCCAGTAAGAGAGAAAATGCAGTCTTCATTCTATCTCTATCTTCAAGTGCTCTACAGCAAACAGTTAAATGCAATCCAGCTCGGTGACACGCTTGTTCACTCATTATATATTCCAAACTACTTACAGCTTCTTCCCACTGCCCCATTCTAATAAAGACTAAGGCGATGTTGTGCATTATTTTAATTCTGAAAAATGTATCACATAAATAATCACTGAGCAGTCTTTATGAGAAAATGTAAACTATTATATTTTATATTTGGACGAACATTGGTTTAATATTGTGAAAACGGCTCAATGTAAAACATACAATATTCAATCAATAATAAATGTGAATATTTATCTATATGGACATTATTAAAAGTTAAAATAAGTTCTCATAATATTCAGTGCCTTCACAGTAAACTGCTGGAACTTAACTTATTCCTTTCAGAAAACAAGTACGATGTTCTTTGCTTTAATGAAATTTGGAGTTACGAAGAGCAAATCAAACAAGTTTCTCCTAAATGGTTATACTTTGGCCAGTTTCTATACAAGATCTAACTATATTCATGGTGGGGTTGCTATATTTATCAAATATGGTTTGGAATATAACTCGTATGAATGGGCTGACAAAATGTGTATGGATATGAATTTTAAAATATATGTACGATTCAATCTTTGAAATTTTCAATAATAACTTGACAGCTTTTTTGGATACAATACATTTAGATAAAAACATAGTTCTTTGTGCAGACTTCAATGTCGATTTTGCCAAAAAATCAACAAATTCGCAAATTTTAATAAACCTCTTTATATCACTTGGTATTTACGAATGTATTGGTGACTTCATAAGAGTTACGGATACATCTGCAATAATAATATACAATATTTTCTCTAACATAGATCGTTCTTACTGTGAAACAAATGTATACAGATAAAACCACACTGCTAGGAACACGACAAGCAATATGTATAGTTTACTATCGCCCGGCTGTTCTAATACGGTGACGGAGTGGGGCTATCGCAGCACGATTGCTAATAACACATTTCGCTCCCGACTAGGCTGGCGACAGAAACAACTGGTGAGTTCTAAAACATAAATTAATATTCTTATAAAATTAATAATGGAGGTATACCAACTTGATGAAAAAAAAACAAATTATTAAATGGAATCACCAAAATAATAGGGTGAGGCGAATACGAAATTTATTTGCAACAACGTTTGAGGGCAGGCCGACCCCTTCTTTATCAACGATACACAGAATTATTCGGAATTTTGAGCAGCATGATTGTCTAAGTCCAAAATATCACAAAAAGCCTCCTGTACCCAACGATGACAGGGAAATGTTGGAAATAATCGTTTGCGCTACAGCCCTTGAGGAACCGACACTTTCCAGCCGGTAAATTGCAGATGCAGTAAATTTGAGTGCCACGACAGTTAGACGAATTTTAAAGAAAAATGAATATAGTTCCTATAAAGTGCAGCAAACCCATCAAATTTTACCCACAGATAATATCCGTCGCATGGTATTTTGTGAGACAGTAATGGAAAAAATAAATAGGGACGAAAATTTTACTCGAAATGTCGTTTTCACTGACGAGTCAAGTTTTCCATTGCTAGGCCGACACAATCCATCCAGAGTTCGGTATTGGTCAAGGGAAAATTTACACCGGTTTTACACACTGCGCACCCAGTATTCCCAAAAATTAAATGTTTGGGCAGGACTGTTAGGGGAAAACATGTTGGGTCCTTTCTTCATAGAAGGAAATCTAAATGGCGATAAGTACTTGACTTCACTGCGGAAACAAATTGTCCCGGAAATTCGTCGGCTTGCGGGGGAAAGATTTGGCGATATTTGGTTGTCCCGCTCATAATACTGGTTTGGTCCAGTAATACTTAAATAACACTTTTCCAAACCGACTTATTATAGGCAGGGGAACCATCTTATGGCCAGCAAGATCGCCAGATCTTTCACCCAACGATTTCTTTTTATGGGGGTACTGCAAATTGGCGATTTATAGAATAGAATAGAATAGTACTTTATTTCAAAAAATTTAGTCTTACACAGATCTAAACAGAATGAAAGGGCGTTATATTAGAAGTTGTGATTAAAATAAGCAATAGCTGCTATTTCACAATTAATGTATATATATGACATGAACAGTATTCAACACTAAAACAGTTTACACATTAAAACATACCGTAAAAATCCAAATATAAAATGTTACAACAGTTACACAGATTTATTACAAGGTATATGATTAACATTTAATTCGAATATTGCATATATTCCCTCACAGTGTAAGGTTCCATCTCTAATAAATATTTATAAATAGCTTTCTTGAAACACTTAAAGTTAACAGTATTTTTTATTTCATCAGGCAGTACATTGTAGAATTTAATACACGAGTAAACTGGAGATTTTTCTGTCAGAGTAAGTCTATGCTGGGGAAAATTATAGTTTAATGTTCTCGTTTGATAATTATGAACATGTTTATATTCGTCAAATATTTCTTTATTTTTATTTAGGAAGAGCAAGCATTCATAAATATATATTCCCGTGACTGTTAGGACACCAGTTTCTTTAAATTTTCCACGACAGGACTCCTTATACCCAAGATTTAGTATTGTTCTTATTGTTCTTTTTTGTATCACGAAAACTTCATTAATATTGGAACAATTTCCCCAAAACATTACACCGTATCTTAATACTGAATGACACGGACACGAAGACATGCCTAATACTTTAGAAGACCTACGAGCAAAAATTTTGGAGGTTTTTCAAAGTATTACACCTAACATGCTGTCTAATGTTAGAAGGGGTTTTTACGATAGATTAGGCTATTGCCTTGCTCAAGAAGGAGGCGTTTTTGAGCATCTGATTTGAATTATTTATTTATTTGCGTATTATTTTATTTTTCAGAGTTGGGATTATTATTCCTTATCATTTTTATGAGAATATTCATTTATGTTTTTAGAAGTACTTTTTGTTTCGAAAAAAAAATCAATACTTGATTGTGTGCTGTTCTGATATTTTCACAATTTTAGTGTTTTACTACCGATGTTGTCTCGGAAGAAACATTGAAATTATGAAACATTCAGATAATTTTTAGTGCCTAAATACGTTAATATGCAAAGTTTTCTTTAGGTCAACGAGCAACAGTTTACTCTAAAATCTAAATGCTGTAACGATACTGATTGAAAGAAATATTTGAAATCACAGAACTGCTTTGTTTCTCTGTAAGCGCCCAGACCCGAACATGCAATCGCTAAGTTTCGTTCGGACTCATATGCTGCCAGACGGCCACTCGCAGATTACACTTGTTTTACTCATGTTCATAGCGGCGTGTTTTATAGTGTATATATAATCCATACTTATCCGATCATAAGTGTTTGAGTTTCCCTTATGTCGAATCTACAAAAATATTCTCTAATAACAAAAAAGAATATTACAGAATAATGAATAATTTAACTAAAGAAAATTATAAATTGTCAATTGCCAAGTCAGATTGGTCATATTTCTTTGAAACTGGGGATATTAACCTAATGTGTGAAATCTTCATTTATAACATTACTAAATCTTTTGATTCTTCTTTCCCCCTCAAACAGGGGAAAATAAGACACAAGAAAAAATTAAGTACAGTAGACATCAAATTAATGAAAAATAACCTAATAATCTTGCATGATTTTAGCAAGATTCAAAGTATCTTACAACAAGCTTAAAAAGCAATATAAAATAGCACTAAAAGCTGAAACTATAAATCATAACACTAATACTATTGCAAACGCCTCCAGTAAATAAAAGACTGCCTGGTCAATCATAAATCAGAATAAACGCAAAGAAACTGTTCTTAAAATATCTGTAGAAGACTTAAATAATTTATTTGTTAATATTTCAAGTAAAATTGCAAACACTCTTAACCACAACAACACTTAGATTACCTTAACAATATAAGAAATAGTAAAGTGTTATTTTCCTTTTACCTGGAGCCAGTGTCTGAGCTAGAAGTTAGTGACCTAATAGATATGTTAAGTACAACGAAGTGTAAAGATTATTATGGCATAAATAGTGACATGATTAAAATAGGTAAAGAGGAACTCTTACCATAGATTACACATCTAATTAACATGTGTTTTGAGACATGTGTGTATTTCCTGATTGTTTAAAGAACACCAAAAAGGAGATAAAAATCTTGAAAACAGCTATAGACCAATCTCATTATATTATAAGTTTTTATTATGGATGAATTTGAAAATGCAAATATGATCAGGGCATCATATTTCGATCTATCCAAGGCATTTGACTGTGTTTCCCCCAAAATACTGTTGATAAAATTGGAAAATTATGGCATCAGAGGGCCCGCTCTAGCTTTTATTCAAAGTTGTGTTATGAACAGATATCAATGTGTCAGTCCATGGTACTATGAAGTCCTCACTAAAGCCTCTAAAGATTGAAGTACCCCAGGGATCCATCTTAGGATCAATTTTGTTCATAATATATGTAAATGACATATCAACCAGTCTCTCTTGTAAAAATATTGGATTTGCTGATGATACCACCAACTCTCGGTTTATAGAAATTTAAACCATCTTATCAGTATGTCGGAGGAAACACAGTTACAAGCTAAGGATTATTTTAACAATCTTAAATCAAAATTAAATGAAGAGAAAACTCAAGCACTTATTTTCAACTTAAACCCTCATGTCTGCATCGAAAATAATAATCTTGTAAAGTGTTTAGGTCTCACTTTTGATAGTAAGTTAACTTGGGAAGCTCATATAGCCTATCGAAAAAGCTGCCAAGTTGCATCAATCTATTGAAAAATATTACTAATTTAGTCAATAATAGTGTTATCTTAATGACATATCATATGTTCCATAGCGTAATGTGTTATGGTATCTTACTTTGGGGAGGATCTTCACATGCTGCTAAAATTTTAAAATTGCAAAAACGAGCAGTAAGTTTCATTATAAATTCTAAATTTAATGGCACCTGTAGAGCTTTATTTAAAAATTTAGGTACTTATTACTTCTGCAATTGGTACATATTTGAATGTATTATCTATGCACATAACCATGTTAGAGAATACCACATTCAAATTTACTATACAACCAGACATAGATCTATATAATGGCTCCATTTTTCCATTTATCGAAAAATATTAATAGTTACAGGTATAAATCAGTACAATTATTTAATCTCTTACCAAATGAATGAAAAAATCTAAATGATACAAAATTTATTAAAAAAATTAAAAGTTTTCTGAAAAAGGAGGTTTTTTTATGAAGTTCAAGAATTTATTGACTATATTCAACACACCACTTGATATTGTTAGATCTGTAATCAGTTTCTTAATAATTTTTTTTACTATTTATGTTTTTTGTAAGTATAAAATGTATTTTTAAATCTTTAATATTTTAACATTACTTTTAATCTTTTGACAAGTGTATACATTGTATTATGTCTCACATGAATAAACTGTCTGTCTATCAACTCAATAACAATTAAACCTTATTAAGGAGATAAAAAAATAGACCATGTAACATTTTATTTGGGTATTCAAAATTCAATATTTAAAATTATAGGTTGAAAAATATTGGACAATAAAATATTGAACTGATATTGATAAAGTTTAGTTTTGTCTTTATTAGTTCTTGTAAAAATAACAAAACCAAAAGGTTGTAGAACATGTCAAAAAATACAGAATATAATATATAACTGGAACATATACAATATAAAATACACAATAAATCACATCCAATTTGGATTAGTAACATACTAACATATAGTGTAAAATACAATTAAGACAATTATGAATAATTAAAATAAAATAAAAACACCGGAGATGAAGTTACACAGAAAAGGAAAAAAAGACAAAAAAAAAATTATTCTATTGGAGTGTAACATTGAAGTACTCATCCATTGTGTAATATGCTTTTTGTATAAGTAGAACTTTCAACTTTATTTTTAGTTTTTTTAATGGGAGGTTTTTAATTGTTTCTGGAAGTTTGTTGTATACTTTAATTAATGAGAAAGGTATGTTTTTCTGGATATAGGTATAGCTAGTTTTGATATTTAGTAGATCTTTTTTATTTCTGGTGTCATATGAGTGATTTCTATCATAATCCGAAAACAGAGAGATATTTCTGATTACAAATATCACACTTTCAAAAATAAAGAGACTAATTAAGGTGAGTATGTTGTTTTCTTTAAAGACTGGCTTACAGCTGTCAGTTTGTTTGATATTAAAGATGTTTCGTAGACATTTTTTTTGCAGTAAAAATATTTTATATATGTTACTCGTGCCGCCCCAGAGAACCATACCATATCTGAGTGTACTCTCAACATAAGCATAGTAGGCTAGAAGTGCAGCCTCTTTATTGATGTTTTGTGATATTACTTTCAGTGCATAGCAGTACCTAGCTATATTCCTTGTCAACTCATCAGTATTGGATTTCCAGTCAAGTCTATGATCAATTTCAATGCCTAAAAATGTTATTTTTGGTAATGTTTCGATAATTGTGTCTCCGTCAGAAAATATTTTTTTATAGTTTATGTTACTACCCGTAAATAATATGGCTTGAGTCTTATCCATATTTAGTTGAAGATTAAGCGGTGTGAAGTATTCCTTTAGCTTATCTAATGCTAAAAATATCATGATGAATACCAATCCAATACTTTAAATGGTTTCAATGTATCTATGTATATTGACCCAATTAGTCCATGAAAAAGGTGCAAAAAAAGGGGGTAAACTTGAAAAGTGCTGTGACCAGGACGAGACCTAATACTTACCCCCCTTCCCGTTTTCGAGGGTGCTAAATACGATGATGATATTTTTAGGCCTTCCACCCCTCGGGAACTACCCCTAAACGCGAACAACCACCCCCTTTTCTCGGTATTTTCATTCTAGGCATGCGAGAGGGCTTGTCGGTTTGGCTATTCTTTTATAAGGGTGCTCAACATGATAGCAACATACATTTCTCACATACCCTCCACTAACCACCCCCAAATCCCAGAAATTTTTTAAATTTCTTTTATTTTAATGTCTTATTTATTTTAACATCCTGGTGAAGTTTAGCTAATGCTATTCCACCACTTAATCAGGATGGCGAAATGAGATACGGTCACCCATCTAAGTGATGGACTTTCACGGTGTTGCTTCACTTCTTTCTTCACCCCCTTTTTACATCTCTGACTACTGGGAATGTGGGGAATCATTGGATCGGGGTTTTATTAATAATTAAATTATTATTGTTGCCAGAAATATAAAAAGGAGGTGGTTTCGGGGATTTGAGGTGGTTAGAGGAGTGCAGGGGAAAAATGTATGTTGCTATCATATTTGCGCACACTTGAACTAATAGAAACAAATTTTTATCAATTTCGAAATTTTTGGAGAGGTTTCTGTATCAGGGGAGGGGGTAGTTTCAATCCCGGGGTTGATAATATGTTGGAGGGTCAAAGTCCATACGCCCTACCCGAAAAATTCTATCTGACAAGCCCTCGCATGCCTAGAATGGAAAAAAATGCAAAAAACCACCCTCTTATCGCGTATGGGTATTTCCCGAGGGGTGGGAGGCCCAAAAGTATCACAATCATATTCAACACCCTCGAAAACGGGGGAATACCCAGGTCTCGTCCTGGTCACAGCAATTTTGATGTTTGTTTTTCATGGACTTAGTATTAAAGCAGGTTCCAGCCAATATTGCACATGATAAAGGACCCCGCAGTTTTTTATAGTAAAAATGGGTTTCAGTCGATTGTTCTGAAACTTGGGAAAAATGTTCTCCTGGGCCCCCTGATTAAAATTCTCTGTGACGACCAGCCCGACCGAATTCGATTTTTTGATCTAGAGGCGGTTGAAACTGTGAACATCTGCGAAGATCTGCTTAAATGTTCCATAAAAATTCTGAAAATATTCAGGCTCATTTTTTGGAGAAAAATAAGCATCTTTTGTCTCTTGGTGTTTTTTTTTTCAAAGTGCTTCCTTCTCCCGGAAAAAAATAAAAACAAAAAAAAAAAATTTTTTTTTTGTCATTTTTTTACGGGAAAAGGAAGCACTTTGAAGAAAAAGTTGAGGGGCATAAGTTGATTATTTTTACCTAAAGAATATGCCTGAATATTTTCTGAAGTAGAAAAGAATTAAAATCTAATGCTACAGTATATACTGTGATGTACAGCTTATATGTTACTTTTTGTATGTTAATCTGTTTTAATTCGTTTTAGTTACTTATACTCTTATTATATTCTATATATGGTTAATTCCTATATATTTATATTTTTACCTAATTGTATACACGTAAGTGGACGTCTGTTTGTATGCAGTATAAATAAATAAATAAATAATTAGCTAGACAGATGTTGGAAAAATCTAGAGGCTTCCTGCCACATGTATTTTTTCTTTTTAAGTGGTGCTCGGAGAATCTACAAAATATCACAATTAACCGCTATGTTACTGGTAAGTAACCTCTACGCCTGTGACTTTTACGTCAAGGGATCAGTTAGAGGTTGTTTTTTTAAAATAAATAACACAAATAAGTATAAAAACTGGAAATTAAATATTTCGCCGACGTTTCGGAAGCCTTAAAAAGGAAACAGATTAGATTTCCGAAACGTCGGCGAAATATTTAATTTCCAGTTTTTATCTTATTTGTGTTATTTATTTAAAAAAAAACAACCTCTAACTGATCCCTTGACGTAAAAGTCACAGGCATAGAGGTTATTTACCAGTAACATACTAGTTAATTGTGATATTTTGTAGATTCCCTGAGCACCGCTTAAAAACAAAAAATACATGTGGCAGGCAAGTCCCAAAGAATTAAAGAACAAAAAAATTGTATAATTGGCTGTACAAAATGAGTCCATCTTTGATGAAGGAAACTATCTTTATTTTACCATTACCTAAGGTTCTTCTGACTGGAGGGAACCTGGTCCAGAGCCATACGAAACATTTTTACGGCCATCTGATAATGACCCTGTTTAAAATATATGTTGCCCATATTAATTTTCAACCGGTGAGCATTTGAAAACATGCGGTTCTTAATTATCATTTGATATGTGTTTAGTGCTTCTGTATATAATTCATTAGCTGCATACTGATTGCCCAGAGTAAATAACACCTAAAATATTAAATAACATTAAATAAAATAAAAGAGTTAATAATGCAAATAATTACACAGGCCCACAAAGAAAAAAGTGATCTGTAGCCGAGACTCGAAACTCCGATGTCCGTTTAGCTCCATCACCCACCAATTTTTAGTAAATTGCAAAAATAACCTAAAAAATTCAGGTTTTCTGTTATTTTCACGATTTACTAGAAATTGGTGGTCGATGGAGCTAAGCGGACAGCAAATTCTTGTTGAGCACGTAAAAATACATTACTATGGGATTACTATGTCGAGTCCCGGGTTCAGATAATTTTTTTTTGTGTATCTGTGCGCAGGTAGGCTGTACACAAAAAAAATGATCTGAACCCGGGACCTGATATAGTAATTTCTATGTATTTCGACGTGCTGAACATGAATCCGATGTCCACTTAGCTCCATAACCCACCAATTTTTTGTAAATCGCAAAAATAGTCTAAGAAACCTGATTTCTTAGACTATTTTCACGATTTACAGGATCTATTTTCAATCACACAATCCCGAGATTGGATTTTTGTCTTGGGATTGTACTCCTTAGACCTGAATAAACCTGTGGGATATCTTACAACAAGCAAAGTGTCAATAAAGAAACAATTAGGCCAGAAACATTACTTGTACTAGACGGGAGTACTAGAACTGAGACAGGTATGCATATTCTTCGGAAAATTATCCAAATCAAAGACCAACAAATTTGTTAAACGTGAGGCATGGAAATTTTTAATAAAATGCTGCACTCTAAATTGATACCTTTAAGTCGGCTGAAGGCTGATGAGCAATAGCCGGATATTAAAAGCAGCAAGTGTGATAGGAAACTGCAGTAACATTAAAGCCTGTGGTGTGTGTCATCTCTGAGACACTGGTAATAATAGGTTTTCTAGAAATTTATAGAAGAGGATCGAGATTTCTACACTACTCTAGATTGCTGCGGAACATTCTGGACTTTGTTCTAGATAGCTCTAGAGGCGTTTTTAGAGTATATAAGCTAATGTAAACAGGCAAAAAGGGAAGTTTTCCATGAAAAGTAAGGTTAGAAATCTGAAGTGGATAGTAGAGTAATAAACATTGTTAAAGGTTATTTTAGTCAGTAAAAGTGTAATTTAGTTAATAAAAGTATTGTGAATTTACTAGTAGGTAAGTTATTAAATAAACTGTGTTAGTGTTTAGGGGCCATTCACAAAAGACGTCCACACTTTACCCGGGGAAGGGGTCTAGATTTTGTGACAGCGTGGGACAGCAGAGGAGGGTGGGGGTTCGCTAAATTGGATGTCCGCTTGGAGGTAAAAAATGCATGCGAGCTACCACGTAGCAAATTTACATTGCTAGATAGGCTGTACGTCTTGTGCTGAAAGCTGCTGCTCCTGCCGTTGGTACAGCGACACACAGCTTTAAATCCTAATGATAAAGTAGGGTTCATTTTCTTGCGCGTGGCATATAATCTGAGTATTGCGTTGTATCGATGTCGTTACTGGCACTTGGTATAAACATGAGTTCTAATTGTTTTAATTACCAAAATTAATGAAAAAAAATGACATATATATTGAAACCGAAATTGGATGTCTATCTGAGGGGCGACTTAAATATTTGTGACAGTCTCGGATACAGAGGGGGCATGAAAATTCTAGATTTTCTGTGGATGTCATTTGTGAATGTCCCCTTATCTCTTATTATAATTTTTGAACCCACGGAAATTAAGGGTATTATCTATGGGGTGGAAACACGTGATATTATTATATTACCAAACAAACTAATTAATATGTTTACATCATACTCACAGCATAGGTTAAGTCAATATTATGATGATCCCCTAAACCAGATTGTTCCTGCATTCTGATTAAATTTCGTTCTTTATTTGAAGCTTCCTTGGCCTTTGCAAGAGCTTTTCGATTATCACCCAGAGATTGAGCAACACAAGATTCTTCCACAAGCTGCATTATTTTTGTTTCTTGTTGTTTGATTTTCTCTTCCGGTCTACCAAACATTTTATAAATAGGATGATGAAAAATATAACATGAAAATTTACATGAGTCTAACCTATAGCTTTTAATAGAGGAGCTAGGTGGCTGTTTCAGCAGGTTATCGTTTTATGGCCTATCAGATACTTTTATCGTTTTATACATGATAACGATTCACAAAATCGACTTCTGGTGGGGGCCTCCTCTCCGGTATATGAGTTGTCAAAAAAGATAAAAAGTTGTGCACCTGAAGATAATTCAAGACTCATTTAAGAATGAGAAAATGTATGCGTTTACGCGCAAAAGAAGTACATCTTGAACTATGGTCAAATTGACACATCTATATTTTGTCGCAATTTACTTTCGATAGAATTAAAATTAAGTCCTACAAAATTATTGTGATGATGATTTGCTAAGAAAGTCACCTATCTCCTGGACTATTTCATATGATCAAAATTTCACAAAAAAGCCTCTTAATATATTTTGGTATAAGTAACCCGTATAACCAAGCGATATAGATTTCCGTGAACTATATATGGGCTATTTTACAAAGATTTCTTGATAAACATTTCAACTATATAGCATATCTATAGTACTACTAAATATTTCCTCTACAGATATATTCTCTATTAATCTGTACAGCGATTATAAAGTATTATCTGTATATAATTTCCCTGTATAGAATATGAATTACATTTATAGCACATAATATAAAGTATCGTCATCTTATCGATAACTCATCAATATAGGTCCTGTAAAGTAGAGATGTGTAACACTGTGTTCAATGGCGCTTTTGTGCTGACACCTATTGGTGTGTCACATATGTTGGAACAGCTTATATGACAGAGTGACACTTTTGTAACACTCAAGATAGCGGGAGCTGGAGGGTTCATGTGCGGTATCACAGATCACGCAGACGCACGCGCAAGCTTCTATGCAGTTTCGTAGGTAAATGAAACAAAGCAATCACAAACATAAAAAATGTATTCAAAATAAAACTATTTCTTTTATCCATTTTGGATTTAACAAAACTAGAAATTTGCATCAAGCTACAGTAAAAATGAAAACGGACTAATCCTTATTGTTTAAATTGATATTTATAAAAACCCTTTGAAATGTTTTATTTGTTTTTTGTCTCTCGTTTTTCATTAACTATCATTAACTATAATTTTTATTTCGCAAGCACACTTGTAGACAACAATCTCTAGACAGCAAACCGTTATGAAGCATTTTTTGTGTGGCTGTTAGTAGCTCTCTGGGAATCCGCGAATCCCGCATCGTATTATTAAACAGTGCTGCTGTGTTGCATTTTCAACACTGATACTGATAGATACTTTAGCGCCAATGACGTACGGTACTTGAAACCATTTTGCTGTATTATGACGCAATTGTGCTGATACTTTGTGTTGACACTTCAAGCAGTGTCAGTGTGATTGTTTCAACACAAGAAAATTTAGAGTGTTGCCCATGACTACTGTAAAGGTCTCCAATCAAAACATTACTGTTATGGAAAATGTATTACAACTTTATTAAGTCTATATGTCATCTATGTAAATGGCTACAGATATTCTATTCTAAATAGGTATGGAGTCTTTACATAATCGATACTGATATTTCCTCATTTATCGGATATCTTGAGTAACACAATAAGAAAAACATGACTCATACTAAAAAATATTAGTCATGTTTTTCTTATTTGGCACCTAAGCTACTGAACGAATTTCATGATATTTTTTTTCTAGTCCATCAATGTCCCAATTTAAATGTAAGATAAAACGAAAACTTTTAATAAAATGGAGTGTTATATAATTAATTGTATTTACTTAATTATATTTTTTTCATTGTGCTTTTTTGGTTTTTCTTTTCCCTCAATGTATATGTTTTTTACATTTAGGTGTTACTTTAGTTTTAGGTTATGCGGAGGCTGAAAACTGTCTGTGGCAATGCCTTCCCCTTTTGATTGATTGTATATTTATACATACTTCTCTCAATAAATTTTATTATTATTATTATTATTAAATAATAGACAAGATAACGCACCTGAATGGATTCTGTTCAGTTTTCTATACAGAATCTATTTTAAAACTTGTCTTGTTAGTACAGAACTGACGCACGTGACTGTTAAAAGTAAGGTTATGCGTTCCACGATTTTCTATTCTACGTGCAAAGTAGTGTGTAGAAGAAAATAATATTCCATTATCCATATGATGAACGTTATCTGAGTAATGTTCTTGCATCCAATAATCGTTCAACAAGATTTTCATTGTAGACCAAAATTCGTAATAATTTAGAAATATGGGTTAATTCAATATTCCCTGTATTGCTCATTCACGTAATTTAGCAAAAAATGATTTCTGAGTCAGTACTTGCTCATCACCCTCTTCAATGTTATCATCGGACAATGATCCTGTTGTATCTACTGTATTACGTACATTCTAGTTACTTGAATTTCATTGTCGGTAGAATAATCGGCAGTCATTACATTATTTGTTTCTTCCGTATCTTGAACCAGTTTTTCTTTAAAACAAATTTATTGAGTATATATTAAATAATCTATACCGTCTATTGTAATCCTACTTTTAGATGTCTTTAGTCGACGAGTTTCTATCCTCTAGCTGTATAGGTTCGCACTTCCGCCCAACGATGACAAGTTTTATTTTTAGTTTTCGGCATTTCGCTAAATAATAATAACAAATTAACTTTATTGAACCACAAACTGATTCAATAGGCCAATGACCTAGGTCCTTCATCTTATTGTTACAATTACATATACACACATATATTTTACAATTTTATGATACAATAAATAATATTTTATGATGTGATAGCTGTTAAAGTTATACTAATAGCAACAATAATTACAACAATAATAATATGATGTTTCGGTGTTGATTAATTGTTATTGGCTAATCTTTGCAGTTTTTCTAGTAGGGTTTGTTCCGGGTGCTTGTGTACCGTTCTTATTCCAGTATTTCTTGATTCTCTCTAGATTTTATGGTATCTGGGAAAATCTTTTAGATAGATGGGTTAGACGGTCTTCTATAGGCATTATATTAGTCTGTTGATATAAAAGAGGGCAGGGGGGGGTTGTGCAGCGGGTTGAGAGGATGTCGAATTTTGGTTATCTTCCTTATTGATGTTGTTTCTGCCACCTTTAGTTTTTTTAATGCCTGATTTTTGCAATTCAAAAACAAAACGTGTCCATATTCAATCATTGGTCGACAAATAAGCTTCTAAATACTACTAGCTGTCTCTATGTTGATCCCCGTCCTGTTATATGTCAAACTTCGGAAGTGTTTGGCTCTCGATATGATATTCTTTTTCTTGAGCTCAACGTGGACATTAAAATTGATTTTGTTGTCGAAGGTTATTCCAAGGTAATTGATCTTAGTTTCTGGATGTAAAGTATGTTGATACATGTTCAGCGATGGGGAATTATCCGATGGGTGGTGGTTGAACAAATTGAACTGTGTTTTTAGAGGATTTGGCTTGAGTCTCCATTTGTTGAACCACCTGCATGTTGTATTTACTAATGCTTGTAGATTTTCTGATACCTTGGTGGTGGTTCTGTCATGGGATATGAGGGCGTACACCCAAGCTGGTACACCAATTATTTTGAAAACGAGACGAGAACTGAAAACCACAAAATAAATGAAGACACCTATTATGAAATCATAAACGAGGGGAAAAGCACGACACCAGGAGAAGACCACATAACGAAAAATTGTATAAGAAAGCTAGATCAAGAAATTCACCTCTTTATAATAAAATGCTACGAATACTGCCTAAACACACACTATTTCCTGGACAAATAGAAACGCGGAACCATAATAGCCATTGCAAAACCAAACACAGACCATAGCAAAGCATGTAATTACAGGCCAATACTATCAGTGTTGGCCAAGAACTTCGAAAAAATAATAAAAAACATTCTCAATCAACATGTACAAAATAAAATACCAAATTATCAATTCGGGTTTCAAGAAAAACGTTCAACAGTGCATCCTCTCACAATTTTAGCTTCTAATGTACAAACAGTGAAACTCTCAGGACAACACAGTGCTGCAATCTTTTTAGACATTAACAAGGCCTTCGACAGTGTGTATGGCATGAAGGTATATTATACAAACTACATTTATTAAACTGTCCAAAACATCTGATTCACTTAATAAAAGACTATCTGAATAATCACGGCCTACAAGTTAAAATTAACGGCAAATATTCTAACAATTTTTCATCACAGCAAGGAGTCCCCCAAGGCTCGCCACTTTCACCCCTCCTATACAATATATACTGCCACCATATATACAACAATAACAGGGCAAACCAAAACACATTTAATAAGGACCTCTATATCCTCCAATATGCCGACGATACCGCGCTGGTATCTCACAATAGCTCGATTACTAATACTGTAACTAAATTGCAACAACTTATGGACAGAACAACAACTTGGTTTAATTTATGGAGATTAAAAGCAAACCCAATTAAGTCACAGCTCATTATATTTAATCATACCTGTAATAATTAATTAATTGTTTACTTGTGGATACATTTCCACGTATATATTGTTTTGTAGTCCCTTTTTATGAACACATTTTTATAGAGAGTTTTTGTACATACACACAACGGCGATGGGAAATAAACCAGTGTAAAATAGAATGGTGTTTAATTGACATGTCTTTCCAACATAATAATAATTATTATAGTACAAGTTATTACAAATGGCGACAAGGATTTAAAAACAATAAATAATAGCGTTTGTTAATAATACATACAAGTTATTACAACGTGGGCAGAATTGAAATAAAGTGTAGTGGCCATCGAGTATAAAAATGTCAGTCGGCAAAATAAGTGAATTTCAATTGGATAAGGGCAACTGGAAAACGTATATTGCTCGATTAGACCAGTATATTATAGCCAACAAAATAGAAGATAATTTAAAGACACCAACGTTGTTGACAGTTATCGGGGACGAAACTTACGAACTTATAGCAGATTTGTGTAGTCCAGCGGAACCGGCAACAAAAAGTTATCAAGAATTAATTTCTTTGGTGACAAATCATTTACAACCTGCACCATCGGTAATGATGGAAAGACGTAAATTTCGACATAGATATCAAGATAAAAGTGAGACTATCACACAATATGTAGCAGTGTTAAAAAACTTGGCAAGAACATGTAATTTTGGGGACAAACTGGATGAAAACTTGCGAGAACAGTTGTCGTCCGGCATCATAAGTGAATCAATAAAACAGCGGCTATTGGTTGACGATAAGGATAAAAAATTGACATTTACCACAGCGTATGAAATAGCCCGAAATATGGAAGCAGCAGAAAATGACGTAGGCATTTTGGAATCAACACAGCAAGTACACAAAATTCAAGGGCTAACGCGGCGGTCCTCCTTTTCAAATTTTAATTCTTCAGGCAGTACTACCAGGTGTTTACCGCAGCGCGAGCAAGGGGCACAATGGAATGAACCATCTACGTCGAGTGAGTGGAAGAAACCGGTGCGCGAGTGTTCTTGTTGTGGTAGGAAGAATCATAAAAAAAGTGAGTGTTTCTTCAAAAATGCTGCTTGCGACATCTGTGGGAAAATGGGTCATCTAAAATATGTATGTCCAAGGAAATCGAACAGGCAGGGACAAAGGAATAAAAGAGGTAATTTTTATATGGCCGATGAAAAGGAAAAAATTGTGAATTTCGAATTATTGAATGACTCCGATTCGGAAGGAGCACTAGAATTGTACAATTTTTTTTGTTCTAACAAATGTACTCCTATAAATATTAAGTTATTAGTAGAAAACATGTACTTAGATATGGAAGTAGATACTGGATCGGCGTTATCATTAATTTCTAAACATATCTACGATAAATATTTTTCAGAGTGAAATTTTTCAGTCCAAAATTAAACTAGCTTCATATACAGGTAACCGAATTCTAACAGAAGGTTACATAAGAGTCCGAGTGAGGTTCAATAACTATTCTGATTTATTAAAGTTGTACATTATACCAAATGGTGGGCCCTCCTTGTTAGGTCGCGATTGGCTTAAGGCATTAAAAATAAATATAATTGACAATGTTGCGGTAAATAATATTGCCGCGAGACATAAGGATGACATAAACACGAGTGTTGAGAGAAAAATGTTGACATTGAATGGTCTAATTGATCAATATAGAGTAATATTTGAGGCCGAGCTAGGGCATTTTTTAAATTTTAAAGCTAAATTGTACCTAAAACCGAATGCAATACCAGTTTTTTGCAAAGCACGTTCATTACCTTTCAGTATGAAAAACAAAGTGGAAAAGGAGTTACAAAGGTTATGTAATTACGGGGTGTTAACTCCAGTAGACCACAATCATTGGACCAGCCCTATTGTACCTGTATTGAAAAAAAATGGTGATGTAAGAATATGTGGGGATTTCAAGGTGTCCGTTAATCCAAATTTATATATAAATAAATATCCAATTCCCAAAATTGAGACTATTTTTAGCTGTTTATCAGGGGGGACATTATTTAGCAAAATAGACTTATCGCAAGCATATGCGCAGATAGAGCTAGATGATAATTCAAAAGAAATCGTGACAATTAACACACACAAAGGATTGTTTAGGTATAACCGACTACCATACGGAATTGCTTCAGCTCCAGCCATTTTCATGAAAATTATGGACGAATTATTTGCCGGCTTGGACGGCGTGATCGTATTTTTAGACGATATTCTAGTTACAGGTCGAGATCACGAACAACACATGAAAAGATTACGTCATGTTTTTAATATAATTAAGAAAAGTGGTTTAAAAATTAATTTACAAAAATGCACTTTTTTTCAAAAATCAATATCATATTTAGGTTATACAATTGATGCCAGTGGGTTGCATCCATCTGAAGATAAAGTCGAGGCCATAGTTAAAATGCAGTATCCCACCAATAAAACCGAACTAAAATCGTTTTTAGGGATGATAACATATTACGGGAAATTTTTACCTAATTTAAGTACACATGTAAATACGCTCTATAATCTTTTGAAAAATAATGTGAAATGGCACTGGGATAATGATTGCAAAAGGGCTTTTAACTGGGTAAAAAGTGAATTAGCCTCCCCCAAGGTGTTGGCTCACTTTGATTCTAATTTGCCATTGGCGTTATGGTGTGATGCGAGTTCGGTAGGAGTGGGGGCCGTAATTAGTCATATTTATCCAAATGGGGATATCAAACCTATTGCGCACGCTTCTCGCACACTAAATAATGCCGAAAAACATTTTTCTCAAATAGATCGTGAAGCACTGAGTATTATTTATGGCGTGAAGAGGTTTCATGAGTTTCTTTTCGGCAGAAAATTCATTTTATTCAGTGACCACAAACCATTATTGTCAATTTTTGGTGAGAAAAGAAATATCCCGCAGTTAGCCGCCTTCAACGGTGGGCAATCATTTTATCTGCATATCAGTACGAGATAAAATATATTAAATCAGAGAAAAATCAAGCGGATGCTTTATCGCGTTTACCATTACCTTACAGCAGTAATAAGGAACCTGATTTTGGACACATCTTATATATACAAGAAGCGGTTCCAATTGATTACAAAAAGATTGCTGTGGAGACACAAAAGGATAAAATTTTAAATATGGTATATAGATATTGTTTTCTAGGTTGGCCAGAAGATAATATACCGGTGGAAATTAAGCCCTATTTTAATAGAAGAAATGAGTTACATTTGGAACATGGGTGTATCCTATGGGGTTATAGGGTTGTTATTCCATCGAAATTACAACACATTATATTACAGGAAATCCATTCTAGTCATTTGGGAATTAATAAATGCAAATCCATTGCCCGGTCCTACTGTTATTGGCCTAGAATTGATAATGACATAGAAACATTATGTAAAAATTGTAATATTTATAGAGACTTTAAAAATTTTAGTTTGGATCAATTTAAAGTAGATATGGAGCTTGTTGATTGGTACAGATTATCCGAAGAGGCTGATATAAATAAAAAAATTGAGATATTCAATAATTTGATATTAGATGTTTTTAACGTACATGCCCCTTTAAAATATATTCAACCTACACGTCCCCATCGACCTTACATAACTGAAACAATAAAATAGATTATTAAATTAAAAGATAAAGCATATAACAAATATAAGAAAAGTGGAAATCAAGACCACAAACATTTTTATCTAGATCTAAAGAATTATTTATCATTTGCAATAAGGAGTGAGAAAATTGCTTACTTTAATTTTGAAATTAACAAGATAGAAAAAAATTCAAAAAAGTTGTGGTCGAAATTTAAACAATGGGGTGTCACTACAAGTGTGGTGGCTGATATCCCACAGCACCTAAAAAACCCTAATGAACTAAATAAAACGTTTGCAAACTCAAGCCACCTAGAAACACCAGTAAGTGAAGAGACTATATCATTCTATCAAAACGGCACTCACTCAAACAGAGAAACCAAATTTACATTTAATCAGGTAACAGAAGCTGACATATATAAAGCATTTAAACAAATAAAATCAAAGTGTATGGGCATTGATGACATCGGATACAATATGTTGGATTTGAGTTTGCCATTCATCTCAGATTTTCTTAAAAATTTGTTCAATAAATCATTACAGAATGGAGAATTTCCAACTATTTGGAAAACCTCCATTATAAGACCACTGCCAAAAGTACCAAATGTAACTTCATTTAATGAACTTAGACCAATAAATATTCTTCCCATTCTAGCAAAAATGTTCGAAAAGATTGTTTGTAATATGATGATCGACTTTATAAATAGTAATAACATATTACCAGATGTTCAGTCTGGTTTTCGATCTAATTTCAGTACCGGTACTGCACTGACTAGAGTGGCAACAGATATTACATGTGGAATAGACGAGTCAAAAGCAACATGCTTGGTGCTATTGGACTACAGCAAAGCTTTTGACTTGATAAACCACGATCTACTACTTGCTAAAATGAGATTTTATAACTTTTCTGATAATGTCTGTGTGTGGTTTAGTAACTATTTATTAAATAGATTGCAGTGCGTTGAAATAGATGGAATTAAGTCAGATCCTATTGCAGTGAAACAAGGTGTTCCACAGGGCAGCATATTAGGGCCAATTTTGTTTAACATTTTCACATCTGATTTACCATCAATAATACATAACTGTAACACTTATATGTATGCAGATGATACTCAATTATTAAAAACGTTTGAACCATCACAGGTAAACATTGCCCTGAATGATGTAAATTCTGATCTAGAGAGGATAAACAATTGGTCTTTTGAGAATGGTCTTAAAATTAATGCTAGTAAAAGTTGCTTCTTACTAATAGGTTCTGCAAATGTTAAAAATAAAGTTATGAAGTTTAACTTCACTACAGTGCATATTAACAATATAGAGATTCCACAAAAAGAGTATGCGAAAAACCTAGGAGTAATATTTGACGATAGTTTAAATTTTCAAAGGCATGTGACAAGTAAGTTGGGTATATTATACATGAAATTAAAGGCACTACATAAATTTAAATATATGCTGCATGAAAAAGTAAAACACAGAATTGTCGAATCAATTTTGTATCCCCAGATTGATTACTGTTTAACTGTATACTATAGTTTTCTGACAATGGAATTTAAAAACAAGCTACAGTTAGCTCAAAACACATGTTTGCGTTTTGTTCATTCAATAAGGAAATATGATCATGTCACTCCGATATATAAAGAACATTTGTACTTAAAAATAGATTATCGTTACAAATTATTTTTTGGCAGTTTGTTAATGAAAATTTATACCAGAGGAAAACCAGAATATCTAAAAGAGTACCTGAAACCAAGACAAGAGATGCATAATATCAATCTTAGGGAATTAAACAAATTTAATATATACAAACATAAATCAGCAAGATTTCAGTGTTGCTTTGCATATTTATCTGTTGAGTTATTAAATAATGATGTATATTATAAAATGATTGAGGGTGTATCTGTTGGTACATTTAAAAAAAATTATAAAGAATACTTATTGCAGGTACAAAATATGATTGTTTAGATAATGTAATTTTAGGGTTATTTGAGTTATATGTGATGGTTAGAAGTAAGTTTTTCTTTTTGTTTCTTTGTTTGGTGGCGTGGAAGAACGTTGATACGAACGTCACCTTTTGTGTAGAATATTGTATCTATGTGTACACTTATATTTAACACAATAAATATTTTTCTATTCTATTCTATTCTATTCTATTTGCACAAAAATTCAAAACAATCCACAAAAAGCTATTTTGCAACCTTGGCCACAGACAAACAAACCCTGGTCTCGATTGCACGTAGATTTTTTAGGTCCTATATTTAATGAAAAATATATAATAATTACAGACTCTCACACAAAATGGTTAGAAATATTCAAGATGAAAAATACTTGTGCAAAAATGGTCATTAATTGTTTACGTTCTGTATTTGCTCGTTTTGGATTACCGGATACCTTGGTTTCAGATAACGGTCCGCCATTTTCTTCAAGTGAGCTATCAGCTTATTTGAAGAGCAATGGAGTGAGGCATTTATTTTCGCCACCGTACCACGCACAAAGTAACGGAGCGGCAGAAAATTGTGTTAAAAATATAAAAAATGCTCTTAAAAAAGCCTATATTGAAAAAGTTGATTTAGATGAGGCACTGCAACGTTTTCTCTTTAATTACAGAATTTCGCAACATTGTACGACAGGGGTTAGCCTGGCAATGTTAATGTTTGGCCGTTCTATAAAGACTCGTTTAGATTTAATTAGACCATCTCAAAGTAACATAAATAATAACAAAATGCAAAACCAAATCGATAATTTTAATGGGAAACAAGTAGCCATGGATGACAACAGTTCAGTTTATCTTAAAGAGTTTTCTGATACTTCAAAACCTACATGGGTGCCGGGAAAAGTTATAAATAAAACAGGGAATGTCACTTACGAAGTAAAAATGGGGGATAATAAAATAGTAAAGAGGCATAGTAATCAACTAAAAAAACGATCGTCTTTATGTTTTCCTGTCTCCGGTGGGGGAAATTCTACTGACACAGGGGGTGAAAAGATATCTGATGATACCGCCGATTCAATTGTACCGGAAGATTCATTAAGTGAAGACAAAAATATTATAGAAATCTCGGACAGTGATAGTGATTCGAATGTAATAGAAAGTAAGTTAAAAACAACAATTCACTCTGGTGGTGAAAAATATGAGTTACGTAACCGAAAAAACATTGTGAAACCAGACTTTTATCAACCTTCTACTTCCAAATAGATTTGTTAGAATTGTTATTTTTTTTTTAGGATTAATATAATTAAAACTGTTTGGTTAGGGATAATTTTAGTGGGGAGGAATTGTAATAATTAATTATTTGTTTACTTGTGGATACATTTCCACGTATATATTGTTTTGTAGTCCCTTTTTATGAACACATTTTTATAGAGAGTTTTTGTACATACACACAACGGCGATGGGAAATAAACCAGTGTAAAATAGAATGGTGTTTAATTGACACCTCTTTCCAACATAATAATAATTATTATAGTACAAGTTATTACAATACCCAAACTGATAATACACCAACAATTTTAATAAATGGACAAACCTTAAAAAATAAACCCGCTGCTAATTACTTGGGTATAAACTTAGACCACAAGTTTAATTTCAACCACCACACAAACCACATAAAGAAAAAATCCATAGTCAGAGGAAAACATTTCAGAAGCTTGACATACAAAGATAAGGGAATAAACAAGAAAACAGCGGCATACATATATAAATCCATATGCAGACCAATTCTCGAGTACGCACACCCTTTATATATAAATTGCAGAAAACCAGCCAAAAATAACCTTAAAGTAGCAGAAACATCCACCTTATGCTCAATAACCAAAATCCGTCATACAAGAAATGCACTACACAACCCTCCAAACAATCTTCTGTACGAAGCAACAAATATCCAACCCATAGCCCAATGTATCATGCATCTCTCTACCAAATTTGCAAAAAACGAACACACTCTGACAACATTGCAACCATTTTGTAAGACACGAGAACAACAACACCCGAAGCACAAGTAAGTACCCCGAAAAAACCCTATAGGAACTCCTTAAAGAACTTAATGAAGAATAATTGCAGAGGTTCTAATTTTTTTTTTTTAAATCGAGATAATGCTTCCAATTGTAACTCCCTATAAAATTATATGTAAAATATATCCAAAATATGTAACTGGCTGAAGGACCTTAGTCGATCGCCATTTGGTTTTACCATTAAAGTACTTTATTATTATTATTTAAATACATAACAAATATTTGTATGTTTAATTATTATATTATTTGCAACATGTACTTAAATACACTATTATAGGTACATTGATTGCTTTTCATATTATATCCTATATAGCGAATATATAGTCGCTCTGTATTGTTGTGATAGCGATTTGATAAATTAAACTTTATTCAATTTAAATCCAAAAAGTTTGTAGGTTTCTATTAGGTCACCACGAAGCCTCCTATCTATTAGGGTTGTCAAGTGCAATTTTGAGAGGCATCGATAAATGCCAACTTTATTCGGTCTACACCCAGAATGTACCGTCACTACCAAAAGAATATAGGCTGTCTTTATCGAGTAAAGATTTTAATAGAGACCCGATACAGGTTATATACAGTATCAGGCACCAAATTGTTACTCAAATTATTAATTGTGAGCTATCGAAGTAAATAACAATCAATCTTTATTATCCAACAAGACAATTTTGACTATGAAATGGATTACGGCAAGTATAGCCAAAATGTATAAACGACAAATAAATAGAAGAGGTTAAGTATATAATCAGCTTTCAAAATATTCAGATATAGGACAAAAGGAATGGTGAAGAGATACTCTTTTAGATTACGCTTAAAAATTAATAACATATTGTGTTCCTTACTAAAACAGGTACAAAAAAATTATAAATTTTGAAAAATATATTTATTTGTGCCATTTGCACATGCAATCTGATCTGAAGGTTGCATGTATTTTATTAATTGGTTTTTGCTTATTGCCGTAAGTGTATTTACCTAATTACCTAAATAGCAAATTCTTCAGGATGTCAGCCAATCTATATAGTGAGTATTTATTATCGTAAATATTTTTTCTATCTAATTATAATCTGATATTTTAAAAAATTAACCATTCAACAAATAAGTTCGCAAAAACAACGAACATCTCTACAGTTAAAGATACAAAATGACACTTTCTGAAAAAATATTCTGTTGATTTCTTAAGACCGTTCCTTTTCACATGTGATCCCCCGTGAAGCTAATGTATTTGTTGAATGGCCCCTTTATATATGAGACTATACGAATATAACTATCGTATACTAACGAATCATCTTTCTGCATCAGTTCTAGAGGTGGTGTTGGGACTGACGAAGCTTGGTTCAACGGATCAAAAGGTTTACCATGAGAAGTATAACCAGCACCTCTAACAGCAGTCATCGGCCTGTTTACAATGTCAGCACCTGTACCTGGTCGAAATGCAGTTCCAGGCTTATATCCAGTTCCAGGTTTCTTAAAATTTGTTGTCGGTTTAAATCCTGTACCAGATCTATAACCTGTACCTGGTTTTAATGGGGTTTTTGGGATAGCAGTACCTTGTCGTTGAAACTTGAAAAATAGATAATTTAATAAAGGTGTCCTAATTATTCATTCTATTCCAGTTACCTCTGTAGAGGATCTCAAATGCATTATTGGTTTAGGCGTTGATAATCTGGACATCTCAGATATTTTCAAACTCTTTGCAGTACTATCCTCTTCATTGGTAAATGATAAATCAAAATCGTGAGATTTAAATTCAACTGACTCTGGTTGAATTGCAGTCGCCATTTTATATTTGTATTGTTTTAACTTTAAAATTAAACAGTATTGCTTGATAAAACTTCCAATATACGCGTATTCACCTAATTAATTATTTAAGTAGAAAATCGAATTTAAAGAATTGTAAATGTAAACAAACCAGAGCGCACGCGCAAAAGATTATCAACGATTGGCTTTTAGAGGAGAGACGACAAATAAGCCTTAAGATGGCCACTCCCTAGAAAGAGACATCCTTTATTATTTTTGGCCATAACTTTTTTTTTCTTAGCACGTATGTTTAAAAAAACTATAAGAGTACCTAAGTAGAACTATAACAAGACAATTACTATGAATTTTCACTCAATAATTTGAGTGGTTTGCAAAAGAGACAGATTAAAATTTAAAAATTATGTTAATCTTCCTATTTCGTAGTTTTAAATTTAACTATTTTGCAAACCACTGAAATTATTGAGTGAAAATTCACATTAATAGTCTTGTTATCGTTCTACTTAGGTACTCTTATAATTTTTTAAAATATACGTACTAAGAAAAAAAAGTTATGGGCAAAAATATTTCCCTATTGGATGTCTCTTTCTAGGAAATGGCCACCTTAACACCCGCCATGATAATAGGTCGCCGACTTTTTTGAAATTGGCAAAACCAGACAGAGGAATATCAACTGTTGCAACGTTTTTTATCTGCTGGATATAGTTGTAGGCTAGGAAATGAAGCATTTTGGCTCGCAATTTTTTCGTCCAGCATGGATTTACTTGAAATTTTCACAGAAGGTAGGGAGTAGCCCAAGGATCATTTTCTATATCATGCCGCTGTACGCTAAAACCTTGGGGGTGGTTGCCACCCCATTTCGGGGGCGGAAATTTTTCATTACATTTTAACCATGGAAATCGATGGAAAAAGTGATTCTAAGAAAAAAATGTTCTTTACGTTTTCTTCGTAAAACTAATATTTTTCGAGTTATTCGCGGTTGAAAGTAACAGTTTTTTGACGAAAAAATCGACTTTTTTGGAGGGTTTTTTGAGAATAACTCGAAAAATATGCATTTAATCAAAAAAACTGTAGATATCAAAATTGTAGCTTTTAGAAAAACAAACAAAATCCTTTTTTTATAATTTTTCTACGACCAATACAAACCGAGATACGGCATGTTAAAGGTTAGCTTTTTTCGTCAAATGCATAATTTGAAATATTCAAAGCCAAATAACGGGAAAACTTTGCATTTTTCGAGGAAAACTTACAGAATCTTTTTTCAAGTATACAATTAGACCTTTCAAACAAAACAAAAAGTTTCTAGCATAAAAATTGAGCGACTTATGATCAAAATAAGGTCGGTACCTACTTTTTTCTACGAAAAAATCAGTGAAAACAACCCCCTAACTACCCTCCTAATTAAAATTGATCTTCACCCTTCTGTAATTCTTTTTATATATGTATTATCAATACACCCAAGAAGTTTGACCTATTTAAAATGCCTAATTTTAGAAAAATTGGAGTTTAAAGATAAAGTGATTTTTTGCAATTTCGTATTTTTCACCCTTTTCTTTAAAATATCTCCGAAAATACTGGAGATACGAAAAAAATGATAGAGTACTAAATTGTAGCTTTTTTAATAACTAAAATTTCCCTGTGCATAGATTTTCTTTACAGTGAATATTTAGCGAGGTATAGCTGTTTAAAACCTCTATTTACGAGCAAACACCCCCTTATTCGAGCCCTTTAAACTCACCCCACTTAAAAACTAAGGGATCTTACGGAATTTAATTCACATAGTCTTATAGCTCTTGAAAAACCCTACAAAATCATTTTTGAAAAAACTGCAATAATAGAGCATTGTGTAATAGAGCATTTTCAATATATATAATACCACAGAACCGGTTTTTTCGGCAGTAATACGTTATAATATGTTCCACTTTCTCCATTCAAATCGAAAGACAGAAAAGAAGAAACATCTGCTCATGTGTCTGCGTATTTTTGTGTAAATAAATGTTTTTGTATGTAATTCTACTTTTTTTCTGTATAGACCTATTAAATTATTTTTAAAAATTGCAATGTTATTACGGGTGGTTTTTAAGGGTTGAAATATTATGATATTATATCCTAAAGCATAAAACAATCATTATTTGACCAATCAAAACCAAATTTTACCCATATTAATTAAGGTTTACAATGTTTTTATATAATTTTTGACAATAAGGGGTAGTTTACACCCCCAAAAATAATCAACGCCCATGAACATGATATAGAATATGAAGTACAGGGTGAGATGATCCTAGTCCCAAATTTTTATGCAAATCGATGCAAGCCGAAATCATTCTTTTAGGATAAATAAATTTTTTATATATAGCTCCAACAAGGGGGGTTTTAAGGGTTGAAATATGATGATATTATATCCTAAAGCATAAAATAATCATTATTTAACTAATCCAAACCAAATGTTGACCATATTAAAGTTTAAAATGATATTTTATAATTTTTTACAATTAGGGGTAGTTTTCTCCCTTAAAAAACCAAAAGCGTACAACGGCTCAATAGAAAATGAACTAGAGGGTGAAATGAGCCTGATCCCAAATTTTTGTACAAATCGATGCTGGACGAAAAAATTGCGAGGTTCTGCCATTTTTTCAGCTTCATTTCCTGTACTATTGTTGTTTTGCGGTGTGTTGCAAAATGCATTATAGTGTCATTAAACTTAAATACTCTTCTCTAGAAATGCTACCTTAATTCCTTTAAACAAAAAATTCAGGTTATTAAAACATCGATCTACATATACGAATTTGGCATTGGAGACCTATCATGGCAGTCAGTATGGGGTTGTTTCTACAAATACTTAAGACTGTTTGCAAACCATTAGGAGTTTTCGCATAATGATTTGAGTTGTCTACAATTATTTTGTGCAAACTCTTGACATTTGACGCTAAGGCTAAGCAGTACATAGAAGAAGAAGAAGAAGAAAGGAGACTAATATAGTTGACAGTGGACATCAAATATTTTTTTTAATTTCTAGGTGCAAAAGAGCATTGAAATTAGTTTACACTATTATTTTAATTTTACTATTATAATGTTTTGAGTTAATATTAAAGGTACAGAGCAACAAATTAGTAAAAAAATTTGTACTTGCCTTCCCTTTGAGGTAAAAAGTTATTATTATGAAAGGGTCAAATCTTATAATATATTTTTTAGGTTCACAGAACAGATAAATTACCAAAAAACATTTGCGAAACTTGTGTGCATAAGATTGTTTGAGGAGTTGTATAAGGAATTCACTTCAGTACATACTCATGACCAAAAAAGCCTTAAAGTTCCCATGAATCATAAGGAGCTAGTTATAGTGCAGGATCATCAAATATCAAATGAAGACAGTGCTCACCATGTTAAACTGGGTGAGGATGAGGAAATAATTGTTAAGCAAGAGACTGTATTAACACATGATGATGTCGATATGAACCCACACTCACTGGATAGTGTCAATTTAAATGGTTATGCTTTACATAACCAGAACCTTTCATATCAAAGTTTTCAAACTCCGGAATGCATAATAGTTGATCCTAAACCTAGAAATAAGCAGGATCCTTTGTTTACAGCAGATACAGTGAATGTGATACAACAGCAACGCCAGTTAGCATCAGATCGGTTTAGACTTCACCACCATGATATAGATGTAAATATGGCACACATTATTTCAAAAATTGATACGCAATTAGCAGATAATGATGTAAGTATCATTTTTGACTTTATGTATTATACTAAAATTGAATTTGGACTAAAACTGACAATGATGTTTAAAACAAATTTAAACTGAGTACTTAAGTACTTACCTTTATGTAAATTTTCTGGGAAAAGACAATGGCATATTATTAGATTTGAAATGTACTACTGAGCTAATATGGTTATAAAAGTAACAGTATTAATCAGGGTTGCGACAATTTAAATCGTGATTTAAATTAACTGATTTTTTAAATTTAAATCAAGTTGTGTAAAGCCAATAGTCTCAGTAAATCAAAGTTCAGAAAATTCAAATAAAAACTACAGTTTATTTAAAAGCTAGATACAAATTATAAAAAATTCAAATAAAAAGAAGAAAAGAACAGTTAGGTTCAAAGAGTTTTGTAACTAGTAGAGGAGACGAGCTACATAAGTCTGACGTATAATCCTCAAATGGAACGGGTCTTTTCACACATTTTGTTCTCTCTTTGTTGCACGGTAGTCACAGTACATGATGGGGGGGTGATGCGCGCTTGATTACAGTAGATCCGTTCTTTTCGTTAGCACTTTGTGCACCAGTGCTAAAAGTGTAATGGTGTAATTGAATATTTCGTTCTTTTCGACGGGTGTAACTGCTTCAAATGTCACAAAAAAATTAAATACAAAATAATTATATATTTTATATTTAATTTTTAATAATAATATTAAAAATTAATTAATTAGTATACAATACGTTATAAACAGAAGTAGAATTTGAAGAAAACACGTGTAATTGTAAATAAAGCAGAACGCTATTGATGTTTTGATTGATGTCAAATTCAAATAAAAAATTCAAATTCAAATTCAATTCAAAAAAAGAATGCGTGGGGTGAGAAGGCTGTGTTGGCGTTATAGAACTCTTTGATGTCAGCTGTGTTGCTTTGTAAAACAGAGGGAGAGGGTACGAGGTGTGCGACAAGGACGTAATCACACGCGTTGTGCGGCCAATCAACAGCTGGGCTCCTCTAGTTATAGACTTCGTTGGTTAGGCTACACATATAAAACAAAATGTACATTATGAATTAGGTGCCTACTTAAAAGCAGAAACATAGAGTAAACAAATTAAACAGAACCAACTCTAAAAGAAAATAAAACATGATTTTTACTTCAAAACAAAATTTTTAAATTAGTTTAATTATTGTAAGGTTTGTACAAAAAAAAAAGACTTTAGCTGCTATTTCGGTCCCTAAACAATTTCGAATCTTAGAATGAATCAAACCAAATGTTGAAAATATTCTCCCAACTGAGGCTGAATTAGCTGCAGCAGAAAATAATTGCTTGATAATCAGGAATAATTTGTCAATAATATCAATATTTCTTTGGGATTTCCACCAGTCCAAGGGTTTTGTGTTTTTAAAAATTTCTTCGTGAAACATAATATCGGCAAAAGGCTCAGATTTTGCCAGAAATGTAATAATCAGTGGTAGTAAACCCCTTTCGGGATATAATTCATTAGCGGCTTCTAAAGCACGATTTTTTTCGCTTTCTTTTAATTTATGCTTTGTTTTCGTAGGGTCTAGAATGAAGGCTAGCAAATGGTATGGGGTGATACACTGGTCGTATCGGTATCTAAATATTTGCATTTGTATTAAGGTAATTTCAGTTTCGTCAAAATGTGACTCAATTATTTTAAATTGTTCTACGACGTCTGATAAAATTGCATCGTTTCTTTGAAGCCTATCAAGTGCAACAGGTACAGGTTTGGAGTTTGCAGTTTGTGAGAGGGCAGTCACATTTAGGTGACCGCAGCACCTAGGCCCCATTGGGCCCCTTGTACGTCCTCCCGAGGGATACAGGATTCCACCTAGGCCTCCAACCATCCTAATCTTGTGAAGAAGGTGGTGATGCTGCCTAGGGGAATATCCCTCAAGTCGGCCAGTGTAGGCCAACGTTCTCCCAAAATGGATTCTCTGCTAGAGGAGACTGCCGGGCACTCACAGAGTACGTGTTGGACACTCTCGTCTTCTTGTTCACAACCTCTGCATAGGGGTGTGTCATTTAACTTCATGTTATAAAGGTGCTTCCTCAGCTGGCAATGACCAGTAAGAATTCCTGTCGCGAAGCGCAGGTTCTTCCTGGACATTCCCAGGTAGATCATCGTTGTATCCTTGTCAAGGTATCTAAGCAGATCCCTGGCCAACTGACAACTATGAGTTTCATCCCACAGTTTTTTAAATTTTCTGTGGGTGTCTTCTTTAATCATTAGCATTATTGCTGATCTCGGCAGTATGTTGGAAGGGCCAGGTCCAAGTATACTTAGACGGCTGCCTTCTTAGCCAGACTGTCAGCTTCCCTGTTGCCTCTGCACTGTGCATGCCCTTTGACCCAGCATAGAATGACACTGTTCATGCTGGAGGCGCCCACGAGTGCCTGATGGCATTCCCATACTGACCCTGTTGTTATTTTGTGTCTCTGTAGGGCCAGTAGTGATTGTCTACTATCAGTGTAGATTCTTATTGTTTTTCCCGTTATTTGTCTACGGGAAATTTCTTTTGCGGCTATGGTTATTCCCGCCAGTTCTGTTTGTATTATACTGGCTTGTTTGTCCATAGCCCATTTAATTTGAATTTGCAGGTTCCTGGAGTATACCCCACAACCTGTTCCTTCTTTCTTTTTCGATCCGTCTGTGAAGATGTTAACTGTTCCTTCACTGACAGCCTCATTGCTACTGTTGGTGTGTATTTCATAAGGTCTATCAAAGATGAACTGTGGAGAAATACCATCTGCACGTACCTGCAGAAGTGGCATTTGTTTAATTGCCTCATTCCACAGCCGGCATCTGGTCACTCCACATCCTATGTTTGGCTGTATGCCAACGGATTTGACACGTGCCATAGTAGTTAGGGCCACCTCTTCTAGATATATGTCTAGTGGTGGCAGGCACAGCATCACTTCCATTGCTCTTGTTGGTGTCGTTCTCATAGCTCCAATTGTGTTTAAACAGGCTACTTGTTACCTGGCTGAGCTTACGTTTCGCTACAGTCTGCTGACTCTTAGGCCACCAGACGATGGCTCCATAGGCTATCATTGGTCTTATTATAGCAGTGTAAATCCACATAGCCACGTTGGGTTTCATTCCCCAGGTGTTCCCTATGGTTCTGCGGCACTGCTCAAAAGAGATGTAAGCCTTCTTTAGTCTTCTGTCTAAGTGAAGATTCCAGGTTAGTTTGGCATCAAAAGTTACTCCAAGGTATTTTACTTCTGATGCGAAATTTAGTGTGGTATTTAGGAGAACGGGGGCCGTCATTGGCCCCAATTTCCTTTTCCTTGTGAAGAGGACCAGCTCTGTCTTCCTGGGGTTGACCGACAGAGAGTGTTCTCTGCACCATCTTTCGATTATTCTCAGGGCCATCTGCATTCGATCGCAGAGGACTCCTTCGAATTTACCACTAAGCAGTATCGTTAGATCATCTGCGTATGCAATTGTGTGGAATCCCTCGGAGTTGAGGCGGCGCAGGAGGCTGTCAAGAACTAAGTTCCATAGAAGAGATGATAGGACATCCCCCTGAGGACAGCCTCTTGCAACCATTCCTCTAAGAGCGATGTCTCCCATGTTAATCTGTACCGCTCTTTTTGAGAGCATGTTGGATATCCAGCCACTTACGATCGGAGAAACGTTCCTGTTCGTTAGGGCTGCTGTAATTTTTGGAAAGGTGGTTTTATCAAAAGCGCCTTCTATGTCTATGAAGACACCCAGGGTGGACTCTTTATTGTCCAAAGACTTTTCAATCCAACCGCTAACCGCATGAAGGGCGGTGTCGGTGGATCTGCCCGGGGTGTATGCATGCTGATTGGGATGTGTGGGATTAGCAGTGATCGCAACATCCCTCAAGTATCGCTCACATAGCTTTTCCATCGCCTTGAGAAGGAACGAGGTCAAGCTAATGGGTCGGTATGCTTTGGGGGTAGTATAGTCTATTCTTCCCGCCTTTGGTATGAACACTACTTTGACTTCTCTCCACACCTTCGGAATATAAAGGTGTGCTAGGCACGTCCTGAATATGAGGTAGGTACAGGTTTTGGTAGTGATAAGTAATCTTGAGCAGTTCTTTTTATATAAATGTTTGAAATTCTCTATCTTACTATGCTGTCAATTTAATTTTTATATTCCTCGCTAATTTTAAAAAGTGTGGGCCATGATTTAACAAAACCCTTTAACACTGTAACTGTTGACTTTTTTCATAATGCCGACCCTATATGCTATTTGGTTTTTTATTAGGTTTCCACTTATTGACCCTTTTTATATAAAAATGTACTACTTAAATGACATATACCGGGTGTTGGTTAATTTTGAGTGAAGTGACACGGATCCGTGTGCATGCACATATAGCCACTATTTTGTTGGTATATGCTGACTGACCCGGATCCGTGTCATGGAATTTTTATATTTTTTTTTCAAAGGTGATAGAAATGAAAATCACATATAGATATCACTATTTATTGCACATAATATAAAGGAAACTGCCTAAAATATAATATAAACCAGGCTTATCAGTACATTTGTCGCAATGATATATAGCGCTCTTTCTAATTTTATTATGGGAACATACCCTACACCTCTTTCTCTTGGTCTCATTTTTGTTTGAAATACCAGGAATTTTGGTTGGGTGGTGGGAAATGATTGCTGTTCGATTGAATTGTGCGGTAGAGTTCTTTTTTACTTGCAAATTTCTTCTATAACCGCTAACCGGAAGTTATATAACGACATTCGTTTGCCAGAATATTTTCTATGCAAAAAATATGCATTCAAAAGCATTAGCTGAATAATGTGTACACCAAGTTTCTTGTACCATCGCAGTGTTTTTCTTTCACATGGATAGTACAAGGCCATCTGGTCCTGTCTGTCAACTCCTCCCATGTACTTGTTATATTCAAGCACCGGCAAAGGCTTCACCCGTGCTCTGTTTCTTAAATCAGTATATTCAACCATTTTATTTTCAAACTCCGTAAATATGTAAAGAACATCATGTCTATCTTTCCACTTCCCCACCATTATTTTTTTTTGAATATTGGGCTACAGTTCTCCTTTTTTTAATTTTGTTGCAACCACTGCCTGTGGATTATACTTTCTATCGACACGAAGTGTCCCAGTGCAATAAGTCTTCTTTTCTAGTATTTTTGCCAAGCTACATCTATTATAAAAGTTGTCCATAAATAAAGAATGACCACAACAGAGAATACTATGTTTGCTGCATGTCCCTTTCCTCCTTTATTATCTAGTACTCCGGTGTGGACAGACATATTTAAAATAATGCCATATGGTTCAATAAGCATATAGAGCTTTATGCCATATTTGTGCCTTTTATTTTTGATATATTGCCTGAATACCGAACGGCCCCGCCATAAAACCATGACAGTTGTTTTCCGCGGTAATAAATTTTGTTCATCTTTTGATTGAGAAAGTCCAAAACCGGTGTTATTTTATATAATCAATCAGTTACAATCTCACCAGCACTAGGATTTTTTGCAAAATGCAAACATCGCATAATAAGAAGAAACCTGTCATGATTCATATAGCTGGAGAAACATTTTAAATTGAACAAGGGATGTAGCTTCCAGTAATCCTGAATTTTGTTTAATTTTGTGGTCCCTGTGTGAAGTACCAGCCCTAAAAATGTAAGTAATTCAGAAGTCGATAATGGCTTCCATCTAACAATTCTGGAATTTTCAAATCTCCCTGCCTCACAAAACAGTTCTTCAGCATACACATTAGTTTCCTGGACTATGAGGTTTAGAAAATTATAGTCAAGACAAGTATCAGACGGAAATAATCAATCGGTTTGTCACCAGGTAAGGGAACTAAAAGCTCATTTGTTTTCAAAAAGGAAATGTCGCTCATTCCGTTTGACGTGTCTCTCCAAGAGAAATCAACATTGATGTTAGCCATCTTAGATGTTGGAACATGAGTCGTATTTGGTCCTACTAAGTTTATCAAAGGTTCTTCATCTGAAATTAAAATAGCTGTCTGAGGTTTCTGAGAAGATCGAAAACGAAAATAAACACTTAAGAAACAGAAGAATTGTGTACTTACCAGAGTCAGATGCGCAAATACTGCCAATATCGTCATCACTGAAATTATAATCTGAATCACTGGGATTATAATCTGAAGACTCATCACTATCAAAATCGCTAAATGATTCGTATAATGCTGCTTCTAGCTCTTCTTCGGTTCATTTGTTGAGTTTATTCCATTTTTTAAGGTTCGAGGGTCCTGCCTCATTGTCCGACATTTTAGCTTTTAAGACACACCCGATTTCAAAACAGCGCGAATAATATGTAATTTCTATGTATTGGCAATATGCTCCCAAACATACACAGAGTCTCAACCAGTGCTCGTCTCATACTGCAAATTTGAATTCAATAGCACGAGTGTCCCGGATCCGTGTCATGCGCACATAGCTACATGGGCGGGGTAACACGGATCCGTGTCATCAGCACTGAACGTGTTAAGCAGTCGGCAAGTGAGTTCCATCTTACGTCAGAAGTTTTTTCCTCCTTATATTGCGTATGTCGCAGAGGCAAAATGATTGTTTCAAAAGTATCTCACAACGAACGTAACGTGTTCCTTAATTTTGCTAATTTCCAAATCCTTACATAACAAGTTTACAATGGAGCACAACCATAAGTATTAACATTTAGTTCTGTTGACTCTTTAATTTGGTTTCCCATAGGGTTCATATTGGCAGCATTATCCGTCACAAAACTGCTTACTGTACAGGTATAGTCAGTCTTTAGAGTTTTAATTCAGTTTGTTGCAAGTTCTGTTAAATATACAGACGTATGTGGATTTCCAGATGTGTCTATTGCGTCTACTAAAAAGGAAGACTCATTTTCCGTAGTTACAGTTGCACATACATTGTGTATGTTGGACCATCCATCCAATGACAGACAAACTGAACTTCCTTATAAATCTTTAAAACTTTTACTTTTTTCCTCGTTATACACTTCATCGAGCAGTCTGTTGGACACATCATGTCGAGATGGTGGTACATATCCAGGTCGTAAATTGCCTTTTTTAGTTCAGGCTGTTCAACAATACACATGAAACTGCTGTTTGTCGCATAAAGAGCTCTATCAATTTGTTTATCTATTTCTTCTTTATTAGATTTGGGCGTACGTACAACAAAAGATGATAAAGATCCAGAACTGGAGTTAGGCGTTACTTTTCTTTTATTACTTAATGGCGTAGAAGATAAGAGCGACTGTTGGGCACTATTAGATTAATATTAGATTTAAAAATGATTTGTACAGTGTTCTGTGCTCTCTCAAAACCAAGCTTTTGTTTGTGTTAAAACTAAACTTTATACTACTTTTTTTTATATCAAACTGCTCATAAAGAGTTCAACTTTTCCATTATTTGGACAGTTGTGCAACATGGTTGTCTGGAAACTGGAAATTTGAATTTATTCCCTGCATTTACTGCATCTATAGAATAAAACTTATCACGTTTAAAAAAAAACAGATCCACAAAAACTGAATTGTATTTCATATCTTATCTACAGCTCAGGTCAGGACTAATTTTTTGTGCAATTAAAAATATTTCTTTGATTAAGTGTCCTTCATCAGCAACTGACACCAATTCAAAATGCCTAATAATGCAAATTGCATTAAAAAATCAAATTAATGATTACTTCGAACATAACAACCTATTTCACTGCTCTCAGTATGGTTTCAGGAATAAGCGATCCACAACTCTCGCAATTAATAATGTTGTTCAAGTTGTCCTTGATACATTTGAAAACAAGAAATATACAACTGCTAGTTTTTTTGACTTATCTAAGGCCTTTGATTGTGTCTCACATGAAATTCTTACAGACAAAATATTAAGTTATAATTTTCATCCTGACAGTGTGGCACTTATTAATTCTTACTTATCCAATAGATGTCAATATGTTAACTATAACCTATGCACTTCCGAAAAACGTAGGGTTACTCATGGTGTTCCACAAGGTTCTGTTTTGGGTACCATACTCTTTACGATATTCATCAATGACCTTGCCAATTCTGATGATAATACGAACTTTATACTGTTTGCAGATGATACTACTGCATTAAACACTAAAGTCGCACCTGATGATCTAAAACAGACAAACACAGAAGAACATATTTGCGAATGGTTTTTAACCAATAGATTAAAACTAAACGATGACAAGACACATTAACATTTACATTGCGAAACAGGGATCAAGTAAAACAAACTGATGCATCCGTAAAATTTCTAGGTGTGTTCTTAGATTCACTATTAACCTGGGAAGAACATATTACAAAACTATCTACCACAAGGAATAGCGATAATATTAATGTCAATTTTCTTCGACTTACGAGATCTAGAAATGGAACAGGTTATTATTCTGCCAAAATTTATAATGTACTCTTCCTCATTCAGTAAAAAACTTGAACTTCTTGCAATTTAAAAATAAAATGAAAGGTTATTTAAAAACTAAGGCCTTCTATAGGTTTGAAGAATTTGTTGAGAATGATTTCTCAGATTTAATTTAACAGGCACTGTATATTCACGACCTCATATTATACTGCTTTTAATCTTGCTTGTCACCCTTTGTCTTATGTAATTTTGTGACATCTATTTTTAATTTTTTTTTTATGTCTACTATATTGTCCAATGTTTTGACGTGTGTAAGCATTGTATTATGTATTTTGACACCAATAAATTATTATTATTATTATTATTAATATTATCTTCCTCTGAATCGTGTTGTAACGTGTTCAATTGTACCTGTAAAAAAAAGATTGTTATGTTCTTCATTTTTAAATCCAGCTACACACAGACAGACATAAATACTATACTTTATTCTTAAAACTAGGAGTGAATAAAAAGGCCTTTTGTCCATGGAAAGTTACGAGAAATCTAGAAAATGCACTAGCTCGTCTCCTGACATAATTAGCCTTAATCGCAGAAATAGACCGACGTTAAATATGTAAATAAAGAAAAATAGGTTATCTTAATATTTTGTCTTACTAAGTAGTTATAAATATAAATAAAATAACACTGTGTTTACATTGGACACTGTTCTTGAAGTCATTATTTGCTTCTACACTTTCTACATTACGCGAAGCACATTTTTTCCAGTGGGCTTTCAGTCGGTCGACAAGCCCTTGCATTTCTACTTTACACTTTTTACATGTAGCTCTACTACCACTTTTTTCATCAAGCTTACTTGATTTTTCAATAAAATATTGCCAAATAGGATCTTTTTTCCTTCCACTTTTATTAAAGGACATCTTAACAATTATTTAATATTTAAATACTATAAATATAATCACTCAGACTCGCTTTCTCACTTGTTATGCGGCAGATTTAGAATATTTTATATCAACTTCTTGTTGATTAAATGTTACTGTCATTAAGCTCAAAAGGGGTTTAACTTGGAACAAATGACTCCTCTCCTCATAAGAAAGTATTAACTGCCGAAAAAAACAAAGAGATATTTTCACTCCTTGGAAGGGTGGCTCGTGGCTAAACTGGGTATGTACTATCCCACCCACCCTCTACTTACTGTAAATATCCAAAAATAAAACCTGTTACACTCACCCTTGAATCGGTTGTTCTCAAAGAAGGGGTTGTTTGGCCAATTAGAGGCAATTAGCACTCTCGAAAACTTGGGGCGGGGGAAAGTAATTTCGTAGCTATCGCAGATTTTTTATTTTTTAATATTGAAATTGCATACAGCACCTGTACTATATGGTAAACATTTAAATATAAACTTTCTCCAGAATAGGGGCGAAACATGTTTCAAAGGCTAAGCATTTCCAAGAGACGGAATGATAGATAACCAACCCTTCATAAAAATAAGTATAATCCATTAGATTGAAAATTTTTTAAACACAAGGTATGTAAATAAATTCGGTTTAGGGCTTTTCTGGTCTCTAGCACAACCAGATGTAGGTTGCCAGAGATTTTAATTCTTTATTAAATAGATTAGGCCTTTGATCTCAATCTTAACCGAATAAGAAATAGACAAATTCATTTTAGAATTTTAATTGCTAGCATAACCAGAATGCAGGTTATCGAAAGAATGCAAATTGGAAATTAATATTTTTACAGATAGTTTTCCTCTTTAGTTCTCATAGTTTTTTCTGCTGCTTGCCAAATCCTATAAAGAATATGTTTCATTACAATTATAAGCAAACAAACAAAAAGAAATTCATTTTTAAGGAAAGAACAAATTTTTTGCAATTCATAAATGGTGCACTTTTCTGCAAAGCCCTTAAAGAATAATCACAGCAATAAAAAAAAATCTAGGTATTTTGTGTGCATGTTAACTTTAACTTTTCTTTTAAGGTAGCCATCTAGCAAACTCCATTCCATCAGATCTTGATGAAACATCGAGGATCTGGAAATTGAGTTTACTCGAATACTTGAGTAAAATTTAGGCCCCATTTACCATGTGTTGATGAAGGTATCAAGCTCCAAAGTTGGAAAAGCTAGGGCAAACGAAAAAACGAGCATAATATTGTTGCCAAAATCTGTAAAACCCATAAAATTCTTACAGAAAACTGTCCACATAAAGCTGAAAGCCTGATAAATAATATGACTCCTTGAGACAGGCATTTGTCCATCTAATTCAATATTTATTTAATAATAAAGATCAAAAACAGATGCAAATTGGTAGCACTGATGTTGAGCGCGCTGCTGATGAAATTCAAAAGGTGTGTATATATTGTTTAGCAAATAAACTTTGAGAATCTCGAATTCTTTTCATTGTTGCACGGGAAAAACGGAGCAGAAAGAGGCAGCAGACAATGCAACACGTGCGGGAGAAACTACCAACCTTTGCGCTATTTAAAAAAGTACCTGAGTGTCTCAAAAGATGGTAGTCATGTCGACAGACAGCTACTGTAAGCTACACTTGCATAAAAACTAATATCAGATTATTTATTTATTTATTATGTTTTATTTCAATTGCCAAAATACATTGGATATGAAATGTCTTTACAAAAGGTTAATTTCAAATAAATAATAGCAATAACAATACATATACTCAGCAATAATAACATAATTTAAACAAATACAATACAGATCTAAAAGTGGAGTAAATATAATGCTAATATATTAAGATGTAATATATTTTAAGTACACTCCTGATCAAAATACTCGCCTATAGAATAGTATGCTTTGTTTTGTAGCAGCTCTAATAAGATTTTCTTTAGCTTGCTTCTGCTTAACCCTCTTAAATGATGAGGGATATTATTATAGATATTACTACATGTATATTTTGGGCTTTTTTAAAAGTACTTAAGTTGAACTGGTCAATTTGTATCTGTGTTATTTCGGTAGAGTAGTTGTGAATGTCATTCCTGTGATTATATAAGTCTGGCTTTTGCTCGGTGAACATTACTGCTTCTAAAATAAGAATACTAGGTAAAGTTAATATTTTGTTGTCTTTGAAAGTGTTTTTACAAGAATCTCTTGGTGATAGTCCAAAAATTAGTCTCATGACGCGTGTTTGTAAGATAAAGACTGTTCCAATCAGTTCCCTGACCCCAGTATATGATTAAATATTTTAAATGTGGGTATATTAATGCATAATAAATATTAATTAGATATTTACGATCCAAAAAGGATTTGAGATTTCTAATTGCAAAATAACCACTATTAAGTTTGCCCTCTACATTGTTGTCCATGAAAGTTTTTCATCAATTGTAATGCCCAGAAATTTAGTGTGTTCGGATGGAGATTTGTTTGTTTATTAGGAGTTTTATTGGTTTTATTACTTTTTTTTTGTGAAATGTGATATATTTGGTTTTGAATACGTTAACTATTTTTTTATTTCACCATTTTTCAAATCTGGTAAGTAGTTTTGTTGCAGTTTTATGGAGAGCTTCTAGAGAATCAGCCGATACTGCTAAGCTTATATCGTCAGCAAGCATTATTAGGAGTGAGTCTTGTTCTTTCATATACTCATCAAGATCATTGACAAACATTGCGAACAGTAAGGGAGATAAAGCTGCTCCTTGTGGAACACCGAAATTCATTTCCCGACTGTGTGAATTGCTGTCTTCTAACTTCACATAAACCTTTCGATTTTTCAAGAAAGATTCTATCCAACCATTTATATCACCTCTGATTCCCATTTTGTGAAGTTTATCTATTAGAGAATCTGGGATTATACAATCGAATGCCTTTGCGAAATCGAAGAAGAGGTCTAGGCCAAATTTATTTTTATCTAACCCCTCATATATAAACTGCAAAATGTCATAGGTGGCAGTGTGTGGAATAATTGTTTCTAATTCCGTGTTGTCTTGGACTTAATATCTTATATAGTACGGGAGGCCGTAACCAAGATCTTCGCCTGATCGCCTGATGAATAACGACCATATAGATTGATAGATTATGATCGTTTGCGTATTGTGTGTCTTTATTTACATGAAAAATATACACAGAACATGGTAACGGAAATTTGTAGTGAGGCAGAACAATACTGGAGGTCGGAACAAAAAATTTCTAACAATTTTTTTTGGGGTCTAATCGCCTAATGTCCGTTAAGAAAATTATTATTTAATTGATAATATTTTAAGTAAAAAAAAAATACAAACGGACGTTTGAAGTGGGGCGTTTGTCTGTAATTAAATTTTGAATATGAAGAATTTCTCGATGTAATTTTGTTACCCCCTAATGTCCGTTCTCTATCGGAAACGGTTTTTTTTTGTTTAAAAAAGGCCAGAAAATTTACAACTGACATTTTCAACGAGGCTGGGCTAAAAAAAATTGATTTCCGTCGGACTTGAAAAAGAAATCTCAATTTTCACCGTCCCAAATAGGAATCGAAGCGTAGGTTTAAAAGAAGTACATAGGAGGATTTTTTCATGCACAAAAAATACAAAATATTTTTTATTTTCATATAAAAATAAACGTTGAAGCTGCATAGGGTCTTTCCAAGTATAAACGTCCAGGTGGAGTGGCATGTAATGGCGCAGAGCGCTAGATAAATCTGGCAACGAACATGCGGGATGCAAGATATTGGCTGTGTAGCGTCTTTCCAAGCATCAACTGCCGGGTGGAGTGGCATGTGCCAGTGCGCACGCGCAGAGCACTAAATACAGATGCCGCCGCCCTGTATTACAGATCCCTGTACATTTCATTTCATGTGAATACGCCCCATGAGAAATGTCCGTTTAGCATTTTTTTCTCGTGTATTCGGTGTATACTTCAATTTAAAACAAAAAGTAACCATTAGGGAGTAACTTTTTTACACGCATTTTCTTTACATTCTCCTTTCTCGCTTTACCGATTTCGCCCCATGCAAAATGTCCGTTCTGTGTGAATTCTTATTATTTTGTATATTTTTTACAAGATTCCACTGAAAACGGACATTAGGCGATGAAAAAAAAATGACATGATTTGTTACGGACGGAAAATTGTTTCCCAATTAATCGCCCCATTTTTGGGCTTTTTGTAAGAGATTTTCTGTTTGTTTTGTAAAAAACTACCCATTAAACCTCGTCATATCCATTAGGGAATAACAGGTTTTTTTGGTTACGGCCTCCCGCACTAATAGCTCTCTAAAAATTTTGAAATTCTGTTGTTTATAATTTTTTCTAAGATTTTACTAAAACTAGATACAAGTGTAATAGGTCAAAAATTTTCAATTATTTCTTGACTTCCTTGTTTGAAAATGGGAATGATTGAGGCTGTTTTCCATTTGTCTGGAAATGTACTTGTTCTGATGGATAAGTTAAATATGTAACATAAAGGTTCTATTATAGTTTCCAAGCAAGATTTCAGAACGGAGATTGGGACACCATCTGGTCCACTAGATTTTTTATTAGGCATTACTCTTAATACATCGCGAATTTCTTGAGTTGTTATATCTTCAAAGAATATTGATTGTATAGGCCTCTTTAAATCGCTATTATCATAATCAAGGGTGGGGAAGTGATTGTCCAAAGTAATTTTAGCAACAGTTGTGAAATATTTACAGAAAGTTTCGCATATTTCAGTGGGATTTTCAATTATATTTCCTGAAATAGTTAGTGAGCTAATTGCAGACGACTTTTCCTTACGATCTGATTTATTATTAACTATTTTCCAAACCTCTTTGCATGTTATATTTGCGTTTGATATTTTTGTGTTATAATATTCTCCAGTAAAGAACACCTCGTTCTTGGGAATAAAAATAGACTCGAGACTAGACTGGAAGAATCATAGAATATTTATCTAACAATATGGCAAAGTATTGCTATGCCCTTAAAATAATATCACAAAACATTAACGTTCAAACTGCTTTTATCGCATATCATGCCTACATTCAATCCCGCATACGATATGGTATTATACTCTGGGGAAACTCTACAGATGTAAATAAAATTTTCACTCTTCAAAAAAAATGTATAAGAAACATATTGAACATGAAACAGACAGACAGCTGCAGACAAATTTTTATAGAAAGAAAAATCCTTACCCTCATTGGTCAGTATATTTTAGAAGCTGTGACTTTTGTTTTAGAAAATAAATCATTATTTAAGGACTGTGTCAGAGTACATTCACATAACACCAGAAACAAACATGAACTCATAGTGCCTAACATGCCTAACTTTAGCTACGTTCAGAAAAATGTACAATTTTCTATAATAAAAATATATAATACACTTCCAAATGAAATTATAATCCTTCCTGATAGAAACCTAAAACGACAACTGCACAAAATTCTAATAAATAAGGCCTATTATACAATGGATGAATATTTTAACGACAAAGACATAAGATGTCTAACCTGATTTTAATTATGAATTTTAATGGGCTTGTTCAGCATTTTTTTTTATTTCACAAATCGAAAGTGCAAGTATAAATTAATGGATCTGCAAAATATCAGAATCTTATTCGCACGTTTAGTATCTTAAAAATTATTACAAATTTCCATCTCGCGAAAACGGGGCGTGGTCAGGCGCTACGTCACTATACGCATAGACTCGGCGATCTCAATAGACCTGATGCTCCTTATTGGTTATAATTATAAGTGTTTTCGAAGTATTGTTTGTTTTGCTTACTACTTGACAGTAGGGGAGTACAATTTGGTGAAATGTCAAAAAATTACAATTTTCTCTCGCTCCTACCAGAACGAATTTTCGATTTCGACCCTGCAATTTACGATTATAATTCATCGCCGATCTTCTCCTTTCCGTAGACACATAGAACGAACTTCCACTCGACGTATTTATTTAGTTACCAGCGTTTCAAAATCCCATGTTTTTCGACATTTCAGGTTAAATTTGAAAGGTCCCAGAAAGCCATTTTTCTTACGTCACTTGCGTATAGTGACGTCACAAATGAGCGCTCGGTTTTTGCAACTATTACCAAATTCAACTCCTTATATCTCGAGAACGGAAAAAGTTAATAGTACGAAATTTTAAGTGTATAATGAGAATATCGAGTAGTATATGAAAAAGTATAAAAATCATATAAAAAGAATATCATGGAACAAGCCCATTCTGTAACTTTTGACACTTAGTTTACGTATTTACTTGAAATTTTGTTTGTGTAAATTTTATGTCAGTAGATCTTAACTATCCTGTACTGTCCTATTTAGTATTGTTTATTTACATTGTCTCTAATATTTTAGTATTTATATATATATGTATATGTTTTGACATGTTCAACATCCACTGGGTATTTGTAAGTGGTTATTTTCTTTTTTTACCACAATTTGAACTAATAAAGACTATTCTATTCTATTCTATTCCCCTTTCTTTGCATTTATTAAGTTAGTGAATGTTCGCTTAGTATTCTTATAATGGCTTGTATGTGATATTAGGTACAGTTATTTGATCAAGAGTGAAAGTGGTTATTTGTACTTTGTGATCTGAAAGATCAATGTCTAGGTTATGTCCTGTAAATTTTTTTATATTAGTGGCTACATAATCGATAGCTGATGATGAACCATTTTTTTCATGTGTTGGTTCAACTGGTAACGTGTTTATTAACTCGAAGCTTGCAAACAAATCCAAAAGTAGACGGCTGTCTTTGTTTGTTTGGAGACAATCGATGTTGAAGTCACCACACAAAATTATATACTGACAGGATTTATTGACCCACAACAAAGCTTCATTCAATATCCGCAGAAAGGTGTCCGCTGGAGCCACAGGCGAACAATAGGCGCATACAGCCACGAGTTTTGAGTATGCAATTTTTATGCTTGCAGCACACACTTCACAGGTGAAATCAGCACTTTTTACATTAATTTATTTCAGTTTTTGTGCACCTATTTCGTTAACTACCATAGATAACTACACCACCATGTATTCCAGTTGTTCTGCAATGTTTAGTGATTAACGAGTAGCCTTCGATTGTTGTTGTTTGTGCTTGTGGTTCTTTTAGCTAATGCTCAGTTATACAAACTCGGTCTGGTTTTTCAGTTTGAAGGTGTAGTTCTACGTTCGAAATTTTGTTTGCTATGCATTGGATGTTGGTATGTAGTACTTTTAAATGTAACGATTCCGCCCCCTTTGAGAAGCTCCACATCGATGGATATTCCGTCTTTTCCATTGGAAGTTTTTTGAGCGCTGTAAGTAGTCGGTTGGTTGTTTAGGTAAAATATCGATATAGAAACATTCTGGCCAGAATTCAGGTGACAGATACTCTCGTTCTAGGGATTTTGGCACCCTTAATTTGAAGGAGGCACTTCTAGGATTTCTAAATTTGGAGTTTAGTTTCTCACATTTATATCAGGGCGCATAGTCCTTTTTTAAACAGTTTATTATATCCTGCGGTGAGGTGTCGACATCTAAGTTTGACAGGTATATGATAATGATAATTTAGCAAGTCTTTCCCCAATATTTGCGGTAGCAACTTTTAGGTTCGGTTTTCCTGACTTCACAGCATACTCATCATTGATGCCTACACTAGATCCCTGTGTTTCTTTTAAAGAGGATGTAGTATCATTTTTGTGTGATTTTGAATTTGAGGTACTCCGGATCTGTCCGCTTGCTTGTTTTTCACTTGTAGATATTTGTGCTTCATTTTTTTCACTTCTTTGAGTGTTTTCATTTACCGACTTTAGTGGTGCCAATTTTAGTTTTAAGGTTGTTATTTCTTTTTCCAGCATCTTGAATTTGTTTTCAAACTCGGATTTAACTTTTTCATAAATAAGGGAGAACAGTGCATCTTCACCGGAGCACGTGTTATTTCTCTGAATGTTTTTAGGTTGTTGTCCTCTTCCAGTTAGCAGCTTAATCATATCTTTATTGGATTCAGTGAGATTGGAGATACGTGTATTGATATCGTCAGTTTTAGCAAGTATTTTTTCCTCCAATTACTTAATAGCTGTGGTACTTCATTATTAATCGCTCTTGTGACAGTCTCGTTTATTGCCATTTATTTGTACCGAACTTGCTGAGATTGTGGGGAGCTCTTTAGATATACAATCTTTACACCAATGTATAATACTCCTTCTTTTTAATGCCACTGCTCTTACCTCTGTTGAAGATAGATTTGCACAATCCTTGCATAATTTATTATTGCAGCGATCACATGGAGCTAGGAGCTCATCTTTGGTTTCAGCTTTATCACATTTCAAGCACTGAGCCATTTGCTTCGTGTTTAGATTGATCAGTCCTATTAAACTACAATGTTGAAGATTTATGTGTATGTACATTAGTGTTCTTGTAACATTATCATGTTGAAATTATAACCATAAAATTTATTTTTCTTTATCCGAATATTAGTACTAAATTATAAACTATTTTGAATAATAAACTTTAATTTGTTATAAATAACCCCACAAGTAATTACACTACCAAACTATCTCATTGTCTCGGCATGCTTTGGGTCCTGGATAAGATAAATTTTATATGGTATGATGTTATAAGTTAAAATGCCACTAATTTTGCAGATGTTATGAGAAATAATAAAAAAAGTAGTTAAATGAGCGCCAACTACTTTATACAATAGATATTTGATGAAAACTAAAAGCAGTAAAAGTATTCAAATATAAGTTGTTAAAAATTATTTATATAGGTATCAAATGGAATTTACCAAACTAATCAAAGGCAGATTTGTGAATAAAAGTCTAAGAAAAATTTAAAATCAGTTTTATTAGAAACTGGTCAAACTAAGTATGGTGAATATAATATAATTCAACTATATTCAACCCTAGAATAATAAAATAATATTACCTATAAACTATAAAATGTTTTCCCTGACTTTTCACCATGAATATTCATTGAATCATCAAAAAAATGTAGACTTTTATGTCTAACATATATACATATATACACTATATAAACAATATATATTTCCCAACAATTTTTTAACAAATACTAAGTATTTCCCAAGAACAATATACTTAAATGATATGATATAAGAAAATGTTGTTAAAATTGGGTGATCACCGAATTTCTCACATATTTATAATAGAAAAATTTATATTTATAAGCATCTGCTTATGTAGTCGTATAGATTCAATAAACAATAAAAAAGATATTTTATACCATATTTTAACATTCAGATTAAAGATTAATATTAATAAGAGAAATGTGAAGTAGAAATTTGTTGTTTAAGAAAAATATGAATTTAGCCACTTAGCTGATACAAATCCTGATGTACTTGTAATCTGAAATAGGCGCATCTCCGGACATACCATCTGGAAGAGATCCAATTAATTGTTAGGAACTCTGTCCTGGAAACAGGAAACCATTACAGCGATGTTCATTTAAAAATCCACCATTGTTGAATCGACTTGTAAAACAAAATGGCTAACCATTCATATCTTCACATCAAAAGAAATGTTCTAGAAGGTTCAGGAAATAGACATAATTTTTATAGTTGTTGTACTATAATCCACATGAAACTTAACGACGTATTTATGGTGAGAAGTGGTAGAAATTTAAAACGGGGACATCCAGAAAAACTTTTATACTTCTTAACTTATAAAATTCCTATTAGAAATTTATTTTAATAGGTAACCATATTCCATGGCTCACTTTAAAGGTAAGACCCTACAAGTCGAAAAATGTGATATAATAACTGAAAGTTTTATTACTAATTTAATTTTGAACGTCACAAAAAAAAGTAAAAAAAAAGGAATTCATTCAAATAACTTACGGAAATCATTCCGGCCCATACAAATAACATTTTTCCCATTTCTTGTTATTTTCTTCTAGGAAACACCTATACTATTTGAATAATATTACCAATCTCTAACATATAAGTATGACAACGGCTGAATATAACGAAACGACGCACATCCTTATTTGTCGAAGATCGGACAGCAAGTAACGCTAGACCACTTCATAGGATATCGTTTTTTTTTTTTTTTTTAACCAAGAATCTAGGCTAGTCAAATGACAAATTAAATATACATATTTCAAATGTAATATGCATCTCACAAATTTTAGCTAGTAGTTTCATATATGTAGTTGAACAACATATACAAACTAACTCATTGTTTTCACATTTTAGATTTTATTTAATAAGAAGTTAATTAATGATTTGACTACGCTTGAAATGGACATGTAAAAATTCAGGGTATATGACCAACTATACAATTGAATGTTTAATATTCTGCTTGTTGACCGAAAGGAAATTTATAACTTTACTTAGATATACCACTGAACTATACGTAATAAATGGAAGACCAATACAGATATATGCGCGTGAACAAAATACTTCAATCATGCGATTGAAGGTTCCCGGGATATGCGTCGCCGCAGTAGAAATCTAGTCTTAAAAGTATGTTGGAGCTTGAGTCAGAATGCTTGTGGGGGACGTTATGCGCCAAGGCAATTTTTCTTTGATTTGTCTCCTGTGGCAGGAGGTCTTAGATTAGTGCAGAATTTCAGAGCCGGCGTCAAGTAATCCTCTCGCTTGTTGAAATTGAAAATTCAATAATTGTGTTTTGGGCATGACAATTTTTATGTTCTTTAATAAAAATTAAGACAAGAGTTAATTATATATGAAATGTCAATCTATGCAAGCATATTTTTGATGATTTTTGAAAAAAAGACAAATTAAAACACTTGCAATAAAAATAGAACCGGCCCTGGCTTTCTACACACTGCGAATGCGCCCCTACCGGGGGTCGCCATACTTGTGCGAGATTCGATTTGACACACAATTAGGTATAGACATTAGCATTCCATTTACATGTATATAGTTCAGTGAGATATACTCTATTATGATATTAATTTTTGAAATAAAAATACAGTATATCGGCAAATCTAAAAAAAAAAGGATGATGCTAATCTGTAAATAATAAGAGTAGTAATATACATGCTACATTCTCTAACCCCAAATTAGTATAATTCTTAAGTATTTATTACCACCATATACGATATGAATAAATAGATGTTATGACAAATTTTTAATTTGATTAATGTGGATTTCAGATACAATGTGATACCCAACCACAAAACCAAAATAATAATATTGAAGTAAAAATTGAGTGCGATGAAATAAAACTTGAAGTATATGAAGATGAATTTGAACTTGAGGAGCATTACAAGACTCATACATTTAAATGTTCAACATGTATGACAGTTTTTACGAACGTGGATACTTTCAATTCACATAGAAAAGAAGCCCATGGTGAATGTGCGGAAGATACAAAGGTAAATTTATGAATGTAATTTTTATACTTTAATGCTACAACATGGCCTTTTATATAGAATTTTAGAAGTACAAGATGATATAATTTGAAAATATTTGGTGTCACTTAAGTTGTCATCTTTTTTCTAATAATAAACTTATCATCAAGAGTTTTTCAAGTAATGTCAACACACTTCTCTTCTATTTTTATTATTATGAATGTGGGCGGGTTTTATCCATAGCACTTAAGCCTGCTGGCCCGTTGTACATTCGTGAAGTGTAGGATCTTCTACAAGATACCAATACTCTGCACGAAGGATAACAATCCATTCCAGGTAAGATGCCATAGCTCCTTTGGCTGTAAAAATTGACGCACCTAATCGTGCACAACTGTATAGAATATGAGTGATGGTTTCATCCTCCGGATGTGTGGAGTACATCCAACAAATAGGATTGTTCCTCAACCCTATTGTATGTAGTTGCTTCTTCGAAGGATAGTGTCCTGTTATCAATCCTACTATTCTCTAATTCTTTCTCTATCGAGCCCAAGCAACCACTTTATAGTTGAGTCAGCCGACGGCCCCTTTGCATGGAACCTCAACTGTCTCATTCTGGGGCCCAGTAGTTGTTAAACTGCGTCATTGCCCAGTCTCGTAATTCTGATTGAATCAGACTTCTTGGTAGACCAAAGGCTGGTTCAGGGCCCAGGGAAAGGAGTTTTGGCTCGTTCTCGTGCCAAATGGTTTGCTTCTTCGTTGTCCTCCACACCACTGTGTCCAGACATCCATATAAGTTTGACCGAGTTATGTTCACATAGCTCAGTCAAAATATTCTAACAGTTCAGAACCAACTTAGCGTTCACTTTGTTGGATGCAAAAGCCTTCAAAGCTGCCTAGCTGTCGCTGCATATATAAATATGTTGTTAATGAAACCTCTTCTTAGACTGTCACTTGCACACCTTCAAAAACTAGGATACTTGCCAAGAGGCGTCGATATTTGAACCCTTGGTGTGCATCCGCATGCACCAGCACCAGTTCACTCCTAAGTCTGATTTGTTTCTATCCCATTCTAGATCACCGGGACTCAGAATATGCCTTTTATCACGTTCCCATCACAACTAATATACGATTCAAATGTATTGACCCCTCACTTTAACCGCGAATATCTCAGAAACGGAGGAGCAGAAAAAATAGAAAAAATTATGTGTTTATTATGAGTCTATTCATCTATCAATCAATCACTGAAGTTTGAATAATGTACATTGCACACTTTTGAAGTTCTGCTAAGTTATATTGAAAAATGTCCTACTTTTTAAGAAAATTTAAACCCATTATATCTTGAAAAATATGCATACTATGTAAATAATATTTTATACACCGATAAAGCACAACATTTTTTGTACGAGGAAATTTTTTCATAATTTTTTATTTTAAAATTTTGCAATTATTCTCAAAAACATGACGTCATGTTTATTCGGTTAATAGAGAGATATTGCAACTTCGGTTTACAGATCCTTTAATAAAAGTTTCCTTTAATTTGACATGTACGCATGCGCATTGAAAATATGATTAAGCATTTTCTTTTAATAAAATACAGGCATCCCGTATTTAACTTAAATACGGGCAAGGCTTTCCTTTATTAAAAGCACCTTAATTTTGACACATTTAGGAACTTTTTGTCGAAACTTGCATCAGACGAAAATTCCCTAAGGAAATTGTTACTTTTGTTGGCGATAATGGCACAAGAAAAAGATGAAAAACGTGTGAGATTCAAATAATGTGAGGAAGACGTAATTTCGCAATCGTATTATATCCCATCTTTGAAAACGAAAATTAACTTCTATTTCATCGTCATATAATTCAAATCGAAGTTCACGGGGTTTACAGCGTTAATTTGTTCATTACCGATATAAATATCAATTATGTTATGTAGAAGTAACATTTCAATTTCTTTATCGTTAACACCAGCTAGGATAGCTACTCCTAATAATTGTTCTTCCATATTAATTTTAAACTCGAACAAATGATAATAATACCGGCAATGCCCAATTTGGATTTTTTAGGTTAGGGGAAATTGTCAAAATAAAGTATCAACATAAGGTATGAGGAGGACACCGTTGCAATAACTCACTTTAAAAATGGATGATAAATTGGAATACAGGATACTTTATTTAAAGTTTCTTTTAATAAATAAAGTCAGCCCCTTTTTGTTTTGCAATAACTCTCTATTTATCAATGTATTTAATATTTTTTTTGTTAAAATAGGTAATTATGTAAAATGTAAGCATTTTCAGAAAAATAAATAATGATAAATAAATTAATATTTGATATATATCAATTATTCTTTCTGAAAATGCTTACATTTTATATAATTAATTATTTTAACAAAAAAATTTTATAAGTAAATAAGTTTTATTCCGTTTTAGCTCACATTTACATGTATAAAACAGGTCACAGTTTACAAAATAAAAGATATGAGACATATGAGGCAGACAAACGAGTTGATAAATATAAAATAGATAATTCACAGATTATTATCATCACACATAATATTCTTGAGTTGAGTATGGCTCAATACTGCATATGTACTGGAAAACTTGTTTACTGAAGCATTTGTGGTTAACATTGTTTTTTATATTGTTAGGGAGTGCATTAAAAAATTTTAGTGCAGCATAATGTAGTCCTTTCTCTGTAAGTGTTAGCCTATGTACTGGGTAAGTATAATTCATTTTGTGCCTAGTATCGTGCGCATGGTCTGTGTTTATATTTATAAATTCAGAGTTGTTGCTTTTTAAGAACATCAAGCAGGAATAAATGTATAGACCTGGGATTGTGAGTAGTTTGTTTTCCCTGAATCGGCCCCTACAAGACTCGTCAAATTTCATTTTGAATATCACCCTGATTGCTTTCTTTTGCAGTTTAAAAATTTTGGAGAGGCCTGGCGAGCCACCCCAGATTTCGATTCCATACTTAGCAATGGAGAGAAAGTTTGCGTGGTACACCATGATAAGATTAGTGCTGTTAAAGGAACGTGATAGCACCCTGAGTGCATAGCATGATTTGTTCAATTTATTCACTGTGAGGTCGATATGTGCAGACCATTTAATGTTGTTGTTTAGTGTTATGCCTAGCAATTTAGTTGAATCTGTTGTCGTAATTGGCACCGTGTCAGCTAGTCGCTCAGGTACTTCGATATTTGACCTATCTGTTTTAAAAATTACACAATTTGTTTTTAACTCGTTTAGAAAAAGATTATTATTGGCAAACCAGTCTCTTGCGTTGAACCAGAGCTTTTCAAAACTGGCAGCGATTTCGCAGAGAGTTTTGCCCGTTATCATTAAATTGGTGTCATCGGCATAGCTTAACCCTTAACCACATTTTCCATTCTAAATTTTGTTGTTTATCTATAAAAACTTTTATCCTTTCATGCCTATTAATATTAGGTTTGAAGCGGCATGTTCTTCTAACCTTAACTATTCGTTTTTTGAACATATACAGGTTTTTACCGTTTCTCCTTGTTTTCCACACTTGTAACAAAATTTATTTTTAGGAGCTCTGCAATCTTAATAACAATGATTTTCTAAACGACAATTAAAACAGATTATTTTTCTATGACCAGTCGAAGTAGAAGGACTGTTGTCATTTACTACAGATATATTTTGATTATTATTATTAGTTGTTTTACTTTTACTTATAAAATTTCTAGTCTTATGTTTACGCTGAACATGTTTTTTGCTGGTATAATTTCTATCATTATTTCTAAAATTCGGCTTATTGTTACTAGTGTATGCTAATTCAGGTTCTAATAAACAATGACTAGGTGGTGGATGATATTTATTTTTTATTGAATCAGCATTATCAATCTTTTTGCAATAGGAAATAAGCTCACTAATAGAATTAATTGTAGTCAATGCTAATCTACTGATATAATGTGGCAAAATATTTTTCTTAATATATTTTAATTTAGCAGTCCTATAGCAACAGTGGTAGAGTAAACACCTATTTATCTTTTGCTCATAGTACAAGAGTTAGCTAATTACTAAACTGAAATGTCTGGTGAAAGTGATGGTAGCTTTAGTGAAATGGAAATTTGCGATGATGGGCAGTGGAAAAAAGTGAGACACAAAAGAAAAGCAAGGAATGGATTAGGAAGTGTATCAAAGAAAAAAGCATTGTCAACAGATGAAATAAATAGAATTATAATGGGATCAACATCTAGTGATAAAAACCTCAGCACAAAAACCAACACAAACACAAAAACTACAACCAACAAAAACATCCAATATAGAAACTTTCCTCCTATAATGAAAGATGTTACCCACAAAAAATATAAACATATGTTTCACTTACTGACTGATACAGGGTGTTCACGAATTAATTTCTGTGATTTATGGGACAAAATACATCCAGATGTGGACGACGAAATAATAAAAACAAAAACTGGACTACTAATAAAAACCAATCAGGAGAAAAACAGTATTACAACGACACTGGAAAAATTAGTAGAAGTCAAAAAAATACTTGCATTCAAAGAAACTTTTCCAAATTCTAAACCAACTACATCTACCCCTATAGAAAGTTACTCCGTGGTAATTGGAGCTGTTGAACAGGAAATAGAGGACAACTCAATAAGCGAACATCTACAAAAGCTCGGCTTACCACATAGGTTTTGTAAAAGAATTACTTCCCTGACAACACAAAAACCCACAACCTTAATAAGAATCATCAGCGGATCACAAAACGTCTGCGAAACACTACTCAAAAATGGATTATTCTACAAACACCGCCACTATCCTGTATATCCGAGCAAACCCCCCAATCCAACGCCTAAACCATGCAGCAAATGTCTATCTTTCACGCACCCTACGGAATCATGTGATACCCCACCCAAATGTACAAAATGCCTTGGACCACATACTTTGAATAGATGCTCCTCAACACTACCACCAAAATGTACAGGCTGTGGATCTGAGGATCACCAAGCATGGTCCTTTAAATGCCCTAAGAGGCCTACTGCACCAATCACAGGCATACCGAACATACAGATAAAATCACTGAACAAGAAATCTACCGAAATTTCTCCAGAAAAGAAAAAGACAAGAATCCACAGCCCAGTTACTATCCACGATATGATCATCAACACCTACATCAACGACTTAAACGATCCAAAAAATATAGATAGAGAGGGACTGTTACAAAAACTAAAGAAAAGATTTAGAGACAACTACAATGTGGACTCGACTGCCGTATTTTCAGGGAGCCGGGTATATATCCTGATATTTGATCTTGACTGTGAAGACCCAATATCCCCTACAGAACTCGTAAACAACACCAATAATTTTCAGCACGTTCAACTCGCAAATATGTAAATTTCTATACTGTAACATAAACAGCTACCCCAGAAGAAAATTAATAATAAACAATTTTATTGAAACACAAAAAATCGATTGTACTGTGCTGGTAGAAGCAAAAACCTCAGAAAAATCCAGTACATCATACAAGAATTGGTCGGTAATACAACTTAATGGAACTCAAATTCACAACAAAACCAGAGGAGGCTCTCTCGTACAAGCTCAACCTAGTCTCGGAATCGGAAAAGCAAACCCTCCCACAATTAACTATTATCTTAACGAATGTATACATTTCACTGTCCCATTTGCAGATGACAAATTACATATATTTTTAGTATACATTCACCCAACGGCAAGAATCGAAGAAAAACATATTCATAAAAGCATCTCTTTACAAATATTCTCTAGTAATAGGTGATTTCAATGCAAACAACCGAGCCAAAAAAAGGCAATTAAATACCTTTCTACAGAACTCCAACTTCCAAAGGTGGGAAACTGCACCAACCTTCATAATGCCACATAATAACGATACCACTCCAGATCTTATATTATATACAAGTAATATATCAAATAATATCCTAAATGTAGAAGAAACCCCAGACCTGGGATCGGATCATCTTGGACTTATCTTAACATTAGACCTACAAGAGTCGACACAGAACAGCGAAGTTCAGAGGTATAACTTTTCCAAAACAGACACTAACAAAGTGAACGAAGGTATGTTATCATATTTGGAAGATTCGGAAGACAGAAATTACCAGCCGACAAATATCAAACTTTAACGCTATGCTAACGTCGCTAATTCTAGAAAATACGCCCAGGACGAAATATAACTATTATACACATAAACTTCCACCCTATATTATAAGACTTATAAAAAAGAAAAGACAAATGTATCGGGAATACAAAGCCAATGGAGACCCAGACATGAAAACGGAGATAAACAGATTTAACAAAAACATTCAAGAACTAATCCAACAATTTAAAACTCACAAGTGGATAAGAGCATGCAAAAATATAAACTCCAAAAAAGGAAAAACTTATTGGCAAGAGATCAAAAAACTATCTAAATATAAAAACAAAACTGGAAATAAGCAAGTCATAGAGGAGAACGGTGAAAAATATGAAACACCTGCTGAAAAAGCATACATTTTTAGTAAACATTACAAGAAAGTGTACAAAAAATATGAAGATAACAATTTCGATAACATACATTACGACGCCATTACCCAATGGTGTGAAACATATTTCTCAGAGTTACCACCAGTTGAAGAACACACTATAACAGAAGAAGAATATTTCGATATAATGCACCAAGGTAAAAGTACAGCACCAAGCCACGACTACATCACCAACTTGTTAAGAAAACTAGACAAAAAAGTGCACCTACACATTAAGAAAATGTACGAATTTTGTCTAAAAAACCACTATATACCACCAGAGTGGAAAATCGACACCATAATCACTATACCTAAGCAGAACCTAGACCATTCTAAAACAAACAGCTACAGACCGATCACGCTACTACCAGTATTAGGGAAAAATTTAGAGAAAATAATTAAAAACAGAATACAAGAAGCCATAGGAAATCAAATCCCTGGATACCAATTCGGATTTAAAATGGGTCATTCATCAATACACCCTCTTTCAATTTTAACCAACAATATAGAAACGAGCAAGCTTAATAGGAACAAGTCTGGTGCACTATTCCTGGATATCAACAAAGCGTTTGATAATGTGTGGTACGATGGTCTATTATTCAAACTTTATGAGATAGGATGTCCAAAATATATCATATTTTTTATTAAAAGCCTACTTACCAACAGAACGTTGAAAGTAAAGATCCTAAATACCCACTCAGATGAATTCACCCCCGAACAAGGATTACCACAGGGTTCACCACTATCACCACTGCTTTACAACGTTTACTGTTCAGATATTTACAACTACCAACACGACGACCATGAGCACTTCGCTCACGATGGATATATCCTTCAATTTGCTGACGATACCGCCCTCGTATCCCACGACAGAACCACCACCAAGGTATCAGAAAATCTACAATCATTAATAAATACAACATGCAGGTGGTTCAACAAATGGAGACTTAAGCCAAATCCTCTAAAAACACAGTTTATTTTGTTCAACCACCACCCATTGGATAATTCCCCATCGCTGAACATGTATCAACATACTTTACATCCAGTAACTAAGATCAATTACCTTGGAATAACCTTCGACAACAAAATCAAATTTAATGCCCACATTGAGCTCAAGAAAAAGAATATCATATCGAGAGCCAAACACTTCCGAAGTTTGACATATAACAGGACGGGGATCAACATAGAGACAGCTAGTAGAATTTACAAGCTTATTTGTCGACCAATGATTGAATATGGACACGTTTTGTTTTTGAATTGCAAAAATCACTCATTAAAAAAAATTAAGGTGGCAGAAACCACATCAATAAGGAAGATAACCAAAATTCGACATCCTCTCAACCCGCTGCACAACCCCCCCAACCGTCTTTTATACCAACAGACTAATATAATGCCTATAGAAGACCGTCTAACCCATCTATCTAAAAGATTTTCCCAGATACCACAAAATCTAGAGAGAATCGAGAAATACTGCATTAGAAGAGACCCAGGAATAAGAACGGTACATAAGCACCCGGAACAAACCCTATTAGAAAATCTACAAAGATTAGCCAATAACAATTAATCAACACCGAAATATTTTATTATTGTTATAATTATTGTTGATATTAGTATAACTATAACAGCTATCACATAAAATATTATTTATTGTATCATAAAATTGTAAAATATTATGTGTTTATATGTAATTGTAACAATAGGCTGAAGGACCTAGATCAATAGCCCATTGAATCAGTTTGTGGTTCAATAAAGTTCATTTATTATTATTATTATTTAATTTCAGGTACATCTTTATTTAATCGACTAAACAAGGTTTCCATGATAGCTACATAGAGAGTAATTGACTCGTTTTTACCTTGATTACGTTCTCTTATTTCAATCCACAAATTATCATCGTAATCAGGTGGGAGAAATTCTTTAGTTAACAAATATACTAAAGATTCCCAATCAGATACTGTATTTTTAATTGACCTAAATAAATCACAAGCACTGTTGAAAAGTTCAGACTTAGAAACATTTCTGGATACTCTCTCTAAAAATGATTTTAAACTAGAATTTAAGAATTTCTATCCCCACTAAATTTTAAATCCCACTTGTATACTGGAACAGTTTTACAAGCATTTTGTACTGCATTATTAGGGTAAAAATTTGCTTTCTGCATTATTGTTGAATTTAAATTAGGTTGTAATGCTTCGGCAGCGCCCTGTTGTTGAGTATTTTCGAATAACAATGCTTCTAATTCTAAACATGTAGCCTTAGCCTCTGATTTATATTCTGAAATATCACGTGATAAGTCTGTGTTATCGTTTTCTACTTTAATTCGGCCAACTCGGTGTATTAAATGAATTAAATAAGTTTTTATACGTATATGCCCTGAATCAGATTCTGGGCCTTGAAAATCATTTATTAAAGATCGAATTTCATCTATGCTTGAATCAATAGCCGTTTTTTCTGTTTCAAAATCAAAAAAATCATATTTGTACTCTCTTTTACTTAACTCTTCTTTGTCTAATAACTTTCTTAACATTTTACATTTTACACCCAAGTTTTTTTTAGTAGTTTTTATGTCCCTAATTTGTAATTCATAATCTATTTGATTTTTTGTCAAATAACTTACTCTCATATGATACGTCTCCATAATGCTAAACAAGTGTATAGATATAAAATTAAATTTCTACAAATTACTAGGTATAAGAAGTGTCAATGAAAACTGCACAAGTTTTTCCCCTTAAAGATAATTGTGTATATTCTCGGAAATTTACCTGCAAATTTCTAAAATATTTGGATCAAACACCACACAATTCTACAAATAATGTACGAAAGATATTTAAAGTAATATTCTAAATTAAATCGACCAAATTTGTCTTATTGTTTAGAAAACATTACCAAACTTACTGGCTGCACACCAATTACTCTCCCAAATTTTAACTTGCTGCTTATATAAGATTCATGCCTATCTAATCAACCAAATTTGTTACAGCGGCCTCAAACTTATATAATTTGATCTATTCGTCTGTCCGTCTATCAGATACCGTATTACCAGTTGTGCATACACCAGAAAAAATCTACTATTTATGAGAACTTATTCACAATACCTCTGTTTGATAGTTTAGCTTGTCCATTTGTTAAAAAAAAAATTTCTTAGTCTCATACACACTTGCAAATATTTAAAAAAACAAATAATTAAAAATTTATAAAGTACAATTTTTAACCCCCTCTCTCGTAAAGAGAAGTGTGCTACTTACATAAGTGCTCGTTACTAAAATACATAGGATGTCAATTTGTGTAATTCTGCTATATTATAAAACTACTTGCCATTTGTGTAACATTACTAACCCATTAACACATTGGGCGCCATTTTGTGTAACATTGTCATGTTGAAATTATTATAACAATAAAATTTATTTTTCTTTATCCGAATATTAGTACTAAATTATAAACTATTTTGAATAATAAACTTTAATTTGTTATAAATAACCCCACAAGTAATTACACTACCAAACTAGCTCATTGTCTCGGCATGCTTTGGGTCCTGGATAAGGTAAATTTTATATGGTATGATGTTATGAGTTAAAATGCCACTAATTTGCAGATGTTATGAGAAATAATAAAAAAAGTTGTTAAATGAGCGCCAACTACTTTATACAATAGATATTTGATGAAAACTAAAAGCAGTAAAAGTATTCAAATATAAGTTGTTAAAAATTATTTATATAGGTATCAAATGGAATTTACCAAACTAATCAAAGGCAGATTTGTGAATAAAAGTCTAAGAAAAATTTAAAATCAGTTTTATTAGAAACTGGTCAAACTAAGTATGGTGAATATAATATAATTCAACTATATTCAACCCTAGAATAATAACATAATATTACCTATAAACTATAAAATGTTTTCCCTGACTTTTCACCATGAATATTCATTCAAAAAAATGTAGACTTTTATGTCTAACATATATATACATATATATACTATATAAACAATATATATGTTAGCAATACATCCCTTCACCCTTCAAGGGCCTCTGTCTTAGTGACATCACTTAACTATTGGACGATCGTGCCTCTCCCGAACGAAACCGAACCAGTGGCGTCAGCCAAGATGCGCATCAAGCAGAATATAATATACCCCTGTCAATGAAGTACGCATGGCAATAAATTCGTACTAAATTGTGGTTTTTAGTCTTATTTGGGGTAGAAACCCTACAAACGCTAACATATATTTCCCAACAATTTTTTAACAAATACTAAGTATTTCCCAAGAACAGTCAAAGCTTCAGTCAAACCCAATGAACAATTTTTGTTTTGTAAAGGTACTCTCTCCAAGTTTTAGTAAGAAGTAATAGAAATGTAACTGTTACTCTTATAAACTTCCTTATAAACTTTAAATACAGATCCTCTCCTCGCTCTTTCTTTCACCATAAACCTCTTTCTCTTTCTTTAGTTGATGATGATGAAATTATTAGGTCTTTCTTTCTAACAATATGGAGACTCTTACTCTGTATATGAAATATACGTACTTCAATTAGAAATACACTTGATTTTTATGGCAATCATGGCTCTGAAATATTCATGCAAATGCAGCTTTACTGTAAAATTGACATTTGTACCTCGAAAAAATAAAGGCGCCGCCGAAATTATACATATTTAAAAATTTTACTAAAATTTTTTTTTCAATTTCTCACAACATTCGATTCTTCATAAAAAACTGCACTTTTTAACTTATGGTACATATTTATATTTACATAAAATGTAGTATCAACTGAGTATGTTAAATATTGAACCCGTTTTCAACAGTTTTCTTAAAAGTATCAATATGGCGTCCACTGTCAGGATCGAAAATAAGGAATCCATACTGAAAATACCAAAAGGACACTATAAATCTGAAAAGAAACTTCTGAGATTCTTATAGAACTTCTGTGCCTCTATATAACCAAGAATGTGTGGTTGGATTTTTCCCTGAACATTTCAGGGGTGGACTTGAATAAATTTATCAATATCTAATAAAATTTATCAAAATTCAATTAATTTATTAAAGCGTTTCCACAAAAATATGTAACATCAGCGGTCCTGCTACAAATATAACTTTCTGGATTGACGAATCATATGAAAACGCGATGAAATATTGGTAATACTCATTAAAATAGCAGAAAAATCGTCGACCTTTTTCTAAACGCTCACAATCAGAAAGGCAGATATGCTGCAATTTCAAATGCTATTAAAGTGTGTATTCATTTATAGACTGATGTTCACCTACCTACTTATAGGTATTTACGTATAGTAAAGACAGTGGTTAGGTGTAATTTTAAAGTGCAGCTTTTAGATTGCGTTAGTACCTGGTTATTTTAGATATTTATTGTTATTAAGTTTTGTGAATTATTTCATCGTTATGCTTATCTCAATCATTACTTTGGGGTAAAAGTAACTTAAATATAATTACATAGCAATAGAACGAAATCCTGCCCTGCCATGACCATGAAAATTCAGACTGAACACTAATTATAAGTTGAATTTCCAACCTGTAAAAATCAACAATATTCAAAAATGTGTACACTATGTGAGAGTTTATGAATGTCACACTGATTCTAGTTTAGAATTGCAAATAAAAACATTAAAAAGGAAAATAAACTTAGAAACGTAGAATTTGCGGTTATGTTAAGAGTTATTGTTGTTATTGTGAGACGATGAAGTTTTATATTCATCAGAGCCAACCTCTATATAAGAATTGAAAACTATTAGTTTTATAAATTTGTGACTACAACTTCTATAAAAACTCTTTATATAAATTATAGTAACAGTTACTAAAAGTTGTATAAGTCTGTGATGGAAATGTTTTCGTTGCCATTTTATAAAACCTAAGGTTTTAAAACTTTTAGTAATTTTACATACCTACTATGCAACTTCGCAACTCTCTAGTAATCTTATAAACCACTTGTATAAACTCACAATCTTGATAAACCACTTATAAAAATAACAGTTACTTTAAGTGAGCAAAATTGTTCATTGGGCTAAAGGTAGACGAAACCAAATAATCCTGACGCGGCTACGAATAGGCCACACTAGACTTACACATGAGTACCTCATCAATCGTAGTGAAGAACCTAAGTGTGAAGTGTGCCAAACAAAAGTGACAGTTAAACATATTTTAGTGGAGTGCCCTAAATACCAGTTCCATAGATCAAACAGACAAATACCGGAAGAACTAAACAAAATTTTAGCTGATAGTAGTGACATAAAGAACTTATTATTATTTTTGTCTGATATTAATGTCATGTCAAGAATTTAATATCTTCATTGTAAGTTATTATACGATTATATAATTTATTTTTCACTGTACCTCGCTCATAACCCACGAGGTTAATGCGATTATTTGTTAAATAAAAAAAATATATATATTATATACTTAAATGATATGATATAAGAAATAATTGGTTGTTAAAATTGGGTGATCACCGAATTTCTCACATATTTATAATAGAAAAATTTATATTTATAAGCATCTGCTTATGTAATCGTATAGATTCAATAAACAATAAAAATGATATTTTATACCATATTTTAACATTCAGATTAAAGATTAATATTAATAAGAGAAATGTGAAGTAGAAATTTGTTATTTAAGAAAAATATGAATTTAGCCACTTAGCTGATACCAATCCTGATGTACTTGTAATCTGAAATAGGCGCATCTCCGGACATACCATCTGGAAGAGATCCAATTAATTGTTAGCAACTCTGTCCTGGAAACAGGAAACCATTACAGTGATGTTCATTTAAAAAATCCACCATTGTTGAATCGACTTGTAAAACAAAATGGCTAACCATTCATATCTTCACATCAAAAGAAATGTTCTAAAAGGTTCTGGAAATAGACATAATTTTTATAGTTGTTGTACCATAATCCACATGAAATTTAACGACGTATTTATGGTGAGAAGTGGTAGAAATTTAAAACGGGGACACCCAGAAAAACTTTTATACTTCTTAACTTATAAAATTCCTATTAGAAATTTATTTTAATAGGTAACCATATTCCATGGCTCACTTTAAAGGTAAGACCCTACAAGTCGAAAAATGTGATATAATAACTGAAAGTTTTATTACTAATCATAAGATCAAACGAACTTACCTTAAGTGAAGTTCGATCTTGATTATATGAAGGCCTTGTCGAAATAAATAAATATGTAGTACCTTCGCCTCTGGCAAGAATATCCACACGTTTTAAAGCACTAAACAACTCCCCCACCTCCCTATTCCACTAGTCGCCGCTTTCTGTCAGTCTGTTTTAAAGGCGTTGTTGCAATCACAATCGGGATCCATAAGTAGGGTAGGGTGGGACTTTATTTATTTCGACGAGGCCTTCATATAATCAAGATCGAACTTCACTTAAGGTAAGTTCGTTTGATCTTATGATTATATTCGGCCTCGTCTCATAAATAAATATGTAGATGTTTAAAGATATTGCAACAACGTTTACTCAATCAAACAAAGGAGACATAACTATCATGCTAATATTCAACTAGTACAAACATTAAAATATACTTATTTTTCCGTAATTCTTTGCTTACGTAATTACACGAAGCTTTATCTAACTATAAAAGATCATCAGGGACTCAAAAAACCGAGTGAGCAAATTCTTCATTATACCACGAGAGGTCTGTTGTAATATTGGGCAAATGCCTGTGAATATTTAGCCCACCCAGCAGCTAGTCTCATAGATTCAAGATTGCGACCCTTCCGTGCTGCAGCTGAAGTTGCAGCATGTCATGTACTTTGCACTTTGAACGCGCTGGTATTTATTTCACTCTTGGTTAGAATATCGTGGCTCTATGAAAAGGTTTTTATATGTAATAAATATATTTTTTTAAAAATCAGTTAATTCTTTTGTTTGATCTAGACATAAAGGGCAAAGTTAAAAAAGGAGTCTTTTTAGTAGCCGATGTTTAGATTGTACTGGGTTTTTATCTCGACTCTGTCTGTATTAACTAGTACATTGTCACTTTGATAAGGCTCCATGACTGAATATATTGTCCAGTTGCAAGGGCCAACAAGCTGAGCAGCTTCTGGGTGAAGAGTTCCAGAGAATTTATTATTATTATTATTTTAAGTTATCGTAAAGGCATCCACTGCCCAAGCCTCCGGGTCTCTCATCCAAGATATGAATGTATCACATTCTTTATTGATTCTACTAGCAAAAAGGGGGAACCTGTGGACTTCCATAGGCATTTACTATTTGTTGGAATGAATGTTTAGATAAATTCTATTCAATGTCTCTGTAAACTTGTCGAACTGCTCTATCTGCTTCGATGTTATCTTTAGAGTTTATGTAACTTGTGCAAAGAATAAAAATATTACTTGCATATGGAATATTACGCCTAACCCAGGCTAAACATTAAGCAAATACTTTAAGATGTAAATCTTTGCATAATAATTATTCCTTGAACGTTGTGGTGCTAAGTATTTGTGACACTCGAAAAACTTTGGTATACAAGAAATCATATTTATGGCCGTGCAAGCCGAGACCAGGGTACTGATGAATTTTACAAAATTTCCTAATTTTACACTCCTGTATACACTACATCTTTTTAACAACCTCATAGTTCTAGCTCTCTTTCCCTTGGGTAATGACACTGTTACAGAATTTGAATTATAAACAAACCCTAAGAGAGCACACATTTTTTCGGGTATAAGATTACTTTTTGAGAAATTGATCTAAGAACCAAACTATGTTAGTAATTCTATAATTATTCTCCCATTATGGGCGCATTCTTTTGCAGTCTTTCCTAGAATCAAGAAGTCGTCCAAGTACACTACTAGAAGAACTTCTTTATTTCTTAATAACCTAATTACTGGTTTTAAAAGTTTTGTGAAAATCCTTGGCGCATAATTTAACTCAGTCGGCAAACAGAATTTCATGGGTATCAGAATCATCTGATACCCATAGGATTGGCAGAGCGCATATCAATGCGTCACAATTTTATGGCTTTCAATCTCAAAATGTTTATTTTTCACAAATTGATTTTAAATTCTTTATGTTTAACATCAACCGATATGTACCATCGAGTTTTTGTACTGCAGAAATATTTAAGACAAACTGCCCCATGCATGGATCTACGACCGATAATGCTTCCTTCTGGAATGTTTTCTCTAGGGATAATTGTTTGCTGGGGTTTGCTAATAAATGGAATTTTTAAACCTTCTATACACGATAGAATATTTGTATTCACCGTTGCCTTTCTTCTTGTCCTTGTAGGGACCCGATGATTCTGCCCCCCCCCTCTCCGGAATTTGAACCTCTGTGGAAAGGGGCTCTTGCATCTTCTTTGATTTGATTTTGAAGTAGCCGCGGCAATGGACTTAATTATTGATTTTCAGTTGCTGCCCAGATCTTTCCAAATTCTTGATCACCCTAAATCGGTACCAAACAACAAGCCTCCAGTTGACATATTAGTTACAGTTTACTTAACATCTTTCTTTAGGTTGGATGCAATTAGTTCTCTACGAGACATTGACTCTAAATGATAGATATTTGCCAACAAACGACCAACTTCACTTAACTGTTGAATATGTTCCCTGTTTAAAAATTTGGCGTGTACCGTAGTTGAACCAGGGACCTCTCGCACCCTAAGCGAGAGCGTTGAGCATGAGCCAACCATCCAGTTTGCATCCGTGTCAACCAGCAGTTTCGTAAAATATTTCTCATATAGCTGACATACTGGCCGCCACTTGTTGCCGCAAGGCTACTAACCAGCTGTCTCGACGGATGACAGAATCCGAAAACCGCAAAATTAACTTCTGGTGGCATCGGGGATCTGGCCCCCTCTAATTGAAAAGGGTTCTGCGAAAGATTTTTTAATTTCCTGATCACTTCCCAGTATCGATGGTATGTCCTCCTCCACTGCAAGTAGAATTTTCTATTTTTCATGCTGTCACCCAAGACACAAGCGTATAATGTTTCTGTTATCACAAACAGAAATGAAAATAGTTTTTGTATTTGTTATCACAAACAAATAATTTATTTTAAGTCTGTTATCACAGACATGAAGTTATTTTTGTATTTGTCAAACAAATAATTTATTTTAAGACTGTTATCCCACACCGACATGAAGTAATTTTCGAATTTGTTATCACAAGCCAATAATTTGATTTAAGCCTGTTACCATAAACAGACATGAAGTAATTTTTATATTTGTTATCACAAACAACTAATTTATTTTTGGGCCTGTTATCACAGACATGAAGTAATTTATGTATTAGTTACCACAAACAAATAGTTTATTTTCAGCCTAATATCACAAACAGCCATGAAGTAATTTTCGTACTTGTTATCACAAACAAATAGTTTATTCTAAGCCTGTTATCTCAACCAAACATGAAGTAATTTTCGTATTCGTCATCACAAATAATTTACTTTAAGTCTGTAATCACAAACATACATGAAGCAACTTTCACACTTGCCATCACAAACAAACAATTTATTTGAAGCCTGTTGTCACCAACAGACACGGAGCAATCTTCGTATTTGTTATCACATACAAATAATTTATTTTAAGCCTGTCATCACAAACAGACATGGAGTAATTTTCGTAATTGTTATCACAAACAATTTTAAGCCTGTTGTCACAAACAGACATGAAGTAATTTTCATATTTGTTATCACAAACAAATAATTTGTTATGAGCTTGTTGTCACAAACAGGCATGAAGTAATTTTCGTATTTGTTATCACAAACAAATAATTTATTTGAAGCCTGTTATCACCAACAGACATGAAGTAATCTTCGCATTTGTTATCACAAACAAATAATTTATTTTAAGCCTGTCATCACAAACAGACATGTAGTAATCTTCGTATTTGTTATCACAAACAATTTTAAGCCTGTTGTCACAAACAGACATGAAGTAATTTTCGTATTTGTTATCACAAACAAACAATTCATTTTAAGCCTGTTATCACAAACAGACATGGAGCAATCTTCGTATTTGTTATCACAAACAAATAATTTATTCTAAGCCTGTTGTCACAAACAGACAGGAAGTAATTTTCGTATTTGTTATCACAAACAAATAATTTATTGTAAGCCTGTTGTCTCAAACAGACATGAAGCAGGTTTTGTGTTTGTTATCCCAAACAAATAATTTATTTTAAGTCCGCTATCCAAACATACATGAAGTAATTTCTGTATTCAATATCACAATCAAATAATTTCTTTGAAGCCTGTTATCTGAAGTAATTGTCGCATTTTTCCATGTTCCATCAAGCCTTCACGTGTTGAACTCATGTTATGCACTTTAACTACCATTTCCATTTAAATATATATTTATTAATTAAAATATTTATAATAAATAAGCTTAATCCTAAGGTATATATAAAAATATAATAAAGTGTGTACATAGTAGTACGTGTTATCCGTCATGTTTTAAACACATGCAAAAAAGCATCCTATAAAACATGACACAGCCGCTGGTATGACTGGAGACCTCAGTTGATAAACGGCTCTTTTTTATGAGTTTTATTTGATATTTCTTATTAAAATTTATATCAGTTAGAGATAATTATTTGCCTATATGGTTTTAGTCGAATAAAGCTCTAATTATAATAAAATTTTAAGGAATAGTAAAAGTTCAGATTATTTGTACCGGAAAAATAATTATAAAAACCTGTTTAAATTGGTACCGCTTTCCTTTTCTCACTCATAACGTGAGCGCCTTTGTTGTTTTCGTTAAACCACTACTAACCTTGATACGATTCTTTTTAATATTTTATATCTCCCGACGAATATCTGTCTGTCGACGGTCTGTTACTACGACGACGTTTTTGTGGCGGAGTTGATCTTTTAGGCATGATTTTACAATTAAATTTCACCTATACACTTGCGAGTATTTACTCACGGGAACGTGTAGATATGCTCGCACACAAACGAAGACTGACAGAAAGCGGCGACTAGTGGAATAGGGAGGTGGGGGAGTTGTTTAGTGCTTTAAAACGTGTGGATATTCTTGCCAGAGGCGGAGGTACTACATATTTATTTATGAGACGAGGCCGAATATAATTTAATTTTGAACGTCACAAAAGAAAGTAAAAAAAAGGAATTCATTCAAATAACTTACGGAAATCATTCCGGCCCACACAAATAACATTTTTCCCATTTCTTGTTATTTTCTTCTAGGAAACACCTATACTATTTGAATAATATTACCAATCTCTAACATATAAGTATGACAACGGCTGAATATAACGAAACGACGCACATCCTTATTTGTCGAAGATCGGACAGCAAGTAACGCTAGACCACTTCATAGGATATGTTTTTTTTTAAATTTTTTTAAACCAAGAATCTAGGCTAGTCAAATGACAAATTAAATATACATATTTCAAATGTAATATGCATCTCACAAATTTTAGCTAGTAGTTTCATATATGTAGTTGAACAACATATACAAACTAACTCATTGTTTTCACATTTTAGATTTTATTTAATAAGAAGTTAATTAATGATTTGACTATGCTTGAAATGGACATGTAAAAATTCAGGGTATGTGACCAACTATACAATTGAATGTTTAATATTCTGCTTGTTGACCGAAAGGAAATTTATAACTTTACTTAGATATACTCTATTATGATATTAATTTTTGAAATAAAAATACAGTATATCGGCAAATCTAAAAAAAAAGGATGATGCTAATCTGTAAATAATAAGAGTAGTAATATACATGCTACATTCTCTAACCCCAAATTAGTATAATTCTTAAGTATTTATTACCACCATATACGATATGAATAAATAGATGTTATGACAAATTTTTAATTTGATTAATGTGGATTTCAGATACAATGTGATACCCAACCACAAAACCAAAATAATAATATTGAAGTAAAAATTGAGTGCGATGAAATAAAACTTGAAGTATATGAAGATGAATTTGAACTTGAGGAGCATTACAAGACTCATACATTTAAATGTTCAACATGTATGACAGTTTTTACGAACGTGGATACTTTCAATTCACATAGAAAAGAAGCCCATGGTGAATGTGCGGAAGATACAAAGGTAAATTTATGAATGTAATTTTTATACTTTAAGGCTACAACATGGCCTTTTATATAGAATTTTAGAAGTACAAGATGATATAATTTGAAAATATTTGAAGTGGTGTCACTTAAGTTGTCATCTTTTTTCTAATAATAAACTTATCATCAAGAGTTTTTCAAGTAATGTCAACACACTTCTCTTCTATTTTTATTATTATGAATGTGGGCGGGTTTTATCCATAGCACTTAAGCCTGCTGGCCCGTTGTACATTCGTGAAGTGTAGGATCTTCTACAAGATACCAATACTCTGCACGAAGGATAACAATCCATTCCAGGTAAGATGCCATAGCTCCTTTGGCTGTAAAAATTGACGCACCTAATCGTGCACAACTGTATAGAATATGAGTGATGGTTTCATCCTCCGGATGTGTGGAGTACATCCAACAAATAGGATTGTTCCTCAACCCTATTGTATGTAGTGCAACCACAACTTCTCAGCGGGGTGCTGAGGAAGCTATGAAAGAGTAGCAACCGGTTAGCTCAGGGGTTGGTCGAAGGTCACTCTGTGGCGAGAAGAGTTATTTAATAATTTGAATGTCACAAAACAAAAATAAACAAAGAAGAAGGGCGCCAGCGTATTCATGCAACTAATATTCCTGAAACTGTTTAAGGAGGAAACAATCAAAAGCAAAATTTAAACAAAATAACAATATATTAACAAGAAATAAAGTTTAAAATTTACAAAGACTTTACAATTGTATTAATGAAAAAAATTTTTTTAGAAAATTTAATACAATAAAAATATATAAGCTTAGAGTTAAAATGATTGATAATGAATACGTGATTACAAAAAAATTGATTTATTTGAATATTTAAAAATAATTAGAAACAATCTCTATCAAAAGAATTAAATTGAATAGATCAACTGGTTTAACAATATTATAATTTTCTTCTGACCAAGAAAAGCTATGACGATAGGTAATTGCTTACGTAACTTTGGGTGGCGAGTGCGGAGTTCCAGTGTGTCAATTCCTGGAGATGGCCACAGGTACCTGGGTTTATAAGGACTTATATTGTTTGTCCGGGTCTACGAGGAGGTTCCAGGATGACACTAAGTTGGAAATATTCTGCGAATTATAGTTCTCGTCCAGCCACTAGCAAAACTACCATGTGCTTGATCCAGAGTTGGTCGATCCAGTTATTACATGAAAACAGTGGTAAATCAAGAACCAGTTGATACAAATTGAGTTAAATTACACAAGAAAGAAAACTAATGATTTAGATTTAAAATGACTCTAAATAAATTATTAATTAACTTTAAAACTTATTAAAAAAAAATGATCTAGCAGAATAAAAATTGAATACCCTTGGTTAAGCCAAGGTCACAAATTTTATAGAAACTACAAAAAACTAGGTATTAGAATTTGTAAAATTTAAGCAGTAATGTAAGAAAATGGTTGAGGACCGATAAAAAAAACTCTACTACTAAATTATCACCAAAAATTTGGCCTTGAGGCTCTGAATCAAATAAATTACTATAAATTATGACAAAATTTTCAAAGCAGCATAAAAGAAATCAATATTAAAATATGCAATCTAGAAAAAAAATATAAGAAAATTTAAAATTTTGGAGATTATCTCCATACTATTACAAAAATTGATTTAAAGAAATCGACTTTACGTCTCGTATTTTAAGAAATTCAGTAATTAGTATATTAGTCGTGAAATGAGATTATCTAAATAAAAGTTTTAGAGCGACCCTAAATACCAAAAAATATATTTATATATGTAAGTATATAATATAAACTACTGGCAAACAAAAATTATTGATATAGGTAATACATAAACATCCAGCAGGAACTGTCCCAAAATGACAAATAAACTGCTGGGGCAATCCACTAACAAGTGGTTTCTTAATTAACCACAAGGTTAACCTCAAATATATAAATAATTTAACTAAATGCCAGCTTAAAATTTAATATTAATTCAAAATAACTAGGTTATTATTTAAGGAATTATCATTATAAAAGTTAAAATTTCAACAAAGTATTGTAGGATGGCTCTAATAACTACAAATCTTTTAAGAAAAAAAATTACAATAGTCTCACCTCAGCGACGTCAAGACGGAAAGTGCCGGTTTTCAATTCCTGTCAGTTCCTCTCTCAAATATTCCGCTCGCGCATCCTCAGTTGCTTCTAACTTGGATTTTATTTCAGTTATTGTAGCACGGTCGCTAAACATGAGTTTTTGGCAACAAATTGAATTTATTCCTAGTACGGGTGCTGAATGGAAAATATTTGGCAACTAATTAAAAAATTAACAAGTTACGGAAAAACTTGTTACACCACGCGAACTTCCGAGAAAAAATTTTTTTTTTTAAAACTAAAAGTTTGAAAAAAATTTTTTTTTTGTAAAAGGAAACACCCGGTAAATCACGGTATTATCGTATAGTTTAACTAATCGATGAGAGACGGAAAATACTAAGAGAGAGAGAGAATTAAAGACAAAAAAATTAAACTGGTATAATACCTAATTATACAAGATACCATACAACAATAAGTAATAAAAGGTACCTTTCTTGAAATCAAAAAAATTGAAATATCCTACTACTTAGGATAGCGATAAATTTTATCTAATAAACTTTAAGCATAAAGAAAAGATATGAAAGAGCAAAACAATTATTTAAGCCTTAATTACCAATAATGATAATAAACAACAATACCAAACGACAATAATTACATTCATGATGACGAAAAAAACTAGATGGGACATACAAATTTCTCAGAACACTATATGAACAAGATAAAGATAAAAGATAACTGTAGAAACAAGATAAAGATAAAAGATAAAGTATTTTAGCAATTTACCTAGCCGAAAAAGCAGTAGAAACACAAAGGTACTGTGATTTAAATTCAGCTATGACTCAACTAAATGAAAGCGAGAAAGGAAAACTACCTAAATCGCCACGAAGTACGTTGTACTATAGCACAGCGACAACCTGTTTAACAAACGGCACACGCCATACAGGAAAATATGTTCCCATGAACAAATTTCCTGCAAAGATACGTGGAACTACGAACTAATCCACAAGATAAGCAAAATATGTGAACTTCCCACAAACCAAAATACGTAGAACTTAACCCACAACTAAACAATATGTCTACCAGACCACAAATTCAAAAGGTACAACTGGTAAATGACATATTATAAACAAAATCAAAAATCAACAGGTAGTAGTTTATTTCCTTACAACAAAAGACGAAAGCCTTTCACAAAATTCTAAACATTAGTTGAGGAGTACATACTCTAGCAAAATTGTCAAAAAGATACTTATAATACAAACGACTAAAGTAGTCAACTAGGCAAAAGTCAAAATAAGAGAGTGATCATAGAGAAATATAGGAAAATCTAAAATAGCGAAAGAAAAGAAAGAGACAATCACAAAAAAGAATGACGTTGTTATGTCATATTTTTGACATCAACCATGCACAAGAAAATTCACCAAAAATGTCTAGTAACTATAATAGACGAAACCTGTATTATGACATCCTGTATGTTTAATACTTAACTATTTTTGTTCCGCCCCTATACTCCAGTACTAAAATGCTTTTGCATGAGCTCAAACCTTTGGTAAAACGTTATTCGCAAATTAGTATAAATGAGAAAGAAATACTAGAGATAAAAACTCATTTATAAAGATAAGAAAATATAAAAGGACTAATATTTTGTTTCTTTATACATACTTTTTGTGTGTATTAGAATAAAATATAAAATGTACTCATATGATATGAGAATGTTCTTATACTTATGAATGTACCTACATTAAATAAGATGTTCTTATAGGTCGGTAGATATTAAGCTTAATGAAATGTAACATTTAAAAATAATGAATATATTTAAATGTATTGTGACAGTGGACTCCGATAAATCGCAATAAACTCGATAAGAAACGAGAGTGAGTCGTTTGTCTAATAACTGACTTGAAATAAAATAATTATGAATACATATTAAGACAGCAGATTCCTAACAAATTCAAAAATAAACCGATGAAGGATGATATTTGTCTAATATTTTACATAAAAATTATTATTCGGTAGTCACAGGTATCATTTTCAATAAGACAAGAAAAGAAAAATTTGGTGAATTTTCAACCGCGTAGCTGAAATTAATTGCTTGATTATAGACACCCAAGACGCATGCAACCAACAAAACGTGGCTTGCAAACGTCCGAAGTGCATACAATCCGCAAAAAAGTGGCCCACCCTTCAACCCTTGAGTAACTGTTGTTACTCAGCCGGAACAACAGGTGTTACCCAGCCGGAACAACAGGTGTTACCCAGCCGGAAAAGAAAGATAACAAAAAAGGCAAAAGAAGAGACTTTAAGGTTTCGTAAGCCAGTTGGTTACTACTAATACGTCACGATTCCCGTTTTTCGAACAGGGGTATGTACCTAATAAATGTGCGGAAACAAGTTGAAACGGAAAATTTTTATTTTGGCATAAACCCTTTAAACCAACTCTAGGTAAATTTGGACTTTTATCCGTTGCACAAACCTCACATTTTTTAACATAGAGGTACACATCTCTACGAATACCGGGCCAGTAATAAAGCTCTAAAATACGAGAAAGAGTTTTGAAAACTCCAAAGTGTCTCGCATTTTTGTCAATATGATATGATTTCAAAATCTCACTACGATTAGCGGTAGGCACAACAATTTTCCACTTTGACAAATTATTAATTTTAGATGGGTGAGAAAAAATACGTTTGTAAATAATATCGCTCTCAACGCGAAAAACACGGTAAGACTTAGGTTTTTCTTGAATTTTCTTAAGCATATCAATATACCAGTTGTCCCGTTTGAAACTTGAGACATCTAAAACTGAAATGTTTGGAACAACATGAACTGTATTATTAAAAATTTTTACCTCAAAATCGGAACATAAATCGTGAGCTTTACCTACAAAAACAGAGTCAATACTGTGTACTGACTTGCTTGAACGATAAAATTTTCCAACATTGTTTACCCAACTATCCCACTCTAACCGTGAAGTTTCAACCTTAATTTTGTTAAGTTTCTTCCTCTTTCTTTTACGTTGCCTATGCTCGTGCCTTTGACTTGGTTCGAGCCTGTGTTGCGTAAAGTGAAGACAACAGATACTGGACTTTGGGTCACTGTGACGAGGTTTAGTGTTTCGCCACCAGGTAATATGAGGTTTTGGATTGCAACGAAAACATTTCGGCTTTATTACATTTTTACGACCGCAACCATAACAAAAAATATTTTTTGACTTTTTGCAAGTATTAAAATGATGGCCAACCAGATTACAATTCCAACATCTGATTGTGGACATTTCAGCAATATTCGAAGAAAAATTTCTTCGAGCGGCATTAGCATGACGAAAATTTGGAAAATTACGAGAAAAATTTTGACTTGTATTAAAATCACTAGAGACATTTTTATTTACATTAAAATTATGAGAGGTATTTTTGTTAACATCAGAATCACAAGATATGTTTTTATTTACTGTAAAACTTGAATCTGCAAAAGTATAATTTAACTCAGGCTCTAATAAATTATTTTCCTCAGAAGGAGGAGGCTTATATCTGTCTGACATGGTATGTGCTTCCTCTAAACGTTTACATAATTCTAAAAGTTCTAAAACAGTCTGAGGTTGTTTTAAAGCTAGACTTTCGATAAAATAAGGCAATAAATTCCTACGAATTTTATTAACTTTCATAATTTCGGAAGGTTTTTCAGACAGCCTATTAAAAAGATTTTCCATTGAGGCAATGAAAATTGTGACTCGTTCGTCACAACCCTGTGTTCGATTATTTATTTCGAGCCACAAACTATCGTCATAAAAGTATGGGAGAAAATCCTTTCTTAATTGTTCACTTAAAGTATCCCAATCGTTAAATTTGTATCTATTGCTACAGAACCATGTCCACCCGTCATCTCTGAACAAAACACAAGCCGACAAAAATAATTCCGACTTACTTACGCCTCTAGATTCACGTAACATGTTAACTTTTTCCAGAAAAGAATTAACTGATTCTTGGCTCGAGCCACTAAATTGTAAATTCCATTTATATGGAGCAACATATTTTACCGGAAACCTATCTGGTGTCATAGATACTGTAGCAGTAGCAGTAGTTTTTACAGCTATGTCATCCTCTAAACCCAAAACTATAAGTTGCAAAGTCTTTTTAGTACCTTCTTCAGCTTCAGTATCAGCTTTTAAACGCTGGACTCTACCCGAAATGTGGGTTAACCTTGAGGAAATTACTTTATAATCCACATCAGCGGTGGTACCAGAAAAATTTTCAATAGCAGACTGCAAATCAGTTATTGTCTCATTAATTTCTTTGACATCTGACTTATGGTCAAAAGAATTTACAATTTTACCATCGTTAAAACTACGTTTGGCATTTTCCTGATGAAAAACCCCCCTTAAAATTTTTCTCTTTCTATCGGCATCACCTGAAGGTTCGATATTTCTGATCATTAATTCATAAGTAATTTCTTTAAGTCTCAAATAATTCGGCTCCATTTTGGGTTTATAAGTTGACAAAATTTAATAAAAGATATGATACGGTAAACTTTACGATAAATAAATTTAATGCAAAAAACTATATGGTAAAATCATGATAACGCTAAAAAAAAATTGTTACTTTTAAATCACAAGTCAAAACGCAACGTGAGGAGAAACTTTGCAAAATACGCAGCAAAATATTAGCAAAAGATATACCAAAACAACAATAAATATCAACAAGATAACAAAAAAATTCAAATAGGCATAAATAATTTTCAGTATCAAAAACAAATAGATAAATCAGATAACGAGAAATTTTCTATAATAAAATATTGTACACCGAATACGCAAGTGTGACAATATCAAAATACAAAATATTAGAAAAATATCGATAAATTTAGCAGAGTCTTTCTTTGGTCAGAATTTGATTGTTTGTTCCTTGAATTTGCAAAAATTTCAGTATTTAGGAAAGAGTAATAAAATTCAAAAACACAATTATTTAAAAGCAATTCAAAATCTCTAACTCGGGCCCCACGTTGGGCGCCAATTTGCAACCACAACTTCTCAGCGGGGTGCTGAGGAAGCTATGAAAGAGTAGCAACCGGTTAGCTCAGGGGTTGGTCGAAGGTCACTCTGTGGCGAGAAGAGTTATTTAATAATTTGAATGTTACAAAACAAAAATAAACAAAGAAGAAGGGCGCCAGCGTATTCATGCAACTGATATTCCTGAAACTGTTTAAGGAGGAAACAATCAAAAGCAAAATTTAAACAAAATAACAATATATTAACAAGAAATAAAGTTTAAAATTTACAAAGACTTTACAATTGTATTAATGAAAAAAATTTTTTTAGAAAATTTACTACAATAAAAATATATAAGCTTAGAGTTAAAATGATTGAGAATGAATACGTGATTACAAAAAAATTGATTTATTTGAATATTTAAAAATAATTAGAAACAATCTCTATCAAAAGAATTAAATTGAAAAGATCAACTGGTTTAACAATATTATAATTTTCTTCTGACCAAGAAAAGCTATGACGATAGGTAATTGCTTACGTAACTTTGGGTGGCGAGTGCGGAGTTCCAGTGTGTCAATTCCTGGAGATGGCCACAGGTACCTGGGTTTATAAGGACTTATATTGTTTGTCCGGGTCTACGAGGAGGTTCCAGGATGACACTAAGTTGGAAATATTCTGCGAATTATAGTTCTCGTCCAGCCACTAGCAAAACTACCATGTGCTTGATCCAGAGTTGGTCGATCCAGTTATTACATGAAAACAGTGGTAAATCAGGAACCAGTTGATACAAATTGAGTTAAATTACACAAGAAAGAAAACTAATGATTTAGATTTAAAATGACTCTAAATAAATTATTAATTAACTTTAAAACTTATTAAAAAAAAATGATCTAGCAGAATAAAAATTGAATACCCTTGGTTAAGCCAAGGTCACAAATTTTATAGAAACTACAAAAAACTAGGTATTAGAATTTGTAAAATTTAAGCAGTAATGTAAGAAAATGGTTGAGGACTGATAAAAAAAACTCTACTACTAAATTATCACCAAAAATTTGGCCTTGAGGCTCTGAATCAAATAAATTACTATAAATTATGACAAAATTTTCAAAGCAGCATAAAAGAAATCGATATTAAAATATGCAATCTAGAAAAAAAATATAAGAAAATTTAAAATTTTGGAGATTATCTCCATACTATTACAAAAATTGATTTAAAGAAATCGACTTTACGTCTCGTATTTTAAGAAATTCAGTAATTAGTATATTAGTCGTGAAATGAGATTATCTAAATAAAAGTTTTAGAGCGACCCTAAATACCAAAAAATATATTTATATATGTAAGTATATAATATAAACTACTGGCAAACAAAAATTATTGATATAGGTAATACATAAACATCCAGCAGGAACTGTCCCAAAATGACAAATAAACTGCTGGGGCAATCCACTAACAAGTGGTTTCTTAATTAACCACAAGGTTAACCTCAAATATATAAATAATTTAACTAAATGCCAGCTTAAAATTTAATATTAATTCAAAATAACTAGGTTATTATTTAAGGAATTGTCATTATAAAAGTTAAAATTTCAACAAAGTATTGTAGGATGGCTCTAATAACTACAAATCTTTTAAGAAAAAAAATTAGAATAGTCTCACCTCAGCGATGTCAAGACGGAAAGTGCCGGTTTTCAATTCCTGTCAGTTCCTCTCTCAAATATTCCGCTCGCGCATCCTCAGTTGCTTCTAACTTGGATTTTATTTCAGTTATTGTAGCACGGTCGCTAAACATGGGTTTTTGGCAACAAATTGAATTTATTCCTAGTACGGGTGCTGAATGGAAAATATTTGGCAACTAATTAAAAAATTAACAAGTTACGGAAAAACTTGTTACAGTAGTTGCTTCTTCGAAGGATAGTGTCCTGTTATCAATCCTACTATTCTCTAATTCTTTCTCTATCGAGCCCAAGCAACCACTTTATAGTTGAGTCAGCCGACGGCCCCTTTGCATGGAACCTCGACTGTCTCATTCTGGGGCCCAGTAGTTGTTAAACTGCGTCATTGCCCAGTCTCGTAATTCTGATTGAATCAGACTTCTTGGTAGACCAAAGGCTGGTTCAGGGCCCAGGGAAAGGAGTTTTGGCTCGTTCTCGTGCCAAATGGTTTGCTTCTTCGTTGTCCTCCACACCACTGTGTCCAGACATCCATATAAGTTTGACCGAGTTATGTTCACATAGCTCAGTCAAAATATTCTAACAGTTCAGAACCAACTTAGCGTTCACTTTGTTTGATGCAAAAGCCTTCAAAGCTGCCTAGCTGTCGCTGCATATATAAATATGTTGTTAATGAAACCTCTTCTGAGACTGTCACTTGCGCACCTTGAAAAACTAGGATACTTGCCAAGAGGCGTCGATATTTGAACCCTTGGTGTGCATCCGCATGCACCGGCACCAGTTCACTCCTAAGTCTGATTTGTTTCTATCCCATTCTAGATCACCGGGACTCAGAATATGCCTTTTATCACGTTCCCATCTCAACTAATATACGATTCAAATGTATTGACCCCTCACTTTAACCGCGAATATCTCAGAAACGGAGGAGCAGAAAAAATAGAAAAAATTATGTGTTTATTATGAGTCTATTCATCTATCAATCAATCACCGAAGTTTGAATAATGTACATTGCACACTTTTGAAGTTCTGCTAAGTTATATTGAAAAATGTCCTACTTTTTAAGAAAATTTTGACCATACCAGTTTTAAACCCATTATATCTTGTAAAATATGCATACTATGTAAATAATATTTTATACACCGATAAAGCACGACATTTTTTGTACGAGGAAATTTTTTCATAATTTTTTATTTTAAAATTTTGCAATTATTCTCAAAAACATGACGTCATGTTTATTCGGTTATTTATCAATGTATTTAATTTTTTTTTTTTGTTAAAATAGGTAATTATGTAAAATGTAAGCATTTTCAGAAAAATAAATAATGATAAATAAATTAATATTTGATATATATCAATTATTCTTTCTGAAAATGCTTACATTTTATATAATTAATTATTTTAACAAAAAAATTTTATAAGTAAATAACTTTTATTCCGTTTTAGCTCACATTTACATGTATAAAACAGGTCACAGTTTACAAAATAAAAGATATGAGACATATGAGGCAGACAAACGAGTTGATAAATATAAAATAGATAATTCACAGATTATTATCATCACACATAATATTCTTGAGTTGAGTACGGCTCAATACTGCATATGTACTGGAAGACTTGTTTACTGAAGCATTTGTGGTTAACATTGTTGTAATGAAGCATCCTAAAGTCATACCTCATTACTAAGAAGTTTCAGTGTAGTGCCGTGTGCACATTTGCCACACGACGGCGATTCATACTCGATATACTAAATTTGCACACCGCCCGACTCCGACCGTCTCAAAAAGGAGGGATAGTTTCGTGTATAAAAGCCCAGCCGCGGATCGAGAAGAGCACTGGGTACATCTCTCCGTAAACTGCCGATGGCGCGCTGAGCCGAAGACACTTTGCTGATTTATGCACCAAGTGACGTGACTCTCCGGAGCGAATATATCTTGACCTAGAAAAGTTCTACGGCGCGTTGAACCGAAGAACGGACCTTGTGCCAAATGTTATTTAGTCCAGCGATGTCCCGTCGTCCCGACGAAACCGACACGGAGCAAATATAAATTAACAGAGGAGTGACCCGGCGAGTTGAGCCGATAGCTTGCTCGGGTTGACGGTTATTAGCCCGCCGCCGTTTCCGCCGCCAAAACCCCTACTCGTCGCATCACTGCATTACACTCTCGTCGTCTCTCTCATTCATACGATTTAAATGTCACCTGATTACCAATAACCGTAAAAGATACGGACCTGAAAACCGATAACCTGTAACTATTGTATATTATGTAAACCTGCATATTTTACCTGTTGAAGATAATAAAATTGTTAATTTTGATTGGGTTGTCTTATTAAACTAATCTGGACCCTGAACTAATCTCCGACTCCAGCTACCCAGAGCAAAACACCGTTACATAATTTGGCGCCCGAGCAGATTTTAAGACATTAGTTCATTCCGGATGACCCAAACGGTGACGTTTACAAACGAGAGATAGACAAATAGAAAGAGTGTAACATAATTTAACACCCGAAACAGATTTTAAAAGGTAGATTCACTCCAGACAACCCAAAAGGATACATTTATACTAAGAGAGAGATATTAAAATATTTAGAGGGAGACACAAAATATTCCAAGCCATAGAAATGAGTTTGTCAGACACAGATGGTGCTTATGGACTAGAAGTCGCAGATACCACAGTAGGATGGATATATAAATTAAAGAAAGATGAACTACTAGTAGAATTATCCAAGTACGGCGCAATTACAACTGGAACAGTGGAAGAACTCCGAAGTAGACTAAAAAGTTATTTACGTAGCGAGGCAGCCAAGAAAGTTGATGCCACGCCCACCCAAATAAATCCTACAATACCAGACATGTCATACATTATACCAACACCCATGGGTATGGTTTTAACTGAAGTTCGCAAATGGAACGTTCGTTTCGACGGCAGAAAAGACGTTTTCTCATTTCTAGAACGTGTAGAAGAGCTACAGTCTGGATACAATTTCAATGATGAACAAATGCTACGAGCCCTACCCGAACTACTACAAGGCGATGCATTATTATGGTACAGAAATAATAAAACGTCCTGCAATACGTGGGATCAATTTGTCACAAAGTTAACAGCATTTTACGCACCCTCAGATTACCATTTAAAGTTGGAAGACGAAGCAAGGCTCCGTGTACAAAAAGACAACGAACATATAAAAGATTATATAATAGCAATCCAAACTCTACTGCGGAGGCTTAAAAATATCACCCCAGAACAGAAGTTATACCGAATATACTCAAATTTAAAACCAGAATACCGAAAATATATCAAACGAACCGATTTTCAGACACTCGACCAATTAATAACCCTAGCAAATGAACACGAAACTGTTTGTAAAGAAGAAAAGACAGCCAAACAAAATTTACAAACAGGCACACCAAGATTAGGTTTTAATTACACACCAGACAGATATTATCAAGCACCGAATTATAGAAATAATTATGGAAACAACACACAAAACCACAATAGGCCGGCCACCCAGAATTATTCTAGATCACAAGATCAGGTACAGAGACAAACCGCCGCCGAGTACCCCACAACACAAAACAATTCTAGGAATAACACACAAACAAATTCCAGGCACAGCGTAGTTAATAACTACAATAGAAATACAAACTGTTGGCGTTGTGGAAGCCATGGTCACACCCGAGATAACTGTACAAACACACCCAAAATATTTTGCTCCCGCTGCGGACAACTAGGCATATTTTCCCGTGATTGCAGCTGCAAAAATGAGGCCTCGGGAAACGGCAATATGGCTGCCCTGCCTCGCGAACAGTCCAGCCAGTAAACAACTTCCCCGCGGCCACCGTCCAAACTCCAGTTTTCAATGTCAACGACCGACTGAAGCTCCCGATACAAATCGGAACCGAACACTTTACATCGCTACTCGACACGGGCTCAACCCGCTCTTACATAGGGGACGCTGTATACACGAACTGCAAAGCAAACTTACTAGAAATAAATTGTACCGGACATAATATTAAACTGGCGGATGGAACTGAAACACAAGTAAACAGAGAATTCAAATTAAATTACTACACAACAGGACTTCAATTAACCGATAATTTCTTGTACTTGCCAAATTTAACTTATGATATTATTTTGGGGATGGACTTTCTAAGGAACCATCACGTTACCGTTGATTTTAAATTACTAACAGGGCAAATTATGGGAAATATGATAGACTTTAATCAGAAAATAGAAGGAACAATACCGCTCTCTCTAATTCAGCCCTCAGATAACGAAAAACAGATCCTGTCAAATTTTTTACAAGTCGAACTTCCGAAATTTGAGACAATTCAAGGTGTTACCCCACTAACACAACACAAAATTAGACTCCTGGACGACACGCCGATTAAACAGAGATACCGCCCATTAAACCCAGCCATGCAAAAAATTGTTAATACCGAGTTAGACAGAATGTTGGAAGAAGGTGTAGTAGAACCGTCTAAAAGCCCGTGGAATTCCCCAATTGTCATGGTAAAGAAAAAGGACAATAAATATAGATTTTGCATAGACTTCCGGAAAGTAAATGAAGTTTCGATGAAAGATGCTTACCCATTACCTTTTATAAACGCCATTTTAGACAAATTACGAGAAGCCCGGTTCATATCTACTTTAGATTTACGCTCCAGCTATTGGCAAATATCTTTGACAAATGAGAGTAAGCCAATAACCGCATTTACGGTACCCGGAAGAGGGTTATTTCAATTTAAAGTTTTACCTTTTGGCCTCCATTCAGCCCCTAGCACATTTCAAAGACTCCTGGACCAGATTATAACCCCTGATCTGTCATATGCATTTGCGTACCTGGACGACATCGTCGTAGTAAGCAAGACATTTAACGAACATTTACAACACTTACAAGAAATATTTCAGCGTTTAAAAGATGCAAACCTACAACTAAATCCAGATAAATGTACTTTCTGCAGAAAAGAACTAAGATACTTAGGACACCTGGTAAGTGAAGATGGCATTAAGACAGACCCCGAAAAAGTAAGTGCCATTGTGGCAATCCAGCCTCCAAAGAATGTCAAACAATTACGACGTTTTCTTGGCATGACTTCCTGGTATAGGAGATTTATAAAGTCATATTCGGACACTGCCGCACCCTTAAACAAATTACTGAGGAAACATATCCGCTGGAAATGGACATCAGTTGAAGAAGAGGCTTTCACAAAACTCAAAAATGCATTAACAACGGCTCCTGTACTCAGCTGCCCCGATTTTACGAAAACTTTTTATCTCCAGACAGACGCATCTATACAAGGACTTGGTTCAGCACTGCTACAGAAAATTGACAATCAGGACCGTATTATAGCCTATGCAAGTCGCTCCTTGTCAGACGTAGAAAAAAAGATGTCAGCCGTGGAATTAGAATGCTCCGCCATACTCTTCGCAATCCGGAAACACATTAGTTACATACAGGGATATCATTTTGTTGTTGTAACAGATCACCAGAGTTTAAAATGGTTATATTCCACAAATCCCACCAATGGACGACTGGCTCGATGGGTAATGGAATTACAACAGTACGATTTCGAAATAAAATACAGAAAAGGAGTATTAAACAAAGTGGCAGACGCACTTTCCCGCCAGCCAGTTATCACCGAAGAAGGAAATAACACAGAGGAAGGTATTTTCGCAATTGAAAATTCAGAAAACTGTGCTTGGTACAAAGAGACCATTAAACTAGTACAAAGTAAACCCGAAAGAAAACCGGAATACTGCATTATCGACGGAAACCTGTACCGCCATATATGGAGCAGTAACAATTTTACAGACCCCGAATTTTCCAACCCATGGAAACTTTGTATCCCGCAACCGCAACGAAAGCAAATCCTGAAGGAAAATCACGATGCACCATGCGCAGGACACCTAGGTATAACAAAAACTATAACCCGAATTGCCGATAAATACTACTGGCCTAGGATGTACAGAGATATTGCAAATTACGTAAGACGCTGCCCGAACTGTCAAAAATATAAATCATCTCAACAACAGACCGCAGGAAAAATGCAATTCCCTAAAATAAACGGATGTTGGGATACTGTCAGCATCGACATTGTCGGACCACTTCCTAGGTCTAGCAAAGGCAACAATAATCTCATCGTGTTGCAAGATAGATTCACTAAATGGATAGAATGTCACCCTGTAAGAAAAGCAACAGCAGACGCCGTTTGCAAAGCATTAAAGGAAAAAATTATCGCCAGATTTGGATGTCCAAATTACATTATCACCGATAACGGGAAACAGTTTACCAGCAACGAATTCACTTCGCTGTTATCTGAATACGGTATTACACACCGTACAACGACGCCGTATTCACCCCAATGTAATCCAGTAGAGAGGACAAACAAAGTAATAAAGACGATGATTGCCCAATATACCGAAAACGATCACCGAAAATGGGACCAATTTTTACCAGAATTTACGTTAGCCATAAATTCGTCCAGACATGAATCCACGGGATTCACACCGGCAATGCTTAATTTCGGTAGAGAGTTAACACTACCTAGCTCTCTCAACAAAGAAAACCAGAATAATAACCCAACAAATCCAGATACCCCGAAGAAACACATTGAAAAGTTGCAGAAAATGGCCGATATATTTGAACTTGTACGAGTAAACCTAGCCAGAGCATACCAAACACAGAGTCACCACTACAACCTGCGTCGCAGGGAATGGACCCCCGTGTGGGAGACAGGGTCATGAAAAGGGAACACCCTTTGTCCTCAGCAATCCGAAATTTTAACGCAAAACTGGCACCTAAATTTCACCTATTTCACCAGTTATCGTCGAAATTAGATCCCCCACCGGTCGCAGGAAGCTGCGCGTACACGTAAAAGATTTGAAACCGGCGCATGTCTAAAACATATAAATTAACATGCACTCGCAGCAAATATTCAGTCGACCAGAAGCATCAGACCAAGATGTGGCCACGAACACCAAGCTTACCACCCTGGTACCCTGAGTCAGACGACCCGACGCCGTCTCCTCCACCACGCCCGATGTCTCCGCCCGGACCAGGTTTTGAAAACCTATATATATACTATGATCCTCCCAGGACGATCAATTCACAGACGCCGCCACTCACAAAAATTTGGGCCGACACCAAGATACCAGCCCTACTGTCACCCCTACCCCCGACGCCGGAAACCAAGAGTCTCCCCTGCCAGGGAAACGTTGGAGTAACAACGACGCCTCCACCGCTAGACATGCCATCCCTGCTGCCGTCCCCGAGGTGTCCCTCAACCTCCAGAGCTGAGCCGTCCCCCTCACCGCCAGTCAAATATGTGCCGTCCCCGATACCGTCCCCTGGGCTACAAATGATGTCTCCACTGTCCAGGTCAATGGAAGTGAAGTTCAGGGAGTTATTTGGAGAAAGCCCCAGCCCTCCAAAACCACCGACCCCAGGTAGGTCAATTCCCTGCCTTAGGGCCTTGTTTCAGGTAGAGGACTCTAAAATACCAAAACGGAGACGGAAGTTCAGACACCGCAGCAGCGACGGAACAACCACCCGCATTCCGGGAATCACCGCCCTGACCGTCATCAACCCCTGTACGCCAACACCCATGCCGCAGACGTCCGCTAACGCAACCCCACGAGTGCGCGGGAACGTCTAAGTGCGCGGCAAACGAGTGAGCGAAAAACTTATTAAACGGAATTTGTTATGTTATGTTATTTTCCGATGTGTAAGTTTTGTTAATTATGCTTTAGAATCCATTTGTTTTATCTTTTATACCAATGTTTTCTTACGATTTATTTCGATTTATGCCATACCTAGTTTAGTTATTTTTTGTATAGTACATTTTATTTTCCCTGTTATCTCTACCGTTGTTTTACAGATAGATTCCTGTTGACAAAACTTCAAATTTTATATTCACATGTTTATACAGGGTGTCTACGAAAATTTTTACCATGTTTTCGTTAGTTGGATAAAAATGTATAATAGGTTAGGATTTGTTTTAAAATGTTTAAAAATTGTATATTCACATGTTTATACAGGGTGTTTACGAAATTTTACCATGTTTTCGTTAGTTGGATAAAAATGTGTAATAGGTTAGAGTTGTTTTAAAATGTTTAAAAATTGTATATTCACATGTTTATACAGGGTGTTTACGAAATTTTACCATGTTTTCGTTAGTTGGATAAAAATGTTTAATAGGTTAGAGTTGTTTTGAAATGTTTAAAAATTGTTCCTGATGTCAATTTTTTTCACCCGACGAACGAGGGGAGTGTAATGAAGCATCCTAAAGTCATACCTCATTACTAAGAAGTTTCAGTGTAGTGCCGTGTGCACATTTGCCACACGACGGCGATTCATACTCGATATACTAAATTTGCACACCGCCCGACTCCGACCGTCTCAAAAAGGAGGGATAGTTTCGTGTATAAAAGCCCAGCCGCGGATCGAGAAGAGCACTGGGTACATCTCTCCGTAAACTGCCGATGGCGCGCTGAGCCGAAGACACTTTGCTGATTTATGCACCAAGTGACGTGACTCTCCGGAGCAAATATATCTTGACCTAGAAAAGTTCTACGGCGCGTTGAACCGAAGAACGGACCTTGTGCCAAATGTTATTTAGTCCAGCGATGTCCCGTCGTCCCGACGAAACCGACACGGAGCAAATATAAATTAACAGAGGAGTGACCCGGCGAGTTGAGCCGATAGCTTGCTCGGGTTGACGGTTATTAGCCCGCCGCCGTTTCCGGCGCCAAAACCCCTACTCGTCGCATCACTGCATTACACTCTCGTCGTCTCTCTCATTCATACGATTTAAATGTCACCTGATTACCAATAACCGTAAAAGATACGGACCTGAAAACCGATAACCTGTAACTATTGTATATTATGTAAACCTGCATATTTTACCTGTTGAAGATAATAAAATTGTTAATTTTGATTGGGTTGTCTTATTAAACTAATCTGGACCCTGAACTAATCTCCGACTCCAGCTACCCAGAGCAAAACACCGTTACATTGTTTTTTATATTGTTAGGGAGTGCATTAAACAATTTTAGTGCAGCATAATGTAGTCCTTTCTCTGTAAGTGTTAGCCTATGTACTGGGTAAGCATAATTCATTTTGTGCCTAGTATCGTGCGCATGGTCTGTGTTTATATTTATAAATTCAGAGTTGTTGCTTTTTAAGAACATCAAGCAGGAATAAATGTATAGACCTGGGATTGTGAGTAGTTTGTTTTCCCTGAATCGGCCCCTACAAGACTCGTCAAATTTCATTTTGAATATCACCCTGATTGCTTTCTTTTGCAGTTTAAAAATTTTGGAGAGGCCTGGCGAGCCAACCCAGATTTCGATTCCATACTTAGCAATGGAGAGAAAGTTTGCGTGGTACACCATGATAAGATTAGTGCTGTTAAAGGAACGTGATAGCACCCTGAGTGCATAGCATGATTTGTTCAATTTATTCACTGTGAGGTCGATATGTGCAGACCATTTAATGTTGTTGTCTAGTGTTATGCCTAGCAATTTAGTTGAATCTGTTGTCGTAATTGGCACCGTGTCAGCTAGTCGCTCAGGTACTTCGATATTTGACCTATCTGTTTTAAAAATTACACAATTTGTTTTTAACTCGTTTAGAAAAAGATTATTATTGGCAAACCAGTCTCTTGCGTTGAACCAGAGCTTTTCAAAACTGGCAGCGATTTCGCTGAGAGTTTTGCCCGTTATCATTAAATTGGTGTCATCGGCATAGCTTACAATATTTACTTTAGCATTGTTTTCTATTACACTGACTAAATCGTTGACAAATATTATAAAGAGAAGTGGTCCAAGAACACTGCCTTGGGGCACACCGTAGTTGCAACATATAATGTTGGATTCATATTTTTTCCCATTGTGTATTATAGAGGTCTTGTGCGTTCTGTTTTGCAGATATGATCTGAACCATTGAAGGCCAATTCCTCTAACACCAATTTTTTCCAGTTTGCTTAGGAGCTTATTATGATCTAGGCTATCAAATGCCTTGGATAGGTCAAGAAAGAGCCCACAGGCAATTTCCTGGCCGTCCAAAGCCTTTAGTACTACCTCAATGAAGTTGAATAGTGCTGTCGTTGTTGATCTGCCTCTTCTGAATCCATGCTGAAAGTTATTAAAAAAGTTACACCTGTTAAGAAACATGAGCAGCCTATTGTACATGAGTGTTTCAAGAGATCGTTTTTATCTCCTTTCTTGTGCAAGGGCACCACAATCGCCAGTTTTAATACATCAGGGAATGTTCCTTGTGATAGTGATGTATTGAAGATATTCACGAGTGGTGTGGCTAGAGCTTGTATACATTTTTTTAGCAAATTGGGTGATATGCCATCAAACCCACTGGAGTTTTTAGGTTTAAAGTTTTTTACTGTGCTGCAAATTTCTTCGGATGTGGTAGGATATACAAACATGGATTCTGTATTTGTTTTTATCAGGTTGCTATAATTTATTGTGCTTTTGTTTTGTTCCAAATTTTTTAAAAGATTAGAAATCGTCATTAAAAAATGAGTTAAATTTATTTGTTAGTGTAAGTGGGTCGCCTTCTGTTAGTTTATTATTAGTCTTGTTACCAATGGTTGAGTTTACGAGGTTCCAAATACATTTGGATTTATTGACCGAATTATTAATAACTTTTTCATAATATTGACTCTTAGCTGACCTTAAACGTTCCTCGTAAATTTTTTTAGCATAAGAGAGTGCAGGTCTGTATTCTGTATTTGTATTGCCTAGAAGCTTAAGTTGATTTTTTAATTGGTGTAGCTCAGGGTTATACCAGTCCGACTTACGTAGCTTTCTAATCTTTCTCTTGATTAATGGAAAATTAGCGTTGAAGCTATTTTTTATTAATTCTAGGAAAATGTTTGTTTTATCATTTACTGAATCAACGTTATATACCCTAGACCAGTCCATTGCCTCTAAATCTGAAATAAATTTGCTAACATTTACCTCGTTGTAAGACCTTGTATAAATATGTGGTTGCTTGCTGGCTTTTACCAGTCTTTGTCTTTGTCTTTGTCTTCGATCTCGTCGTCATTAATATATTGGCTTGAAATGGGTAACTGAGGATTTTGTTCCTAAATAGTTCTGAAGGAGTCTTTTTGTAGTAGAATCAAACCTGCGACTCTCGACAATGAAATGGTGTTTTGAGAGAGAGAGAGACATCACTTAAAACCAGTTAAATGTCCCCTCGGTACACTACGCGTGTATTCGTTTTCCTTCACGCTGCTAATCATTCAAATGGGGAACTTAGCTTCATTGTCATTGGTTTTTTCAAAACTGCCACGTAGCGAGACCGACCTTGTTGTAGTTGCACCAGTCGTCTTTAAACCGATCCGGACCGTAAAGTAAGTACGGTATTTTATTTTACTGTTGTCGAGAATCGGATCATATAAAAGATGAAGTCAACCCTGGTTCATCACTATACCCATGTGAAGGGCCAGCTATTCAAGGTCGCCAAATCTGCGACGCCGAGATAAAAGCCGATTTTTGTAGTGTCGCCTCTTTTAATATCCTCCTCTGTGGTAGAATGAGGCATGCTATTTTGTACATTATCAGGTAATCGATTAACCCTCATATGCAATCATTTCCTTGTCGCTTGACTGATCGTTGATGTCTTGAGTATGTGTTTTGTTCTGTCTTTCTACTTCTCCACATGTAATTAAATATACTGACCGTTAAGAGACTGGTTTAAAGCGAGGTAAGTCTGGAAACATAACTAAACTTCGGAAATCCAAGTCAGCGAAGATTATGCGAAAATTGGTATAAAAATAAAATACTAGATACAACATAGTTGTCTTATTAGGTTCACCCCTGCAACTTGCAAGACTACATTTTAGGCTTTTGTTCTCAATTTTTACTAAATCTTCGTGCCCGTAGGGGGTTATGTAGACACTAGTCTAATCTGCACGGCCGTAGGGGACTATGCAGACGCCAGTGTCTGAATGAGAAGTGTCAAATAAGAAATTAGACAAATTCACTCCAGGATTCCAATTTGCCAGCATAACCAGGTTATCAAAAGAATGAAAAGATATCATTAATATTTTTACAGGTAGTTTTCCTTTCTAGTTCTCATATACAGCTTTTTCCCGCTGTTTGCAAAATCCTACAAAGAATATGTTTCATCACAATTATAATAATTCACTTTTAAACTTGCAACACTTACAGCTAGTGTACAATGTTTCATTTGAACGACCATTAACATTTAAATTTTTAGAGGTATGCACACGAGACATTGCCTCAGCCTATAGACGCATATTACATAGATACATACATATACGCTGTATACAGGTAATATGTGACGGTGCTACATATAATAGGTTCATGCAGCCTTGATAATTTTAGCTTGTATAGAGTTTGGTATTCTGGAACTTTCTCATTCTGTTGAGAAACTACGTAAGAATATTTGAAATATAGGTGATTGCTAAACTGAACTAAACCAAGCTTCTTCGAAACAAAATTCAACATAATGTAGGACGAACACCCTGTACATTTTTTTTGTTCTTTTTTTAACCAAAGCTACAGAAGGTTGCCTCCTGGGGACATATGCCAACCACACGTCAAAAGTTACCATCTTCCGCATTTCCACTTTTTTACAAGTATACCACGTTTCTTCCGTGGCACCAGTCATCAGCTACCTACTAAATATTACTTTGTTCTATTAAATCTTCCAATTTTCTTACAAGTCAATTAAATTTTGAATTATATCTCTCAATTTCCCCCTTATGATTACATAAATACATGTAGTGACCTATTTGAAAAATAAGTGTATTAATTATATGGAAAACCTAAAGATTTTGGGTTTTAATTTAGAAAATATACAACAACGTAAAACCCGATTGTAATTTGCTATTGATGTTATATAATTATAATGGGTAACATTCTAATAATAATTTCTATTAAAAACGTATCTGTCATTATCTAAACCTGGATCGAAGCCCTTAGATATTCCTTTAATGGAGTTTAATATTGACCTTACAGGTCTGTTATAAATTCATTGGACATGTCAAAGCTCTTTGAATGTAATCGATGGTTTCAATGCTTATACTGCCCCTGAATGGTGCTGGCATGGATGCATTCTTGGTGCATTAGATAGCTAAGAACTTGTTTGGACCATCTACTTTTATAGTCCAAGCAATTGCTACCTTGAAATTTCTACAATAGTTGGCTTTGCTTTCAAGGCGAATATGTTGTATACTTTCTACACAAAATGTTATACAGTATGGGTCAGATATAAGTTAAAAATAAGGATATCATAAGCGGTTGAATTTTAGTTTTGATCCGATATTGGAAGTTTTCAATTCAGCGAGTATTTTGGGTTTCTATCAAGCTAGGCTACTGTGATATTATTTATGTTAAATTTTTATTAGTCTGTAATCTGTGTCTAGAGGTCACAGCTAACAGAATAACAATTTTAAGTTAAGACTTGAATAGGCTTAGAGATTTGGAGATAATAGTTTTTCTAGGTACAAAAGTACTGGGTTTGTAACCCGGTATTTCGTTTTCCGGTTATTTCCGGTTATATTATAGTTTTTCATCATAGACTTTAAGCACCTCTTTAAAGATGTGTTAAAATTTAGCACTCATGCGGGCGCAGATTTGCAAAAGTGTACTGATGCAAGAGGGGCTCCTGCGTCAATTGCATGTTATGAATGCAACTATACATCTAATTTTTAGTATAAACATTATGTTTCATAACATTATAGTAGTGTCATTTCTATATTCATGATTGAAATTTAATAACAGATTTTATTTATTTATATATTTTATTATTATTATTACCATTATTATTATTTAATGATTTTTTCAGAGACTGTTTTTTAGGTACAACTATGACAAATTCGTCGAAATGTCTTGGTGTCTCGTTTTTTAAATAGATGTGTCTATATTTATCTGTTGTCTTTCTGAAGATTAGTGTTAGTTAGTTAGTTAGTTAATTACATACAGTGTTTCCATTTTAGCACTACTCTGAATCTGATTTTACTTAAAAATCTAGTTTCAAAATCTAAGCATTCTCGTTCAGCGCGTCAGCGCTCAGTTTTGCTGATAACGGTATCAATTCTAGATTGATTTGATTTTTTACTAAGTTGTATTCTACGTAGGCGTATGGCCAATACGCCTACGTCAGTTTTTTGTACGTACGGACTAATTAGGTAAGCTCCCATTTAATGTCGACAGAGGCTGGTTCGCCTTCACATTCAATTAGTTGTATGGCTATTTTGCCATTTTGCGGATAACTTTCCGTCATTACCTCCTGAGAATATGCGTTAACGAGGTACATACAGGTCAATACCCCATCAGTTTGAACTGGTTTATCCTTGCTCTCCTTTACATTTCCTCTGATGTGCTTTTAATTATATTAATATTATTCAAATAATTAACCTGATAACCCAACGATTTTATCAAGCTTTGTTTAGCTATAGGAAAACCTATTACTTTTTTGCTTTTAATTATTAAGTTATAAGGTTTTTCTTGTGGATATCATAAGTATAAACAACTATTATGTAATGTTTATAAATGAAGGAGCCCTAGGACTCATTTCGTTTTATGTGGATAATTCTACCAAAGTAATGTCCTTTTGTTCCTTGCAAAATAATTTACTAATTGCGAATAAATGCTATCAGAAATATATGTACTCATACAATATGTATACACTCATGTAATCGTATGTATACTAGGGTGGAACGAAAAACAAGATTTTTAATATTTTTTCGAGAATTATTACCACATAGTTATCAAAAGGTGCATTTGGTGGTTATTAATAACTGTGCAAAAATTGAAAACGGTACTTTGTTATTTTCAGACTCCTCAATGGGTTCAAAATATTAGGAAAAAGCTCTCTTTATACCATTCATTTTTTCTTAGTTATTTTTCCATTCTTTGGATATTGGTAATGCTATGGTCACCAAAAGGTGTCTTAATGTACCACAGATCATTGTGCAACATGTTTAAATAATATTGATAATAATAATAATAAACGTCTTTATTATTTTCCTTCAATTTACATTTTAACGCAATATGCTATTATCCACACTTCAGTTTCCTCAAGGATGTCAAAATATGCTCTTCTAAGCTATTTCTTCCAAAAACATAACTTATTGATCGAGTTGTATTTATTATTTTTTTCTCTACATCCAACAACTATAGAACGATGAACATCAAGTAAAATCAGATGTTTCATTTAAAAAAAAAGACACAAATAGACATGGAAAAACAAACAAAAACAGAACATGTTTAATATTTCAGTTATTATCCATTTTTAAAGTAATCTAATTTCGTTTCAAATGATGGCAATGTTTGTCTTGATTTTATACAGGCCTGAATGAAGCCAGTTTGGTTTTCTTGGCCATAGACAGCTGGTGATGCCTCATTTGCAAGACGCATGAATAGTTCAACAGCTTCGGTATTGCAAAGACTATGAAAAATCAGAAAAACTTATGTCTAACGCTTTGATATACTAAATTCTCATCTAGCTGTTGTCTTAACGATTTGTACCGTGAAGACACGTTAGATACCATCTTCCTTTTCATCATTAATTTCATACTGATAGTAAAGCTGAACAGATGACAGGTGTGCATCATTAATAACAGTGAAGCTTCTAGATGATGCCATGTTTTTCAATGCTCTGGATACTGGCATTTCTTTCCTTTCTTCTGCCATTTTCATTTTCTTGGTTTCCAGGGTCACAGTATTTTTTCTAGATTCTAAATTCTTCTGATTTTGCTTATAACGTCCATGAAATTTTTTAAATTTATCCCAGAAGTAAAAAACGGTAGAAATTGATGTACTTTGCCAAATCTCTTAAATTTTCGGTACAACATCTTTGAGTATTTCATGAACACCTATATCTCTCCAGCATATTTATATTTTAGACCATTCTAAACAAATAAATAATGAAAGTAAAGTCCTTATGAGTAGGTAACACAAGGTCACTTAATATTTTAGATTGACCAAATATCTTCCAACGGAGTTGACTTATATTTGCCATAATAACGTAAATATTCTAACACTCAACGAACAATCGACATACAACCACGAATCACGTAAAAACCCACAGAAAACACTTAACTAAAAACAATACTTAGTAGAAGTATTCAAACAAATGAAAGTAGGGTTGAATTTGTTACCTTCCCACCCCAGTCATAGATGCCTGTCGCTTGGATTTCGATCGCGTTATTTGTCGCGCAATTCCCATAAGCGGCGCAATTTTCAAAGACAATGAGGAACCGAAAAATAGTAGAATAAATCAAATTGACTTGGAGGAGCTTTTTATCATACTTTAATAATTATTTTAAATACTATGTTTACCAGGAATATATTTTTTTAAATAAACCAGGGCAGGTAATAAAAACCTATAATATCACCAACATTTCTATACTATAGGTCCCGTGAGGAGTCTGAAGATGCTAAGATAGGTTGATAAGCTTTTGAGAACGATTTTTATTTATCCAAATGCACATTTTGACACCTATGTCAAAACAATTTAAAAAGAAAGAATTTTTCGTTCCACCCTAATGTATACGCATGTACTTGCACAATTTGCACATCTCTACATACACAATGCACATGTATGTAATTTTTGTTTACTTTGTTTATTAAATTTAAATATAACTTATACATTTTTACTAAATATTATTTTTATTTATAATTACGATATCTTTGTTTGGATGGCTAAGGGTTGATGAGGGGTTTTTCCCCATTCTTGGAATTCGTGTGCTCCAAACATCCCAGTTCAACACTGTGTGATTCACTTGTTTTCACAACGACCACGGGTTAATATCGCCTGCATGTCTTTGCCATCGTAATATCTTTATGCTCTATTCTCAATTTGCTAGATTTGTACATACTTTTGTATACTTTTTAAGGTATCCAATTTATCCTCGTCGCCACTTGTAGAGTACAGAATGAATAAAACTTCACTTCACCGATTCACTACCACTTTATTTGGTCAACTCTCTACGACTGAATGCCTCATCATAGTGCCAGCGTTAAGCCTGGCTTACTCATGATGCCGCATCAGTTATGTAAGGACAATAATAATCTAATATTCCTATTTAATAAATTGCATACACTACACAAACCTTCCAGTATTACATTTAATTTGGATAGAAACGTATCTAAACAACCACTTGGTGGACGATAGATACATAAAATTACACAATCACTATGTACAAAATTACATTCAATTGCACTACACTCGAAGTGATATTTTTCTGACATATGTGACAGATCTTCTCGCGGCTTCCATTGTACATTATCTGCTACATATATTGCTGACCCTCCATGTTCTCCATGCAGTCTACAGTAACTAGAGGCGAGACTTAAGCTTTTTATTTTATGTATTTCTAATTCTTCATCTGATTGCCAGTGTTCTGTGAGGCATGCAATTTGACAGTAGTCCATACTTTCAAGAAATTTCTCTAACTGATTAATGCTGGTGCTTATGCACTGCACATTTTGATGAACTACTTTGATCTTCAATTTCAGGTGCTTTGAATTAACCCTCTGCTTTGTGTCTGTTTGGATTCTTCTCTCAAATAAGACTCTGTTTCGCGATGCAAGAAAGAAATCGAATTTAGATACTGCCAAACCGGAGTTCCAAGAATCAGGATTAAGCAGGGTCTCTTCAAGAGAGATATCAGCTCCTATTTTGAATGAACTGAATTTGGGCCATTTGTGTTTTGGCCTTATTTTAAAGCATAGAAAATCATCCCTCATGAATTTTTCGTTTAAATATTCTGTTAATTCGTCAGCTAACAGATCCTTACGGAAATTTGCAACATGAATCCAGGTTCTCTTGATTACTTTGACTGCAGAGAATTTGTCATCCTTTGATTTAGCATTGCCTTGAATAACTTGCTTATTCTGGTCTTTTTTCATATTTGGTTTGCGTTTGACCCCATATCGAGCTTGTATGAAACCATCATCCTGCCTTTCGTCATTTTGTTTTTCATTGGGGCTCCTTTGACTGTATGATGATGTATTTGGCTCTAGAGAAATTATGTCATTCATTATTTTTAATTGTTTACTTTCCAATTCATTCAGTTTGGATTGTTTGGGGGTCCCTGGTTTTGTATTAAGTGGGTTGGTTTTTGTTTGGGTTAATGTAGCAGCTTTTTTAGCTGTTTCCTGTTTTTGTGAGGTATTTCTTTTTATGCTTACTTGTGTTTTGTTTGCATTCATATTGTCCAGCTTGTTATCTATAATTCTCAAGTGATCTAAGTAATTTAGTTCACCCTGCAACTTGGCGATTTTTTTATCTATTTCTGATTGGATGTATGATTTAATTTCCGAAGTTAGTTTGTTATCGGGGGGTGTTACCTCGGTGTTGTTGTTTGCTGCTTGTTGCGAAATGTTATCTTGTAAGTTAGAGTTTGCTTCTTGTAGTTTCTTTACCGTCTCCATCAGCTCGGCATTCAAAACTTTAAGTTGCTTGTTTTCATTTAGAAGCTCTTGATATTTGGATAATTCGTCATCCTCACTATCACTGTTGTTAGTCCCTTCTACATCACTTTCTTTGGTTATACTTTTACTGACTGTCGGTGTAGCACCACAACAGCTGATTCTTGCAGCACAGCTTATGTGGTATGTTTTACTGCATTTTGTGCATTTACTTTGCTTTTTTATTACTTTTTTACTGCAATAACTGCAGTGAACTTTACACAATTGTTCACTGTCCGCCATTTTATATGATTAATAAATAACCGAATAAACATGACGTCATTGCAGAATTTCAGAACAAAAAGTTATAAAAAAAATTTCTCGTACAAAAAATGCCGTGTTTTATCGGCGTCTACAAATATTATATACATAGTAGGCATATTTTCCAAGATATAATAGATTTAAAACTGTTATGATCAAAATTTCCTTAAAAAGTAAGACATTTTTCAATATAACTTGGCAGAACTTCAAAAGTGTTCAATGTACACTATTCAAATTTCAGTGATTGATTTAGAATAGACTCATAATAAACACATAATTTTTTCAATTTTTTTCTGATCGTCCGTTTCTGAGATATTCGGGTTAAAGTGAGGGTTCAATACATTTAAATGGATTAGGGAACACGATTGTATATGGAGTAGTGAAATTATATAGGGAGACATCGGTCATCCTCTCACTGAGGGTCCCTAATAAGTAGAGCTAGAGGCTTAATGTGTTCCAACCCTTGACCTATCGTACTCCACATTCAATTTACGGCTTTCCTGGCTTTTAGTTCCACATCAGCATGCAAGGGGGCAAGCCCAAGAATGGCCCCCATTGCAGCCATTGGAATGGTCCCACTAGCTCCTTTTAATCCTAGGCATGCTAGCCATTGGATTTGTCAGGCAAGCCCTAATTATGGAGCGTTTTTAAGAGCTCCACCTTGGCCCTAACTCTCTCATTACGAAGCGTGATTTCAATATTGCGGATACTCAACGTGGACGATATTCACCAACTTAAGGTATGGTCTACATTGCGATTCACAACTGCTTGAGAGAGAGAATCGAAGGTAGGGTTATTAAACGCTCCCTCAATATCCAGGAACGCTATTAAAGCCAGTTCTTTCATCTCCAATACCTTCTCGAATGAAGTGGTGGTCTCTGCAGATTTCCTGGATTGGTATGCATGCTAACCCATGTAGCAGGCAATATTAGTACAATATTGGGTATTTATGGTATAAATAATGGCTAAATGTTGAAATGCAATATTTGCCCAATATCGAAATGTGAACATTTTTATTTATTGGCAAAATATTGTAATCAATCTTGACTGAATATTGTTCTACATTATTGCGCCAATATCTATTTCCAATATTTATTTTGACAACTAGGATAATATTTACCTAATATTGTATTTAAATTGGTACAATATTTCCTTTGGATTGATAGTCAATATTAGAAATCAATATAAAATACAGGGTCTTCGGCGCATGAACCGTCAAAATATTTTTATGGATTGGTGGGGTCATTTGGAGGTTTTAATCCCAAATGACTCAGGTCCTAACTGTTGTAGTACTAAGAAATATATTTTTTTTAGATTTCACTCAAAATTTCCCAAAATTCCCCACTTAAACTTTAGTATTCGTAGGTGTTTTTTTAAATTTTATTCTGTAATGTATTCTTGTTCAAAATAAATCATTTTTAATACGAAAGTCAGTTACAAGGCTCCAAATTCCTAAATGTAAATGAAAGAAATAGAAATTCTTTCTAAAATCATTAAAAAAAACTAACAGCAACCGAGAGCATTTTCTTCAATTCAATTTCAAAGTTCTACCGTTGATGCCCTTTCTAACGGTATGAAACAATGAAAAGTTGTAGGAGTTTTAGTGGGGAATTTTGGAAAATTTTGAGTAGAATGTAAAAATGAAAAAAAATCTCAATAACTACAACAGTTAGGACCTGGGACATTGATGTTAAAACTTCCAAATGACCCCGCCGATCCACAAAAAAAATTTGATTGTCCATGCGCCGAACACCGTGTATATTACAATAAATTATAAATATGTTGCAAAAATAAAATATTTATTTATAGCATTAACAATACATTTAAAATTTGTAACAATTTTAAGTTTACAAATAATGAGTCAGTCAAAAATAATATAAATCAAACAAGATAAAATAACAAGTATACTATATAATAAATATTAATATAATTTTAAGCAAAAGGGTAACTTACAATATGCTTTCTAAATACCAAAGTTATCAAAAAGATGAGTCGTAAAATAAATGTACTTGAATTTAGTTGCAAACCACGAACTTCATAAGTAAACTGGATGTCACATCATAATGGTTCTCTAGCAAATTTCTTGACACCCCATTGACACATCTTGGCACTCATTTATTCCATCATTATCTTCGTCGGAAGACAAACTTAAATTGAATTCGTGGTTACCACCCTGAAAATAATTGCAGTTATTTTCATCGCTTGAATCCTTTTTCAGCTGCCTTTTTATAAACATGGATTTTTTAGACAGTACTGATGAACTCATTCTGGAAGTAATCTGAAAGTTTGGTTTTCATTAATTAATGGTACTCGGTACTCTTTATCATGTGTATACGTTAAAACATATATCTAATTAAATGAAAAACTTTAATAAAACCAATTTCCAGTTAAACAGGAAGTTAAATGTAGGTATACCAAATTACATACCATTAGATTCACAAAAAGGAGCTAGGTATATAAAAACTAGAAATAAAAAGCGGTCAAGTGCAAAACCTACGCGCATACTGGTAGAAGTTTTTCTTTTAAACATTAAAAAAAAAATTTTAACACCCTCTGTATCTCAAAAATAAAACAGTTGCGACCTTGTGTTGATACGTATAAACTTTTTTCTTAAAATTACCTAAGAATTACGACCCGTAAGTATTAGCATGCGATTCTGTACACCCTGCATATTACAAACATTCTACAACATGTAAACTTGAATATTTTTCAAAATTGTTATTTATTATTTCGGAAAGTCTATTTTTGCACATTTCAATACTTCTTGCTTGAGGCAATAAAATAAGTATGTAGCAGTATAAAACAAAAGTTAAATAACGGTAATAATTAAATTATATCTATAACTATAATATTGCAATATTGGTTCAGTATTGGTTGGTTATTGGTAGGTACCAGTATGTAGTACCTATATTTTCAAATTACCAAATAAAGATAACGACGGGTACCTAGTCAAGGTGTTATCTGGGCACAGCTCACGTACTTACACAATGTGAATGAATAATTTTATTGTTTCCCAATACATTATTATCGTACTTTTACAGATAGAAAATGTGCATGGCAGCAAATTCACATTTACAGAACACTGTCAAACAATCAACAGATAAAAAGTATAATATAGTATTGTGTACTTACATTGTGCACAAGATAACACACACACACACAGGTCACAATAATTGTTGCTAATAATCGAACACAGCCCAATTTCTGTTCTATGATCCAGCTAGGTACTTGTAAATTTACCATAATGGCGTCTCCGTCTCCGTTATGCGGAGAGCAAGCGCACGCGTGATGCCAAACCGTTGCTGGTAACTCGGAGCCAATAAAATGTCTGCGCGGGAGTGATATCACTATCTAAATTCCTAGTATGAAGAATAAGTTTTGTTTAAGAATGTAAGTAATTATTTTACTAAAGATGTTAAAGTAAAACTAAATAAAAATAAACTATATAGATGAATCTATTCTTTAAATATAATGAAAACACCTTGAAATTAAATAAACGATAATAGAATAAAGTCTTTGTTTTAAAATCAGAAATCCAACATTATTTCATAAATCAGATAAAAAGAATCACATTATATAATAAATAATACAAATAAAATAAAAAGGGCTAAACAAGCCAAATTAATTAGTAAATTACAAAACAACTTTGCTCAATAGATTACAGAGATCATATGTCTTTTTGTCTTCGAAAAATATCGCAAAGTAATATAAAAAATGTATGTTGTATGGTCACCAATATTTTTCCAATGTTGGAGTAATATATTGAATTCAGTATTTGTTATTATGTGGCAAAATAATTATTGTTTATTACTGGTTTAAAATTATTAATGTGTTTACATATAGAATATTGTGCAGTAATATTAATTAATGTTGTTTCCAATATTGCATCAATATATTCAAAAAATAGTAAATGATCATCAATATTTCTCTAATATTAGAGCAATATAATGAATTCAATATTTATTATACACCAAAAATAAATACTACTTCAATATTGGCTTAAAATTGCTAATATTGACCCAATAGACAAATATTACACCAATATTTTACCAATGAACTGCCAGTATACGTTGCTACATGGGAATTGGAGTAAATTGGTGATAACACCAGTGCTCTGTCCTTTATGTATCTCTTTATTTGCCTTTCCAATATTTAAATGCCTTAGTCTTTTTTTTTTTTTTGGGAGGGGAAATCCATCATGGACTCCCCGTGCTTAGGCTCTATCGCATAGGTCCTTCCAGAGTTGGCGCTTTGAGGCCTTGATCTTTTTCGACAAATTGTGTTTCTTTTATTTATTTATTTATTTATTTATTTAATACATTTGTCCAACAGTACAAAAGAACCAATTACAGGACAAGAAAGCAACAAAATACAAAAAATATATATATATATATATATATATATATATATATATATATATATATATATATATATATATTGCTGTATATCCACACTGTGGAACACTACCTAAGTGTCGTGTTTGAAATCATAAATAAAATTCACAAATTTGTATGTATTTTAGGAATTAATCATAACAGTTTTACTTTAACGGATCATACAGAAGCAGGAGTATCTGTGGTTTATTTAATTGATTCAAGTTCACTTGTTCTCATCGAGTAGGATGCAGAGAATGAAACTTGATATTGAATACGAACAAAATATTTAAATAAACATAAAATGAAGTTATTTTAGTTTAACAAGGTTATTCTAAATAGTATATAATAAAACATGAACTGATAGAGAATCACAATCTCATTTAAAATGATTTAGAATGAAATTGGAAAACAAAAAAGTAAATTTTATAAAATCTGACATGCATGTCAAACTTTAGGGCTGAAAATCATATTTTGTGTAGAAACACTGTAAATCTACACAAAATGAATATTGAATGAAAGACTATCAACAGTAGTTGCAGTGCAGCGTAATTATTTTAGAAATAGTAAGTCCATATATTACAAAACACTGAATGACATTTTAAGTTTTCAGATATTTTCAAATATCATTGCAGAAAGGTGTTTTGTAGATGATATTTCACATCATGCAGAAAGAAAGGACTAATAGTATGATGTTAAATGTTTGTTGGCGTATCAATTTCTTGTTTTAGTTTATAATATAAGTATTCTGTCAGTATGGAAACTGCAGTACGTTTTTAACTACTAGCATTTTGTGTTTATCATTGCTATTCATCTAAATGTATGAATTAGTATTTATTTGAGATTGGAATTGTTAATTGTAGTTATAAGTAGATTTTAAGAAAGTGTATGTAATATGTCAATATATTTCGAGTAATTATAATTATTCACTTAATTCTGAAAAGTAGAATAAGAAACTTATCAGGAAAAATAAAGAATTAAAAACAGTATTCACTTAAGGTAAAGAACAAACAAAACTGAATAGTTTAAATTTTAAATTAAAATTAAATTTTGAAATATTAGATCAAAATAGAAAAAAACAATTGAAATATTGGAAATTAACCCATTGAAACGACTAAAAATAACAAATCAGTTGATCACACACCGCTGAACAGCGAGCTGCGAAATATATTCATCCAAGAATAAATATTAAATTGAAAAGAGAAGAAAAGTGGTGAATAAGTTGAAGGTTACAATCCAGATATATTGATATCAAGAAAAATTTGTAAAGTATATTAAATATAAAAGTGAGTAAACTTTAAAAGTATTAAGAAGTAGATTATCCGGAAAGCAGATTTAGAAGTATTTGTTAATCCAGTTAACAAATTTATATGGTGAAGAAATTTCAAACGTCAATCAAGTGATAGAAATATTTCAAGGAAATCAGTTGAAAATAAATTGGAGGTTATAAACAAACGTCAATCCAGAAAAGAAGAAGAAGAAGAAGCCTTGAGAGGTTTAAAAAGTCAGTCAAGTGACATTATATTTCAAGGATCATAATAACCAGTTAGAGGTTACAATATAACATTACTCGAGTCGAAAGAAAGACAAGGTAAAGCTTTACAATATCAGAAATCCATGGTACATATTTATTTTAAATAAAGGCCATATTTATCATTTTAGTTGTTAGATTTTGTTATTTAATTTTGTTAATTACATTCCAAGTTCAAATTTGTTAATAAATTAATACTTTGTTCGTTCAATACTGAGTTTGATTTATTTAGATTGTTATCTTGATCGATGAGCATTTATTGAACCGACTTCGTTGGACCTTGAGTAAGAGTCATTCTATAGATTGTAGATGGTCATGCTGATGGTGTTCTATAGTCTATAATATTAACAGCTTTTAAGAAACTGTTTGGCGCTCAATAAAATCATTTCAATTTACTTTCAAAAAGTAAAATTCGAACGTATAAAAAATAAAATAGATATTAGAAAATAGAACAATATATATATATATATATATATGTCGGATTGCGGAATGTGGGATCAGTTTTTGTATATACATGCGGAATGTGAGATCATGAGATCCGATGCCCGGATCTCAGATCGTAATAGTCTATTACTTGGTGTATTTAAGGTGTCAGGATGCTATAGGCAACATATTATGCGGAGCTCATTTTCCTTGTTTTCTCCCATGTATAAAACCGTAGCAGTTCTGTGTTTGACAGTATGGTGGCGCAGATGCTACTTATGTATTTAGCAAACAGGTACCTTTTAAGATCAAACGAGATCCGAAATTTGGCAATGCTGTTTGGATTTATTTGTAGCAGCAAATACCTTTGCTTTTATATAAGTACATCAGTTTTTAACCAAATAACATTAAACGCAACAGATTTTAAATTAGAACGAGTGCAATGATAATGGAAACTTGAACACGAAGTAAACGACATGTCGATTTAGCGTTAAAACAAGGAAGTAAAAGTTTGCATTATTAGGCAGAATAATTAATTTCTATATGACACAGAGTGTGTTAATTATTCAGTATTGTAAGGTGGTTTAAGTACTTTGTAGAGAAACTTGCGCGAAATCTCGAAAGAAGACCTCGTGTCCGTGACTTCCCTTGGATTTTGTTGAAAAGGTCTATTTAAAAAATATAAATGTTTACGTACCTAATTAATTTATTAAATTGACACTGACACCAAAAGTTTCAACCCCTTGGTAAAAAATATTGAATTTATCATTTCTGAGCATTAGTGGCATAAATATTCTAAAAAATCATAATAAAAGTTATACCCGAAACAAAGCATTACTTTTGCCCTTTCCAAGATTTGTTTGCCTAATATCGCCTTTTTATTTTATATTAATGATAAAAATTGTATCTGGGACCTTGTGTATGAATTGCAATTGGGTATGGCGCTCTATAAAGTTTTAATAGGGTAAAAGATATTTATTCTATAGATACATAGAAGGCAAAAACCATTGACTGATACATTCATTACAGTATCTCCATAATAGACCGGGAGCTGTGCGGTCTTTTTGTAAACTCATCGTTGCGTGAATTTTGTGTGCGTTAATTAATTTTATCGAACATAATTCATGTCAAAATAGACTTAATGCATATGTCAGACCCGTCAGTTTGGTTATAGACCTAGATAACGTGCAATTCGCTATTTTTATTTTCATTCATTTTATTGTCATTCAAAATTTGTATTAACTCCTGTATCAGGTGAGATCGAACTCCCCGGATGTTTTCATCTCTTCTAGTTGTCAGTTGGTGTATTATTTCCATATTTGTTGGTCTCCTTGTAAATCAAAATTTAATTTTTGATAAAACTTTAATATATTTCATGTTTCGTTTGTGCTAATTATGGCCAAATTTTCACCAATAAAAAATAGAAAAATATTGATGAATTCCAGATATCACAATACAATATTCCCATATATTTTGAACTGCTGGACACGAAATTGAGGTGCTAATTGTTAAGTTTCTCACCATTTTTTTAAATCGCGAAAAACATCGTATTTAATGCCTAAATATGTTTGTCGCGATTTAAAAAAAAATGTGCGAAATTTTGCAATTTAGATCTCAAATCGTGTTCGGCGGTTTAAAATACATGGGAATATGGTATTTTAATCTCTGGATTTTTTATGTACGTCTATGAATAAATCATTTAGATAATCCAGTACTTTCAAGTATTTTCTAACATTTTAAAGTAAATTATTTTCTGTTTGCATATAGGCATAAACATATTCTTTATATATAGAATTTGGCAAATAGCAGAAAGCAATTCACAGAAAATAAAAAGAAACTATCTAAAAATATTAATTTCCAATCTTGGCATTTCATTGATAATCTGCATTCAAAAATGAATTGGTCTATTTCTTATTTCACAATTCTTATTGTAACACTAGCATCCACATAGCCTCTCAATACTGCAAGAATATAGCATTTCTAGTTTAGTTCTGTTATTAAAAAAAATAATAAAAATAAAAATATGATTTTTTTTCAAATTGACACAATTTGGTTTTTAAGGATGGTGGTAACATTTCCTTAAATCCCTATTTACTTAAAAATTGACTCCATTTTTCCGCTAATTCTATGGAATAAATTAAATAGGTTTATGTGCTTTCAGTTATCGTGAAGAGATGCACAACTTACCTAAGTTTCAAATAAATCGATTAATTAATAACTGATTCACGAAGGTATGTAACCATGAAAAGTGTAGAACTAAGCAATTTAAAAAACCGCTGCCTAAGGGATCACTACTTCCACATCCAGATTCTCCATCCAAGTCTCTTTAAAGGAAAGTATTTTGACTATATTTGCACTTTAGCATGTAGAAATAATTGGTCATAAAACTTTAATAATATTTGAGGCAGATATCAAAAAAAATTTGAAATGTTGATTTCTAGGATATACGCCAAAAATTTTCTGGACTCTTATTAGCTTCCTCCACCTATTGTCCCCAATACACCCCCCCCCCTTTAACGGAATCATCACAATATATAATCTAGTTCCAGATGTCGTTATAATACCTACGCGTACCAAATTTCAAGTGAATATGTCAATTATATTTTATCAACCCCTTTAATAATGGTGTGGGGGTAGTGGAGGGGTTCAAATATGTTATAAAAAAATCTGAGGCCTTGGCTTCTAGTACATACATCAAATTCCTTAGTTTCTGTACTCTTACCAGCTTGTTTCACTTATTTCCCCCAACCCTTCAACGAATCACATCAAAATGTAATCAAGTTCCAGATGTCGTTATAACATATATGTGTACCAAATTTCAAGTCAATATCTAAATTTTATTTTATCAACCCCTTTAATAATGGAGTGGGGACCGTGAGAGAGTTAAAAAATATTATTAAAAAATTAGTAGCTTCTAGTATATACACCAAATTCCAAGTTTCTGTACTCTTACCAGCTTGCTTCACTTATTTTCGCCTATTTACCCCTATTTAACACTCAACCCTTCAACGTAATCATCTCATAATATAATCTAATTATAAATGTAATAATACATACATGCACCAAATTTTAAGTGAAAATCTCAATTTTATTTAATAAACCCTTTTAATAATGGAAGTAGGGGTGGTGAGAGGAATTGAAAATATAAAAAAATCGGAAGCCTTGGCTTCTAGTATATACACCAAATCCCAACTTTTTGTACTCTTACCAGCTTGTTTTACTTATTTTGCCATATTCAACCCTATTTAATCCCCAACTCTTCAACGGTATTATTTCAAAATATAATCTAGTTCCAGGTGTCGTGTACCAAATTTCAAGTGAATATCTCAATTTTATTTTGTCAACCCCTTTTTTTGATGGCGTGGGGTGGTGAGGGGGGTATGGAAATTTTATAAAAAAATCTGAGGCCTTAGCTTCTAGTATATACACCAAATTTCAAGTTTCTGTACTCTTACCAGCTTGCTTTACTTATTTTCCCCTATATACCTCTATTCAACCCCCAACCTTTCAACAAAATCTTCTCAAAATATAATCTACTTCTAGATATCGCTATAATGTATACGTGTACCAAATTTCAAGTGAATGTCTCAATTTTATTTTATTAACCCCTTTTATAATGGAGTGGGGGCGGTTGGTGATGGAAATATTAATAAAAAATCTGAGGCCTTGGCTTCTAGTATATACACCAAATCCCAAATTTGTATGCTCTTACCAGGTTGCTTTACTTATTTTCTCCTATTTATCCCCCACTCTTCACCGGATAAGTTAAAAAAACAATTCAGTTCCAGATCTCGTTGTAGTACATATGTGTATAAAATTTCAAGTCAATATCTTTAACCCTTCCAGAGATATCGTGTGCACAAAAAAAAAGTTACAGACCGATAGACAGAATTTTTTTTTCGCTCAAATTTAACATCTCGACACTTCATGATATTCCAAAGCTATTTCAACAAAAAAAAATTGAAATTTTTGTTACGATTACTAACTATACTTCCACTCCACTATGTGGATGTGGAAGTAATTATATATTTCTACCCAAGGCAAACATATAACTTTCTAGCATAGCACGCTAACAACAATTTACTTACGTAGTAGTTCTTCATACAATATAGATATTAGTTTTATATAATATATAATTTACACTACTTGTTAAGCCGATTTTTTGTTTTTGTTAAATCTAGTCCTCTCACAAGGCAATAGCTTAACACGCAACCGCGATTGATGGCGTGGTGCTGTTAAATGTACCATATAGTAAAAAGAGGCCGACTAAAATAATAATTACATGGGTCATAGAACTTCTGTCTTGATGTTGTGTTGATATACCGGATGGTCCACTTTTGTAACTTTTCAATTGACGAGGGAATTATTTTGAAATTTGGTACAGCGAGATATTTAACATTAATTGACGCAAACGACCGATTTCCGGTTTCGATGTAATTTACAACAAAATCAAATTTTTAAATCGTACAACCTTTATATTTTTGCAGCTGTGGATCCTACTGGCCTAAACACATATGATATATATTTCGATTTTATTTTTTTTTGGTTTTAGTACCTACAAGTACAGCGATATTAGTTTCTCATTAAAAACTATATCTATTTTTGAATGGAACTTTTGTGTCAAAATTTGTTATTCAATTAGACTATTAATTATTTTGAATTACTTGGCCCTGAGCAGGTTTAACTTATCAAACCCACTTAATATCACTACAATAAATCTGAAATAGTCCACTGATCCATTCAAAAGTTACAAAAGTGTTCGTATGGTCTGTGCCACCTGGTATACAACTGCTTTGTATGAAGTATTTAGCAGACTCTTCTAAGTTTAACCAATATTTTATAACAGCACACCCCTGAAACAACTTATAGACAATATATACACTGGGTGTAAATAAGGTCATACTATAACAAAAAGAGATCCGTAAAGTGGGCAACGTTGCAGGATCTCGCGTGTCGCAAAATTACGTAGATATATTTTTGTATTTCCCAACGGATCCCATATTATTCTATTTTACATGGATCTCGTAATGTTGCAATTCACCTACAATTATAACTTTCACAATAATGGATAAATCTTACCCCTCTTATTAAATTCTAGAGACTATTTTTGCCGTAATTAAAAGCCCACATTGTCTTGTCTCTAACTAATTTTTAACGGGTGGATCTCAGGTTGTCCATGTATATCATGGATCTCGGATTACTCTTTTCGGAGTATATATATATATATATATATATATATATATACTGTTGTACAGTATACTATCATTTTCTAACGAATTACAATAAAATCAAATTACAGAAAGTACAAAACTCGTGTATGCGCTTTGTCTGTTGCATTCCATATCGGAATCACGTAACCCCTTACTTATTTCAACTTAAAGAACTTAATGTTGTCAAAAGGGCACAATATCTTTATTATACATTTCTATTTAAAGTCTTAAAATATCAAACACCACAATACTTATATAATTTACTGGAAAAAAGATCCAACATTCACAATGTAAACATAAGAGTCAATTCTTTCTGTATCCCTCAATATTCCACTAGCAAATACGAAGGTTCTTTCACTTATATGGCTCCTCATTTATTAAATAAGGTATTAAACTTGTTGGATTTATCTTCCTACTCTTTTAATATCAGTGTTAAAACTATGTTATTAAATGACAATCTCTAATAGATTTATAAATAAGTGGGTATACTATTTAAATGTTTTATATATATACATATATGGATTCCTATGTAATTACCTTGAGTATTTTTTATTTTTTCTCTTGTTCTTCTTTTTGGGTAGTGTGGAAGAACGGCTTAGCCGAACTCCTACCTTTTATGTAACATTGTATTATTGTAATCTCTGTTTGCATAATAAACATTATTATTATTATTATTATTATATAAATACATAGCTTCTTACATACACATGAGTGACAATCTAAAATTAATTACAAATACACTACATGTTTGTGTTATTTAATACTATGGGATGCTGCAATTCTTAAGAGAAGTATAAATTGTATTTATCGAACAGTCGAATATATCACAAGTATCACAAATTGAGTTGTAGGTAGAGCACATAACGAATATAGGAGACTTCAGCATTATATTGGTTCGTGCCGGTTGACAATAAAATGTGAGCGGTTTGCGACTAGCGGCTCTTGGAACCAAGAAGTTCAACTGGCTTAGTGCAGGAGGGCAATCAACCCTGTTGTGTATGAGTGAATACAGGAATTTTATAGCGTAGAATTGCCTTCTAAATTGTAGTGAGTCAAAGTCGAACCTATTTAACAGATACGTCTGGTCGCAGCCTCTGTTTGGATAATTACCATCAGTGCGAAAGCAGAGAAATTTTAAAAATTTCCTCAGAACAGACTCGATTGATTTAACTTGATAATCATAGATAGGGCTCCAGATAAGTGAGCAGTACTCGAGTTTAGACCGTATATAACAATAAAATAGTTTAATTAAGACGTCATTGTTCCGGAAGACCTGACTTAGTCTTAAAATGAACCCTAAGGTTTTCATGGACGAGGAGACCGTTAACTCGATATGCTTGGCAAATGATAATTTGTCATCAAAAAAGACTCCTAGATCTCTAGTTGAGTCAGTACGTGGCAAAGATTGTGTGCCGATACGATAATCGTAGTCAATGGGTTCATCTTTTCGTGAGTAAGTTACAACCTTGCATTTGGTTATATTTAGAGCCAGAGAGTTTAAATGACACCACTGTGCCACTTTGTTAAGTTCCCTTTGTAGCACATGACAGTCGTCTTTGGAATTTATTGACGCAAAGATTTTCAGGTCATCTGCGAAAAAAAGCTTTTTGCAGCAAAGATTGTCATTGAGATCATTGACAAAAAGAGCGAAAAATAGCGGACCTAAATTGAAACCCTGTGGTACTCCTGATGTTATAGTATATGGGTTAGACGTGTAACCATTGTAAGCAACATAATTAAGACGGTTTGACAGGTACGATGAGAAGAACTGAACAAGAGTGGTAGAGCAGCCATACTGTCGAAGTTTGGATAATAAAAGGCAATCATCAATGCGATCGAATGCCTTGGAGAAGTCCGTGTATATCACATCCACCTGACCTCGCATGTCAATGTTTTCGGAAAGATGTTGAGTGAAACACAATAGATTGGTAGTGGTTGAGCGTTTTTCCATGAAGCCGTGTTGGTCCACAGAAATGAGATTTTTAACAAGGGGGTAGATGCGATTATACAGGGACATCTCAAAGACCTTTGCAAAGTTGCATAATAATGTAATTTGTCTGTAATTAGCAATGTCAGAGGAATCTCCCTGTTTGAGGATGGGGCAGACCCTAGCTTTTTTCCAAATATCTGGGAAAGTACCTAACTTAAGAGATAGGTTAAATAATATTCTCATCGGTTGACAAAGTACATAGGCACAATCTCTGAGTGTCTAATGATTTCTTTTTTTATATATATTGTTTTATATTTATATGTACTTATTCGAAATGTATTAGTCTTTTTGGCTAAATAAAGGATTTATATATATAAGGAAGCTAGGAATGCCATCCGGTCCACTTGTCATTTTATTCTTCAATTTTTTTATAGAATCAGTTATTTCCTCCTCTGATAAATTGATCACACTTAAACTTGGCAGGTTAACGCCAATATTGTGTTCGATGTCAATGGTGTCGTTAAGTTCGGAGTGAGGAAAAACTTGTTCAAAGAGTCGACTAAAGGCTTCAACAATGTCTTGAGGGTTGTGAAGCTCCTCATTATTATAGCGCATTGTCCCGGGTATTCTAGATTTGCCTTTTTTAGTATTAACAAAAGACCAAAACATAGTGGGGTTGGTTTTGATCGAGTGTTCCACTCTTTCGATATATTTTTTGTAATCACGAATACTAAGTGCCTTGGCTGAGGCTCTGGACTGTTTATAATTATTTAGAGATTCTTCACTATGGCTCTTATACAATACAATACAATACAATACTTTATTGGTGTCAAAATACACACAGTGTTTACACACGTCAACATACAGTACAAAAGTTCAAATATAAGGTAAAAATAAATAAAACAATAGATATGAAGTAAAAGACTGAGAGCACATAGTACATGAAAGACAAACTAGATATAAAAGAAGCTATTAATATAAAATAAATAGGAGGTATGGTATGGTAATTTATCACTGTAGCTTCTAGAATACTGCACGAGATCCACATATTAGTTTGCAATAGAGGAAAAGTTGCTATGTAAAAATTCGTTAGTACTATAAAAAGCATTATTGAGCAAATATTTTTTTATTCTGTTTTTGAACTGAGTTTCATTCAACGATTTTACCTCTGGTGGTAGAGCATTATAAAATTGAAAACCCAAGTATCCAGTGCCATCCCTAGTTTTACTTAATCTATGGAAATTTATGTTGAGTTTATCGTTGTTTCTGGTTTTGTAAGAATGTATGTGGCTTCTAGTTTCGAATGATTCTACATTTTTCTTTATATAACTAAGACATTGGTAAATGTAGGTACAAGGCACAGTCATAATATTCAAGGAAATAAAGTGTTGTTTGCAGTTGTCTCTAAATTTTAGTCCGGAAATGACTCGAATTGCCTTTCGCTGAGCAGAAAATACAGCAGCACAAGATGGGGCATGTCCCCAGACTAGTATTGCATATGATAAAGTAGAGTGGATGAGACTATGGTAAGTCGTGGTTAGAGTATTCAGTGAGACTTTGTCAATAAGGTTTCGCAACAGATAAGTATATTTGGAAATTTTTTTACAGACGTAGTTAGTATGACTTTCCCAAGATAACTTGGGGTCTAAGTAAACTCCTAAGAATTTAACAGACTCAGGATTATTAACCTCTTCCAAATTGCGCAAACCAAATATCATTGTTTCAGTCTTAGTCACATTTAAACTTAGCTTATTCGAGATAAACCAGTTCTGTGCGCTTAACTCGGTATGCGGTACTTCATTTAGCAAAACTTCGATGCTATCATTTGACATTGTCAAATTTGTATCATCTGCAAATAATATTACACTAACATTATCTCTAATTGACTGAGGAAAGTCATTGATATAAATTAAGAAAAGTATGGGACCTAGTACGGACCCCTGCGGTACTCCATGCTGCAATTTTAAAGTATTAGATTTAATGCCATTATTAAGAACAAATTGTTGTCTATCACTCAGGTATGACCGTAAGAGCGATTTGCTTTCATCCGTAAAGCCGTAGAAACTTAATTTATTTATGAGAAATTCATGGGACACGCAGTCAAAAGCCTTTGTGAGATCTAGGAAAAGAGAGCATACATAAGTGCCGTCTTCAAAACCGGCATTTATTAAATCTGTCAGTTTATCAATGGCAAGAGTTGTTGATAATTTGTTTCGAAAACCGTACTGGTAGGGACTGAGGAGCTTACTTTCTTCTAGATATAATGTCATCTGATTTTTTAGTATCATTTCATAGATTTTGGCGAGACATGGTATTACAGATATTGGTCTGTGATTTGAAGGGTCATCGACATTATATTTTTTAAAGATTGGTACTACTTTGGAGATTTTTAAGCATTCCGGGAATATATTGTTTTGTATGCTTTCATTAATTAATTATTAATTATTATATTGTTTGCGATGACTTTCCTTGGCGCGAATGGCAGCTCTTAATTCAGTGCTGTACCAAACTGGGTATTTATATTTAATAGATTTATAGTGCGGCACATGCGCGTCTAGTAACGTGTGAAACACGCTGTAGAAAGAATTACAAGCTGAGTTAATGTCTTGAAAGGTAGATAAAAATGACCAATCGGTTTCTTTGTAGATCACTATTTTTCTGTGGATCTCTTCCTGCGGGTGCCGAGCTTGCCTGGCCCTCATAGCCGCTCTTCTGGCTTGGATGCACCTCGTTCTTGCCTCCTCTATGTCGTCGTTCCACCAATAGGGTAGGTTAATTGGTGACCTGTTATTTCTGGTAATCAGGCTGGCTTAATATGCGTTGCTGATTATTTTGGTGGCTGAGTTTGGGGTGTGAGCCTCTGCCCCCCTGCCTGTCAGTTCTCGGGCCAGGTTTGCCTTGAAGGCATCTATGTTCATAAATGGTTTGGTTTTTGCTCTCTCCCTTTTTAGCTTTTTTGTGGTGCCTATAGTGAACCCTATGAATCGGTGGTCGCTTAGCGATTCCTCCGAGAGGAGGCTAACCCTTGTGTAGAGCAGGTGATATCGATGAATGAAGTTTGCTGGCCCCTTTCCCAGGTTGGGGAATCGCCTACATTTTGTACAACCATGTTCAGTCCGGATAGCCATTCGCAAAGGTACTCGCCTCTCTTGTCCCACACGGGGGAACCCCATGACGGTGACTTGACGTTCACGTCGCCTAGGAGAATTTTTTCCCCTGGCCAGTTTTCCATGTATCTCATGAGACCATCTATATACTCCTTGAACGAGGCAAGTTGGATGTTTGGGGATACGTAGCAGCAGACGAGCAGGCATATGCCGATGTCTACGGCTACATAGCCCGCCGCCCTATGAACCTTCCTGATTTCTAATTTCCTGTTTGTGAGGTAGACTCCCACGTCGCTTCTTGTGTCCCTCAGCCATCTTGGGCCGTTCACTGTTCTTAGGTTTGGCTCTGATGCCACGATAATGTCTGCGCCTCTTTTGATTGCGGCTGCGAAGGCCATATCGTGGGCCCTCGCCTTGCGCTGCAGGTTAGCCTGCAGCACTGTTATCTTATCCTTAATTCTACTCCCCATTTCTGCCTTAGTCTGGTCTCTCTTTAGATGGCACAATACCTTCTGGACTAATATAGTGTCCCAAAAAGGTCAAACCACTAGTGCCAAAAACACATTTAGTTGGTTTGATATTGATTCCATAGTCATTAAGGCGTTCAAAGATTAAGCGTAAATGTTCCAAATGTTGTGTATGATCCGAGCTCGCTACAAGAATATCATCAAGATACACGAAAACAAATTTCAAGTTAGAAAAAATTTCATTCATAAATCTTTGGAATGTCTGACCAGCATTTCTCAAACCAAAGGGCATTTGCATAAATTCGAATAAGCCGAAAGGGGTTGTGATTGCTGTCTTATAAATGTCACATTCGGCGACAGGTATCTGATGATAAGCACGAATCAAATCGATTTTCGAAAATACTTTACAACCAAATAAATGAGCATTAAAATCTTGTATGTGTGGTAAGGGGTACCTATCAGGAACTGTTACAGAGTTTAACTGTCGGTAGTCACCACACGGACGCCAGTCATTGGGTTCCTTTTTTGCAACCATATGTAGTGGAGTAGCGACAGATGAAGAAGATGCTCTACAAATCCCTAATTCTACCATATGGGCGAATTCCTCCTTAGCAATATCAAATTTCACTGCATCCAATCTACGTGGACGGTTAAAAGGTAAATGACCCTCAGTCACAATAAAATGTTGAACAGTATGTTTTACAGGTAAAAAATAATCTGGTGTTCCCACCAATTGCGGAAAATCATGCAATAATGCCGTATATTGGTCTTCAAAAGAAAATAACCTTGTGGAAATGACAGAACTAGTTTCGGCGTAACAATTCACTGACAAACTTGTCTTGTTATCGATCAAAATATTGTTCTTCAAGTCCACAATTAAACCAAAATGTGCCAAAAAATCTGCACCAATAATCGGGATCTGTATGTCAGCTATATTAAAAATGAAAGTAAACACACGACGTAATCCCAAATTAACTTTCAAAAGTTTCTTACCGTAGGTGTAAACAATTCCACCGTTAGCCGTGGTAAGAACTAAATCCTTGTTTACCTTTAAATCTGTAAAAGCATTTCTCGGTATAACCGACAAATCTGCTCCGGTATCAATCAAAAAGCGAAAATTATTTGATACATCAAAAATAAAAAGGCGACGTCTGCTGTCAAGCTCTCTAGTGTCAGCAGACATGACAATAGAACTGTCTAGTTTTTTTGAATTATTCGATTTATTTGATTTATTATCAAATAATGGAACGTTATAAAAAGTACACCAAGGACCGCCGCACATATATGCTCGGTCTTTATATACTTGATGATAATAGCAAGTTGTGTTGCATGAAGGATCAAAATTATTTCGATTATTAGAAAATCGTGAATGTGAACGTCGGTTATGACAATTAGTACAACGTGTCTCATTTAGAGACGTGGAAGGACGAATCGTATCATTCGAAGATTGTAAAGTAGACAATTGTGATTCAAGTGATTGTTGTCTTTGTAAAACTTGATTTAAAGTCAATTGGAAACTTGTAGAAAAGTTATTAAAAGTAGTTAAAAGGTCTGATAATGTTGTGGGCGGAAACGTGTCAGGGATTGAAACAGGCAAAGCAGAAAAGTTAGATTGAACTGGAGTCTGACAAGATTCCCAAACTTTATCAGCTATGTCGAGAACTACTTGCAAATCTGACTTTCCCGAAGCAGTCAAGGCAATATAAACTGTTTTCGGTAAACGTCGCTTCCACAAATTCATTAGCAAATCCTGACTCGCCATGTGCGAACCGCCAACAACACCTAACATAGAACGATAAAAATCTGAAGGCTTCCTGGTTCCAATTTCTGAACCGGTTAATAAATCTTCAAGCCTTTTCTCTTCACTGGAGGAAAGGCGTGAAATTACAATAGTTTTCAAATTACCATACAAATCTCGTTCTGGAGGATTAATGATAACATCGTAAATATTATTGATTATCTCCAAGGGTAAATGGGCAACAATTAGGTCGTATTTTTTACGATCAGAGGTTATTCTCGAAACATTAAATTGTGCCTCAACTTGCATGAACCATATCAATGGATTTGACATCCAAAAAGGGGGTAATTTGACAGACGTTACACATTGTTGATTAACAGGCAGGGATTCGATTAACTCGACAGTTGTCTGAGGTGGATCAACCATTATTAATATCACAAATTGACAGACGTAGGAAAAAAAATAAAAAAATATTGATTGCTTAGCAAACTTTTAAGTAATGGTGAGTAATATATGCAACGTACTCACTTGGCCTCGTTAATAACACTTAGCATCAATGCTAATAAAAACAACTCTCAGACTGCCAATTCGGAGGGATCCAAAACCATAAATTCAGCTATAAATTTCAGACGAGACTTCCTCTGCGCCGGGCACCAAAAAGCTCCAACTGGTCAATGGTCTAGACGAAACCACGCCAATTGTATCACGTCGGGGTCACCAATTGTGGTTAGGTTAACCACAGATTTAATAAAATAAAATTAAATATCTTGAATTATCATATATTGCAAATGTATAATACAATAATATAATATTGTTTCAAGTTAAAACGAACAGCAAATTAGATCTTATTAATTTTTTGTCAGAATATTATTCTTGAAGTATTTCTTATTTTCTTTCTTGGTTACAGCTTTTCATTTCTTTTTGGGGAGCTCTATATAAAATGTACATGTAGCTTCTATCTTAAAATGAGTACGCTACAATGACTTCAAGTTGTAGCCCTCGAGTTGCATTGATGAAGCGTCTTTCGATGGAAACCAGTGCTCTGTGAAACATAGTATTGTTGGCTCGATTTTCATATCTTTTATAAATATCTCTACTTGCAGTAATTTGTTTCTTAAACACTGTACGTTTTGGTGCAACAGCGACATGCTGGTGTTTTTATTAGCCTTATAGACTGATTCATCTGTACGCAGGATAATAGTTTGTGTATTTGCATAGATGGAGTGTAATAGTTCCTTTGGCTTTTCACTCAGATTGGTTATTAAATTACTGCAGTACATCATCTCTCTTCCAGATTCGGGAGTTTGCTATGCGTCTAAAAATGAGATTGGTCTAAGCCCAATAATTTCTTGCTTCTTCTTTTTATGATGAAGTTGAAAATCAAATCGTCTGTAACATACGCCTTTAGGCCAAAACTTAGGGTCATAGAAGTTATCCTTGTATTTAAAGTCAGCTGCTACCATGAAACACTTGTAATGTTTTATATCTGATTTAAGTTCATTTACTATTATTTCCTGCGTTTCTTCACTTCCAATTTTACGCTTTATAAATATATATTTATATAATATTAATGTTATTCTTCAGTACTTAATATTACCATATATGGTATGAATAAATAAATGTTACGCTGAATTGTTAATGTATCCAAAGTGAATTTCAGATACAATGTGATATCCAATTGCAAAACCAAAAGGATGTTGAAGTAAAATTTGAGTGCGATGGAATGGAACTTGAAGATGATAATTCACAGTTAGACCAAACAATGGAAAGTCTTGAACAGGACGATAGCAGTAGTGAACATTTCTTACTATATTGTAATATTTGTGGAAATGTGTATGAACATGAATCTGAATTTGAGGAGCATTACAAGACTCACATATTTAACTGTGAAAGATGTACGACAGTATTTACGAACGTGGATAGTCTCAATTCACATAGAAAAGAAGTCCATGGTGCATGTGAAGAAGATGCAAAGGTAAATTTAAATAAATTCACTAGTTTTTACGTTTTAAGGCTGTGGCGTAGTCTTTTATGTAACATTTGAAAAAAGATGTACAAGATACCTAACGTCAATTGGAAATAAATAAAGTGGTACCACTTAAGTTGTCGTCTTTTGTTTTCTCTAATAATAAACTTTTCACCAAGGATTCCTCAAGTAACATCAACATACTTCTCTGAAGCTGCTCGTTGGCGCTATTTTGTTTATATAAAATATGTGTATTTATTTTATGGTTAAACAGAGGTTATAGTTTATCAAGCCTTTCTATTCAAATCAGGGTTGCGACGATTTAAATCGTGATTTAAATCATGATTTAAAACAACTGATTTTTTAAATCTAAATCGTGATTTAAATCAAGTAGTGTAAAGCCAATAATCTAAGTAAATCAAAGTTCAGACAGTCCTATAGCAACAGTGGTAGAGTAAACACCTATTTATCTTTTGCTCATAGTACAAGAGTTAGCTAATTACTAAACTGAAATGTCTGGTGAAAGTGATGGTAGCTTTAGTGAAATGGAAATTTGCGATGATGGGCAGTGGAAAAAAGTGAGACACAAAAGAAAAGCAAGGAATGGATTAGGAAGTGTATCATAGAAAAAAGCATTGTCAACAGATGAAATAAATAGAATTATAATGGGATCAACATCTAGTGATAAAAACCTCAGCACAAAAACCAACACAAACACAAAAACTACAACCAACAAAAACATCCAATATAGAAACTTTCCTCCTATAATGAAAGATGTTACCCACAAAAAATATAAACATATGTTTCACTTACTGACTGATACAGGGTGTTCACGAATTAATTTCTGTGATTTATGGGACAAAATACATCCAGATGTGGACGACGAAATAATAAAAACAAAAACTGGACTACTAATAAAAACCAATCAGGAGAAAAACAGTATTACAACGACACTGGAAAAATTAGTAGAAGTCAAAAAAATACTTGCATTCAAAGAAACTTTTCCAAACTCTAAACCAACTACATCTACCCCTATAGAAAGTTACTCCGTGGTAATTGGAGCTGTTGAACAGGAAATAGAGGACAACTCAATAAGCGAACATCTACAAAAGCTCGGCTTACCACATAGGTTTTGTAAAAGAATTACTTCCCTGACAACACAAAAACCCACAACCTTAATAAGAATCATCAGCGGATCACAAAACGTCTGCGAAGCACTACTCAAAAATGGATTATTCTACAAACACCGCCACTATCTTGTATATCCGAGCAAACCCCCCAATCCAACGCCTAAACCATGCAGCAAATGTCTATCTTTCACGCACCCTACGGAATCATGTGATACCCCACCCAAATGTACAAAATGCCTTGGACCACATACTTCGAATAGATGCTCCTCAACACTACCACCAAAATGTACAGGCTGTGGATCTGAGGATCACCAAGCATGGTCCTTTAAATGCCCTAAGAGACCTACTGCACCAATCACAGGCATATCGAACATACAGATAAAATCACTGAACAAGAAATCTACCGAAATTTCTCCAGAAATGAAAAAGACAAGAATCCACAGCCCAGTTACTATCCACGATATGATCATCAACACCTACATCAACGACTTAAACGATCCAAAAAATATAGATAGAGAGGGACTGTTACAAAAACTAAGGAAAAGATTTAGAGACAACTATAATGTGGACTCGACTGCCGTATTTTCAGGGAGCCGGGTATATATCCTGATATTTCATCTTGACTGTGAAGACCCAATATCCCCTACAGAACTCATAAACAACACCAATAATTTTCAGTACGTTCAACTCGCAAATATGTAAATTTCTATACTGTAACATAAACAGCTACCCCAGAAGAAAATTAATAATATACAATTTTATTGAAACACTAAAAATCGATTGTACTATGCTGGTAGAAGCAAAAACCTCAGAAAAATCCAGTACATCATACAAGAATTGGTCGGTAATACAACTTAATGGAACTCAAATTCACAACAAAACCAGAGGAAGCCCAACCTAGTCTCGGAATCGGAAAAGCAAACCCTCCCACCATCAACTATTATCTTAACGAATGTATACATTTCACTGTCCCATTTGCAGATGACAAATTACATATATTTTTAGTATACATTCACCCAACGGCAAGAATCGAAGAAAACATATTCACAAAAGCATCTCTTTACAAATATTCTCTAATAATAGGTGATTTCAATGCAAACAACCGAGCCAAAAAAAGGCAATTAAATACCTTTCTACAGAACTCCAACTTCCAAAGGTGGGAAACTGCACCAACCTTCATAATGCCACATAATAACGATACCACTCCAGATCTTATATTATATACAAGTAATATATCAAATAATATCCTAAATGTAGAAGAAACCCCAGACCTGGGATCGGATCATCTTGGACTTATCTTAACATTAGACCTACAAAAGTCGACACAGGACAGCGAAGTTCAAAGGTATAACTTTTCCAAAACAGACACTAACAAAGTGAACGAAGGTATGTTATCATATTTGGAAGATTCGGAAGACATAGAAATTACCAGCCGACAAATATCAAACTTTAACGCTAAGGTGGGTGTTTTTGACCCTGGCCTATCTGACCATAGGGCTGTTGAAATTGTAGTTGAGGAGAACTTTAGTGTGCCGAACAAAAGATGTATTAAAACTAGAAAAATAAATGATGAAGGGTTATTTGGTTTGCATCAAAATTTGATATCAGTCGATTGGGGATTTGTTGATGCTCTTCATATTGACACTAATGAGAAATTCTCTCAATTTATGGACATATTATGCAGCCATATTGATTCTGCCCTTCCGTTAGTGGAAAAAACTGTTCATAATAATAAAAGGTCGACCAATAAATGGTTTACACAGAATCTTCATGAGATGAGAGAACATCTGGCATTACTGTCCGAATTTCATCAAAATTTCCCTGACCCTGCTCTTAAATCTCATATAAGAGTATTTAAAAGAACATATCGGTATGAATTAACTAAGGCAAAAAGCAAATACTACAATGACCATATAAATAATAAAGGTAATACACCAAAAACATACTGGGATTTAATTAACAGGCACAGACATGTAAAAAGGCAACCATTTATTGAGATTGATCCAGAGTCTCTAAATAATAATTTTACTGACACAGCTGAGAACATTATTAACACCTTACCTATGGTAAATTCAACCTTTAACGACTACTTTGATAATAACTCAAGTTTCCCTGACTTCGAATTCGTACATGTCATTTTCAATGAAGTCCGAGATATAATTGACAAAATTAAGGTCAAAAATAGCACTGATCACTTTGGCATGTCAGTCAACATACTAAAACACATTAAAGATATTATACTAATACCATTATTATTATAAAGATAATTGAGCTCGATATATGTTATAATAATAACAAAATGCTACATATCAGTGTAATATATAGATCACCTTCTACTTGTCCTTTTTCTTTTAATACTGGCTTGCAGAATTACCTACAAACCTGCAAAAAAACAAATGACATCGACTTAATAATAGGGGATATAAATATTGATATTAAAAGTAATCTAGACTACAGTCAAGAATATCTGAATATTTTGGCGGAAGAAGGATACATACCTGCAATAAATAATTTCACCAGGGTACAAGGGGAAAGTCGATCATGCATAGATCATATATTTATAAAAAGCAAAATACTGCTCTCTAATTTTACTTCGATAGTATATGAAACCAGCATTACCGATCATTTCTCCACAATCTTGAGTATAAAATTACCTAGAAAAGAAACAAATAAATCATCATATATAAATAAGAACTATAAAAAGTATACAGATTACGATGAATTAAATGAGTTACTAAAAAAGGAGAGTTGGTTAAACGTCTATACCAAAAATGATATTGACCCAACGGTAGAAGCCTTTACAAACATACTGAAAAGTAATATAAAAAAATGTACAAAGTCTGTAAGAATTAAAAGGAATGAAATAAAAAGACAACCTTGGATAACATCCGGGCTAGTAAAGTCTATAAACAAAAAAAATAAGTTATATAAAGAAGTACAAAAAAATAAAAGTAACGTAAATATTATCAATGAATTTAAGCAATACGACAAAACACTAAAAGAACTAATCATGCAAACTAAAATCAACTATTATAAAAATCATTTAGACCCCGTTAACAATAACCCTAAAGAATTATGGACATATATAAACGAAATGACCAATACAAACAAAAATAAAAACAAAATAGAAATAAAAACAATCAAATCCCGTCAAGACACTATTTTAACAGAACCAATGGAAATAGCAAATGAATTTAATGCATACTTCAACCAAATAGGGGAAAATTTAATAAATAAATTACCAAAAAAATCGAACACTCCAAAAACACGAAAAATAATTAGAAATTCAATGTTTCTTGGAAACACAAACGATAGTGAAATAAAAGAGACGATTAGTAAATTGCGTAATAAAAAATCCCCAGGCCTTGATGAGATCACACCTGAAATATTAAAAAAAATAGCCGACAATATAACAGAGCCGCTAACATACATAATAAATACATCCTTTGCACAAAAAAAATTCCCTCAGGCATTTAAAGTAGCTGTTATAAAACCCTTATATAAGTCCGATGACAAGGAAGATCTTAATAATAATAGAAAAGATTATTAAAGATGGCTGAAAGTGAATGTGCAGATTCAGTAGCTCCTAGTAAAACCTACTGCAAAAGTGATAAATGGATTGCAATGTAGGAAATGTAATTCCATGTTTCATGAGTTGTGCTAAAAAAAAAAAAAAATGTGATTATCTCTGATATGGACCTATTGTGTTGTGACACCCAAAACAAGAATTTGGACGAGAAAATAAGTGATCTATCACCGAGTGAAGCTTTACCAAACAGTGGAAAAAACAATGACATATATTATTTAAATTGCATAATACAACAAAAGGACGTCATCATAAATGAATTAAGGGAAAAAACAAGTTTACTGCATGATAAAATTACTCTATTAAATCAAATCATTGAAACAAAAAAAGGGGTCCAAGAAAAAACGCAACTTATTGAAGACAACAAAAAATCCAATATAAATACAAACAAAAAAGTAACTGATAAGAAAATTGTTCCAAAACAAGAAAGCACAAAAAATACCACAACAGAAGTCAGCTGTTGCAGTAAAGAATCTTCAATGTACAAGGAATTGGAAACCAGCACCAGAAATAAACTTAGTGAAATACTGGAATTAGTAGACTATACAGCGTTAACAAATACAATACCACAACAACAAGTAATACATGAATCCAAAAAATCATATGCTGCCACTGTAAGTAAGCAGCCGAGTAGACCGGCCCGATCGCATGGCGCTGCTAACACGCCGCCATGCAGTAACGCTAATACTACTTCTGGTTGCCTAAATGCGAATACAAAGGTAAACCAAGCAAATATGAAAGCGAAAACCCGGCAGAATATCGAAGAGGCGCAAGCAAACCCTTACATCAAAAATACTAATTCTATAACGCCAGGCACAAGAAGCGACATAATAGTGGGCTCAAAAGCTCTGGAGGAGGGAGACTTGGCAGCAAAAAATAAAAAATGGCTGTTTATAAACAAATATAAAACAACTTATACAACAGAAAACCTGAAGGCTTATCTAGATAGGGAATTCCCTGAGAATAATTTTATAATTGAACAAGTTGGGCAAGGAGCATGCAACTCTTTCAAATTAGGGGTCGACGAAGAATCACTCGCCCTAGTTACAAATCCGGATGTTTGGCCAACTGGCATAGAGGTATCTCCGTATCTTTTTCGGAGGAACAAGTATGGATTCCATAAGCACGTGCGGAGACATACGTATTCTAAATTTAAACATCCGCAGTATCCGCAACAAGATAGATCTTGTTGAAGTCACCCTTCATGAATTATGCTACCCTGAAGTGCTTTGCTTTACTGAAACATGGCTTCAAAAAGATGAAATCTTGGCAAGTTACTTCTGTAGGAACACAATGAAAGGTGGGGGAGTAGCCATTTTTGTAAGAGAGGTGTACAGTTTACAGAGAGAAGCCTAAAAAACATTAATATTGTGGAACAGATGTTCGAAGCTGCTTCTGTCAACATTCTCAATACGAATGAAGGTATCAGTATAAGTTGTATATATAGGTCTCCCAGTGCTAACCACGAACCATTTGCTCAATCCTTAGAGAACTTACTGTCAGAAATATTTAGTGTAAAAACACCATGTTTTGTTTGTGCAGATTTTAATTACAACCTGATAGACAATAGCAGTAAATCCCAATCTGTAACTGATATGTTTGCTTCTTTCGGGCTAAGTAGGTGCTTTACTGACTTCTCGCGTATACAGGGTGAGAGCAAAACGGTAATAGACAATATTTTTTCGAATGTTGACTCAAACCGTTTAAATCCTATTACTCTTAATAATGTACTATCTGATCATAACTTACAGCTCTTATCCTACCATACAAAACTGTTACAGAATAATCCTGTAGTATGTAAAAAGAGATACTTCTCTGAAGAAAATATAAATTACTTTAAATATCTATTGGCCAAAGAAACTTGGGAAGAAGTTTACTCTGAAAAAAAGTCTCACGTAAAATTTGATATATTTCTCTCAACCTTTATTTTTCTATTCAATATAGCTTTTCCACTAAAATCAGTTAAAGTGAGTAGATGTAGAAAAACCAGTCCATGGATCACGCCAGATATAATCCAAGAGGGTGTTTTCATTAGGGATCTGAATAAAATTGTTAAATCCACAAACGACCCTGAACTGAGAAAACGATACAATATTCTTAAGAGAAGACATGAAGTTAATATAAAAAATGCAAAAAAAATTTACTTTGATCGCTTAATTAATAATGCAGAAAATAAATCGCAAGCCACCTGGCAAGTCATCAACCAAAATACAAATAATCATAAAAATAAAAGATATCAACTGCCTAATAAAATAATACATAATGATCAAGTTTATGATGATCCGCAGGTCATTGCAAATGGGTTTAACAATTTCTTTTCCGAGTCAGTTCACCAATTAGCATCAAGTACTTCTGTAAATGTAAACAATGAAGGAAACCATATAGCCTATAATGAAAACTCCTTCTATCTTTCTCCCGTTACTACGGAAGAAGTCTTTAAAATCTTGTTAACAAGCTGTACAAAAAAATCATCGGGGCCTGATGAAATCCCATTCCATCTAGTGAAAGATGTAGCCGAATCTATAGTGTACCCACTCACTCACGTGATTAATATATCCTTTGAAACTGGACACTTCCCAGAGCAGTTAAAAACAGCTTGGGTAGTTCCTATATTTAAGAAAAATGACCCATCAAATGTGGAAAACTATAGACCAATAGCCCTTCTGTCAGTATTCTCAAAAATTTTTGAAAAAGCTTTTCAGCTAAAGTTACTACCTTTCCTTGAGGAAAACAATATACTAACAGAAAGACAATTTGGATTATGTAAAAGCAAGTCCACTCAAGATGCAGTTTTCTCATTTTATGAAAAAATTCTGGACAATTTCAATAAAAATGCCAAGCAAGCTGGTATATTTTTTGACCTGTCACGAGCATTCGATACAATCAATCATCAGCTACTATTAAAAAAACTCGAATCGTACGGTATACGTGATTTAGCATGGTGGTGGTTAAAGTCTTATCTGGGAGAAAGAACCCAATCCGTAAAAATTGTCCAGGATGGCAAAAAATATATCTCAAGTGCCTTAACTGTTAGCACAGGGGTCCCGCAAGGGAGTGTACTAGGTCCGTTACTATTTTTGATATTTATTAATGATCTAGTCGGAAACATTGATAGTACGTTCTTAACACTCTTTGCTGATGACACGTCATCTATAATCTCTGCCAATAACATTGAAAGTCTCAGCAATAAAGCCACAAGTTGTGTTAAGCAGATGACCCAATGGTGTCAAAGAAATGGTCTAGTACTCAACACGCAAAAAACGAATCTTTTATTATTTTCCCCTATTGGAGTAACTACTGATATAAGTTTACTGGTTAGGGCTGAACACCAACCCATAAAACAAAATGATCATGTTACATTTTTGGGAATTGAAATGGATAATAACTGTTCCTGGGAACAACATATAAAAAGCTTAACCAGTAAACTTGCTAGTAATAATTATGCTGTCTTACAGTTAAGGGGCGTAGTTGATACAGAAACAATTAAAACATTTTACTATGGTCATATAAACTCCTTACTCTCCTACGGAATTCTCTGCTGGGGTAACTGTTCTGGGATAGGAAAAGTGTTTTTACTTCAGAAACGAATAATAAGAAGTATATTCCATCTCAACACCTTAACTTCGTGTAGGCCATATTTCGAGCAGAATGGAGTTCTCACAGTTTACGCACTTTATATTTTGCAGTGTGTGTGCTACGTTAGGAAAAATATCGGATTGTTTCCAAAATGCAGTGAGATAAATATGTACCACACACGAGCAGCCAACGAATTGTATGTTCCGCCAAGTAGGCTGGTGCAGGTTAGCAAGGGTCCTTATATAACGTCAATTAGACTATATAATCATCTCCCCCAGAGAATTAAAGACACAAGCAGCTTTGAACAATTTAAAAGTAAAGTTAAGGACTTACTAAAAAAACCAAGTCCTTACTCTCTTAGCGAATATTTTAATTTTAGATATGTCTAAGTTTGTCGTCGTATCACTATAATTATTGTATTTTATAAATGTTATTTATTGACTATATTGTTAACTGTCCTCCTTCAATATCTTATTATTAGGTAATTAAACTTTGACAATGCCAATACTGTATTAACAGTCTAATGGAAATAAAGATTATTATTATTATTATTACCGTCCAATTTCTCTACTCTCGAGTCTTGCGAAAATATATGAAAGAATTTTAAAAGAGAGATTAATGTGCTTCCTAAACAAATTCAATATACTATCAAACAATCAATATGGATTCCGAGAGGCTAGGTCGACGGACGATGCAATAGCTGACTTGACAACACATATATACAACTCTTTAGATACAACAAAAAAGTCTCTATGCGTCTTCGTTGACCTAGCAAAAGCTTTTGACACGGTTAGCCATCCGGAGTTGTTAGCTACTCTGAATGATATTGGAATTCGTGGTCCCGCAAATACACTACTGCAAAGCTACCTATGTGAAAGACCTCACTGCGTAAAGATTGGGGACAGTTACAGTGATTTTAAAACAGTCAAGTGCGGAGTCCCTCAGGGTACAGTACTCGGGCCATTACTCTTCATAATATACGTTAACGAATTATTTGATATACCCATCAGTGGCAAAATAATCAGCTTTGCCGATGACACGGCTATATTTTTTGAAGGTAATGACTGGGAGACTCTAAAAAATAAGGTCGAGCGTGAGATATTAGAAATTATGAAATATTTTAACGATAAGCTACTAACAGTAAATTACAAAAAAACATTTGTCTTACCCTTTGCCAGCACTAGTCGAGGACTTCCAAAATTTGATTCCTTGGTTATGAAGGAGAATAAGTTAGAAATAAAATTAAAAATAGTCAAAACCATTAAATACCTAGGCATAATAATAGACTGTCATATGAGATGGGACGAACATATTAAGGTATTAGTAAAGAAAATTCGCTGCTTGGTCCCAAAATTCAAATTCCTCAATTTAATTCTAGATGAAAGTAAACTAAAAATGCTCTATTATGCGTTGGTTCAGTCACATCTAAATTATGGCATTATAGCATGGGGTAATGCTGCAAATTATTATATAAAAAATTTAGAAACGGTGCAAAAATGGATACTTAGAGTCATCTATCAAAAACCTCTGATGTATTCATCTGAGAAACTGTATGAAGAGTGTAAAGTCTTTGATCTAAGACAACTCTTTTGTCAATCTTTACTGTTACGCTCTTATAAAAACAAAAGAAGTTTGGATTCAATTGACCATCCTCATAACACAAGGTACAAAATAGAGTCGGTGAAGATTCCAAAAATTGACAAAACAATTGGTCAAAGAAGTCACAGGTACTTAGGTAGTGTAATATACAACTCTTCCTAATGAAATAAAGACAATAAACTCATTGAAATTGTATAAAAAAAGAATTAAACATTGGATACTTGATAAGAAACGAATCGAAATACATTTGATTATTGATCGTAAAAATAACTATACTTATAAAACATTTTAGCTGACTTATACTACTCACAATGACATACTTACCTAACCGACCAACTTAACTTACTTAGTGTTGCTTGCCTCTCAATGTGCAGCATATCAAACTAGATACCAACCTAGACATACACAACGGTGTATTCTTCAGTCTTCTTTTGAAACTCGTAATATTATATAAATAGTTACTATTTTTTTATCTTGACATAGAGTTATCTAGTTTTATTTTTTTCTCTTCTCCTAACTATATATATATATATTTTTTTGTTTTATCAAGTATATATTGTTTCTTTTATATTCAGTAAATTATATTATATATTATTTAGATATAGCATTTAGACTAAGGCTCACTAGATATCCACGCGCGGATTTTCCATGTGGATACTCTTAACTTTATTATGATTTAAGCACATAGTTTTAAATAGTTTTTGTATAAATACTCCTGTATATATCTATTTGCATCTAATAAAGTTATATTATTATATATTATTATTATTATTAACTAAACTGATTAACCAATGTATCACCAACGGAATTTTCCCAGATGTCTTAAAAATCTCCAAGGTCATACCCATACATAAAGGTGGTCCAATAACTTTGAGTAATTTTAGACCTATTTCCTTAACTCCGATCATATCTAAAATATTGGAAACAGCTCTAAAAATTCAAATTACTAGACATTTTGAAAACAATGTACTTTTTTGTCCCAATCAATTTGGTTTTAGATCTAATAAATCCACTAACGATGCTATAGTTCTCTTAAATAACAAGATAATTGAAATACAGGAACAAGGGGAATATGCCGGAGTAACCTTTTGTGACTTACAAAAAGCTTTTGACTGTGTGTCTCACCATGTGCTTGTTGACAAACTTAGGTACTATAAATTTAACGATCTTAGCTGTAATCTAGTATCCTCTTACCTTACCAGTAGAAAACAGTATACTTCTGTGAACAGTAACTGTTCTAAACCACGATATGTCAAACATGGTGTCCCTCAAGGGTCGGTGCTGGGTCCTACTCTCTTCTTGATATATGTAAACGATTTAAAAATGGGTGTTCCAAACGCTGAGCTTGTAATGTTTGCGGACGACACAACATTAATAACCCGTCACAAGTGCCTAAGTACTGTTGACCGACATGACCGACTCACAGGTCGCCGCCAATGAATGGTTCATAGCAAATAAGTTAAGTCTAAATCAAAATAAGACTACTAATGTACTATTCTCTCATAGAGCAATTGAAGACTCTGAGAATCCGGGTAATGTTAAATTTTTAGGTGTTATCTTAGACCCAAAGCTCAGTTGGTGTCAACATATTGAACAATTGTCAAATAAATTGTCAAAAAACATATTTTTAATTAGATCTCTCAAAAAATTGGTTCCTCTTCAGGTTTTAAAGACTGCTTATTATAGTCTTATAGTGTCCCAGATGCCCTATGGTCTGATAAGCTGGGGCCATGCTCCTTCTACTTGTAGAATTTTTGGACTGCAGAGAAAAGTGATCCGTATTATAAGGAATCTGGAGTACCGGGCAGATGTTAAACAAGAATTTATTAATCTGCAAATACTAACTTTCCCTAGTTTATATATCTATGTATGTGTGTTATATATTAAAAATAATCTGCAAGAGTACACATTCCAGAGATCTGTACATAATCACGATAACCGAAATGGAGATAACATAAGACCCAACTACTTAAGATTAAGATCTAGCAGAAATGGCCTTAATTACTATGGACCGAAATTTTTTAATAAATTGCCTCTCTGGATCAGAGTACTACCGGTCAATAATTTTAAACGACTTATTAAAATTTTTTTAATAAACCAAGCTTTTTACACCATCAATGAATTTTTAGACTGTGACGTGTCAGTAATTACTGAAAATTAAAATTTTATCTTGAGCTTAAGGTGTTTTAATGTGTTTTTAATATCAATAGATAATTTATTGATTGTATACATTTTATTTTGCCAATTTGTTTCTTACTGTGTTTTATCAATGTATTTGACTTGTGTATAACATTTCTTGTTTTAGCACCAATAAATATTATTATTATTATTATTATTATTACATCGCTAATTCTAGAAAATACGCCCAGGACGAAATATAACTATTATACACACGAACTTCCACCCTATATTATAAGACTTATAAAAAAGAAAAGACAAATGTATCGGGAATACAAAGCCAATGGAGACCCAGACATGAAAACGGAGATAAATAGATTTAACAAAAACATTCAAGAACTAATCCAACAATTTAAAACTCACAAGTGGATAAGAGCATGCGAAAATATAAACTCCAAAAAAGAAAAAACTTATTGGCAAGAGATCAAAAAACTATCTAAATATAAAACAAAACTGGAAATAAGCAAGTCATAGAGGAGAACGGTGAAAAATACGAAACACCTGCTGAAAAAGCATACATTTTTAGTAAACATTACAAGAAAGTGTACAAAAAATATGAAGATAACAATTTCGATAACATAAATTACGACACTATTACCCAATGGTGTGAAACATATTTCTCAGAGTTACCACCAGTTGAAGAACACACTATAACAGAAGAATATTTCGATATAATGCACCAAGGTAAAAGTACAGCACCAGGCCACGACTACATCACCAAAAACTTGTTAAGAAAACTAGACAAAAAAGTGCACCTACACATTAAGAAAATGTACGAATTTTGTCTAAAAAACCACTATATACCACCAGAGTGGAAAATCGGCACCATAATCACTATACCTAAGCAGAACCTAGACCATTCTAAAACAAACAGCTACAGACCGATCACGCTACTACCAGTATTAGGGAAAAATTTAGAGAAAATAATTAAAAACAGAATACAAGAAGCCATACGAAATCAAATCCCTGGATACCAATTCGGATTTAAAATGGGTCATTCAACAATACACCCTCTTTCAATTTTAACCAACAATATAGAAACGAGCAAGCTTAATAGGAACAAGTCTGGTGCACTATTCCTGGATATCAACAAAGCGTTTGATAATGTGTGGTATGATGGTCTATTATTCAAACTTTATGAGATAGGATGTCCAAAATATATCATATTTTTTATTAAAAGGCTACTTACCAACAGAACGTTGAAAGTAAAGATCCTAAATACCCACTCAGATGAATTCACCCCCGAACAAGGATTACCACAGGGTTCACATCTATCACCACTGCTTTACAACGTTTACTGTTCAGATATTTACAACTACCAACACGACGACCCTGAGCACTTCGCTCACGATGGATATATCCTTCAATTTGCTGACGATATCGCCCTCGTATCCCACGACAGAACCACCACCAAGGTATCAGAAAATCTACAATCATTAATAAATACAACACGCAGGTGGTTCAACAAATGGAGACTCAAGCCAAATCCTCTAAAAACACAGTTTATTTTGTTCAACCACCACCCATCGGATAATTCCCCATCGCTGAACATGTATCAACATACTTTACATCCAGTAACTAAGATCAATTACCTTGGAATAACCTTCGACAACAAAATCAATTTTAATGCCCACGTTGAGCTCAAGAAAAAGAATATCATATCGAGAGCCAAACACTTCCGAAGTTTGACATATAACAGGACGGGGATCAACATAGAGACAGCTAGTAGAATTTACAAGCTTATTTGTCGACCAATGATTGAATATGGACACGTTTTGTTTTTGAATTGCAAAAATCACGCATTAAAAAAAATTAACATCCTCTCAACCCGCTGCACAACCCCCCCAACCGTCTTTTATACCAACAGACTAATATAATGCCTATAGAAGACCGTCTAACCCATCTATCTAAAAGATTTTCCCAGATACCACAAAATCTAGAGAGAATCGAGAAATACTACATTAGAAGAGACCCAGGAATAAGAACGGTACATAAGCACCCGGAACAAACCCTATTAGAAAATCTACAAAGATTAGCCAATAACAATTAATCAACACCGAAACATTTTATTATTGTTATAATTAAAATTAAAGTTGATATTAGTATAAGTATAACAGCTATCACATAAAATATTATTTATTGTATCATAAAATTGTAAAATATTATGTGTTTATATGTAATTGTAACAATAGGCTGAAGGACCTAGGTCAATGGCCTGTTGTGGTTCAATAAAGTTCATTTATTATTATTATTATTCAAAGTTCAAAAAATTCTAATAAAAAATACAGTTTATTTAAAGACTAGATACAAATTACAAAAAATTCAAATAAAGAAGAAAAGAGCAGTTAGGTTACACATATAAAACAAAAGTGACCTTCGATCTTAAAGGTACATTATAAATAGGTGCCTACTTAAAAGCACAAACATAAAGTAAACAAATTAAACAGAACCAGTTCAAAAAAAAATAAAACATGATTTACTCCAAAACAAAAATTTTAAATTAGGTTAATTATTGTAAAGTTTGTACAAAAAAACTAATTTAGCTGCTTTTTCGGTCCCTAAATGTTTTCGAATCTTAGAATGAATCAAACCAAATGTTGAAAATATTCTCTCGACGAAGGCTGAACTAGCTGCAGCAAAAAATAATTGCTTGATAATCGGGAATAATTTGTCAATAATATCAATATTACGCTTCGTAACGAAACAGTCAGGGCCAAGGTGGGTCGAGGATGTCCGCAGTGAGGGGTATTATCCCCACTACTGTGGAATCTTCTTCTCGACGGGCTACTGGCCGAATTGAACGAAGCAGGCTTCTATGCACAAGCATATGCAGACGATTTGGCTATCATGATAAGAGGCCAATTTGAAATGACTATCACAGGGCTCGTGCAATGGGCTCTCAACATTGTTCAGGAATGGTGTAACAGACATGGGCTCTCTGTCAACCGTGGCAAGACAGATCTAATGCTGTTCACTAAAAGGAGAAAAATAAGCAACTTCCATCTGCCTTCTCTCATGGGCACACGTTTGCGTCTTTCCCATACAGTAAAGTATCTCGGAGTAACCCTGGACTCCAAGCTGTCATGGAAGGATCACGTAGAAGCTCAAGCGAGGAAGGCATGTGCTTCCTAGATGTGCCTTGGATGTGCAAACGCATCTTCGGTCCAAAATGGGGAATAAGTCCGAAGATTGCTCTTTGGACATATACCACTATGGTAAAACCCCTCATAACATACGCGGCACTGGTGTGGTGGCGCTGCCAGGAGCGATCCACAATTAGGGCCCGCCTATGTCAAGTTCAAAGGCTAGCTTGCCTTGGAATTGAGCTTTCAGAACCACCCCAACGATATCAATGGAGGCCACTCTTGGGCTCACTCCCTTGCATATCGAGGTGGAACTGGAAGCAAAAAAAAGCAGCAAATAGGCTGTTCAGAAATGGAATGTGGAACGAGACTGGCTGAGGATGGGGGCACACAAAGGCCCTGGATCTTCCGGTACGGGACCGGATCATCACCCAAGCAGGAGATGACCGATGTCCCCCTATCTACAGTTTCACTATTCCATACTCAGCGGTGTTTCTCAGTCGAGAGGACTGGGAGCGAGACAAAAATCGTCTTCTGAGTCCCAAAGGTCTCGAGTGGTATACAAACGGATCTAAGACTCAGGAGGGAACTGGTGCTGGCATACACGGATGCAAACCAAGGGCTCGTGTATCGGTGCCACTTGGAAAGTATCCCAGTGTATTCCAAGCAGAAGTATATGCCATATTGGGGTGTGCAAGCGAGAACCTCAGAAGAGGTTTCGCCAATAAACACATTTATATATGTAGCGACAGTCAAGCAGCCTTGCGGGCTCTTGTGTCAATCAAAGTGACTTCAAGGCTGGTTTCAAACTGTCGGAATATTTTGACAGAACTGTGTGAACACAACTCTGTTAAACTCATATAGGTGCCAGGTCACAGAAGTGTGGAGGGCAACGAAGAGGCAGACTGATTGGCGGAGAGGAGCAACAACTCCATTCCCTGGCCCTGAGCCAGCCTTCGGTCTGCCAAGAAGTCTGATTCAATCATAGTTACGAAACTGGGCCACGATACGGTTCGGCAACTATTGGACTCAGGCCCCTGGAATGAGGCAGTCAAGGCTCCATATAAAGGGGCCCTCGACTGACTCAACCATTAAGTGGCAGCTTGGGCTCGATAGAGAAAAAATGAGATGGATAGTAGGCTTGTTAACAGGACACTGTCCTCTGAACAAACATCTTCATACAATGGGGTTGAAAGACAGCCCTATTTGTAGGATGTGTTAAAAGGAGGATGAAACCACCACTCATATCCTATGCAGTTGTGCACCCTTAGGCGCATTAAGATATAAGCATCTCCAAAGGCAATGGGCCGACAGGCCTGAGTGCTGCGGATCTCACAGATCTGCTCGCGATATAATAATAATAATAATATCAGTATTTCTTTGGGATTTCCACCAGTCCAAGAGTTTTATGTTTTTAAGAATTTCTTCGTGAAACATAATATAGGCAAAAGGCTTTGCCAGAAATTTAATAATCAGTGGAAGTAAACCACTTTCGGGATATAATTCATTAGCGGCTTCTAAAGCACGATTCTTTTCGCTTTCTGTTAATTTATGCTTTGTTTTCGTAGAGTCTAAAATGAAGGCTAGCAAATGGTATGAGCACAGAATTTATATAAATAGAAGCAGATACACATTTATAAGTGTGTTGACAGCATAGTTCAGACATGACATTTTATAGTCATCTCTTTCTTTATGACAAAAATTACTATAGCACCATCTTTATTGCAGCCACCATCATTCTGATGTGACAAATAAATGTAAATATAACCTTAATCGCCCTATTTGTAAAACATTTTGATCTGTAAATAAACCATTTTCAAATGCTGAGGAGTCAAAATATGACTTTAAATTGAATCAAATAACGTTTACATGCTGTTTCTCTAGTACGACGACAGTTTAAAGACAAAGTATGTGTCGGTCGTCAACCTATGCTGAGCTGTATACATATTTATTTTCCTAAAATTAACACTTATTTACCGTCAAAGATTAGGGAGTTAGTTCTCTAATCCTTGCTACAGCAATACAATTAATTTTAAGGGGCCATGGTTCGGAAAAAGATGTGTACTAGAGTCGAATTAAGTAGAGTGTCTTTCATTTAAAAAGCCGATTCAGAAATTTGTTTGCATCCCTTACGAATTAGAATGTAAAATGAAAATGGCTCTGCCGTATAATAATAATAAGAAATAATAAATAATAGTAGTAGGTACCTAACTAATTTACAGGAAATCATGCGGCAGTTCATTTCTTAGGATTTGAAGTAAATGGCCCCTTGGTTCATTTATATTTTGACAAATTAACCTAGACCTTTTTATTTAAAAAACATAATATACCTGCAGTGCCAAAAATAAAACTACTTACCTACCAACTGTTCTTAATTCCTACAAGGCTACAAGTAATGAATTGTCTAGTAAAATGGAGTTCTACTTGGCCACAAATTGAACTGTAAATTTGAGCATCTGCAAGGAATGTTAAGGGATAAAGGAACAAAACAATCGTTTACAATACTTACATATTTTTGTACAAAAATATTTGCACTAAACATGAAAATAATTTAAAGGTTGGTTGAGTCAAACATGAACAGCTGTTATTATTAAATAACTAGATTTAGACATATGTCTATGCTACATTCATATACCACGGCCTTGGACAGGCTGCAACAGAGACAGCGTTATCGGCAATGTTGTATCTTAGAACGAAATGGTGAGAAAAAGGTATGTTGGACATGTTGGCAACAGTATTGTATGACTTTTACACTTTATCTCTGCTTCTATTTATATAAATTCTTTGGGTATGAGGTGATACACTGGTCGTATCGGTATCTAAATATTTGCATGTGCATTAAGGTAATTTCAGTTTCGTCAAAATGCGCCTCGATTATTTTAAAGTGTTCTACGATGTCTGATAAAATTACATTTTCTTTGAAGCGTATCAAGTGCAACAGATATAGGTTTTAGTAGTGCGTATGTTGCAGAGGCCAAATGATTGTTTCGGAAGTATTTCACAACGAACGTAACATGTTCCTTAATTTCACTAATTTCCAAATCCTTACATAACAATTTTAAAATGTGTGGAGCACAACGTAAGTAATAACATTTAGTTCTGTTGACTCTTTAATTTGGTTTCTCATAGCATTCATATGGGCAGCATTATCCGTCATAAAACTACTTACTGTACAGTAGGGCGGGCGGGAAAACGAAGGAAAACATTTTTTTTTTGAAATTTGATTTGGTATAGCAAAAAAAAGTTGTAAAATAACTTTAAAAATGTCCTGTATTTTTATGAAAAATATTAAATGAAATTTGGCCGCGCCCCAATGGCCTTAAAATAAAATTTTTGTAAAATTACTGTTCTGGATATGGTATAGCCCTAAATACTTTTTAAATAATGGGTCTAAATCACCAATCAAATTTCGTAATTTTATCGTAATATTTAGCCGCGCCCCAACCTAAAAACATTTTTTACGCTTCATCCACACTTAGCCCGGTTATGGTAATATCTGCCTATTGCGTCATAGTTACGAGTGTCGACCTGTATGTATGTGATACAATGCAAGTATAATGTGTTTATTTAGTTTCACGTTAAGTGAGCCTTCTGAAACCTTGGTTGTACTGACAAATTTTATTATGAAAGTCTGCTCGTCATTATGCCACTATGGAGCGGCTACATTTATGGAAATCGATAAGTCTATCCAGAGAATTTCCAAATGAAATAAAGAAGATTATTGACAGTGTTATTAGCACAAACGCTTATTTTGGACGCCCCGAAAACATTTTGCTAACCATGATCACAGATTTTCGGAGTCATGTAAGAGAACTTGGGATATATCGCATTTTGAGGGCTAGGAATTCGAGAGATTCAAAAAATGTAAGAGTGTTTAAAATATCTGCTTTCAACTAGAATGCTAAGGACTATATCGATTTAATTGACTGGAACAAATGTACCGTAACCGAACCGCCTCTTACAATGACCATTTCTACCGACGATTTAATGACAGCACTTCAGAGCAAATCTGCCATCACTATTAAACAATTTCCATGCCACATTCAAGCTATCGAGTGATGTGTAAAGATCACCACTGAAGCTTCAGGCAAATTTTGTAGTCGTGACTCAAGAGATGGGTACATTAGCGTAAAATTTGGTGCCAGGAGTGATCTGCCATCATTTGAAAACAAAAATCTATACTACACTATAGATCCAAAAAAAGCAAAACTGAGAAATAAGTAAGTTAGATCTACGATTAGAATAAGTACAAGTAGTCGAAAAAGGGAGGAAGGGGTGGGAGGAACTTGGTAAGCACCCACCTCCTCGCGGTGAGTTCTGGGTTGAGTAATTGATAAAGTGTGTATATTATATTAAATAAAGACAATCAATACAATAATATTAAGATAGCCTATCACTTACTCAAACGAAGAGCTGCTTTTATATGTTTTAAGGGCCCTGGGGCGCGGATTAAATTTTTTATTTCTTTCATATTTTTTTTGGTTACTGTATACATTGATTCCTAACTTTTTGACGCTATAATGAAAACAATACATGACCTTGAAAATTTGGCCCTTTTAAGGCCCATGGGGCGCGGCCAAAAATTAAGCGAAAATTAAAAGAAAAATTTAGCGAACATGTCTTTATACCCTTCAACTTTTTATGACTATACCAAATTAATTTTCCGAAAAAAAATTTTTCGGCCCGCCCTACTGTACAGGTATAGTCAGTCATCATGTTTTGCATAAAATTTCCGGTTAGATAAGTATGATGAAAGGCATTTATTAATGTTACCACGAATTCCTAGGTTGTTAAGTTTATCTGATATAAGTCTACATGAAGGGTGTCAAAAGCTCTAGATAAGCCGAAAAATATTCCAATGACAATATCATTAATATCTCTTTTATCACTAATTTGTTGGATAAATTCATTAGTGGCTGTATATTACGCGGGAATTTATAATCGCGGCAAAGGACCAGTCAGCTAATGCACTGACAACAAGAGTAATTAAAATTAAGCGGCAAAAATTATAGACATGAACTACCTTAAATTCACTGATGTTAGCTTTCTTCTGGTTGGGCCCAACAATCTCCAACAATGTCCAGTGTTCAATGTTCACGAGAAGAAACACTATTATTCTTAATGTAGTAGCACTATGGTTTTAAACGCGGTTTTTGAATTGAATTATTATTATTTTTGTTTTTATTGCAAAAAAAGGTATTTGAGTTATATATTATGTTATTTCAATAATAATTCTTGTTGCTATGAGAAATTTTAAAACTTAGTTACTTAGAAACAAAACAAAAAATGCACAGTTGTGTTGTCCGAACATACCGCCCATCCAAATGACGAAGCATTTGCAATAAAAAGTTTGCTATTCCAGCGTGAAAATTTATTTATGAGTACATGATATATATTTAAATTATGAAACTAAAGCCAAGTTAACAATAACATAAAATTACTGAGGAGTTGATAAGGGACATAATTTTACTAGAGGTCTCTTAAGGACACCATTAGCCGTTCGTACAGTAGCAATACGGATCTGCCCATCAGGACCAGAATGCAATTCGACAATACGACCAAGGTGCCAAGTTAGCGGAGGAACGTTGTCCTGTTTAATTACCACAATGGTACCAATATCGGGAGGTTTCGTAGAATTTGTCCATTTGGATCGTTGCTGAAGAGTATGAAGGTACTCGTTATGCCAGCGCTTCCAAAAACCTTGCTGAATTTGTTGCAACAATTGCCATCGCGACAAACGATTTATGGGTACGGAGATTAATTCCTCGTCAGGAGGAGCTGTCAGTGAGGATAACGTTAAAAAATGACCTGGCGTTAATGCCTGTAGATCATTTGGATCACTACTGAGCTGACATATTGGTCGTGAATTTAAAACCGCTTCGATTTGGTGAAAAACAGTATTAAGTTCCTCGTAGGTCAGCACTTGATCACCAACAACTCGAGAAATGTGATGTTTGACTGACTTTACCCCTGCCTCCCACAAACCACCAAAGTGAGGAGAAGAAGGGGGATTGAAGTGCCACTTGATTTGCATGACTCCAGAGGCATTTTGTGTCAATTCAATCAATTGACGATTAGCGCCAACGAAATTAGTTCCATTGTCACTATATAGATGGGAGCACTGACCTCGACGTGCAACAAAGCGCCGTAATGCTGCTATGAACGACTCAGACGTAAGATCTGAAACAAGTTCAAGATGAAGAGCCTTAGTGGCGAGACATACAAATAAACATAGATAAGCCTTTTGAGTTTTACCACCCCTGCGTCTGCCAAAAGTAATACTAAACGGTCCAGCGAAATCTACCCCAGTGTGAAGGAACGGTTTAACTTCGGAGACCCTAGGAGTGGGCAAATCACTCATAAGAGGTGTATAGGATTTTGGATTATGTCGTGAACAACGATAGCAATGGGAAATGCAGTGATTAATTGCGCGTCTGGCCGACAAAATCCAGAATTGTTCAGCTAATAAAGCCTGAAGAGCGGTCGCACCAGGATGCAGATACTTATTATGATAATGATTAATAAGAAGCGTAGTTAATCGGTGATCTCGTGGTAACAAAATGGGATGTTTTCGCTCAAAGGATTCCTGGGAGTGGCGGAGCCTTCCGCCCACCCTGAGAATACCATCTTGATCTAAGAAAGGGGCAAGTTTGCGTATAGGCTTAGCACAAGGGCTATTTGAAGAAATTTGTTTTATTTCATTAACAAAAACTAGTTTTTGAATATGTTTTATAATGATAAGTAGTGCGTTATGTAGCTCCAAATTTACCAAAGGACCTTGAACAAAATTGATCTTGTCCTTTAAGTAGCGGGTGAATCGAACTAAATAAGCTACACTTCCTTGAGATTTTCGCAGAGAAGAGAAATGCAATAATAGATTCATTATAAAATCATGTTGTTCAATGACAATAAGAGAGATTGTATTGGCTTCTAAATCTACCTCGAAAGATGAAGTAGAAGAGGAACTATTAGGCCAAAAGTCAGGAGAAGAACTTAGCCACTTGGGACCCGCCCGCCATGCGGAACATTTCAAGAGATCACTGGGAAGAAGGTCACGCGAGGCGCAATCGGCAGGATTATCGATACCATCAATATGATACCAATTTTCTGGGGATATCTTTTCCTGAATTTGCGTGACACGATTTGCAACAAACGTCTTCCATTGATGCGGAGAAGATTTAATCCAGGTTAATACCACAGTGGAATCGGACCAAGCGTACATTTTATTAAAAGCAATGTTGACATAGGTTTCACGCATAAAATGAACTAAATCCGAAAGTAACAGTGCAGCACATAATTCAAGGCGTGGAATCGTGATGCGCTTAAGCGGAGAAACCCTGGATTTAGCGCATACCAAAAAAATGCGTACAGAGTTATCATTTTGTGTTACTCTAAAATAAACCACGCATGCATAACCAGTCATAGAAGCATCACAGAAACCATGTAGGTCACATGATTGATAATTGTCCGTTATAATGCGGCGAGGTAACTGAAGTTGAGCGAGACATGGTACTTCACGCTTGTATTGTGACCAACGGGAACAAATCTCAGCGGAAGGTACCTCATCCCAGGACAAACCTTGTGTCCAGAGAACCTGGATCAAGTGTTTGGCAAAGAGAGTAAGCGGAGCTAACAACCCAAGTGGATCAAATATGCGTGCGACTTCAGAAAGTATTGATCTTTTGGTACAACAACGTTCGATAGTTTCTATTTTGTACGTTAGGGAATCATAATTTGGATTCCAGTTTAGGCCCAATATCTTTTGAAATGAATCAGCAGTGTCAAATGACTGACAATTAGTTTGCCGTAATGATGGCGGTATAGATTCTAAGACAATATGATCATTGCTAGACCATTTCCTTAAATCAAATCCACCACTTTCAAGAAGACTTCGAAGTTGAGATTGCAAAGCAATAGCTTCTTTAGCAGATGAACAGCCCGTGACTACGTCATCCACATAAATATCGCTAAGTAACACTTTTGCAGCATAGGGAAAGTTATGTTTTTCATCTGAAGCAAGTTGTAAAAGAGTGCGAATAGCAAGATACGGAGCAGATGATACTCCATATGTAACGGTGTTTAGTTCAAATTCTTGAACAGGAGTGTTTTGAGAAAAGCGCCACAATATGCGTTGATAGGATCTGTGATCAGGTGTCACTGCAATTTGCCTATACATTTGTTTTATGTCTGCAATAAGTACAGTAGAATGTATACGAAAGCGTAGAAGTAATGAAACTATGTCTTGCTGTAATTTAGGGCCTGTTAATAATGTTTCATTTAGAGAAACATTATTAGTAGACTTCGCTGAGGCATCAAAGACGACTCGTAATTTCGTGGTAGAGCTTTCGGGTTTTAGTACGCAATGGTGTGGGATATAATAACATGAGTCTCTGTGATTAGAAACACTTTTACTACTCACAAGAGACATGTGTCCAGAATCAAGATAATCCTGCATAAAATTTGAATATTCTAATTTTAATGCAGAAGTTTTATTTAAGCGATTTTCCAAGGACAAAAAACGATGCATTGCAGTGGTAAATGACTCACCTAAAGTAGGAATCTCTCCACGAAAAGGTAAAGAAACGGTATATCTACCTGATATGTCACGAGTATGAGAATGAATAAAATGCTGTTCGCATTTAATATTCTCTGGGGAATTAAATATTTTTTCAGGTAAGCTTTCAAGTTCCCAAAACCTTTTTAATGTAGAATCAAGTTGCGAATCAAACGACAAATGAAATGAGTTTACAACAGCGGGCGTAGAAAGATGAATTTTTCCAGATAAAATCCAACCAAAGATGGTTTTCATTGCGATTGGTTCGCCAGGACGACCATATTTAATAGCGGGTTGTATTATTTGTGAGTAGACATCAGCGCCAAGCAATATGTCTATTTCACTAGGTTTCCTATAATCAGGATCAGCGAGTGGCAGGTTTTCTAAATGATTATAACCTTGAGTGGTAATGTGACTAGACGGAATATCATTGCAGATAACTGGCAAGACCATTGCCTGTATAATGAAACTGGGATGGTGTCTAAACAGCGGAGTTACTTGACACATAGTCATGCCAGTACAAGCGGGTGAAGAAGTGCAACCAATTCCTTGAATAGGAAGAGAACATTGAGTGAGCGGTAGATTAAGTCTGTTTAGACATCTTTCAGTAATTATTGAAATTTGACTGCCATTGTCAATAAGAGCACGACATGTTTGAAAGTTACCTTTAGCATCACAGATAGATACCAAAGCAGTAGACAAAAGAACTGTAACTGGGGCAAGAGCACTAGCAACAACTTGAGGTGTGTCAGCAGCGGAACCATTATCGGTAGAATTGAAAGTCCCAGTTGCTTCGCGTGGAAAATGTAGCAGCGTATGATGGCGTTTTTGACATATGCGACAAGTAGATTGGGAAGCACAAGTCGAGAAACTGTGTGTTCCAAAACAATTTACGCAACGTTTACCTTCTTTAATAAAGTTATACCGATCTTGGGGTGACTTACTTGAAAATGAATCGCATTTAAAAATAGAATGATTAGCCTTGCAAACAAAGCAAGGTGTTTCATGAGACTTTGTAACAGCCGTTGCTAAACCAACATTGTTTTGAGAAGATGTGTCCACCACAAGGGATTGTTGTTTGGATTTTATGGAAGACTGCGTATATTGTTTTTGAGAAAATGATCGACCAAATCTTTCATTATTAGGGCTTGAATGCTGAGAAGCATTAGAACAAAGATGTGATGTCATAGTACTAGATTCCAAAGCTTTACATTGATCGGTCAAGAATTTGCTTAACTGCTCATATGTGGGCATTTCCGTATCGCTATAACGCATTTCAAAATGTTTTCTAGTACTGGGATCAATCTTCTGCATTAACCAATTAAATAAAGTAAAATTCCACAAGTCAACATTATATTTGTTAAGCGCGGAAATATTTTCTGAAAATATATTCAAGAGAGTACGAAGAGAACTTGCGGAATCCGCTTTAGCTTTCGGTGAATTGAGAATATTTCCCCAGTATGTCGAAATAAGTAAGCGTTTGTCATCATATCTTGTTTCTAGAGATTTAAATGCAATATGATAATTATCAGATTTGAATGGCAATTGCTTAACTAGTTTTAGAGGTTCATCAGACAGGGCACTTACTAAATATTGGAATTTATCTATGTCTGACAGTTTTGTACTACTGTGTATTAATGATATAAATAGGTCATGAAATGAAGTCCAATCAATAGGATTCCCTGAAAATTTAGGTATGGGAATTTCTGGTAGACGAACATTATTTTGATGATTTTCAACATTAATTTTTTGATTTGCATTAACAACTGACTTCATATTGGTTAATTGTATATTAACAGTTTGAATGTTATCGTACAAATCGTCTATTTCTTCTACCATTGAATTCAGTTGGTCCAAATTTTCAGTAGAAAGTTGACTTAATTTTAGCAATTTACGCTGTTCCTGAAAATCCTCGTAAATGAGGTTAGATCTTTTAAATTTTGCATAAAACATAGAGTGTGTTGAAGTATCTGTCATGACATTAGATGAATATTCTGACACAGCGGTCAATTTTTTATTTACTATATTACATTCTCTTACGAAGTCCTCAAATTTCATTTTGTAAGAATTGATAGGCTCGTCAATATATTATTAATTATAAACAAAATTGCAAATTGATTTTATTAATCAGTACTCACAAATAGAAATTATTTCTCACTAAGAAAATAAATATGTTAGCGGCAGGTTCAGAAAAATACAACTAGTGTGCTAGTGTCAAATTAAATTTATTCGAGAAATGTCAGTTTTGAAGTAATTTATGAAAATGATTTGAAAATGGACAAGAGGTAAAACTGGTTCTGTTATCTTTTAAAATATCGGCATCAAAGGACCAAAATGTATATTACGCGGGAATTTATAATCGCGGCAAAGGACCAGTCAGCTAATGCACTGACAACAAGAGTAATTAAAATTAAGCGGCAAAAATTATAGACATGAACTACCTTAAATTCACTGATGTTAGCTTTCTTCTGGTTGGGCCCAACAATCTCCAACAATGTCCAGTGTTCAATGTTCACGAGAAGAAACACTATTATTCTTAATGTAGTAGCACTATGGTTTTAAACGCGGTTTTTGAATTGAATTATTATTATTTTTGTTTTTATTGCAAAAAAAGGTATTTGAGTTATATATTATGTTATTTCAATAATAATTCTTGTTGCTATGAGAAATTTTAAAACTTAGTTACTTAGAAACAAAACAAAAAATGCACAGTTGTGTTGTCCGAACAGTGGCAGTTTCAGTTGAACGAGACTTTCTAAAACCATGCTGACAATCAGTTAACAATTTATAGGTTTTTAAATACTCATGAATTTTCTGAGAAATTACAGTTTCTATAATTTTAGATATTACACTAAGTAATCCAATAGGACGATAATTTTCTATATTTAGTGAGCAACCTTTCTTGGGTAATGGGATCCATACAGCCAATTTTAGTGCATCTGAAAATTCTTCATGTAGCAGGCATAAGTTTATTAGGTGTACAATAGGTTCAGACAGAATCTCTCGACAGCTTTTTAATAATTTAATTGATACTTCATCGTCTCCAGTAGATTTTTTTGTTATGAGGGTTGGTGATTACTGTTTGAACATCTTGTTTTGTTACAGGAGTGAAAAACATATTTGAGGTAGCATTCTTGGATGCTGTACAGTTCTCAGATAGGTTTCCATGGAAATGATTGTATAGTCTATCTGTAACAGTAGTTGGAAAAATGGACATTCTTGTGGTTCGGACATGGAGTATTCTCCACCACTTTCAGAGTAATTACATGTGAATTTTGATTTTGATTGGAAAACCCGCCCCATTGTCTTCGGACAAAAAACTATCATAGAAAGAGTCCATTTTGATCCTAAATTTAAAACATTTTAGAAAGAAAAAAATTTGTCCTGCCAGGGGCCAAAAACGAGCCTTGTCTACCCACCTCCTTTGAATTTTGAATTTGATTTCAAATGAAGTAAATAGTATGTACTATCAACGCAACATAAAATCAATGAGAAAAGTTTTCGTTGGAAACTAAGCTTTAGTATAATGTACTAAACTATAACTATGTATAATGCATAACATAATTACAAAACTAAGCTGCACATAATTTATATTTCTATAGTTAAACTAATAAAAAATTATGAAATATGCGCATTTGTAATCCAATATGTCTAACAGCTAATTCATTTTAGAGATGTGAAATTCCACAAAAAGGAGAAATAATATGTCATGAAGAAAACACTAATAATTCTTTCTTAGTGAAAAAACCTACTAAGGAGATGATGCCACTTCCAGAATCAAACAAGGTAAAAAAATGTTTTGCATGTTTTATTGACTGATACATAGGAACAATGACTGTAACGTTTAATTTTATTTTAATTTTAGGAGAAAATTAAAGGACAAAAATATAAAATCTACAAAGATTTCTGTCCGTTCTGTGAAAAAGAGGTTTCACATTTTGTGAGACACCTGAGCAGATGGCATTCTTCTGAAAGCGAGGTAGAACGAATATTGTCTCTAATGGATATAACAGAAAAAAAGATTGGATATTCAGACTTGAGGAAAAGGGGAAACTTTATCCGTAATCGAACAAGTAACATTACATTAAGACCTGTTAAAACATTGAAGTCGGGAAGTGCCACATCAACAGCTGAAGACATCGTATTTTGCAAACACTGTCTAGGGTGTTACAGAAAGGAAAGTCTATACAGACACACAAGAAGATGTTTCCAACGAAACAGACACTCTTTCCAGAGGGTCAGTCAAACAACTTCATTATTGACTCTTCCTAAACATAGCCAACTATTAAACAATGAACTATTTTCTCATATGCTAGCGGATGATATATTATTCATTGCAAAAAAAGATCCCCTTATTTGTCAATATGCTTACTTATATATGAAGGGTCGAGGTAGTAAAGGGTGTACTTATTATGTTAAACAGAATATTACACAACTGGCAAAATTATTGAAATTTGCACAAGAACAAGATAGTAATATCAAACTATTTACTGATATATTGCGCCCAGGTTATTTTACTTCAAAAACCCAATACTGATAAACAACGAGAAGATGTGTACATATTGAAAAATTTTATAGTAACGCAATGGTAACACAAAGTTTTGGTTCAGTTTCGTCGAAATGCGCCTCGATTATTTTAAAGTGTTCTACGATGTCTGATAAAATTGCATTTTCTTTGAAGCGTATCAAGTGCAACAGATATAGGTTTTAGTAGTGCGTATGTTGCAGAGGCCAAATGATTGTTTCGGAAGTATTTCACAACGAACGTAACATGTTCCTTAATTTCACTAATTTCCAAATCCTTACATAACAATTTTAAAATGTGTGGAGCACAACGTAAGTAATAACATTTAGTTCTGTTGACTCTCTAGTTTGGTTTCTCATAGCATTCATATGGGCAGCATTATCCGTCATAAAACTACTTACTGTACAGGTATAGTCAGTCATCATGTTTTGCATAAAATTTCCGGTTAGATAAGTATGATGAAAGGCATTTATTAATGTTACCACGAATTCCTAGGTTGTTAAGTTTATCTGATATAAGTCTACATGAAGGGTGTCAAAAGCTCTAGATAAGCCGAAAAATATTCCAATGACAATATCATTAATATCCCTTTTATCACTAATTTGTTGGATAAATTCATTAGTGGCAGTTTCAGTTGAACGAGACTTTCTAAAACCATGCTGACAATCAGTTAACAATTTATAGGTTTTTAAATACTCATGAATTTTCTGAGAAATTACAGTTTCAATAATTTTAGATATTACACTAAGTAATCCAATAGGACGATAATTTTCTATATTTAGAGAGCAACCTTTCTTGGGTAATGGGATCCATACAGCCAATTTTAGTGCATCTGAAAATTCTTCATGTAGCAGGCATAAGTTTATTAGGTGTACAATAGGTTCAGACAGAATCTCTCGACAGCTTTTTAATAATTTAATTGATACTTCATCGTCTCCAGTAGATTTTTTTGTTATGAGGGTTGGTGATTACTGTTTGAACATCTTGTTTTGTTACAGGAGTGAAAAACATATTTGAGGTAGCATTCTTGGATGCTGTACAGTTCTCAGATAGGTTTCCATGGAAATGATTGTATAGTCTATCTGTAACAGTAGTTGGAAAAATGGACATTCTTGTGGTTCGGACATGGAGTATTCTCCACCACTTTCAGAGTAATTACATGTGAATTTTGATTTTGATTGGAAAAACCGCCCCATTGTCTTCGGACAAAAAACTATAATAGAAAGAGTCCATTTTGATCCTAAATTTTTTATAAGTTAAAACATTTTAGAAAGAAAAAAATTTGTCCTGCCAGGGGCCAAAAACGAGCCTTGCCTACCCACCTCCTTTGAATTTTGAATTTGATTTCAAATGAAGTAAATAGTATGTACTATCAACGCAACATAAAATCAATGAGAAAAGTTTTCGTTGGAAACTAAGCTTTAGTATAATGTACTAAACTATAACTATGTATAATGCATAACATAATTACAAAACTAAGCTGCACATAATTTACATTTCTATAGTTAAACTAATAAAAAATTATCAAATATGCGCATTTATAATCCAATATGTCTAACAGCTAATTCATTTTAGAGATGTGAAATTCCACAAAAAGGAGAAATAATATGTCACGAAGAAAACACTAATAATTCTTTCTTAGTGAAAAAACCTACTAAGGAGATGATGCCACTTCCAGAATCAAACAAGGTAAAAAAATGTTTTGCATGTTTTATTGACTGATACCTTTGATTTTATACTACTTAGATTGGCCACCAATGTAAACAGTTTTTCGACAACTTTTGGAGGTGAATAACAGAGGGAGCGCTTGTAACCTCGGTATGAATTATCTTCGACGTACGTTGCAATTCTGCAGCCAACTGAAGGCACGTCATGACTTACTTCAGTCTTTGCTAAAAGGCGGAACCACACGGAACCGTTAGTGAAGGCTTTGATTGAAAATCAAAGGTGAAGCGCGGAAATAAATCGACTCAAATTTCCTTGGACAATATTTCGAGGATTAAAAAACAATTTTTACTCGGCAATTACTTTTAAATTGTAAATATTTCTTATTTATAATTTATTTTAGTTTCTAAAATAGAAAAACATGACGTTCAAAATGAAATAAATTTTTAAATAAATATGTATAAGGCGTCGTTTGGGAAACATATATTTTTTAATTACATCTTATTATTATATACACTTTTGCGAAATTTTATATTTATTTTTGTTCTGAATATATAATAAATTAACATTTTTTAATTTTTTTACTTCTACTGAACCGATTCTTATGAAACTTTTCACACATAGGTACGTATAGTTCCGGTGACAATTGATTTTGAACACTTTCATGTAAGTAACAAAAATTCAAGATGGCTGTTTCAAAATGGTGAACCAACTTTGTCATTTATAGTCCAATTTGACTCACAGTCGACATCTCAGGGTTTTCAGAGTCGTTAATTACAAATTTTTGGTAAAAATTCAGAAATCAAAATGGCGGTGTCAAGATGGCAGACAAATTTTATCATTTTTAGCCGGATTCGACTCAATGTCTATATTTGGGGGGTTTTCAGGGTCGCGAATTACAAATCTTTTGTCGGAATTCAAAAATCAAAATGACGGCGCCAAGATGGCACACAAATTTTATCATTTTTAGTCCAATTCGACTCAATCCCAATGAACAATTTTTGTTTTGTAAAGGTAGTCTGAATATCACCATCACCGAATTATAAAAACTTCAGTAATGTATATTTTCCGTGAAAACTTTTCAATTACCACTTTATACCACTTAAAGAGCTTAAATGGCGCGCTCTATAAGGGTCACCATTACCCATCTCCAAGTTTTATAGTAAGAAGTAATAGAAATGTAACTGTTACTATTATAAACTTGCTTACAAACTTTAAATACAGAACCTCTCCTTCTCGCTCTTTCTTTCACCACAAACCTCTTTCTCTTTCTTTAGTTGATGATGATGATGAAATTATTACATCTTTCTTTCTAACAATATGGAGACTTTTACTCTGTGTATGAAATATACGTACTTCAATTAGAAATGTATTATACTTGACTTTTATGGCAAATATGCCTCTGAAATTTTCATGCAAATGCATTTTTACTGTAAAATTGACATTTGTACCTCGAAAAAATAAAGGCGCTACCGAAATTATATATATATTTAAAAATTTTAACTAAAAATTTTTTTTTAAATTTCTCACATTCGATTCTTCCTAGAAAACTGCACTTTTTAACTTATGGTACATATTTATATTTACATAAAATGTAGTATCAGCTGAGTATATCGAATATTCAACCTGTTTTTCAACAGTTTTCTTAAAAGTATCAATATGGCGTCAACTGACAGGATCGAAAATACGGCATCCATATTGAAAATACCAAAAGGACACTATAAATCTAAAAAGAAACTTCTAGGATTCTTATAGAACTTCTGTGCCTCTATATAACCAAGAATGTGGTGGTTGGATTTTTCCCTGAACATTTCAGGGGTGGACTTGAATACATTTATCAATATCTAATAAAATTTATCAAAATTCAATTAATTTATTAAAGCGTTTCCACAAAAATATGTAACGTCAGCGGTCCTTCTACAAATATAACTTTATGGCTTGACGAATCATATGACAACGCGATGAAATATTGGTAATACTCATTAAAATGGCAGAAAAATCGTCGACCTTTTCCTGGACGCTCACAAACAGAAAGCCAGATATGCTGCAATTTCAAATGCTATTAAAGTGTGTATTCATTTATAGATTGATGTCCAGGTTTACCTACTTATAGGTATTTACGTATAGTAAAGACAGTGGTTTAGGTGTGATTTTAAAGTGCAGCTTTTAAATTGCGTTAGTCCCTGGTTATTTTAGATATTCATTGTTATTAAGTTTTGTGAATTATTTAATCTTTATTCTTATCTCGATTATTACTTTGGGGTAAAAGTAACTTAGATATAATTAAATAGCAGTAGAACGAAATCCGGCCCTGCAATGACCATGAAAATTCAGACTCTGAACGCTAATTATAAGTTGAATTTTCAACCTGTAAAAATCAACAATATTAAAAAATGTGTATACTATATGAAAGTTTATGAATGTCTCACTGATTCTAGTTTAGAAATGAGAATAAAAACATTAAAAAGGAGAATAAACTTACAAAAACGTAGAATTTGCGGTTATGTTAACAATTATTGTTGTTATTGTGAGACGAGGAAGTTTTATATTCATCAGAGCCAACCCCTATATAGGAATTGTAAACTTTTAGTTTTATAAATTTGTGACTACAACTTCTATAAAAACTCTTTATATAAATTATAGTAACAGTTACTAAAAGTTGTATAAGTCTGTGATGGAAATGTTTCCGTTGCCGTTTTATATAACCTAAGGTTTTAAAACTTTTAGTAATTTTACATACCTACTATGCAACTTCGCAACTCTTTAGTAATCTTATAAACCATTTTTATAAACTCACAATCTTAATAAACCACTTATAAAAATAACAGTTACTTTAAGTGAGCAAAATTGTTCATTGGGATGTCTATATTTGGGGGGTTTTCGTAGTGGCGAATTATACAAATTCAGAAATCAAAATGGCGGCGGACAAATTTTATTAATTAACACGTTTTAAGTAGACCTGTGTGTAACTATGTAACTAATATACGATTCAAATGTGTTGACCCCTCACTTTAACCCAGGCGCGGATTTAGAGGGGGGCGAAGGGAGTGTCGCCCCTCCCTGGAGCAAAGTTCAGATAAGAAAACCTGATATAAAAATAAATTTATTTTAATGCATTTATTTTATTTTTACCTATTAAATAATTGCCGCCGCCCCCTCTCAACAAAATGCTGGATCCGCGTCTGCTTTAACCGCGAATATCTCAGAAATGAAGGAGCAGAAAAATTTTTAAAAATTATGTATTTATTATGAGTATTCTAAATCAACAACTGAAATTTAAATAATGTACATTGGACACTTTTGAAGTTCTGCTAAGTTATATTGAAAAATGTCCTACTTCTTAAAGAAATTTTGACTATACCAGTTTTTAATCCTTTAAAATATGCATACTTTGTAAATAATATTTTAGGCGTCGATAAAGTACGGCATTTTTTGTAGGGGAACATTTTTTCAGAATTCGTTTATTCTAAAATTTTGCAGATATTCTCAAAAACATGAGGTCATGTTTATTTGGTTATTTATCAATGTATTTTAAAAAATTTGTTAAAATAGCTAATTATATAAAATGTAAGCATTTTCAGAAAAAAGAATTAGTATATATCAAATATTAATTTAGTTATCAAGCATAAAGGATAATATCATTCCAAGTTTGCACTAATATTTTATTTATTACGTTTGATAATTAAATTAATGTTTGATAATATATACCAATTATTTTTTCTGAAACTGCTTACATTTTACATAATTAACTATTTTAACAAACATTTTTTAAATACATTGATAAATAGCCGAATAAACATGACGTCACACTTTTGAGAATAACTGCAAAATTTTAGAAAAAAAATTATGAAAAAATTTCTTCATACAAAAAAATGCCCTGCTCTATCGGTGTCTAAAATATTATTTATTTATTTATTTATTTAAATACAACCACCCAACAGGTAACCAATTACAGGGTGAGAAGTTAGATAGTAGGCATATTTTTTAAGATTTAATGGACTTAAAACTGGTATGGTCAAAATTTCCTTAAAAACTAGGACATTTTTCAATATAACTTAACAGAACTTCAAAAGTGTTCAATGTACATTATTCAAATTTCAGTGACTGCGTTAGAATAGACTCATAATGAACACATAATTTTTTCAATTTTTTCTACTCCTACGTTTCTGAGATATTCGCGGTTAAAGTGAGGAGTCAATACATTTGAATCGTATATTATATCAAAATGTTCTTTCTAAAATAAGACGAAAAAGTTAAAAACAAAAATAGGTAAAAAAACTTTTAAGTTAAATGGTTTTATTTTAAATTATCAGTTGTACTAAAACCTACAAAATAATTAGGACACAAACCTGGACCTTCTTGAGATTCTGACGTCTGGTAATAAATCAACTAAAATAAAAACGTGTGGCGCATAAAAAGCTGTATAACGACTGATGTATAATTAAATAAGAAAAATGTCTAAAATGTGAATTCGACATCGAATGATTAATCCGAATATTCTTGTCATCCGATTCCGGACAAACCAAGTATCGAAATCATCCGAATATCTTCATCGCTAATAAAATTGGTTTGGCGATATAATTAATAACCGTAAGACACGTGACCACAAAATGTATGCAACCCACTAAACACCATTGGCGCGTCTGTTTAACAAAAATCCCTAAATCCAGTGGCGTCGACTTGAAAGTGTGGCGTTGAAAAGAAGGTTTTAAGTTGCCCAAGTTTTCAAGTAGGCCACCCTACTAGCGACGTGGTTAGCGTCACTGGTTTCACCTGGCTAACACAGTAAAGATACGGAGACCAAAAGGGCGTTGAGTTCAAGGCTTGGGCGCCATTGATTACTGAGTGTAATCAAGGAAAATTAAAGATAAAGACAAAGATAAACAAAAGACAAATGTTACATATGTACAATAGAACTATATTACAAAATATTATATTACAAAAAAATATGAGCTATCACAGCATCAGCGATACTGTATAGCAAAATATTAAACCTAAATATGTACAAGATAAACTATATTACTAGATACTCTATGTTACAAGTTGCTCAACAGCAAGATAAACTTGAGGTGTTTACGAGACAAAAAAAATATATTACAAAAGATACATCTCGCAAATTTACCTCGATACTAAAAAATCATATATTACAACAAAATATGAACATTTACGAGATTTAAACCGAACTATATTACAAAGGTATCTCGCAAATGATCCAACAAAAAAACTATTTACAGCACTAGATATACTAAAGTGCAACACAAAAAAAATATATTACAAAGTAAGGCCTGGGGCTACTTGAGAATATTACGAGACAAAATAACTATATTACAACAAAAATGTCTCGTAACGGTTTCTCAATACTCACAAAACATATATTACAACAAAATGCCCCATGGTTTTACCACATCAACTCTATATATACTCGTTACACAAAATGCACCATGACTATTACCATATATAACCAAACAAATGTGCATACACGATACTACGATGGAAAATTTCAACAATGAATCAAGATAAAGGTAACTGTGAATTAAAATATATTACAACGAATTCACAAAACAAAATCTTACAAAAGACGCTTGATTCTACGATTTAAACTTAAGGTGGCCATATTTATGTGCTAAATTGTGGGTATAATCACATGATTTTAAAGCGAGCTATTTTTAAAAGTATAGGTCATATTTATAAAAGTTGCACATAAACGGAAACTAGAATCTTTAACTCAGGAAACGTGTGCTTTTATATTGTTAAAAAGTAATATTTTCATAGATAAAAAAAATGCTTAACATGTACCTTAGAAACGATGTCAGCTCGCCACTTCAATTGCACTAGTTAAAATCAAAAATAGGGAAAACCAATACAGACAAGTCCTAACTTAAACATTCACCCATATTATGAAACAAGAAAAAGTCTCATTAGACCCTTCATGTATTAGAAAGCTCGAATTAAATTTTGCGGTGCACTTTTCACATGTTTACTGATATTCTGACATATTTATTTGGAATAGAATGAAATTTTATAAGATTTCTTCAGCTAAAAGTTCTTGTCTTAGTTCGGTTACTGTCTCATAGATGACGCAAAAGAAAAAGGTTATTATCTGAATTTTATATTTTTATATAGGGTGGACAAAAAAAATCAATAAAATGGATCCAATATAAATCGATATAATCGTTAATAATAATTATTCCCCACAGTTATTTTTTTAAAACATCTGCTCTAAAAAAGTAAAATTTCACATTTATTCTTGGTTTTAAATATTTATTAAGTTTTAAAGGTTTGTAGCTGTTCTGCATTTACAAATGTGAAATTTGAAAATGTATAGGCTCTTTAGGAAACTTCCGATGTTTAATAATACCTACAATAATGACATACTGTTTATGTTTTCGTGCACTAACGTAAATTTCTTTATTTTGGATGAATTACGGTAAAAATATATTATTTTAACATGGACAAAAAACGGTTGTCTGTTTATACTTATATTGAATGCAACCGCTATTAGGATAAATTGTTTTGGTAAATGTTCGAGAAGTAAAGAAATCTGATGAGCTAAAAACCTTGTGCGGTAGAGTTGTGAAATCCCATTTCTTTACTGACTTAATGTTACCGAAGGTAACTAACTATACTTGTTGTATTCGTGAAACAAGCATTCGCTCCGGCATTTATTCGATTTTTCATGTTTCAGATTATATCGATTACAAGAATTAATATATTTCAATTCTGTCGATCTGTTAGCGCTATATTTATAAAACTATTTTATGAAAAAACATAACATTTCGTTATAATAACTGACAAGAATCAAACCAAATAATACTTTATACACAGGGTGGACACCAAAACATAAAAGAAATGTCACAGGGAAGCATAATGAGTATACCTAAGTGGAATATAGTTGACGCTCTTTAAGAAAGAGAACCTGTTATAACTTTAAAACTAGATAAAGTATACAATGTGGTAAAAGAAGAAAATAATAATCTCCAGAATAATTAATAAGTAAAAAGTGCCAAATATATTATACAATATTATATTATCTGTACATATTTATAGAATATCTTACTAGGATACAAAGTATATATGACGTACTAGGTAGGTACTGATAATATTAATGAAATTGTAATAACAGTATCACTAATATCACACAAGAAAACAAGCAAGGGCCGCTTTATCAATGCGAGGTTATCAGGTTATCCTATAGTTAAAGCACAGTTTGAAATAATACTGTAGGGTCACTTCCTCTGACAGTGATAGCCTCACTCCTGCTATCGACGCGTGAACTAACTCGCTAGGGGAAGTGTCCTACTATAGTATTAAACTATTATTTCACTATAGGATGACACTACTTATCCACGCATTGATAAATCGGCCCTCACACATCTACACATCTTCAGTACAGAACAGAAGGTTTTATTATTCAGTGACAATCACGATTTCACAGATGACAGATTGATCGACGAAAACAACAATATTCTTAATCATATCTCCTTTTTTTTATGTTTTGTCAAAAGTGATGGGTTATAATAATTATTTAGAATATATAGCATATTGTGCGAAAGTGCAGAATAATGCAAATTTCTTACGAGTTGTGGTACGAGCGTTATTACAATAAACTCTGTACAAAAGCATGTTTTTGAGGTAGCCGTAGAACAAGTAATTGAACCTCTGTGCATATAACTGACGTCAGTCATCCATAATATAGGTCAACATTGTACTGTTCTCAGTGACTTGGTTTTCGTTACATAAAAATTCAAATTTCATATATTTAAGAATCCTCTTTTGTGACTTTTTTTTATTATAGTGTAAAACTTAACTTTAATTTTTCCTGATTTGAATCAAATTTTACTCACATATACAACATGTTAGGATCTACTTATGACTATATGTACTGAAAAAATTGAAAAAGCATATTAAGCATTATTTATTCGTAAATTTTACTAATGTAACCTGAACTGTCAAGTAATTGAGAAGTAGTTTGTAAATTTATTTTTGCTTTTTGCGTATTCTGAAAATTCTACAATCAATATCTTAAATTTCATGAAACTTTGGATTTAATCATTTTGTGTAGTTCTAAACAATTTTCATTAATTTTTTTTTTTTAGTTTTTTCAGTTTATTATTTAGAAATTTTGTTCAAATTGGATAAAATTTAAAAAGTTTACAAGGTGCTATAATACTATTATGGCAAAATAATTAAACCATTTTTAAAATTTATGCATCTTCCATCTTTAAAGTATGTATAATTTATGAAATTTTCATAATATTTATTATTCAAATAAATTTACAAATACTATATAGTGTAGTAACTTGTATTGTGTCTTCCCGTAGCCATTTTGTGCAGGTTATTTAAAACATACTTAAATTAAGCTTAAGGTGGCCATTCCCTAGAAAGAGACCTCCAATGGGGAAATATTCATTATTTTTGGCCATAACTTTTTTTTCTTAGTACGTATATTTATTAAAATTATAAGAGCACCTAAGTAGAACCATAACAAGACTGTTACTATGAATTTTCACTCAATAATTTCCACAGTTTGCAAAATAGCTAGATTTAAATTTAAGAATTATGTCAATCTCCCTATTTCGTAGTTTTGAATCTAGCTATTTTGCAAACTACTGAAATTATTGAGTGAATATTCATAGTAATAGTCTTGTTATAGTTTTACTTAGGTACTCTTATAGTTTTTTAAAATATATGTACTAAGATATAAAAGTTATGAGCAAGAATAATAGATATATCTCTATCGGATGTCGCTTTCTATGGAATGGCCACCTTAAATGAAGTACTAAGATGTGTTATGTCTTCATTTTAATCTTAATTTTTTACCTTGAATTTATGGTCATGTGTCAATATTACTGATTTTTTGCGTTTATCTTTATCTATTGTACAGACTATGAACATATTAGTTTGTAAAAATTAAAGTGGCTTGAAAGAGTTTCTATCTTACTACTATCCCATAGAGGCGACCGATATTTTTTTAGGGAGTTTTCAATAGAAATGTTTGAAAAAATTACACTCTCATCCGCTTTTCATGAGTAGGTACACCAATATATATTTCACGAATTAGGAGCGGGATTTATTTCAAATTTAGGCGGTACGTGCAGACTGAAAATGTGATTGCATTGAAGTAGTAACCTTTGATATCGCTCATTACAGGAAAATTTGAAGAAAAAATATTAGCGACTTTTTTATAGAAATTCTTATTTTAGATTTGTATTCACTACCATCAAAAACCCATTTTCACCAAATTTGAACAAAATATATACTGGCTTCTCAATAGGTGGCCAAATAAAGGGACATGGGATGGGGAAATCATTTTTGGCCATAACATTCTTTCGTACTATAGGTACGTATATTTAAAAAAAAACATAAGAATATTACTATGGCTGTTCATTCAGTAACTTCACTCAACTGGTTATTTTTATACTTAGGTAATATTATAGTTCATTTTTAAATATACGTTACCAAGTAAAAAAGTTATTGCCAAAAATAATAAATATTTATGTATGGGATGTCCCTCTCTTGACCATCGTCATCTTATTAGATTTCATACAAATAATTGGTCTAAACCGTAGTCCAATGAATATGTTTGAAATACTTTGGGGTTTCTTTCAGTATATATTTTTTTACATTATAAAATTTTTTAATGATTTCCAAGGGGATTTTTTAAGGAAAAAAAAACTTTATTTATACAGGGCGGTCGTTCTAAAAAAATATTAACTACGAAACGACATATGAGAATAATAATCGGAATGTAGGTATCACTATTATTACAAAGGAAACCTGATAACTTTTGGCCAAGAAAATATACAGAGTGGTCATCCGACAGCAAAAATTCAATATTAAATAAAAGGTGACAATTCTGTTAACTATATGCCAAATATTATTGCCATCTGTCACATTTTTCGTTGTACATGCACGTAGTGGAGTGGAAAATTGTCAGTTTCTCTTTTTTTACGATGACATGAAATGTGGAAATTTTAAATTTGAGCGAAAAAAATTTTTTTCATTATTTATTCCCTTTAGACGGTCCACCCTGTATATTTTTGTTCGAGTCTTATTACAGTAGATATTATAAATAAATTGTAATATAATAGATATATGTAATAATATAATAATTATAAATGCCAATATTTCACATGAAAGCTCTTCTGGATCCAGAATAACATTCAAATGTACCTTTGACCTATAAATTAAAATCCAGTAAAATAATGAGAAATATGTTTCGACCCAAGGGTTTCGATATGGAAGGGGGGAAAGGGGATCGGCATGCGGTTAAAAGCAGGTAGATGTTTTTGTTGTTTACATTATTTCGATTTGGAACACTTGTTATTTGGATTGCTCAAGCGAAGTAATGCTTACAACTGGATTAGTTTATAGGATTCCTTATTCAATTTTCAAGAATAAACAGCTATAATAAATGATTCGTCCGCTACCCGCTAGGTACCACCACTTAACGGATGGTTAACGACTACCCTTTTCTATGAGGTTGTCGAGGTTGTTCTCTTTTGCGAACATGGCGCCCTTAAGATACTTGGCTTTATGAACCAAAACTAGGTACATTGCTTTCATGAAGCGAGAACTACTATAAGTGAAAATAATCCCTCTTATGTGAGATAATAATCAAAAGTACTTATCTTTTATTTTAAAAGTCCTGGTGAGAGAAATTCCTAAGTGCGCTCCTGTTCTGGGATGAATACGGATTTATGTAGGCTGATGTTGGGTACCTCCATTTTGCTGACTTGGAATGATTTATAAAATATAAATGATACATAAAACATTCATTAGTTGTGTATTAGGTAGAATTTAATTATTTTATTTTCCTATATAAATATAAAGATTATATTTGTTTCTGCACCTCTACCACCTAACTATAAGCATTAAATTTAATTCTTGCAAAAAAAATAAAGATAATAAACATCAAATTAAGAAGGTGTTTGATATCTCTTATCAACTATAATGAGATTGTCACGGTCCCTGATTTCACCATTGACCATCAAAGTTTTTATGTATTTATATCTTTATAAAACGATGTTTTATAGAGATTTTTATACATATATTGATAAATTGAAATATCTAACAGTAAGCTTAAAATGGCAGTTTTTAATAGGCAACAAAATAATTTAAATGATAAATTAAATAGTTGATTGTATGAACATTATTAATATCGACTATATAATGTTCTAGCGAATTATCTATAAATACTTTATTATTTGAATGGCTAGAAGTACTTTGTGAAACATTTTCTTTATAGGATTTTGCAAACAGTGGAAATAACAGCTATATATGAGAACTAAAGGAAAAACTATATATAAAAATATTAATGAAATCTTTGCATTCTTTCGATAACCTGACTTCTGGTTATGCATGAGCAAGTAAAATTCTGATTTGCCATTCTCATTTTAACACTAGCATCCAACCTAGTCCCCTACGGCTAAGCAGGCTAAACTAGTATCTACATGATCCCCTACGATATGTAAATTCAGTTAAAAATGAGAACAAAGGCCTGAAATTAATTTATTTACGTACCTTGTCTTTAAAAATTTTTTCATTCTAATGAATTACATTTTCATAAAATCTCATTCAGTTTCTTGGAAATGCTTAGCCTTTGAAACGTTTTTCGTCCTTATTGTCGACTCATCAGAAAAGCCTAAAGCCACTCATAACGATGTTCCATGCAAAACTAAGACATTTTCTATGAATGGTGTAAAATAATTATAATTGACATTGACTGATAAAAAACAACAGATATTCACCTATCTATTAGCTAACTAGTATTGGAGCCTATATACTCTATGCATGTTTAAAAGTGAATTATTTATTATTTGTTTGCTCATAGTAATGAAACATTTTCTTTATAGGATTTTGCAAACAGTGGAAAGAACAGCTATCTATGAGAACTAAAGGAAAAACTATATATAAAAATTTTAATGAAATCTTTGCATTCTTTCGATAACCTGACTTCTGGTTATGCATGAACAAGTAAAATTCTGATTTGCCATTCTCATTTTAACACTAGCATCCAACCTAGTCCCCTACGGCTAAGCAGGCTAAACTAGTATCTACATGATCCCCTACGATATGTAAATTCAGTTAAAAATGAGAACAAAGGCCTGAAATTAATTTATTTACGTACCTTGTCTTTAAAAATTTTTTCATTCTAATGAATTACATTTTCATAAAATCTCATTCAGTTTCTTGGAAATGCTTAGCCTTTGAAACGTTTTTCGTCCTTATTGTCGACTCATCAGAAAAGCCTAAAGCCACTCATAACGATGTTCCATGCAAAACTAAGACATTTTCTATGAATGGTGTAAAATAATTATAATTGACATTGATTGATAAAAAACAACAGATATTCACCTATCTATTAGCTAACTAGTATTGGAGCCTATATACTCTATGCATGTTTAAAAGTGAATTATTTATTATTTGTTTGCTCATAGTAATGAAACATTTTCTTTATAGGATTTTGGAAACAGTGGAAAGAACAGCTATCTATGAGAACTAAAGGAAAAACTATATATAAAAATATTAATGAAATCTTTGCATTCTTTCGATAACCTGACTTCTGGTTATGCATGAACAAGTAAAATTCTGATTTGCCATTCTCATTTTAACACTAGCATCCAACCTAGTCCCCTACGGCTAAGCAAGGTAAACTAGTATCTACATGATCCCCTACGATATGTAAATTCAGTTAAAAATGAGAACAAAGGCCTGAAATTAATTTATTTACGTATCTTGTCTTTAAAAATTTTTTCATTCTAATGAATTACATTTTCATAAAATCTCATTCAGTTTCTTGGAAATGCATAGCCTTTGAAACGTTTTTCGTCCTTATTGTCGACTCATCAGAAAAGCCTAAAGCCACTCATAACGATGTTCCATGCAAAACTAAGACATTTTCTATGAATGGTGTAAAATAATTATAATTGACATTGACTGATAAAAAACAACAGATATTCACCTATCGTAGGGGATCATGTAGATACTAGTTTAGCCTGCTTAGCCGTAGGGGACTAGGTTGGATGCTAGTGTTAAAATGAGAATGGCAAATCAGAATTTTACTTGTTCATGCATAACCAGAAGTCAGGTTATCGAAAGAATGCAAAGATTTCATTAATATTTTTATATATAGTTTTTCCTTTAGTTCTCATAGATAGCTGTTCTTTCCACTGTTTGAAAGAAAATGTTTCATTACTATGAGCAAACAAATAATAAATAATTCACTTTTAAACATGCATAGAGTATATAGGCTCCAATACTAGTTAGCTAATAGCACATATAAATCCCATATGCGACACTGAAATGGACAGAGACATTTTGTACAACACTAGCAGAGATATATCCAGGTTAAAGAGCCGAAACACATACGTATAAACAGTTTAGCTGCAATAAAAGATTGAATTTTCGTAAGACGTACAAATTTCACTATTATTTTAAAATAAGCCTTACAAATAATACAAATAGGTAATGTAAGGAATTATGCGATGTAGGTAAATGTATTGTATGATGCAGATATTATAATTATCCGATTAAAATCCTCTATTACCTACTTCAGTCAGGTACTAAAATTCCGATTCGGATTATCCGAATCATCCCGAGCGTATTTAATCTTGACCTGTCAAATCCAAAATAAAAGTCCGAGGTCATCGGCGGCATTTCTGCTAGATCAAAGTAGTGTCGCATATGGGATTTATATGTGCTAATAGATAGGTGAATATCTGTTGTTTTTTATCAGTCAATGTCAATTATAATTATTTTACACCATTCATAGAAAATGTCTTAGTTTTGCATGGAACATCGTTATGAGTGGCTTTAGGCTTTTCTGATGAGTCGACAATAAGGACGAAAAACGTTTCAAAGGCTAAGCATTTCCAAGAAACTGAATGAGATTTTATGAAAATGTAATTCATTAGAATGAAAAAATGTTTAAAGACAAGGTACGTAAATAAATTAATTTCAGGCCTTTGTTCTCATTTTTAACTGAATTTACATATCGTAGGGGATCATGTAGATACTAGTTTAGCCTGCTTAGCCGTAGGGGACTAGGTTGGATGCTAGTGTTAAAATGAGAATGGCAAATCAGAATTTTACTTGTTCATGCATAACCAGAAGTCAGGTTATCGAAAGAATGCAAAGATTTCATTAATATTTTTATATATAGTTTTTCCTTTAGTTCTCATAGATAGCTGTTCTTTCCACTGTTTGCAAAATCCTATAAAGAAAATGTTTCATTACTATGAGCAAACAAATAATAAATAATTCACTTTTAAAGAAGTACTTTGTGTTTGAAAATTCTCAACACCTATAATATGAAGTGACACATCGAAGTTTATTAAAATTTCATTAGTACCTATGTTTGAGATAATCTTTGCTTTACTTGATTAAATAATGACATATAATAAGTTGAGACATAAATACTAAAAATTTGCAATTAGCTGTTTTTTGATTTAATATTGGAAATTGATTTAAATAATTATGCACATGTAAAAATTTTTGTTTTAATCCTTTTGAAATCAGAATGTCAAACATCAGAATAAAATTCAGATATCATACCAGTCTAATATACTTATTTTTCTACAAACTGAAGTTTCCTCGTCCTCTAAGAATTGATATTTTTACAGTTATACTCCCATGAACGATAGCTCCTCTGATCCTTAGTTCATAGTCCAATTCATCTGAATGTGAGTAATTTACCCCCATATTGCATAACAATAAAATTCACACTGAAACACAATTTCCAAGTATCGATTAGAATATATCAAACGATTAACTAAATCGTTAGTAAATAAAAGAAATTTTAAAAATATAGCATTAATAAACTAATATTAAATGTTAAAAACAATATTTACAACGTACTAAAGCTAAGAAAAATAATTAGAAAAATAGCAAAACATAAAAGACGAAGATAATAGAGAAATAGTAAAGGATAAAGATAGTAGACAAATAGTAAAAGATAGATATAGAAAATTTTCCTTGAACTCTCTACTCCTTTAAAGGAATCAAGCCCCGCGTTGAAAAGACGCTACTTTGTGTGGCGTTGAAAAGGAGATTTTAATCAAGGACAAGTGAAGATTAAGATGAACAAAAGACAAATGTTACATATGTACAATAGAACTATATTACAAAATATTATATTACAAAAAAATATAAGCTATCACAGCATCAGCGATACTGTATAGCAAAATATTAAACCGAAATATGTACAAGATAAACTATATTACAAGATACTCTATTTTACAAGTTGCTCAACAGCAAGATAAACTTGAGGTGTTTACAAGACAAAAAAAATATTACAAAAGATACATCTCGCAAATTTACCTCGATACTAAAAAATCTTATATTACAACAAAATATGAACATTTACGAGATTTAAACCGAACTATATTACAAAGGTATCTCGCAAATGATCCAACAAACAAACTATTTACAACACTAGATATACTAAAGTGCGACACAAAAAAAATATATTACAAAGTAAGGCCTGGGGCTACTTGAGAATATTACGAGACAAAATAACTATATTACAACAAAAATGTCTCGTAACGGTTTCTCAATACTCACAAAACATATATTACAACAAAATGCCCCATGGCTTTACCACATCAACTCTATATATACTCGTACACAAAATGCACCATGACTATGCTATTACCATATATAACCAAACAAATGAGCATACACGATACTACGATGGAAAATTTCAACAATGAATCAAGATAAAGGTAACTGTGAATTAAAATATATTACAACTAATTCACAAAACAAAATCTTACAAAAGACGCTTGATTCTACGATTTGAACTTAAGATACTTGGCTTTATGAACCAAAACTAGGTACATTGCTTTCATGAAGTGAGAACTACTATAAGTGAAAATAATCCCTCTTATGTGAGATAATAATCAAAAGTACTTATCTTTTGTTTTAAAAGTCCTGGTGAGAGAAATTCCTAAGTGCGCTCCTCTTCTGGGATGAATACGGATTTATGTAGGCTGATGTTGGGTACCTCCATTTTGCTGACTTGGAATGATTTACTTAGTAGCAAAATCTTAAAAAAGAGCCATGTCGAGAAATTCCATAATAAAGAGAAACGTAGCATTGTAGAATTCATTTACTGATTATTAAGAAAAGCTGAATATAGGTAATTGTTCACGAAGCAAAGGTGTAACATCGAGATCACTTCGAAGTTAAAATGAAATTTGTAATTGTATAGAAAAGAAAAATAACCTAAAACAATATTTTTATACGTTAGATGGTATTTAACGATATATAATTATTTAACTATTACCTTATACGTCTATAAGGTTCCTTCCCATTTTAATATCCCCATTAGGGTCTTACAAAATTTCTATTACGTCCACCTCGAAGGACGGCTCAAATGAAAGAGAAAGAATTTAGTCTAACGCTGCGTATTGTGACATGTCTCGGACCGACAGTAACTTGGCTCCGCCCAAAAAGTAGTTCTTTTATTTTAATGAAATATTTAATTAGCTAAAGGATCTATATTGTTACTGATAGTTCTACGTTTCATGTGGCTATCCGACTTTATTATAAATACTTGACTCAACTTCATTTTTCAGTTAGTTTGATTTATTTATTTAATTTAATTTGAATATCATCGAGCGTGCGCTGTTCAATATACTGATACGTAAGCATAAGCTACTACCAACTTCTCATCTGTTTAGGAAAGTTCGTTATAGTACCAGAGCATAGGATAATAAAATGTTTGATTATTAAAATTTTTCTAATAAATGTTAGAAAATGTAACGAAGGATGCTTTTGCGCATTCTGCAAATTTAATTAAGCTCAAATTTTACGTTTTTGTAACTTTATTCTCATTTCTAAATTGGAACCAGCGTAACATTAATAAACTCTCTAAAGATAAATACATATGATTTATTAATATTGTTGAATTTTAAAGATGTAAGTACTCATATTTACAAGTTGGAAATCCAACCTATAATTAGCGGTCTGTTTTCAACATTGAGTTAGAATCAATATTCAACAATATTGAAAAATAATATGTATTTTAACTGAAAGAGTTTGTAAATGTTACTCTGGTTCTATTCTAAAAATGTGAATAAAAACATTAAAAATATGAGAATAAACTAACAAACACGTATAATTTGAGGTTATGGGTCTATTTGCAGAGACTGGTTTCGAAATTTTCAGGTTTTCACGTGATAATCTTCATGTGTCACTAATTTATCTACCGAATTTAAGAAAAGAGCAATAGCACTAGTACAGGAGCCGCATGCAATTACCTGACACATTTGTAACCGCTAAAGACATTATTAATCTTGTTCGTTAGAGTTTAGCAGACAACAAAAGTGATACGATACCTTTTCCTAGTGGTGGAAACTTCAGTAAATAACTCGAAATAGCGATAGACATTCAAAACCCACAAGCTATGTCACTAGGCATGACAAAGAAATATCATCTGATTTCTTTGAGGTCGATTAACTACCACTTAATAATTACAAAGATACGATTGACTGACGCAGTTAGTGGCGTTCAGAGATATGCTAAAACAGCAAGGGGTCTACTTTTTACGCATGATTAGTAAATGTCAAGCTGATTTTTTGTTAAATAATTAATTTCATTTATATATTAAGTTTGCACCACTAAGAAACATTCTTTTCTTTTTTTCTTACTTACCTGAGATCTTTAGGCCTATGGCAGTAATTCCATATATACATGGTTTATCGGATAAATTACGAAAAGTTGGGAATAAATTTTCCGTACGACCGGTTTTTCAAACGGGCTCCACGTTAAGATCGGTTTTATCAAAACCCAAACCTTTAAAAATTGTTCAAAATTCAAAAAATTGTATTTATAGTGTTCCGTGTGAGTGCAGAAACATAAAAGATTTTGAAAAAACAGAGCAACGGAACTAAAAGAAAACTTAAGGTATCCGCGATTATTTTATTAAACGAGGATAGATGCGTTTTAAATTATTCAATAGATTTCTGTACTAGCTGATTGCCCATCCTGAGAGACGGAGTAAGTAAAAATAAGATAAATATAATTTAATGGTTCACGTGACTATGGAAATATATAAACAACGAACTGTCGGTTGACAGCCAAAAAGTTTTGAGGACACATGTAGGCAATCTTCCGAAATGTTAACTGACTTTAGCTTTCATGTTTTTAGTTTATAACATTGTTCTAGTTTATATATTTTTAGGTGTGAGACATTTTGTGATAAACAAGTACTCAAGAACCAACCTCTGTCTGATCCGTTTAGCGGAGGTTTTTTCATTAAAATTTTTAAGTATTTTCAGTGGCAAAATACTCTACAAAAAGTAGAAAATCTGAATATGCCACAAATAAACAATTATAGACAATAAGAGAAACATTCTCATATCACTCATCACTCTCATATCACGGTTTCGTAACTACCTACTGGAGCGAAGACAACTTGTCGAAATATACAGTGAATGTAATCGGGAAATCTCAGAAGAACTTACTGTAAAATCTGGCGTCCCACAAGGTTCTATCCTCGGACCCTTACTGTTCAATATATTCCTAATAGATATTCAACAAATTATCAACCACAGTAAGCTGCATTACTATGCTGATGATATACAGGTCATGATAAGTTTTTCTGTTGACGAGTATAATACAGCATTTCAGAGTCTTAACGAGGACTTGGACGGTATCCTGCAATGGACACAGGACAATGGCCTAGAATTAAACATAGAAAAAACTGATGCAATCATTTTTGGAAGCAATAAAAATAAAAATCTAATGCTAAACACTTTGAAATTGAATAACATTGTTATAAACGTTAGTGAACAAGTCAAAAATCTCGGCTTGATAATGGATGAACGCTTAAATTTTAATCACCATGTATCAAACTTGTGTCGGTCAGCTTATGCTAGTTTGAAAAGTTTATATCCTTTAAAAAACTACCTCTCCGAAGATGTGAAAATTAAAGTGTGCGACTCATTGGTGCTCTCAAGGCTAAATTATTGTGACACAGTATATGGTCCCTGTCTCACAGTTGCAAATTCCCATAGGTTACAAAAAGTACAAAACTCTTGCATTAGGTTTTCCAAATCCATGGTATTCCTTACCGTGAACACATAAGTCCATATATCCGCCAACTAAAATGGCTTAATATGCGACAAAGGCGATGGATACATTTGTGTTGTCTGGTGCACAATGTGATTGTTACTAAAAAGCCTGGATATCTACATGGAAAACTTGAAACACGCGGAAATGCACACACTGTGGAAACCAGAAATCGTGATGTTATTCTGACTGTACCCATACATCATACACAACAATATAAAAAATCATTTTCATACCAGGCAACAAGAATGTACAACCAGCTTCCAGCTTATTTAAAAAGACTCAGTCCAGCTAGTTTTAAGGAAAGACTAATACAGCTAGTAAGATCAGAACAATTTATTATTGACCATGAATATATGTAAAGAACCTTTGCAGTTAGTGTATTTTAAGCAATTTATTTATTAATTACTTTTATACTATTCGTCGAATATTGCATTATGCATAACCGTTTTAAGTATATGTGTATTTTCTTTTTATATATATTTTAACCGTGTAACATAAATAAGCAGATCAAAGAGGCCTGGTTTAAAACCAACTTTAGTTGTCACCTGGTCTCATTTTGTATACTACCCATTTGCAAAATAAACTGATTTATTATTATTATTATCACTTTTCTTGTCTGCCATGCTCTAAGGATTAATCATGCTGTTACAAATGGTCGGGTAATTGCATGCTGGCTTCTGTACCAAACGATATGTTTTTGACATTAATAATAAAGTAGAATGGTAGATGCCTTTATGTCAATGAAAAAAAAAAAAACGTAAAGAGGGGAATAAAAGTCTTATGTCATGTCTCATAATTCTTTTAATATGTAACTTTTTGAAACTTGGCATAGTCTACAAAAGATAAAGTAAATTATTTGCAGATTTGTCAACAAATGGCTTTCAAGACCTATATAAATGTAAACAAAAAATTATATATATATATATAAGTGTATTATTATCAAGTTATAATTAATAAGATTAATCAATACTATGAAATAATGAATCATGTTCTAAAACAATAATAAACTACATAAAATTACAAATATTGAATCTACGCTAACAAGCAATGGGTTTAATATATGAATCGCACAACTCGGATAGTAGGTAAAAACAGTTACTTGATAAAAAAATATTTCATGAGAATTCTATTGCCTTTTTATAGTGTACAGTACAAAAAGTACTAATTTAGAAGATGATAAACAAATTTTAATACAGGTTATGAACAAATTACAATAATTGTTCAAATTGAGCATTTAGACATATGTACACTCTTCGCTTCATATTATCAAATACATTTTGTAGCTGGCCAACTGTTATACTGAGAATTTCTCTTTCCACTGCTTGTAGTTCATTAAGATGATGTAATCGATTTTTAAAAATGTTGCTCTTTAAGTGTCCAAATAAAAAATAATCAAGGGGTGTCAGATCTGGAGAACGTGCAGGTCAAAGTCCCTGGCTAATTAATCTATCATCATAGAATTCCTCTAAAAATTGCATAGTAGCTCTTGCTGTATGGGCAGTGGCACCATCCTGTTGGAAGTAACCAAGTTGCAATTCATCGTCATGTAGCTGATTCAGAAAGGGTTCTAAAAATTAGATTTCGATACCTTTCTCCATTTATAGTCTCTTGAAAAAATATTGGGCTTATTATTCTTCTGGATATTGCGACCCATACACCTAGTTTTAAAGGATGTAAACTTGTTTCCACATAACAGTGAGGGTTTTCTGTAGCCCATGTCCTATAATTTTGGCTAATGATATTAGTGGGTGCGGTACGTGAAAAAACGTGGCATTTTGTGATACAAATTTTTTCTTCTGCACGATTGTTCGTGAGACCCAACCAAATGATTTGGCCCGCAGGACACTCAAGATTTTGGATTCATTCACCCCCTAGGGGTAATTTTTGCAGAACTGCTCAAAATTTTCTCAACATTTATTCTCTGTGCCACAAAATTGATCTTGAAGTCGTTTCCGTGTGATTTTGTCATGGTAATAACGAATCCAGTGTCAAAAAGTAGTTTGATCGTCACTTTGAGCAATTTTTAAATATTCTTGAAACAGTTTTGGAACATTAATCTTAGAATAAGTTGAACATTTTTTATCACAAGTAGGTCATATGGGGTGTCATTTCCGAGTAACCAAGGTCGCTAATCTCTAAAATATAGTCAAAAAAAGTTTCATAGATAATTTATTGCAAATCTCTTAAATGTTAATAACAATATAATAATAAATAATAAACTAAAATAATATTTCCAGCGATTTTTTTTAAATGAATTTTCATCGTCACAGTTTCTTTAGTCTTCCTCTGAAAGTGGGTACCTGAAAAAGTAATAAAATTTAGCTGATTTAAAGCACAGCCTTAAGTCTTCCCTATAAATATCTCCTAAATACGTACTCCTTGTTGCTGCATTTTCCGTGGCATCCAGTACACCCGGAGTAGCACGGAAAACCAGTCCTATGGCATCTACATCTCATCGTGTTGCATTGTGTTTTGCACCCACATTTAACATCAAGCTCCCTGCATGCTTCCCAAATCCACGGCAGATCAGTCCAGTCAGGTGTCCAGGACCCCTCAGCAGTCTTCTTCCAGCCCCACTTCTCAGGAGAAGGCACGTTGGAATCAAAGCTGGAGCCTACGCGTCCCCATATTTGACCTGCCTCGTATGCTGCTCGTAACTCGTGCCTACGGAGGACAGCCTCAGTGGGTAGAAGAAGATGGAGCATGTGCTCTTGGTCAAATAGTGTCCGGCGGAGATTGTCTAAACTTATGGGACCATCCATTTGTTGAATCTCTTTCTGAGAGGCAAATAAGTGTGCTACGTACTCCTGGAGCAGTTGGTGGATGTGGTCGGGTACCTCATCATGGACTTCACCCAAAAACTTAAATGCTTCAGTTGTCTGAGGAAGAGCCTGCCACGTCTTCCAGTGTGATCTTTTACCTTTAGAGACCAAAAAGGACACCTGGTCGCAACCACTGAACGCGTGAAAGCCCCGCAATGGAGCAGCCTTCTCTTCGCCTAATGCGGTGGCAATTGCATGTACAGGGATAAATCGCCGACTTTTGCTTTGGCCACAGAGCATCCATAATTTATTTAAGCCCACTTCCTGAAGAGTAAAAAAGTGAGAGACGGCAAGGACTAAGATGTCCGTGTCCGAGGCACGGATAAGTACACATTTAGCGCCATGCAAAGCTGCATCTCGAACATGCCAGATGACTCTTCCGTCAGCCTCCTCCATTCCTCCGCATGGAACTTCCCTCAAAGAGGAATCAGGAGTGTTAGACCTGATTATGGGTCCTTTGTTTGTTACTATCTGTAGGTCATCGGATAGTTCAAGGAATGCCACAGCAAGGTAGTCAAATAATTCCTTCTTATTTTCTAAATTTCTGAGGTAGTCTTTCCAGTTGGGGGGCAATTTGCCTGAAAATGGGGTATGATTAGATATTATTATTTACGTAACAACGGAGTAAATTAACTGAAACATTTTCTTACCCTTTGCTGGCAAGTCTTTTCTACGCACTCCATCTCCCCGTCTCTCACGCGTAGTTGCCTTGGTACTGTCAGGAAAATACAGATCCCAAACTAGATCTAGTCGCTTGACGGTGAGATACTCTGCCTGGGTATGTAAGTGGGGCAACACACGTAGATTAAAGTACTCCTCAAAAGTATTTATATCTTTTGGAACCAGAAAATGCACAAGAGCTGCACCATCTATAACAATCAATCAATCAGTCAATCAATTTTATTTGTTCCTTAATATAGAATTACCCATAAGGGTGTAGAACATGTCAAAATATAAAATATTAAATACAAGCTATGTATAAAATTACAATAAGTTGATAAAATATAACACCATGATAAGTGTACAGGACAAATATAAAACATTATTAACATTAAAATTACACATTAAAATATTAAAAACTTATAAGTATCTCAGTTCATATTTTCTATTTGTTTGTCTTCGAAAAATTCACTGAGGCTATAGTAGGCCTTTTTAAGGAGAAGGTTTTTCAATTTTTTATACATCACTTTGTTGTTGAGGTTTCTTATAGTTAGTGGCAGTTTATTATAAATCTTGATTAAGGTGTGGTAGACATTTTTCTGAATATATGTAGTTGTTGGTATTACAGGGTACAGATCTGCTTTATTACGTGTGCTGTACTTATGAAATTTATCACAACTTCGAAAGAAGTGTTTGTTTTCGCAGACAAATTTGACTGATTCGAAGATCATGATGCTGGTTAAAGTTAATATTTTTTCTGACATAAATACTGGTTTGCATGATGCCCTTTGGTTTAAATTATAAATGTTTCTAATGCATCTTTTTTGTAGAACAAATATTCTATCTACCTCGCTCGAATTTCCCCAGAATATGATTCCATATTGTATTCTCGATTGTACATATGCATGGTAGCTAATCTTAGCTACATTTTTATTAATTGAATTAGCGATGATTTTTATCGCATAGGAATACTGAGCAATTTTTTTTGATAATACATTTATATGAGGTCTCCAGTCTAGTCGTCTATCAATTTGTAATCCAAGAAATGAGGCATCGCTTACTGATTGTATAGTTTTTTCTTCGAATTGTATATTGAGGTTATTTTCCTCTATTAGAGGATAAGAGAATTTGATTATATTTGTTTTATCCACATTGAGTAGCATGTTATTTTGGACAAACCACCGTTCCAAAGTAGATATTGTTGAATGTATTTTCGTCTCTAAATCTTCTTGCGACTTTTGGTTGAAGACTATGGAGGTATCATCTGCATATAAAACCACATGATCATCTATGCAATTTGGTAGGTCGTTTGTGTAGAGTATAAATAAGAGGGGGCCCAAAATAGATCCTTGTGGCACTCCTTTAGTCAATGTTTTCATCTCCGATTTTATTTGATGACCTGTTTCGTTGTCATTTTGTATGATACACTGGGCTCTGTCATAAAGATATGATTTTATCAGGCTCTTACATATTCCTCGAATCCCATATTTTTCCAGTTTTAATAGCATTATCTCATAGTCGACACTATCAAAAGCTTTTGACAGGTCTAGTAAGACAGTGGATACACATTCTCTGTTGTTTAATGACTCTAGCACTTTGCTTAGTAGTTGGTACATGGCTCTAATTGTTGACATATTTTTTCTGAAGCCATTTTGCTGATCTGTAAGAATTTTCGATCTATCAATGAAGTTAATGAGACGTATATATATAATTTTCTCAAATATTTTAGATATGTTAGGCAATAGAGAAATGGGCCTGTAATTGCCCATATTGTTCTTATCTCCTTTTTTATATACTGGTTTTACTACTGATATTTTTAACAAGCTAGGGAACATTCCATTAACTAAGAATAGGTTTATAAGATATGCTAGAGGTTCTGCAATAAGGTCTGCGGTTGATTTCAAGACCTTAACAGGTATTCTGTCGATTCCTACTGCTTTTGTGTCTTTTAAGGAGTGTATAATATTATATACCTCCACGGGATTCGTTTGTTCTAGGTGAATGTTTGCATTGTTTAGAATCACATGTTCTAGGTTGATGTCGTCATTATTATTTATATTTGGGCATGCATTTATGAAGAAATGGTTAAAGTTGTTTAATACATCTTTTATTGTTTCGCCATTTTTGTTAAAGTCGTCGGGATTAAACGACTGATGACTGTTTGTTTTATTTCTGGTTATTTCACTAACCACAGTCCATGTTGCCTTTGTTTTGTTAGATGATTCTCTTATGTATCTTTCACTGGCCGATTTTTTTGCCGTAGATATTACTTTCTTTAGGACTTTTGTATAATTTTCATATTTTTCACGTGAAATTTGACCTTTATTTTTTTGTATATAGAGTCTTCTTTTTTCTTTACATGAGATTTTGATTCCCTGTGTAATCCATGTATGTTGTTTTCGTCTTTTTAGTGTTTTTACAGCAAATATTTGGTCCATTATATCCGTGATAATTGTAGAGAAGCGTTTATATGCCATATCAGGGTCATTTTCCATATATATGTCTTCCCAATTTTGGTTTATTAATTCCTGCCTAAGATATTCTATTTTCCGCTTTGAGAAGCATCTGAATTTGAGATTATTAGTACATTTATTTTTACTTGCTATTGGGAGTGAAAATGAAATCATTTGTCCATGGTGGTCAGACAGAGATGTTGGAATGACTTCCCCTTCTTCTTCAATGTGTGTATTTATAAAGATATTGTCAATAATTGTTTGAGATGTTGATGTTTCTCTAGTAGGTTTGTGTATTTTTTTATTGAAGCCGTAACTGCTCATTAAATCAATGAAGTGTGCTTTACTCTTATTTTCTGATAGGAGGTCTATATTAAAGTCTCCACATATAACGATGGTATATTTAATCATTTTGGTTTTTATCTTGTTAAAAATATTGATTAAGGATTCAAAGAATATGTCAATGTCACCTTGTGGTGGTCTATAGATGGAGAGTATTAATAATCCCTTACTTTGTATTTCTATACAGGAGCATTCTACAACAGATTCAACACTTACTTGTTTTATATCTGCTCGCTCTCTGAACTGTATGTCATTTTTTGTATATATGCATGACCCTCCATGTTCTCTTTCATTTCTTGACCAACACGATGCTAAGTTGTATCCATTAATTTTTATAAAAGGTTCCTCTAGAGATGTTAACCAGTGTTCTGTTAGACATATTATATCTGGAGATTTTAGCAGAGTTTTTATGCAGACCTCTAGCTCGAGTGTTTTATTTCTTAGAGACTGAATGTTTTGATGAAATATATTAATGTTGTTTGTACCTGAAGTTGGTGGTTGCTCCTTGCCTATACCTTTATTTGTTCTTATAGGTACTGTGTTTTCAGAAACATTTATAAAAAATCACTTGGTCTACCAGCTTCATTTTTTTCAGATTTGGTTCTGATTGAATTATATTTTCTAAAGTCGAATCGTTGAAAGCCTACCCCTTGTGGCCAAAAATTTTTTTGATATACTACATCTTTCATTGTAAATGGCGCTCCAAACATGAAGCACCTATTCTGGGTTTCTTCTGATGGAAGTTCTTTCAGCACAAAGTCTATATCTTTACATCCAGGTTTCTTATTTAAGTATAATTTGATTTTATCAGCGTTTGCATGCCTTTTCACCCTTGTTATTAATAGCCATACTCTTTTTTCTGCACCTGAAAAGTCTTGATCTGTTGCGGGACCTTCTCCAATTTCTTGTTTATTTTTTGTATTTTTTCTGTGTCTCCTGTTCCGCACAATTTGAAAGTTATTTTCTCTTTCTCCTCCCTCTAGTTCTTTGCTGTCTTCAGTTGATACATCATCATTAAGAAGTTGTGGTGTTTTTTCATTTTTATTTATATTTTTTTGTACATTTGGTTTTGGTTTGATATTTTCTTTGTTTCTTTTATCTGCATGTTCATTTGGTGTTTTAGGTTCATTGGCGTTCGACACAGCTGCAGAGTACTTTTTATTTACTGCTATATTAGTTTTTGGTAGCTCTTGATTTACGTCTACTTTTGATCGTTGGTCAGAAAGCTCGACGTTTAATTCAGCGAAATATTTGTTGCACTGTTCACTAACTATTATTGGGAGTTGTGCTAGGAGGTTCTCAATGGTATTTTTCATAGACTTTAGTTCATTTTCAGCTCTTTTACTTTCTGATCTGCATTGTTGACAATAATACTTTATGATACGTCTTTTTAGCGCAACTGCACGAAATTCTGTGCTTGTTAGTTCAGAACATTCTTGACATAGTTTTACATTGCAGGAATCACATGTTACTAATTGTAAATTTGGTGTACCAGCTTTCGACACTTTTTTGGTCTGTTTCTCAGAGAGAAGGTGCAATGGAGACTTTTTAATTGGATCGTGGATGGATTTGGTGGAATTTATAAGTCTATCTCTCACATATTCCTCATACGCTGTAGCACCAAGAGAATTTACGCGTCCAAGGAAGTCCGTGCATTCTTTTGAAGCAACAATACGGTTATCTAATACCAGCAGATCTGAACACTCCAGTTCGAAAGGATTCTGAAATTCTAGGAAACTTTCCTTCACGGCAAGACACTGCTTTAAGAATTTGAGTTGGAACGCCTTGTACTGTTCATGATGGCCCTCTACTTTGTCGTGCTTCCTTTTATTTTGCCTAAATTGATTGAGTAGCCTACAGACTTCTGGTCCAGCGACAGTCCAGCGGCGGAGGGCTGCTGGATCATTAGTAAGCCCTACAACTCCTCCGCTAGCCTTCACATTCCCATTATTTTGTTCGTGAGCATGATCTAGACCGACACGCGAACCAGGACGAGCAGTGATCGGCACTGAAAACTTCCCTAAAAAGAAAAACACCATAAGTATATCTAGGAAATTACGAAATTGAATTAGAGAGATACGTACCTGCGCAAAATGCTTGATGCACACCAGGTGCCTTGTCCTGAAGTTCTTCCATGTCCCTTAAATGGATAGGCAACCAACGAGCGTAGTTTTGGTGGTTCAGAGCGAAATACCAAGGGCACATGAGGCGAATGGTGTGCTTGTATAAATCAAAATCCGCCATACGAACGGAGTGAACGAATTTCAACAGTAATACTATCAAATTTAGAATATTCAGCCAGAACTTGAACGTCGGATAGGTAGCAGCACTTTCTTGCACCCAAGCATCTAGAGATAGCTCTTGGCGACCACTGGACTCGTGCGCTTCTTGCAGAAGCATTGACAATGCACATGCAGTCACCTCGTACATGTGGCGGGCCCTCTTGATGTGAGTAACCTATTATTTAAGAAAAAAATAAGAAAGACAGGAAAGGATTTAATTTGTAAAAGTGGTACACAAGTAATGAATATATAGAAGGCACCTTTAAAATTGCGTCGGCAGAGCCCTCCGTTATTATGCCTGAGTTAGATATGATTTGCTTCCAACCACTTCCATCTAATAGTTGTCCTATCATGACTAGAAAGGACTTTTCAATATGAAGTGGTCCAAGCATCATTACAAATTTCTCCTCTGAGTACTTCTCTGGACAATTCCATTGAATCAACTTTGCAATGGCGAAAATGACCTGGTCGGCGCACATTACGGGAACCTGGTCCTGATTTAAATACCTTGTAATATCAGCAATAATATCCATTCCATGCTTTATCATATCTGCATTTGTGGAGCTCTCGTGGAAAAGTGGTAAAAGTGTGTTTATGGCAGGGACTGTACTTTGGCCATCTGACTGCCGCTGCGCAGTGTGGAAAGCGGCCCACGACACATTACCTATTGGTTCCTCATCTTCCATTTGAATGACAGCAGTCTCAATAGAACTCAGCCACGCCATTTCCTCGAACCATAAATTCTCAGGTAATTCTGTAAAGGATAAAATTATAATGAGATGACCGTAACAGACGCATGAAAAGAAACGAGATATGAAACTTACTTGCACAGGTTTCAAGTTTACTACAGGTACTTTGAGGTACTTTCGCATGTGGATTGCCAAGTACAAAATCTGGTACAAGGGCATAGTTCTCTGGTAAAGCGGGTACCCTGCGCATTGCTTTTTTAGCAACGTCCTGAAAGTTCGTTGAAAACTGTCTTACTATCCCTTCATCGGGGTGGGAAAGTATCTGGAATACTGATATGCCTGTACCATGAAAAGCATGCTCTGAAGTTGTGCTGGAGGGGTTGTGATCAATATTATCAATTGCTGATAAAAGAAAGACTTCTTTTCGTAAGACTGATGGACATAGCAAGGATTCTTCCTTCGCCCGTTCTACGACTAGGTTGCACAATTGAGCTGTAATTTCAGAAACTTGGTTAGCAGAAACGCTCAAACCGCGTTCATGCATATCGTCAATCGTTGATTTGCTCCTCGTCTCTGCATAAGTTGAGAGAGCATTGTATACAGCGAGAGGTGGCTCACGGTCTTTCTTGTAACGTACTATATCACCTTTTGGAACCCGCTCATGAAAATTTAATAGAATTAGCTGACAGATAGTAAGAGCGACTTCGGTTGCTCCGGATTCTTCAGGAACAGCCTTTCCATAAAGGATTGTGTTTACTGCAGCAAGAAGAGAAGGTGGAATGCAGCTCTTTTCACAGTCATTTTCAAACGACCCGGTGAAAGCAACTCTTGTAGCTGCTATAGTCTTTCTTAACTTCAGTATAAAACGATGAAATGCCAATGCATCATCATCCTGGTCCTCATACTCAAGTATACTGAGAATGTTAGACTTATTGTGCCGCAAGATGTACTCCCTCCCTGCAAAAAAAAATGTTATAATGGTGATAAAAATTAAACTCAATTTATAGAAAAAATTACCTTCCAGAGTCGCGGTTAGCTGCGGGAAATGAGCGAGAATCTTTTCCCTGAATCTAGATGTGTGTGGAGGGGTAAGGGACGAATGTGACACATCATGAAGTTGGGCAAGACGTAAGTGATACAATTTGCGCAAATCTGTCATTCTGAACACAACATTCACCCCGACAGTCTCAAGTTTCTCCTGTATGTACAGCATGAGTTCGACGAATGCTATTCCTTCACATATGACAGCACTCTCACCCTCTTCACCGAACTTCGTCGCCTCGGCTCTTCTGCACCGGTTATACAAGCGGACAAGACAAATTAAATGGTACTTTGCCTCCATTGCTACTAGGTCGCCACCAGTTTGAAGAGTTGCTAATAAAAGAGTGTCATTCAATAATGTAGCGCAGTGTTTGACATGCTTTAAATGTTCATATGTGGCGCAGTGCCTCAAACTTTTTTTGCTGCTGCCACCTTGTCCGTTGCACAGGTAATATAAGTCATCTTTCAAATTTACTTTTGAAACACTGGATCTCGTTAAGCGCGGGTCAGAAACAGTAATGGCTGCAGATTCAACTTCCGTTGATGAACTCGCAGCTTGGGGGCTGTTAAAAGTTTTATTTTCATCTTCAAGTAGTTTCATAAATCGAGATGGCATGATGTATGGATTTGCACATACTTTATGGAACTTAGCCTTTGAATTCTTGAATGTTTCGTAAATGCCACTCCCGACATCCAGGTGCGAAACAAGGTAACCAGAAGGTAACCTATGGTTGGTAGGTTTAAGACTTTCTAAATTTTCAGCAAGTGTTTTATAGCCCAAATTTCTCTGTGACAGTACAGGATTTGCTGCAGGGCATCTAAGGCTAGTTGTATCACCGGACTGACATATGACACACTTTGACCAATTAATATTTAGGGGTACAGTTTCAAGGGAAACAGGGACCGCCATCCGTACACCTTTACCTCTCTTCGCCATGTCCGCCTGTCCAGAGGAAGAAAGCACAAAACACAGTAACGCAGGAACAAGAACAACACAAAATACCTGAAATTGAGAAAAACTGTCCATTTAAGATGACGTTCAGTGGCGTAGGCAGGGTATAATTGCCCCCCTCCCCCCTAGAGCTACGACTCTCTGATTATCAATTATTAATTTATACTTAATTATTTTCCTGTAACTTGCGATGAAGTGTGTCAGGAGCTCGAAAAAGTAAAAAGAAGACTAAAAAAATATTTTACTTATATAGTACGTTTTGTTTCTGTTCCATTCGATAACAGGATTTGTTTCGTTAAGAACTTTCAATTAATTAATTAATTAACGTTCAGCAGCCCAATGAGTTAGCAAAATGACCTAACAAGTAAAAATTAAAAATTATGTCGTCAGATCAGAGTTAACCCCCAGAATTAATTTCTGGCTACGCCACTGGACGTTCAAACTATTTTTTGATATTGAATTCGGTCTTATCATATCGAAATCATATGGAACCGACTCCAAGATCAATTTCGTTGCACAAACAATACATTTTTGGAAAATTTAGGGTAGTTTTGAAAAAATGCCCCCTAGAGGGTGAACGATTAGAAAATCTCGAGTGTCCTGCGGGTCAAATCACTTAGTTGGGTATCTAGAGCAATCGTGCCAAAGGAAACACTTGTATCACAAAATGCCACGTTTTTCAAGTATTTGTTGTGTACCGCACCCACTATATAACCACTTAGGTGGAACCATGCTTCGTCAGTGAAGAAGGTCAAATCCAGCACATCATCATCATTTAAATTTTCGTTAAACCAACGACAGTATCTTTCTCGTTTACCAAAGTCAAAGGGTAGTAGTTCTTGCACAACTGTTACCTTGTAGGGATGTAAATGTAGCTTTTTTTAAGCTTTATGGGCTGTACCAACTGAAAGACCTGAAAAAGTTCAAATTCGTTGATTTGTTTTTTGCAGTAGGTTATTTCATAGTCGAAAAGCCAGTGATATTTTTTTCAATATCAATTGAGCAAATTAATTTATAATTTTTATAATAACACTAAAGTTGGCTATCATGACAGTTTCCCTCAACTTACTACTGAAGGTACAACAGCTCATCCCTAAAGCCAGCAGCACAAAATAATTGTTAAACTTTTTGAAGCTATTTCTATTTATTAAACAAAGATTAATACAAAAAAAAATCATTACATAAGGCAAAATTATGTGTGAGTATGATAGTCAGAGGACTGCTTATATGTTTTTGTGAAAGGTAATAGGACTGTATGCTGACCATAAAACATCATTGTTGGTAGTGCCTCAAGTCACCTAGTCAGGATTTTCGAATTTCTACATGGCTTTGAAGTACAGTCGGTTTGTGACAAGTCCGGTAACTGTCTGCCATTTTGATATATCAGTAGATGTGATCCTGGACATACCTCCTGCAAATTTTGACCATCGCAAGTGGTTGGAATTCAGAGATATGCCCGAAAAACCATAATTTTGGAATTTTGTCGGATATTGTTACATGAATAAGGTGACAGGTCCGGTAACTGCTCAAAACCTTGTTAGCTGTCTTGGGGCTCACGAGAGGGATGGGAAAATACGTTTGGTAGACACGCAAGTGGTTTAGGGCAACTGTGGCAGCACTTTGAAAGACCGAAATTTTACAAAATTTTGCAATTTTTCTTAAATATTGAAAAATATGCATTAAAAATATCTGCTGTTTTTTTTTCATATACCTAGATGTATTACAAACGATAAAAATCAAACGAAATTTTTATTCCTATGAAATTTTTTTATGCTAAAAAAACAAAAAAACATCTATGGAAAATCATTAATACGATATGTATAGAGCTAGTTTCTACTTTTACACACAATAAACATTATGCAATGGGTTGTCGTTTACAATACATACAAATAATCCCCCTCCCCCACCCTCAAACGTTGAGCCCTCCGTAAATTTGCGCAATAAACAAATCTTTGTAATTTCCTTGTTTCTTATCGGTTCCTAGCAAGTCTTAATTCTTGTGCGACCTATATAAAAATAAATTTATTGAATGCGACCTTATTTTACAGTACCCTATAAAAAATTTGTATAAAAAAATTACTACACTATCTACGGCCGTGACGTCAGATCGCATTACTAACACTTCAGCATAGGCCTCGCATCATTGCCTTCTACATACGGTGTAATGTCACACACATCTGAACTGTTTTAAATGATCCACTGAAGCTTAACACTTTAATTATTTACAGCAAATTAATTACTCATATTTCACATATCTTATTTTTATGCAATAAAAAAAATGTGCAAGTTCCCTATTCCTCATCGGCAATTGTGAAATGAAATCGCCAACTTTAATGTAACAGTAAAAATTCTGAATTGTCCTTACCTATGCTGAAATGACATTGGAAAAATATTGTGAGCTCTTCGACTATTGAGAGAATTCCGCTAATTTATTTTTATTCAAACTCTGATTTCATGTGTAAAGCAAAAGTTTTAGCTATCAGTAACTTAGGTAATCAAATTGATAAAAAAAGTCAGAGATAAATTACCTGTTTGAGCAGATAACTTTGATATAGACTTTGTTGGGCTTTGATCCATTCTCTCCCGAACGTCATTCATAACCACCTCAGTTAAAATAGTTTTCCCCCAGTTGGCTTTCTCTTGCAAATGCAATGTTTATCTGCAACACGTTTAAGGACTGTGTTTACGATGGGCCAATGTGTGATATGGAATATTTGCATTAGGAAATTCTTCCACAAATTGATCAATGCACGATTGAAACGAATATATCCACGATCCATCTGCGTTGCGAGATCCACTTCGAAAATGGGAAATTAAAATAAAGGCATCTTGTTCTGGCGTAAAAGCCATTCCAAATTGCACACGTCTGAAACATTAGAAATACACTTAACCTAAAATTATTCCCTTTATTATTACTTACCACCAAAAATAGCAAATGTATATTAGGTAATTCTGAAAAGAACTGCGATAAATACGTAAATTACAATAGTGAAAATAATTAAAAACACTTGGAAATGAAAAAGGACTGAAACTAACAAAATAAACACTTTCCGTGCGTATGTCTATGCCCTAGAAAATAACTAGATGCCATGTCACAGATTAATAGTTTATAGACTGCTCGAGAATTGTCAAATCGGGCGACGTTGCTTGCTTCTTAGTCTCCGTAAAGATGCAATGAGCGATCTACATTGATTCAACAAATTCATGATAAATCCCTAGAAAACCTGAGATAAACATGACAAAGATAAAATTCAAACTAACTGATCGCGTGTCTTACGATTATTAATGAAGGCTCTGTATTTATTCTATCAACACACTGCACTGGAGTGGGGAGCGGTCGTTTATATATATAATTTCACACCGACACTGCCGATAAAATTAATCTGGTCGACTGTAAAAATGTGTTTAGTTGTTGCGCTCTCTATGAGTGGCATCCAAAAGTAAAATTTAATGACACGGGCTCGCCTATTACGTGGCCAATCTAAGTGGTATAAAATCAAAGCTGATACATAGGAACAATGACTGTAACGTTTAATTTTATTTTAATTTTAGGAGAGAATTAAAAGACAAAAATATATAGGCTACAAAGATTTCTGTCCGTTCTGTGAAAAAGAGGTTACACATTTTGTGAAACACCTCAGCACGTGTCATTCTTCTGAAAGCGAGGTAGAACGAATATTGTCTCTAACGGATATAAGAGAAAAAAAGATTGGATATTCAGACTTGAGGAAAAGGGGAAACTTTATCCGTATTCAAACAAGTAACATTACATTAAGATTGAAGTCGGGAAGTGCCACATCAACAGCTGAAGACATCGTATTTTGCAAATACTGTCTAGGGTGTTACAGAAAGAAAAGTCTATACAGACACGAAGGAAAATGTTTCCAACGAAACAGACACTCTTTCCAGAGGGTCAGTCGAACAACTTCATTATTGACTCTTCCTAAACATAGCCAGCTATTAAACAATGAACTATTTGCTCATATGCTAGCGGATGATATATTATTCATTGCAACAAAAGATCCCCTTATTTGTCAATTTGCTTACTCATATATGAAGGATCGAGGTAGTAAAGGGTGTACTTATTATGTTAAACAGAATATTACACAATTGGCAAAATTATTGAAATTTGCACAAGAACGAGATAGTAATATCAAACTATTTACTGATATATTGCGCCCAGGTTATTTTAAGATGATAATCGATGGAATCAATGAAATAGTGCAATATGATCATAATACTGAAAAGTATCCGTCACCCACAATGGCTTTAAGATTCGGATATGCACTTAAGACATGTTGCGATTTGGCTGTTGTTGACTTACTTCAAAAACCCAATACTGATAAACAACGAGAAGATGTGTACATATTGAAGAATTTTATAGTAACGCAATGGGAACACAAAGTTTTGGTTTAGGGTAGCACAAATTTTCCTGAAATAACTGCAAAGCACAGGTGTAAAGAGGGACTCTCAGCCGACTGGAGAAAAAATAAAAAAGGTTTATGAGAAGAAAATAATTTAAAGACTTTAACAGATGAACAGAAGCAAATAATTTATAAGCACTTTGCAGAATGTATTAAAAAAAGAAGCTTCCAGACAGTTTCAAGCAAAAAAATTAATTGAATTGTATCCGGAATTATTTGAAAAAAGGAAGTGAAAATCCATCAAGATAGTTGTTTACACTATTTATAGTGGCCAGTAAAAGTTAAGAAATAGGTTACAGATCCTAATTTTGAAATTCATCTAAGCTGTATATAATACTTTAGAAATAAGACATTTTTTTTTTTTAATTTTAAATTTAAATCAATTTAAAAGTCAAGGAGGTAATTTATTATAGAAAAGGCGCCCATAGTATTCTGTGGCATGTCTTAATTTTTTTCTAATCTAAAATATAATAAATAAATTATTACGTGTATTATGAGTATGGATAATAAAGATGTTTACATATTTTTGAGTATTTTTTTTTAACATAAATTAAGCAATGAAGAATCTCGAATCAGTTAGAAACCAAGGCTAATAATATGATTTTTTTTCATTGTCTCTGTAATTTAGATTGAGTAAAATTCTGACTGCTTTTCTTTGCAGATTAAGACTTCCCCAGTATGTGGAGTGACCCGATATGAGTATTCCGTAGCTGATGATAGAATTACTCAAGTAGTACATCAATATTGTTCCAATGTAGTAGATATATTGAGCCAAACTAGTTTCTACATATTGGGCCAATAAAAAAATGTGGACTTTTTGGAATATCGGTCCAAGACTGTTTTCAAATGTTGGACCAACAAGGTGTCAAAATATTGTCCCAACTAAAAATAGCATATTTGGCCAATATTGTCAGTCGTTATTGTACCAGTATTTGAAATTCAATTCTTCCGCTGCTCCTATTCTAATATTTGAGGTAATTTTGGAATCGTATCTTAATTTTACAAGCCCAAGAAAGACAACCCCAACCCGATCTGCTTTTTAATGATGCATGAAATTATGTTAGTAACAAATTGATTACCCTGAACTTTAAAAATTAATAAGTAACAAGCCATTCAAATAAAGATAAAAAAGTGTTGCTTTAAAGATTCACTGTTTACCTTCCTCACAATTTTAATATCATAATATTACTGTATAATAAATAAAACAAAATATATGAGGTTGACAATACTATATTAAAATACTTGTGTATTACAAATCTCAAGTAAAGATATGTTGCGTACCTACGAGTTGGCAACGGCAATATGTTGATAATATCTGACAGTTCGCGCATGCGACCGCACTACAGAGAGGTGCCACTTTAATTGTACCTTTATTTGAATATTTTCAAATTTCATTGCATTCATATTAACCTAAAGATATAGTATAACGTTGCTTTTATAGTTTTACAATAGTTTATAACTATTGTGCTCAGGTAACAAACCATGGAGTAATTCCAAGGTTCAATAAAAGTCAATGAGAATAATTTCGATTTAACAAAGTTTATTTAACAATTACACAATGGTAATCCAGAACACAGTTTACAAATTCTATTAACGAATATTCAAACAAATAAACCAATAACATTTAAAGGGGTGATGACTATCCTGACTTTGATCAAACCTAGCAACCTTCACTATATGAAACTAATATCTGAATGTAGTTTATTATCACAAACGTTCGAGGGAAAGATATGATGAATTAGGCGCAACCCGTTACACCAACTGAATTTCTTAATGACTTTCGATATCTCAACGTTACTGTAGATATCGACTAATTGGACACACGTCCCTTCGACAATAGAAACACAACTGTCGTTACAACAATGAAAAATCTGACTTATGTCGCTTTGACACTTAATTGACAGCTGTCATTTCGATAATCGATTTAATTGACATCTGTCACATTTGACATTCAAATGACGCGGGCTTGTCACTTTGACAGAAAAACACGCGGCGTTAAAATATTGACATCTGTGACTTTGACAGAAAAAATGCGCTGCGTTAAAATATTGGCACCTGTCACTTTGACAGGAAAAATACGCGGCGTTAAAATTATTGACACCTGTCAATATGAAATTGAGTTAACGTGACGCTTGTCACTTTGACAACAACAAAAAATACGCGGCTTTAAAATATTAATATAAGTCCGTGACGTCTATGGCTCAGATACTGACGCTAACGCATAAAAACTCTCCAGCTTATGGTAGCGGCTGTGAACGTCATACACAATTGGACCAACACACCTGTCAAGTGTTCCTCAGATCAGGCTTGAGCTAAGTAGCTCCCTCAGCTCTGAGTTTCACACGCTTAGACTGGGTCGGAATGTCACGAAGTGTACGTCGTCTCTCGGACTAGGCTTGATTCGAGAACCCCACTAGTCTGAATCAATGTGAAAGCAGCAGTAAAAGATAGCAGTAGATTTAACCGAACATACCCGAATGGGATGATTATACCTCATTTCAATATAGTAGAAAATAAAAAAAATTAAATTTCCTTTAATTATGGCTACGTTTAGATATTGCAGATTTCTAAATGAAAAAAGTGAGGAAACAACCCTCAAGAACAAATTGACCATTACCCTAATTGAAATACTTAATTCGAAGCTAAATACGGTCAATGTCGGACAAAATGTGCATTCAATCCGGCAGCTCAAAAACCACCCCTTAAATATAATAATACATATTTTAAGAAAAGCGCCTCAGTTAGAGGTAAGTTAGTTGTTGTAAAAAATTGACGAAAGGTAGCTAAAACTATTCTCAGAAGCGCAAGCTTTGCAAACGAACCTTGAGGGTAGAATCCACCCTCGATATTATTGAAAATAATTTTATTCTGTTCTGGCATCAGTTAGTAATTTACTGGTTATCAGTAAAATATGTGGTGACGTCCATTATCATCTAGTTAAAACATGCACCCTTGCGTTCAATCCGGCAGCTCAAGAACGACCCCTTAAATGTAATATAATATTTTAAGAAAAGCGCATCAGTTTGACATAAGGTAACTGTTGTAGAAAATTGTCAAAAGGTAGCTAAAACTATACTCAGAAGCGCAAGCTTTGCAAACAAACCTTGAGGGTAAAATCAACCCCTGATATTACGAAAAATACATTTATTCTGTACGGGCATCAGTTAAAAATTTACTGGTTATCCGTAAAATATATGGTGATGTCCATTATCATCTAGTTAAAACATGAACCCTTGCATTCAATCCGGCAGGTCAAGAACCACCCCTCAAATATAATAATACGTATTTTAGGAAAATACCTCAGTTAGAGGTAAGTTAGTTATTGTGAAAAATTGACGAAAGGTAGCTAAAACTATTCTCAGAAGCGCAAGCTTTGCAAACGAACCTTGAGGGTAAAATCAACCCCCGATAATATTGAAAATAAATTTATTCTGTTCGGGCATTAGTTAGTAATTTACTGGTTATCAGTAAAATATATGGTGATGTCCATTATCATCTAGTTAAAACATTCAATCCGGCAGCTCAAGAACCACCCCTTAAATATAATAATATATATATTTTAAGAAAAGCGCCTCAATTAGAGGTAAGTTAGTTATTGTAAAAAATTGACGAAAGGTAGCTAAAACTATTCTCAGAAGCGCAAGCTTTGCAAACGAACCTTGAGGGTAAAATCAACCCCCGATAATATTGAAAATAAATTTATTCTGTTCGGGCATCAGTTAGTAATTTACTGGTTATCAGTAAAATATGTGATGATGTCCATTATCATCTAGTTAAAACATGAACCGTTGCGTTTAATCCGGCAGCTCAAGAACCACCCCTTAAATGTAATATAATATTCTAAGAAAAGCGCATCAGTTAGACATAAGACAATTGCTGTAGAAAATTGCCGAAAGGTAGCTAAAACTATTCTCAGAAGCGCAAGCTTTGCAAACGAAACTTGAGGGTAAAATCAACCCCCTATAATATTGAAAATAAATTTATTCTGTTCTGGCATCAGTTAGTAATTTACTGGTTATCAGTAAAATATATGGTGATGTCCATTATCATCTAGTTAAAACATGAACCCTTGCCTTCAATCCGGCAGCTCAAGAACCACCCCTTAAATATAATAATACATATTTTAAGAAAAGCGCCTCAGTTAGAGGTAAGTTAATTGTTGTAAAAAATTGACGAAAGGTAGCTAAAACTATTCTCAGAAGCGCAAGCTTTGCAAACGAACCTTGAGGGTAGAATCAACCCCCGATATTATTGAAAATAAATTTATTCTGTTCGGGCATCAGTTAGTAATTTACTGGTTATCAGTAAAATATATGGTGACGTCCATTATCATCTAGTTAAAACATGTACCCTTGCATTCAATCCGGCAGCTCAAGAACCACCCCTTAAATATAATACCATATTCTAAGAAAAGCGCATCAGTTAGGCATAAGGTAATTGCTGCAGAAAATTGTCGAAAGGTAGCTAAAACTATTGTCAGAAGCGCAAGCTTTGCAAACAAACCTTGAGGGTAAAATCAACCCCTGATATTACGAAAAATAAATTTATTCTGTACGGGCATCAGTTAGAAATTTACTGGTTATCTGTAAAATATATAGTGATGTCCATTATCATCTAGTTAAAACATGAACCCTTGCATTCAATCCGGCAGCTCAAGAACCACCCCTTAAATATAATAATATATATTTTAAGAACAGCGCCTCAGTTAGAGGTAAGTTAGTTATTGTAAAAAATTGACGAAAGGTAGCTAAAACTATTCTCAGAAGCGCAAGCTTTGCAAACAAACCATGAGGGTAAAATCAACCCCTGATATTACGAAAAATAAATTTATTCTGTACGGGCATCAGTTAGAAATTTACTGGTTATCCGTAAAATATATGGTGATGTCCATTATCATCTAGTTAAAACATGAACCCTTGAATTCAATCCGGCAGCTCAAGAACCACCCCTTAAATATAATAATATATATTTTAAGAAAAGCGCCTCAGTTAGAGGTAAGTTAGTTATTGTAAAAAATTGACGAAAGGTAGCTAAAACTATTCACAGAAGCGCAAGCTTTGCAAACAAACCTTGAGGGTAAAATCAACCCCTGATATTACGAAAAATAAATTTATTCTGTACGGGCATCAGTTAGAAATTTACTGGCTATCCGTAAAATATATGGTGATGTCCATTATCATCTAGTTAAAACATGAACCCTTGCATTCAATCCGGCAGCTCAAGAACCACCCCTTAAATATAATAATATATATTTTAAGAACAGCGCCTCAGTTAGAGGTAAGTTAGTTATTGTAAAAAATTGACGAAAGGTAGCTAAAACTATTCTCAGAAGCGCAAGCTTTGCAAACAAACCATGAGGGTAAAATCAACCCCTGATATTACGAAAAATAAATTTATTCTGTACGGGCATCAGTTAGAAATTTACTGGTTATCCGTAAAATATATGGTGATGTCCATTATCATCTAGTTAAAACATGAACCCTTGCATTCAATCCGGCAGCTCAAGAACCACCCCTTAAATATAATATATATTTTAAGAAAAGCGCCTCAGTTAGAGGTAAGTTAGTTATTGTAAAAAATTGACGAAAGGTAGCTAAAACTATTCTCAGAAGCGCAAGCTTTGCAAACAAACCTTGAGGGTAAAATCAACCCCCGAAAATATTGAAAATAAATTTTTTCTGTTCGGGCATCAGTTAGTAATTTACTGGTTATCCGTAAAATATATGGTGATGTTCATTATCATGTAGTTAAAACATGTTCCCTTGCATTCAGTCCGGCAGCTCAAGAACCACCCCTTAATTTAATAATGTATATTTTAAGAAAAGCGCCTCAGTTAGAGATAAGTTAATTATTGTAGAAAATTGTCGAAAGGTAGCTAAAACTATTCTCAGAAGCGCAAGCTTTGCAAACAAACCCTGGGGGTAATATCAACCCCCGATACTACGAAAAATAAATTTATTCTGTACGGGCATCCGTTAGAAATTTACTGGTTATCCGTAAAATATATGGTGATGTCTATTATAATCTATTTAAAACATGAACCATTGCATTCAATCCGGCAGCTCAAGAACCACCCCTTAAATATAATAATATATATTTTTAGAAAAGCGCCTCAGTTAGAGGTAAGTTAATCGTTGTAAAAAATTGACGAAAGGTAGCTAAAACTATTCTCGAAGCGCAAGCTTTGCAAACGAACCTTGATGGTAAAATCAACCCCCGATATTATTGAATATAAATTTATTCTGTACGGGCATCAGTTAGGAATTTATTGGTTATCCGTAAAATATATGGTGATGTCCATTATCATCTAGTTAAAACATGAACCCATGTCAGTTAGACATAAGATAATTGCTGTAGAAAATTGTCGAAAGGTAGCTAAAACTATTCTCGGAAGCGCAAGCTTTGCAAACGAACCTTGAGGGTAAAGTCAGCCCCCGATAATATTGAAAATAAATTTATTCTGTTCGGGCATCAGTTAATGATTTACTAGTTATCAGTAAAATATGTAGTGATGTCCATTATCATCTAGTTAAAACATGAACTCTTGCGTTCAATCCGGCAGCTTAAGAACCACCCCTTAAATGTAATATAATATTCTAAGAAAAGCGCATCAGTTAGACATAAGGTAATTATTGCAGAAAATTGTCGAAAGTTAGCTAAAACTATTCTTAGAAGCGCAAGCTTTGCAAACAAACCCTAGGGGTAAAATCAACCCCGGATATTACGAAAAATAAATTTATTCTGTACGGGCATCAGTTAGAAATTTACTGGTTATCCGTAAAATATATGGTGGTGTCCATTATCATCTAGTTAAAACATGAACCCTTGCGTTCAATCCGGCAGCTCAAGAACCACCCCTTATATATAATAATACATATTTTAAGAAAGGCGCCTCAGTTAGAGGTAAGTTAATCGTTATAAAAAATTGACGAAAGGTAGCTAAAACTATTCTGAGAAGCGCAAGCTTTGCAAACGAACCTTGAGGGTAAAATCAACCCCCGATATTATTGAATATAAATTTATTCTGTTCGGGCATCAGTTAGTAATTTACTGGTTACCAGTAAAATATATGGTGATGTCGATTATCATCTAGTTAAAACATGAACCCTTGTGTTCAATCCGGCAGCTCAAGAACCACCCCTTAAATGTAATACAAAATTCTAAGAAAACGGCATCAGTTAGACATAAGGTAATTGCGGTACAAAATTGTCGAAAGGTAGCTAAAACTATTCTCAGAAGCGCAAGATTTGCAAACGAACCTTGAGGGTAAAATCAACCCCCGATATTATGGAAAATAACTTTATTCTTTCTGGGCACCAATTAGAAATTTATTGATAATAAGAAAAATATATGGTGGGTTATCACTTGGTTAGAACATGAACCCTTACCTTCAATCCGGCAGCGCAGGAACGACCCCTTAAATGTAATACAATATTTTAAGAAAAGCGCTACAGTTTGACATAAGGTTAACTGTTGTAGAAAATTGTCGAAAGGTAGCTAAAACTATTCTCAGAAGCGCAAGCTTTGCAAACAAATCTTGAGGGTAAAATCAACCCCCGATATTACGAAAAATAAATTTATTCTGTACGGGCATCAGTTAGGAATTTATTGGTTATCCGTAAAATATATGGTGATGTCCATTATCATCTAGTAAAAACATGAACCCTTACATTCAATCCGGCAGCTCAAGAACCACCCCTTAAATATGATATTATATATTTTAAGAAAAGCGCCTCAGTTAGAGGTAAGTTCATTGTTGTAAAACTGTTGTAAACTGTTGTAAAACTGAGGCGCTTTTCTTAAAATATGTATTATTATATTTAAGGGGTGGTTCTTGAGCTGCCGGATTGACTGCAAGGGTTCATGTTTTAACTAGATGGTAATGGACATCACCATATATTTTACTGATAACCAGTAAATTACTAACTGATAACCGAACAGAATAAATTTAATTTTCGTATTGCCGGGGGTTGACTTTACCCTCAAGGCTTGATTGCAAAGCTTGCGATTCTGAGAATAGTTTTAGCTACCTTTCGACAATTTTCTACAACAATTATCTAATGTCAAACTGATGCGCTTTTCTTAAAATATTATATTACATTTAAGGGGTGGTTCTTGCGCTGCCGGATTGAAGGCAAGGGTCCATGTTCTAACCAGGTGGTAATTTATATCACCATATATTTTACTGATAATCAGTAAATTTCTAACCGGTGCCCAGAAAGAATAAAGTTATTTTCTATAATATCGGGGGTTGATTTTACCCTCAAGGTTCGTTTGCAAAGCTTGCGCTTCTGAGAATACTTTTAGCTACCTTTCGACAATTTTATACAGCAATTACCTTATGTCTAACCGATGCGCTTTTCTTAGAATATTGTATTACATTTAAGGGGTGGTTCTTGAGCTGCCGGATTGAATGCAAGGGTTCACGTTTTAAGTAGATGTTAATGGACATCGCCATATATTTTACTGATAACCAGTAAATTACTAACTGATGCCCGAACAGAATAAATTTATTTTTCGTAATGTTGGGGGTTGATTTTACCCTCAAGGCTTGATTGCAAAGCTTTCGCTTCTGAGAATAGTTTTAGCTACCTTTCGACAATTTTCTACAACAATTATCTAATGTCTAACTGATGCGCTTTTCTTAAAATATTATATTACATTTCAGGGGTGGTTCTTGCGCTGCCGGATTGAAGGCAAGGGTTCATGTTTTAAATACATGATAATGGACATCACCATATATTTTACTGGTAATCAGTAAATTACTAACTGATGCCCGAACAGAATAATTTTATTTTTCGTAAATTCGGGGGTTGATTTTACCCTCAAGGCTTGATTGCAAAGCTTGCGCTTCTGAGAATAGTTTTAGCTACCTTTCGACAATTTTCTACAACAATTATCTAATGTCTAACTGATGCGCTTTTCTTAAAATATTATATTACATTTCAGGGGTGGTTCTTGCGCTGCCGGATTGAAGGCAAGGGTTCATGTTTTAAATACATGATAATGGACATCACCATATATTTTACTGGTAATCAGTAAATTACTAACTGATGCCCGAACAGAATAATTTTATTTTTCGTAAATTCGGGGGTTGATTTTACCCTCAAGGCTTGATTGCAAAGCTTGCGCTTCTGAGAATAGTTTTAGCTACCTTTCGACAATTTTCTACAACAATTATCTAATGTCTAACTGATGCGCTTTTCTTAAAATATTATATTACATTTAAGGGGTGGTTCTTGCGCTGCCGGATTGAAGGCAAGGGTTCATGTTTTAAACAGATGATAATGGACATCACCATATATTTTACTGATAATCAGTAAATTACTAACTGGTGCCCGAACAGAATAAATTTATTTTCAATAATATCGAGGGTTGATTTTACCCTCAGGGTTCGTTTGCAAAGCTTGCGCTTCTGAGAATAGTTTTAGCTACCTTTCGTCAATTTTTTACAACAATTAACTTATCTCTAACTGAGGCGCTTTTCTTAAAATATATGTTATATTTAAAGGGTGGTTCTTGAGCTGCTGGATTGAATGCAAGGGTTCATGTTTTAACTAGATGATAATGGACATCAGCTTATATTTTATTGATAACCAGTAAATTACTAACTGATGCCCGAACAGAATAAATTTATTTTCAATAATAACGGGGGTTGATTTTACCCTCAAGGTTCGTTTGCAAAGCTTGCGCTTCTGAGAATAGTTTTAGCTACCTTTCGTCAATTTTTTACAACAATTATCTTATCTCTAACTGAGGCGCTTTTCTTCAAATATATGTTATATTTAAGGGGTGGTTCTTGAGCTGCTGGATTGAATGCAAGGGTTCATGTTTTAACTAGATGATAATGGACATCACCATATATTTTACTGATAACCAGTAAATTACTAACTGATGCCCGAACAGAATACATTTATTTTTCGTAATGTCGGGGGTTGATTTTACCCTCAAGGCTTGATTGCAAAGCTTGCGCTTCTGAGCATAGTTTTAGCTACCTTTCGTCTATTTTTTACAACAATTAACTTTTCTCTAACTGAGGCGCTTTTCTTAAAATACATATTATTATATTTTAGGGGTGGTTCTTGAGCTGCCGGATTGAATGCAAGGGTTCATGTTTTAACTAGATGATAATGGACATCACCATATATTTTACTGATAACCAGTAAATTACTAACTGATGCCCGAACAGAATAATTTATTTTTCGTAATATCGGGGGTTGATTTTACCCTCAAGGCTTGATTGCAAAGCTTGCGTTTCTGAGAATAGTTTTAGCTACCTTTCGACAATTTTCCACAACAATTATCTAATGTCTAACTGATGCGCTTTTCTTAAAATATTATATTACATTTAAGGGGTGGTTCTTGCGCTGCCGGATTGAAGGCCAGGGTTCATGTTTTAAACAGATGATAATGGACATCACCATATATTTTACTGATAATCAGTAAATTACTAACTGATGCCCGAACAGAATAAATTTATTTTCAACAATATCGGGGGTTGATTTTACCCTCAAGGTTCGTTTGCAAAGCTTGCGCTTCTGAGCATAGGTTTAGCTACTTTTCGTCTATTTTTTACAACAATTAACTATTCTCTAACTGAGGCGCTTTTCTTAAAATACATATTATTATATTTTAGGGGTGGTTCTTGAGCTGCCGGATTGAATGCAAGGCTTCATGTTTTAACTAGATGATAATGGACATCACCATATATTTTACCGATAACCAGTAAATTACTAACTGATGCCCGAACAGAATAAATTTATTTTTCGTAATATCGGGGGTTGATTTTACCCTCAAGGTTTGCTTGCAAAGCTTGCGCTTCTGAGAATAGTTTTAGCTACCTTTCGACAAGTTTCTACAACAATTATCTAATGTCTAACTGATGCGCTTTTCTTAAAATATTATATTACATCCAAGGGGTGGTTCTTGCGCTGCCGGATTGAAGGCAAGGGTTCATGTTTTAAACAGATGATAATGGACATCACCATATATTTTACTGATAATCAGTAAATTACTAACTGGTGCCCGAACAGAATAAATTTATTTTAAATAATATGGGGGGTTGATTTTACCCTCAAGGTTCGTTTGCAAAGCTTGCGCTTCTGAGAATAGTTTTAGTTACCTTTCGTCAATTTTTTACAACAATTAACTTATCTCTAACTGAGGCGCTTTTCTTAAAATATATGTTATATTTAAGGGGTGGTTCTTGAGCTGCTGAATTGAATGCAAGGGTTCATGTTTTAACTAGATGATAATGGACATCACCATATATTTTACTGACAACCAGTAAATTACTAACTGATGCCCGAACAGAATAAATTTATTTTCAATAATAACGGGGGTTGATTTTACCCTCAAGGTTCGTTTGCAAAGCTTGCGCTTCTGAGAATAGTTTTAGCTACCTTTCGACAATTTTCTACAACAATTATCTAATGTCTAACTGATGCGCTTTTCTTAAAATATTATATTACATTTAAGGGGTGGTTCTTGCGCTGCCGGATTGAAGGCAAGGGTTCATGTTTTAAATAGATGATAATGAACATCACTATATATCGGGGGTTGATTTTAATTTAAATAGAAAATTTAAATCAATTAGAACAAAATCACCGTGGTAACTTTTTGGAACCAGATAAATATAAATCTCTAATGAATTCTGGCAATAAACTCCTTAACATTATGCATTTTAATATTCGAAGTGCAAACAAGAATTTTGATGAACTCCTATCACTTATTGAAGCATATAATTTAACTACCTGTGATATTTTTATTTTAAGTGAATGTTTTCAATGTTCATCTATAAATAATCTTCATATCCCTGGATATACTACCATACATAATGGAGGTGACTTCAACAAAAACGATGGTGTCTTAATTTTAATCAAATCTGAACTCAATTATAACATAACTAATCATAAACTAAGTATATGTGGTGTTTCATTAAGTATTTTAAATCTAACAATTAACAATGTTCCTTTTAGAATAATTGCACTTTATAGACCTAACCCAAGTAACTTGATATCATTCATTGATGAGCTAGATACATATGTGGACCTTATTCATCAAAATAACAACATTGAAATATTAATTGGTGATGTCAATATAAATTTATTGAATGAAAATGATGCAAATGTGAACAAATATTTTGCTGTCCTTGCTAAACATGGTTTTGTGCCTTACATTCTGAACCCTACCCGTGTTACACATGAAACTGAATCATGCCTAGATCATATTTTCCTAAAAAATCCAGTTAATAGCAAACATAATTTAATATTTAACTCTTATATCCTAAAATGCCATATTACTGACCACTATCCTGTTTTTCTAAATATAAATTATAAATCAAATGATAATGTAATTTTGAAAGCCAGTAAAAAAACGACCATAAAAATTGATTTCGTAAAATTAGAAAATTATTTAAAAAATGAGATTTGGAATGACACTATAAGCTCTAATGATCCACAGACAGCTGCTGATCTTTTTTTAAACAAATTCAGTAATTATATTGAAATCTCTAAAACGTATAAAACTTATAACAATAAAAACACAAAAATAAAACCATGGATAACTGACGGTCTAATTACATCTATAAAAAATAGAGATAAAATTAAAAAACGATTAAATCAGTACTTCTCACCAGAATTAGAACATGAATACAAAACATATAGAAACTTATTGAACAAACTCTTAAAAAAATCAAAAAATGACTACTACTTTAGAAAAATTGAAGATAACAAAAATAATCTAAATAAGGTATATCAGTTAATATCTGAAGCAACAAATGAAAAAACTGATAACAAAAATACATTTCAGTTTGTTAATGATGAAGGAAACGTATTTAATAACAATAAGCAGATGGCAAACCACTGTAATTGTTATTTCACCAATATTGGTTTAAATATGGTCAAAGACATAGACGTTCCAGCAACCTTAGAAGAAAATGTAACTATAAATCCTAATACCATGTTTCTCAATCCGGTAACGGAAAATGAATTAATAGAACATATATTCACACTAAAAAATAATACTTCACCTGGCATTGATGGAATAACAGTTGACATTATTAAAAAAATTCATCAGTATATTTTACAGCCTCTCAAACATATAATTAATTTAATTTTTTTTAAAAGTATAGTTCCAGATCAATTTAAAACTTCGATAGTCACACCCATTTATAAAGCTGGTGATAAAACAAAAATTAGCAATTATCGACCTATTAGTGTAATTAATAACTTTGGAAAGATTTTTGAGAAATGTTTGAGGACTCGTCTGGTAAAATTTTTTGACCAATACAATATCATACATGAGCTCCAATTTGGTTTTCGTTCAGGTAAAGCATCAAGTGATGCCATGTGTTCAGTCATTGAGAACATTACAGAGAGTTTAGATACAGGCAAGAGGTGCATTGCAGTTTTTCTGGATTTAGCAAAGGCATTTGACACCGTCAACCACGAAAAGCTGTTGAATGTTTTGGAACGTTACGGCATTCGTGGTTCGGTGTTGAATGTCTTTCACAGTTACCTGACAAATCGAAGTCAATATGTTAAACTAAATGATATTCTTAGTGAAAGAGATACTGTGAAAATAGGGGTTCCTCAGGGGACAGTCCTCGGTCCGGTGCTCTTTTTGGCTTACATAAATTCTCTTTTATTCTTAAGAACATGTGCAAAAAAAATTGTATCCTATGCTGACGATACGGTAGTTATCTTCTGCGAAAATTCCTGGATGGAAACCAAAAAGGCTGTTCAGTCAGGTTTGGAAAGAATTAAGAACTGGTTAAATGCATTCCATCTATCATTAAATGTAAATAAGACTCATTATCTGGCCTTCTCTCTTACTGAAGCTAACAGACCTGATTTCACTAGTATAAAAATCACTGGATTGAAAGATGAAATTAAAGAGACAAATGAGATCAAGTACTTGGGAATAATCATTGACAAATATTTAAAATGGGGTAATCATGTAGATTACCTATCGAAAAAAATAAGAAAGCTTATTTACAAATTTTACCAATTGCGAGAATTCCTTTCAAAAAAATTATTGCTAGTTATTTACAAGTCTCTTGTTGAATCACTGTTACGTTACGGTATCATAGTATGGGGAGGAATGTATGAAAACTCATTACAGAAATTAAATGTAACACAAAATTATATACTAAAAATTATTTTTAGGAAACAAAAAAGGTATCATACAAATTTACTCTATACTGTCGATATTTGTAACATCCGTACACTATATTTTCATAATTTATGTTTATATGCATTTAAAAATAAAGCAAAACTGAATTACACATCTTCAATATATCACACTCGTAGTATTGCTAATGAGTTTTTATCCAAGCCTAGATTTAATAAAAATATTTGTCATAGATTTCTTGTCTATACTTTGCCTAAAACATATAACCTACTACCATTAGAGATCAAACTTATTAAGAATCGAAAAAAATTCTCAGTGTTGTCAAAAAAATTTATATTTCACAATTATACTGATTTTATTGGAATTTTAGACAACTGAATAATTTAACTCAAATTAAATTGTAAATTTTGCTATGCGTACACTCCTAGTGCTTTTAGGTTAATTTGTATTTTGCAGTTTATGCACACTTTTCTAAAGCACAATACAAGTGTTTAATCACTTAGGTGCTTACATTGTATCGTCCCTTTTGGACATATATTATTAGTATTTTATTTATATTTTATTTACTATGTGCAAGTATGTTTTATATATTTATACTTGTATTTATAATGTTGTTAATATATGTCTGGAAGAAGAATAAACAATAAAGAATAAACAATATACTGTAAAAAAAAAAAAAAAAAAAAAAAAAAAAAAAAAAAAAAAAAAAAATATTTTACTGATAATCAGTAAATTACTAACTGATGCCCGAACAGAATAAATTTATTTTCAATAATATCGGGGGCTGATTTTACCCTCAGGGTTCGTTTGCAAAGCTTGCGCTTCTGAGAATAGTTTTAGCTACCTTTCGTCAATTTTTTACAACAATTAACTTATCTCTAACTGAGGCGCTTTTCTTAAAATATATGTTATATTTAAAGGGTGGTTCTTGAGCTGCTGGATTGAATGCAAGGGTTCATGTTTTAACTAGATGATAATGGACATCAGCTTATATTTTACTGATAACCAGTAAATTACTAACTGATGCCCGAACAGAATAAATTTATTTTCAATAATAACGGGGGTTGATTTTACCCTCAAGGTTCGTTTGCAAAGCTTGCGCTTCTGAGCATAGTTTTAGCTACCTTTCGCCTATTTTTTACAACAATTATCTTTTCTCTAACTGAGGCGCTTTTCTTAAAATACATATTATTATATTTTAGGGGTGGTTATTGAGCTGCCGGATTGAATGCAAGGGTTCACGTTTTAAGTAGATGTTAATGGACATCGCCATATATTTTACTGATAACCAGTAAATTACTAACTGATGCCCGAACAGAATAAATTTATTTTTCGTAATGTCGGGGGTTGATTTTACCCTCAAGGCTTGATTGCAAAGCTTGCGCTTCTGAGAATAGTTTTAGCTACCTTTCGACAATTTTCTACAACAATTATCTAATGTCTAACTGATGCGCTTTTCTTAAAATATTATATTACATTTAAGGGGTGGTTCTTGCGCTGCCGGATTGAAGGCAAGGGTTCATGTTTTAAATACATGATAATGGACATCACCATATATTTTACTGGTAATCAGTAAATTACTAACTGATGCCCGAACAGAATAAATTTATTTTTCGTAATTTCGGGGGTTGATTCTACCCTCAAGGCTTGATTGCAAAGCTTGCGCTTCTGAGAATAGTTTTAGCTACCTTTCGACAATTTTCTACAACAATTATCTAATGTCTAACTGATGCGCTTTTCTTAAAATATTATATTACATTTAAGGGGTGGTTCTTGCGCTGCCGGATTGAAGGCAAGGGATCATGTTTTAAACAGATGATAATGGACATCACCATATATTTTACTGATAATCAGTAAATTACTAACTGATGCCCGAACAGAATAAATTTATTTTCAACAATATCGGGGGTTGATTTTACCCTCAAGGTTCGTTTGCAAATCTTGCGCTTCTGAGCATAGTTTTAGCTACTTTTCGTCTATTTTTTACAACAATTAACTTTTCTCTAACTGAGGCGCTTTTCTTAAAATACATATTATTATATTTTAGGGGTGGTTCTTGAGCTGCCGGATTGAATGCAAGGGTTCATGTTTTAACTAGATGATAATGGACATCACCATATATTTTACTGATAACCAGTAAATTACTAACTGATGCCCGAACAGAATAAATTTATTTTTCATAATATCGGGGGTTGATTTTACCCTCAAGGTTTGTTTGCAAAGCTTGCGCTTCTGAGAATAGTTTTAGCTACCTTTCGACAAGTTTCTACAACAATTATCTAATGTCTAACTGATGCGCTTTTCTTAAAATATTATATTACATTTAAGGGGTGGTTCTTGCGCTGCCGGATTGAAGGCAAGGGTTCATGTTCTAACCAGGTGATAATTTATATCACCATATATTTTTCTTTACCCTTAAGATTTGTTTACAACACTCGCTCTTTCTAAGATATTCTATACTGTATTTCTTCAATTACTGTCAAATATTATTTTATGTATATCTAATGCTTTTTCTCATTACAGTATTTTAATTAGTGTAGAGGATGATTCTTGCCGTTATTATTTGAGGGACAGGTGTACCTTTAATAGATGCATGCAATGGATCATCTTCCTATTTTAAGATGCTAGAAGAGTTTCTACATTTTCCCGACATTGACAGTATTTAGCTTCGAATTAAGTATTTCAATTAGGGTAATGGTTAATTTGTTCTTGAGGGTTGTTTCCTCACTTTTTTCATTTAGAAATCTGCAATATCTAAACATAGCCATAATCAAAGAAAATTTAAAATTTTTCATTTTCTACTATATTGAAATGAGGTATAATCGTCCCATTCGGGTATGTTCGGTTAAATCTACTGCTATCTTTTACTGCTGCTTTCACATTGATCTAGTCTGAGTCTCTCACTACCAAGCTGGTGACACTTATGCGATGTCACGACAATATCTGAGGTTATGGCGTCACGAACCTTTATTTATTCTCGGCGATGTGAGAATGAAAGAATGAGCTCGTGCATCGGCTTTTATAGTAGTGGGTTGCTAGGTCTGTGCATTTTCGTAGTTACCGATATCCCCATGGATATCGGTTGATGATTTGTTCGTAATGATGAATTCCGTTTACTCTTGTTAGTATGTACTAACCTTTGATTAAAACTGGTAATTAATAAACAAAAAGAAATTCATCGTTACAATAGTGCTTCAGAAAATGAAGAAAATTGCTTGAACTTATCTTACTGAGTAGATAACAAATTGTTCTAGTTCTCAACAACGTACTTTTAAATAAATAAAATATGAAATGGAAATTTCTATATACTTAATTGTTACACATTTTATAAGATGCTCTTCACAATTTATTGAAAATAAATATAATTCACATTTCTATTTTTAATCTTCTCCTGATGGTACCAGCTTGGTGGGTGAAAGACTCGTAATATATAATACAATATTTTTGACTATGTGGAATCTATAAAAAGTTGCAACACTCTAATCATCACATCTAAATTTTTAATTTAAAATATATAATAACTATTGCATTAACTAATTCATTTTTTTTTAAATAATAGGGTTCTTTCTTGAGTTAACGCACTAACTTCCCACAGAGTTATTGTTCTTACGAGAAACGTGACGGATGGATGTTTCGAAAGTTGTTCAAAATTCGATAACTAATACAGTGATACCAAAATTATCCATTGTATTGGCGAAGAGTATAATAAAAAAATTCAAGGGATATAATATTGAATGTGTATATTACTTACGTAAATTATAAATTAAAAGCTGTTTTATTGTAATAGAGATGCATTCCCAAATTGACCTAATATTTGTTAGAAGTATGGGCCCTATATGGAATAAAAAATATTGAAAATATATGTAAATGCCAATATGTTAACCAATATAAATATCATATAGGGCCAATGTTGTAATAAAATATTGTAAATAGCAATAACGGGCCAACAGTGATAAATTCCAATAATGGCTAAAACTAGACAACCAATATTGGGATAATATTTGTTACCAACATTACATTTATAGAACAAATAACAATATTGAACTAATATACACTTTAATGACTGTATAGAATGTTTCAATCTAAAACAAATTATTAATACTCCTACTAGAATAACACAAAATTCTAGCACTCTAATCGATGTTATGTTATTACCTACAGATACAGAAATTTATGCAAGTGGCACTAAGGAGACAAACAATATTTCTGATCATTCTATAGTCTTTTGTTGTTTAGATAAAAACGTACGTAAAGATTGTCACCAAAATATTAAATTTAAAAACTTAAAACGTATAGACAAATATTTTAAGCAATTTTTTAGTAAATGCTCCGTTTGAAAACATAATTTATATGAATAACGTAAATAATAAAGTTGAATACATGAATAGTTTATTAATCAATATTTTTGATACACTAGCGCCCCTAAAAAATGTTGTTATAAAAAAGTCAAAACCGCCTTGGTTAACGGATAATATAAAATTAATGATCAGACTTAAAGATCCATTTAATAAGTATAAAAGAACCAAGACTGAACTTCACTGGAATTATTACAAAGATTTAAAGAATCAAACAAATATAGCTATACGCTACGAAAAAAAAAATTATTTGGAATTTTGCATTAATAATAATGCTCATAATAATAATTCTAAACTACTGTGGAAAAAATTAAATGAGCTTAATATTTACAACAAACCTGTGACAAATTCACTGCCACAACACTTAAATAAACCAACAGAAATTAATAACCACTTTTTACAATTTTCTTCAAATAAAACACCAGCTGATTTGGAACTCTTACAATTTTACAGTAATAATCTTAAAATCAATTTTAATTCTTTGTTTAATTTTACAACAGTCTCAACTGAAACCGTTAAAAAATATTTGATGGAAATAAAATCTTTTGCCATGGGTGCAGATCAAATAAATCTAGAAATGATTCTCTTATGCTGTCCACGAATTTTAAATTTTCTTACAAACATTCTAAATTCGTGTCTGCTTGACGGTGTTTTTCCTAACAGCTGGAAAATTTCTCGCGTAACACCTTTACCAAAAAAGAAAGATGCTCTGTCATATAATGATCTTCGCCCAATAAGTATACTTCCAGTCCTATCTAAATTAATTGAGAAAATTATGTATTACCAGATACGAGAATACTTGAATACTTACGACATTCTTCCCCAAAATCAATCTGGGTTTCGCCCAGGCTTTAGCTGTGCTACAGCGCTGTTAAAAATAACTGATGATATCATTGGGGCTACAGATCAGGGTAAAACTACGGTACTGACACTTTTAGATTTCTCGAAAGCATTTGATACAATTAGTCACGAAATTTTGCTGTCTATTTTACACTTCGTTGGTTTTTCGGAGGGTGCAATTAGGCTTTTAGATAGTTATTTAGTCAGTAGAGTTCAGTTTGTAGAAACTGATGTAGGTCAATCTTCTAAAGGTAGTGTATCATGTGGTGTTCCACAGGGCTCAATACTTGGCCCACTTTTGTTTAGTATATACACGTGCAATTTAACGTCCTGTCTAAAAGAATGCAAAGTACATCTTTATGCAGATGATACACAACTTTATTATTCATTCTTACCAGATAATGTAGATGAAGCAAATAATATTGTAAATGATGATTTGGAATGCCTGGTTGCATTCTCCGAACGCCATAAACTTCAGCTGAACCCAACGAAATCATCAGTTATGGTATTTGGCAAATATCGACGACAAATTGAGAATGAGTTTGTAATTAAAATAGGAAACGAGACTTTACAATGTGCGCAAAGTGCCAAAAACTTAGGACTAGAATTAGATACAGATCTACGTTTTAAAAAAGATATAAAGAAAAGAATTCAAAAAGCCTACTCCTCATTAAAAATGTTATATCCAAACCGTCACTTAATTTCTCAGTCCCTTAAAATAAAACTTACAGACTCTCTTGTTTTAAGTCATTTTAATTATTGTGACGCTATATATGGACCGTGCCTAGATAAACTAGATATTAATCGAATAGAAAAAGTTCAAAAGTCGTGTTTGCGGTTCATATATGGCATCAGAAAGTTTGAGCCAGTGTCATATAAATTAAAGGACTCAAATTGGCTAAGCATGCAAGATAGACGAAAACTCCACTCTACAGTCTTGTTTCATAACATTATTTTAAATCAATGTCCCCCTTATTTGTATAACAAAATAAAATAGAACGGATGTCCATACCTTAAATTTAAGATTTAAAGGACTCATTACACCTCCACCTCACAAATCTGCAATGTTTAAAAGATGTTTTACATATAATGTTTATATTCTTTATAATAATGTACCAGCATCCTTGAAATCCTTAAAACTGAACTTATTTAAAAATCAATTTAAGAAAATTCTTTTTAATGCCTGACATTAAACTTATTTATTACGTTCTTCCTCGTATTGGCTGCCTATCCCATTTTCCCCTTTCTCTATTTTCAGTTAAAAAAGATTTTAGTTTCCTTTGTTGCGTGAGTATGATTTTGAATCGCTGTATATGTTCATGTATTTATAATGTATCTGTGTCACTGTTGGAGCTGAACTTTGAACTTTTTTGAATTGTTTTCAGCTCCATTTTGCAACTTTATTTAATTAATTATGTAATAATGTGTATATACTTTGATTGCAAATAAAATTATTATTATTATTATTGGCACAATGTTGATTTATCAATAGAAATAAATCGATATTGTGCCAATATAGAAACAATGATCAGCCAATATATTGTGCTACTTGGGTAAAGAGAGTGTGATAGGCCATTATTGTTCTTTTTTTTAAGATATTTGTCTTAAATTTTTTTTAAAGATAAAAGTTTCTGGCTGATTTGTTACAGGTATAATCAACATGTTCATTCCATTTTAAAATAGAATCTAGCATAAATACTAGAAATTTTACATTGTTTGGGTTATTAATTTCTTAATATCTTAAGGTAAATATTATCTTTCTAGTTTTATCTTAAATTATTTTTAAGGAATTTGCTACAAACCAGTAAAAGACTGTCCTGAGAGGTTTTCATATTTTGTACAAGCCTAGAGTTTCTAAATTTTTCTTGACATCTATTATATTGAAACATATTCTTTATAGGATTTTGCAAACAGCAGAAAAAATAACTATAAAAGAAAATCTTTGTGTAAAAATATTAATGAAATCTTTGCAGTCTTTCGATAACCTGAATTCTGGTTATGCTAGCAAGTTAAAATCCTAAAATGAATTTGTCTAATTTCTTATTTGACAATTCTCATTCGAATACTGTAGCATCCACACAGTCCCCTACGGCCATGCAGATTAAACTGGTATCTACATAACCCCCTACGATTATGAAGATTCAGTTAAAAATGAGAACAAAGGCCTAAAATGAATTTATTTTCTACCTTGTCTTAAAAAAATTTTCATTCTAATGGATTACATTTTCATGAAATCTATCATTCTGTTTCTTGGAAATGCTTAGCCTTTGAAACGTTTTTCGCCCTTATTCTGGAGCTCATCAGAAAGACATAAAGCCACTCATAAAGATGTTTCATGCAAAATCTATTATAGTCGTGTCACCAGCAAATAACACAAAGTTATTACCCATCCTAGCTGTTGGTAGATCATTCATATAAATTAAGAACAAGATTGAACCAAGTAGTGAATCCTGTGGTACATTGTTATCAATCTATTTGTATTTAGAATATTTTACGGCGGATAGTACTAAATATTATGTACGATAACATGGTTCGTATAATGGCAGTATGTATACAATAAATACAAATGGGCTGTGTTAAATAGGTGTAACTGTAGCTGAACCAAGGAAAAATGTCCACATAACACGATTCAAACAGTTAAGAAAAATAAATTAATCCAACTTGCAGCCAAAATTGACAGAAATTTTGCAGAATGTGAACGAAGGAAAACCGCCTTTGGGCACCGACATTTTTTCGAAAGTACCCAAAATTTAATTTTCAAAAGTACCATAAAATTAATATATAAATCCTTTATTTAGCCAAAGAGACTAATACATATAAATATAAAACAATATATATAAAAGAATAAATCATTAGACATACATTTATTTATTTATTTAGCGTATGGCATATGTATACACAACACAGTTGTTTAAAGTTTAAGGTCCAGATTTGACGCTGGCGTCACACAGGCGAAAGTCGCTCATGCTTCCTTTGTACTTCCTAAGTGGGCACTCGGTGATAGTGTGTTGGATGGTTTGTTTAATGGCTCCTCAGTCACATTTGGCAGACGGGGTTCTATTCCATTTATAGTGGAAATCAACGCAGTTACCATGGCCTGTTCTTATTCTATTTAGGGTGGCCCAAGTCTTGCGGAGAGGTTAAAACTTGGAGGAGTTTCAGTTATACTTAGCATATCTCTCAGGACTGGATTATTCATGTCGTTCCGCACGTCTTGCCACTGTGGTAGAAATACTGCAAGTGTACCTTGATTTTTTTCTAAATTTAGTTTCCATTCATGCAACACATTGTAGTACAGACGTCTCACAACTATGTTTGTTACGGAAAATAGGCTGGAAACTTATTGTTAATACTTAATTTTTTTTCCAAGAAAGCTACTAGTTGTGCGCAGACTACTTTTTCAAAATTTTTTCCCATTGAGTTTATCAAGTTAATTGGCCGGAGATCACTAGCACTAGCCTTTATTGAGTTTGGAATCTTTGGAACAGGTATATAATGGTAGTACCCTTAATATCTATCGGTACTTTACCTACTGAAAGAGGCAAGTTTACCATATTTAACCCTATCACCTTAAAATATGTTGGCAGAGCAAAAATCTCAGGCAGGATGTAAGGTCGAACTTACGTTAAAAAGCAACATTTCTAAAAAGTTAATGGAGTGGTTTTTACCACAAAAACGAGAAAAGAGGTTCAGTAGATCTGTTAGTGGAAGAGAGTACCGAGCCTGGCCCACTATAACGTATATTAATCAGAATAACCAATTTCAAGGGAAATATTCCCTGGACCCAAAATTCAGCGAGCATCGTCGTAGAGGTCCCTCGAAGGCGGCATGGCGCCAAGAAACTATTATTAATTAGATTCATCCTGACGAATGATACAATCGCCTATAAGCAGGACCGTGTAGAGCGGGTGTGCACCACACGTCATCTATTTTATATAGTTAAATTTATTACAATTTATTTATGTAATCAACTTTTCCCTCTATATTTTCTATTTAAAATGTTAAATATAATATTACTGTCTCCTTGGCTGAAGGACCTAGGTCGATGACCTTTTGATTGTACATATTGCATTACACTATATTAATGCAATCAATAAAAACTTTTATTATTATTATTATTATTAAATTTTAAATTACTATTAGTTGGAAGAAAATTGGCGTTTATAACTATAACGAAATAAAAGTTTAGTAAGTATAGTACATGACAATTTCCAATTCTAACAGTTGCTTTAGTGATAATACCAATATCTGTAGCGACAGAAGAGGGACCATTCTCGAAACTGAAAGTCATTAAAAATTATTTGAATCCGACAATGTCGTAAGAGAGACTATTTTTCATATCCACCAAACAAGTATTAACAAGTTTGCATATATAACTACTATAGTCTGTTTTTAAACCAGGAGTAGTGTTTTAAATTTAACGCGCTAAATCATACATCTGTGATTGGATACGTCTTCGCCAGTTTTACACGAGGCAATAGTCGTAAATTTTGACATATTGTAAAAATTTTAATTTCATGTCAAATTATTTGGTTATAAGTTCTAATTTATTGTTTGAACCTTATATATTAATTTTTAGTCTCTTTTGTATAAATCTGAAGGTAAAAGTGGCTAATTACTTGGTGCTTTTATATTGCGTAAAGGGCATGGATGATATATAAAATACCTAGAGGTCAAATAGAGGTCGATGCATTATATAATGTAATAAAATACACAAGAACACTGTAGTTGTGTATTGTTGGTTGCCCCAAACGCCAAATAAGTTTTAGTGTATTTTCTATAGGTACTCTTATGGTGTGAATGGAACTTTCATGTTTACTTCTCCTGGTTTAAAAACAAACTATATAAATAGTTAATATTATTATTAAAAAGTACTTTTGATGGATGTGTACAATTATTATTTCTGAGTGTTTATATTAAATATCGGCTGATCATTTACCATATTTATTATTCATTTCTAATTTTTATCGTTATATTAATTTTTAGTTTTTTTCCAATACTGTTCTAAAAGTATGATTCTAATTATTATAACAATCATAATGTATGTTGTATGTTCTAAGTTCATTTTGTGCAATCTATTTTTTGAATGTTCCCAAACGTCTTCTTTTTTATTTTATGATAAGAATCCCTATTTTGTTGTTATAACTGAAAATTCTCATACTTTTATTTTATATATGTGATGAGTACCTACCTGTTTTTCTACTGATATATAATATATTCAGGGCGAATCACTAGTGGCATGGACGGTCAATATTTCCTTAAACGTTTGAAATTTGACAAGAAGTCGCAGATAAAAATTCTGGAATACCAAATGTCGCATATTTTAAAATTACTTTTAAATCTACAGGGTGTTTCACATAGCAGTGCCAAGCTAATACCTGATTTTTTAAATAGAACACCAAACATTCTTATATGTTTATATTTGACTCTTAATTCTCTATCCAGGCATATATAATTTTTGGAGTAACACCGCAGCATTATTTATTTATTTATTTATTTATTTATTTATTTATTTATTTATTGCATACACTGTTCAACAGGTAAGATACCCAATTACAGAACAGGAATAAAGTCATACAAAGCATTAATTACATAATATACAACAACATAGAAAGAAAGTAAAATAAAAAAAAAATTTACTTAAATGTACGAACTATGAATAATTAATGATACGAAGAGAGAGAAAAAAATAACATGGTTTAAATGTTTAAATATAAAAACTGTATATACATATATACACATATGTGATTCAAAGTAAATTAAGAAAAACAAAGACACTCACTGGTTATTTAATTTAGAACATTTTGTTTTATATCACTCAGGCTGCAATTAAAAATGCCGAAGTCGCTACACAATTTGTTAGATGTATTGCAAATCGTATATAAAGGTCAATTATTTAGTACGTTGGTACGCGGCGTAGGTAAATAGAAAACTTGGTGATTACGAGAGGTTAATCTGGGAACGTGAAAATTAAGCTTACTAATTATTTCGGATGCGTCAAAATCATTGTGTAGTAATTTAAACAAAAATACTTGAGAAAAGTACGTACACCTATCCTCAAGAGTAGTCATAGAATATCTTTCAAGCAAGTTACTTTGCGGAAAACCAATCACTGGATAGGTACCATCGGATTTGAACCACAGTAATTTAAGAAATCTACGTTGAACTGCCTCCAAGTTATTCTTGTGAACATCATAACTGGAACTCCAAATTAGCGATGCGTACTCAAGTTTCGATCTGACGAAGGATTGATAAAGAATTTTCAGAGTATCAGTATTAGTGAACTCTCGACTAGTACGAACGATGAATCCAAGGGCTTTGGAGGCTTTAGACACAAAGGTATCGATATGATCAGTGAAGGATAATTTACTATCAAAAGTTACGCCAAGGTCGCGAAATATTATAGGTCTTTGAAGTATGACATTATCTAACCTGTAATCAAAAATTAAAGGTGATGTTTTTAAAGAAAAGGACATTACGTTGCATTTACTAGGATTCATGAATAATTTATTTACTGTACACCAGGTGTTTATTTTGTCAAGAGAAGTCTGAAGTTGAAAACAGTCATCGATTTCATCAATTACTGTGAAGATTTTTAGATCGTCGGCATATAAAAGGTGAGGCAAATTAATTTCGTTCACTATGTCGTTAATAAAAATGTTAAAAAACAAGGGCCCCAGAATAGATCCCTGGGGAACTCCAGATGTGGCAGCAAATTTGATCGATTTGAACCCATTTAATGCAAAGTACTGACTCCTATTCATTAAATAAGATTTAAACAAAAGGAGCAAAGAATATGAGAAGCCGATTTTCTCTAATTTATTATGTAACAACTGGTGATCAAGTCTATCAAACGCTTTGGAGAAATCGGTATATATGACATCTACCTGCCCACGTTCATCTAAGGATTCAGAAATATATTGAGTTACACAGAATAAATTTGTTGTTGTTGAACTCCCTTTCATAAATCCATGTTGATTAATAGAGATTTTGGTGTTAATTGAATGATATATTCTATCATGAAGTAATATTTCTAAGACTTTACAGAAGTTACAAATTACAGAGATTGGTCTAAAGTTCTCAATATCTAGTTTGTTTCCCTTTTTGAAGATGGGACATACTTTGGAATATTTCCATAGGTCAGGAAATAGGCAGTTTTTTAAGATTAAGTTAAAAATTAGAGTTAGAGGATATGCAAAGATGATAGCGCAATCCTTTAATAAAAAAGCTGGAATGGAATCAGGACCGGTCGTCATTTTGGGTTTAATTCGTTTTTTCAAACAGTTCTCCAATCACTGGCAGAAGGGTAATTGGTCTGTAATTGTTGGTTTTTGAGTGGTCTGAATTGGGTTTAGGTATAACCACTATTTTCCCTATCTTCCATTCATCTGGGAATAATGTTTGTGATAGACAATATTTGAAAATTTTAATGATATGTAAGTGTATGTTATAGTCAAGTTTTTTAATAACTATCATCAATCAATAAAGTGAAATAATCAATTGGTCTGTTTCCTGTAACAAAGATATTTTTTTTAGATACGAATGTTGGATGTATACGCACCAGTAATTATTTTCACAAAATTCTAAACAAAATCTAACGGCAATTTTATTGTATAATGTCCCCGGTAAAACAAAAGCAAATAATTTTAGAGTTTTGTTACCATTGGGTAGTTTTTTCAATTCCTGTTTCTTAGTAAAAGTAAATGTACGTGGTGCACTGGGAGTTTCAGGCAATTTTACTGGCTCATCGGAATTTGTAGCTATTGCATGTTGAGTATGAGTTGCAGGGACTGTGAATTGAGGCATATCAGCTAAATTTCTGTCCAGAACGTCTCCATCTGGGTAGGAGCATCCTCCTCAACAACTAAGCCACTTTCCTCAAAATCATCGTTTTCTGAATCTACGTAGTCAGGATCAGCAAACTTATCATCGGAATCCAATAAATATTTCACCATCTCTTCTTCAGTAAGTGGCGTCTTGCCCCGATATGCTTTTTCATGTTTTCACTGTTTTTTCCTCTGAAGGGCTTGCACCGTCAGAATTCATCACGGACTCGAACAAATAATTTCCGTTTTACTCACACCTATTCTAGAGGCTCACAACACAACATGTGCGTATGGCTGCAGCTGAGTTACTGAAATAGTATATAAACTATCTTCTACAATGACGCAAAAGTGTGTCATGCACCAATGTGGTTTAATGCGCATGACGAGATTTTGAGTCATGAGCAGTGAATAACGGTTAATAATGTGAAAATTTAAATCATGGTGGAAAGCACTCATTAGAAATAGGCTGCATTGAGTGTTCCATTAAAAAAGTTCAAGTATTAGCTTGCCATCGCTATCTGAAACACCCTATAGATTTAAAAATAATTTTAGAAAATACAACTTTTGATCTCCCACAATTTTTACTTAAAATATCTATTCATATTTCAAATGGTTTAGGTGATATTGATCGTCCACGCACTAGTAATAACGCATCCTGTACATACAGGGTGATTCACGTAGGCCATTCATTAGAAGTTTTTCAACTTGCAGTTGGATTAGAAACTTGAAATTTGGTATGCAGCCATAATCGATCAGGCCCGTTCTATTTAAAATATTGTCAGTCCTCCAACTATACAGGGTGTGGCAAAAATTGGTACCAACTTTCTTATTTTAAATGGAAACCTATATTTTTCTTTACATGGTTCGATCGATCTTCTAATTCTGAGTTTAGAGAACCTAAGTTATGTTAACTTATCTATTACAATTTTTGACATATGTCCAATTTTTTGAAAAAAATTGCCGCTGTAGTAGTTTACGAACAAATTTGTATCTCGCAAACCTTTCAAAATTATGAAACCAAATTTGTGAAGCAGTTAGCTGGAAGTCCAGGCTAACTTTTGATGTCCCATCGGTGGTCCCATTTTGTACCATATGGGCGCAGTCGATTTTCAAATGTCGCAATCAAAAATTGTCAAAAAGTCAATTTTTTCAAATGGCACCTACTATTTTTTTTCACACCATTCGAAAGAAAATTGAATTTTAGGGTGAGTTACTTAAGCATTCCCTATACCTAACTTCACCCCATATCGAGTTATTCAATAAAAATCAAGAAATACCTTATCTTGCCGAGAGATGCCTTACTTCATCAAGTATGCCATGGAAACAAAAGACAGTTGTAATAATTTTTAAAGAAAAATATGGATTCTTATTTAATTACACACAACACCAACAAATTATTATTAACGAACAAGAACAATGTTGACGAAATTCTGTCAGTGAAAACGGTGCACACGTTGAGGATTTGGATTGAAATAATTATTTTGTTAATCTGTTTATTTTTTATTTTGTTGTTATTATTTATTATTGCAATACGATTTTTGAATAAAAATTAAAACGAAATGATTGTTTCCAAAGCCTACTACCCTTGAGAAAAAAACAATATTTTTTTCAAAAAATGCCAATAACTCAAAAACGACTGTAGATAGACATACACAATGTTAATAAAAGTAGCCCTAAAATTCAATTTTGCATTGATTTCTGGCGTCAGAAATGGTAGGCGCAAAGATGTACTACGCAATCTGTTGAAAGTAGAATAATAGAATATTTGAACAAAAATATGGTGGTCACATTGAACATTTACATCAGAATTTCGTCAACATTGTTCTTGTTCGTTAATAATAATTTGTTGGTATTGTGTGTAATTAAATAAGAATCCATATTTTTCTTTAAAAATTATTACAACTGTCTTTTGTTTCCATGGTATACTTGATGAAGTAAGAAATCTCGGCAAGATAAGGTATTTCTTGATTTTTATTGAATAACTCGATATGGGGTAAAGTTAGGTATAGGGAATGCTTAAGTAACTCGCACTAGAATTCAATTTTCTTTCGAATGGTGTGAAGAAAAATAGTAGGTGCCATTTGAAAAAATTGACTTTTTGACAATTTTTGATTGCGACATTTGAAAATCGACTGCGTCCATATGGTACAAAATGGGACCACCGATCTTACATCAAAAGTTAGCCTGGACTTCCAGCTAACTGCTTCACAAATTTGGTTTCATAATTTTGAAAGGTTTGCGAGATACAAATTTGTTCGTAAACTACTACAGTGGCAATTTTTTTCAAAAAAGTGGACATATGTCAAAAATTGTAATAGATAAGTTAACATAACTTAGGTTTTCTAAACTCAGAATTAGAAGACCAATCGAACCATGTAAAGAAAAATATAGGTTTTCATTTAAAATAAGAAAGTTGGTACCAATTTTTGGCACACCCTGTATAGTTGGAGAACTGAAAATATTTTAGATAGAACGGGCATGATCGATTATGGCTGCATACCAAATTTCAAGTTTCTAATCCAACTGCAAGTTGAAAAACTTCTAATGAATGGCCTACGTGAATCACCCTGTATACAGTGTATCTCACTTTTCACGGTAACACCTACGTAGCTCAGTTATTAATAAATCGATTTATTTTAAACTTGGTTAAGTTATACACCTCTTGAAGGTAACTAGAAGCGCATATACCTATTTAATTCATTCCATAGATGTGCGGACTAAGGGGGTGAAAACGGGGTAATTTTTGTGGAGGAAATAAGGAGTTCTCCCGTGGGAAGGATTTCAGCCTTTGGGCTGGAATCCGGTCTGTACGGGGGAGCTCATTAACTTGTTAGCGGTAGCACAATGGGCCACAAGGCCTGAGTGCGGCGACCTCTAGGCGCCCCGCTTAAAGAAGAAGAAGAAGTATACACCTCTTGAAGGTAATTAAAAGCGCATATATCTATTTAATTTATTCCATAGACTAAGAGGGTGAAAATGGGGTAATTTTTCAGGTAAATTGTATTAGGGTTTTTTTTTTTTAAGATTTCCACCATCTCATGGGGCATATTTTAAAACCACTTTGTGCCAAATTTTGTTAAAATATCTCTAGTAGTTTTAGAGGGTCCATATAATTTAGCCCATATTTTTTTAGCGTTTTTGGCGGGTATGAAGATATTTTTGATTATTACTTCAAATTTGTAGCAAAAAATGTGAAATAACTTTGTTTCTAAATTCACCTCGTTTCGTGTTAAAGGCCATTAATTCTTGACAAAACGTCATGTGTACCTGTTTATACCTCTAAAACTACTAGAGATATTTTAACAAAATTTGGCACAAAGGAGTTTTAAAGGATGCCCTATCAGATGGTAGTATCTTTAAAAAATAAATCCCTAATACAATTTACCTGAAAATTTACCCCATTTTCACCCCCTTAGCCCGCACGTCTATGGAATAAATAAATTAAATAGGTATATGCGCTTTTAGTTACCTTCAAGAGGTGTATAACTTAACCAAGTTTAAAATAAATCAATTTATTAATAACTGAGCTTCGTAGGTGTTACCGTGAAAAGTGGGACACACTGCATATATGTATATATAAGTACATTATATATTGCTTTCTCTTTTTTTTATATAAAATATCCATACTAATATGTTTACTCTTTAAGTTAGCTGAAGTTTTTGGTTATTGTTACTTTATTATCTTTAAAATAGGAGGTGGCATTTTAGATTTTCCTCACCAGCGGTCAAATCTTTAGAAACGACCCTGCCTATAAGGAATATTAGCAAATCAAAATAATACAAAATTTACAGTGCATTATCAGACAGTCATTAATTTTCAAAAATCCAACATAAATTTTACAAACATATTCAACTGGGAATATGAATCTTTTTATACCAGTCGATTGTTATACTACTCTCACCAGTGTATGACTTACGACTATTGTTGGGTCTTCAGGGCCGTCGAGAGAAAATTGGGGCCCGGGGTGTGGTAACATAAGACTTTCACCAACCTTCAATATAAATTTCGAAGAGCGGGGAAGTGGGTATTCATAATAATACACTATTGTTATGAATTACACCCACTTGGAATTGGAAATTGATACGCCTATGCCTACTAGTAGTGACTGGAACTTGTAGAAAGAGCCATGGACTTTTCTAGAGTGTGGTGGGAGAAGATTCTGGTCCAATCTAGAGGTAATTTCAGAGTATATAAGGCGCGATTACCGGCGCAGAAGGGGAAGCATAGATAAACTACACTAAGGGGAAAATACGCAACACTATTTATCTCTATAAAAATTTCGAAGAGCGAGGTGGGAGTATTCCTTAGGATTAAATAATTATCTTAATCGAAATTTCGAAGAGCAAGGGGTGATATATTTCTTAGAAGTAAATATTCACCTCGATCAGAATTTTAGGGGAGGTGATATTTCTCAAAATTGAATATTTACCTTCGGTACAACTTTTAAAGAGCGAAGGTGATATTCCTTACAATTGAATATTTATCACGATAGAAATTTTAAAAAAGATCGATGAGGTGGATATTCCTTTGTCTTACAGTTTCATATTTATCACATTATAAACAATGCAAATCATTCGAAACTCATTATCTACATCACACTAATCATTTTAAAAAAATATACCTCTCTCGTTTTACCTAACGTCAATGCAAATCTCCAACTTCGAGTGGAAACTGGACCCCCTCAAAACCACCAATCCCCTAAAAAACCAGCGGGCTCGGGGGGATACACCCCCGACACACCCCCCCCTTGACGGGCCTGTGGGTCTTTCACGAACGAGTTGTTCTAAGTGAACAACTCACCTTAGTGAACTGTGAATGAACGGCTCACTTTTTATATACGACTCGTTAGCATCTGCTCTTTGTCCCTACTGTGCCGCTAGAATCCCAGTGCCGTTTAGTGCACTAGCAACTTCTGATTCTTCTTGAGCTATACATGAAGCCAGTATGTCGTTCACATGAACAGCTCTCGATGAATGACTCACTACAATGAGCGGGCTCAGTAAAAATAGGTGAGTGACTCATTCTTTATGACTCTTTGAGATATAACATCTTGCCACGAGTGGTGCTCTCTGATGATCTACATTGTTTTATATACAATTAGTCAAATAACAGACTTGCATATTTCTATTTTTATACTTCAATAAATTTTGAATTTAACTTTTTTTTTGATCCACTAGATTTAAAGATTTGACGACCTGCATTCGATTCTGTGATGTGAATCGGATAACTGAGTTTACGGGTCGACTTTGATCCTATCATGTCTATAACAGTATTCCGATTACTCAGAGTCTATCCATGATTATTATAGTCTAAGAAGCGTTTCTCAAGTGCCAATTTATAAGACGACGATCCAAGCAGAAGTGGACTGCCAATCGACAAGATATAACGGAAGGCAGATATATAGTAATCATGGTAAGTAAACTTTCCTTATTCATTTTTGGGGGGTCTTTATTAGAGTCTTGAAAGTATAACCTGGGTATAGCACTTGGAGCCTATACCGGAGATTTCTCTACTTTGCCGCTTTTCATGCTTCAGCATAATATTTCTCCCCGTGTGTGCAGAGAACTCAGCGACATGTTTCACCATGTGATTGATATATGACTAACCCGGTTATTATATACTCTTCGCAAAATGCAAAATGAACAGTACACAATGTGTCCACAGAAAAGCATTATTATATAGGTGTAAATAACCATTCTTTTATACTATGAACACAATTTTCTGTATTCTGCTCTTGCTTGACCCAAAACTCATTTTCAGTAAGTTAGAATTTCAGAAATGCATAGAGGGTTCTGGTGGCAGCTTAAAAATAAAATTCGCTTCAGGTAAACTGCCATTTCTGTGCTAGATATTGAAAAATTTTATAAGAAAAACTTGCTCAGAACTAAAAAATATGACGTACCGAATTTGATATCTATATGCATATTTTTGTTTTTTTTTTTAGTCATGCATGGTCTCTCATAGAAACTAAAATGAAACGTGAATCACCTTGTATATATGGTTATATCAAATTTATTGGTACATTATATTTTTTAATTTTGACCAAGTTTTTCTTATAAAATTTTTCAATATCTAGCACAGAAAGTATATTTATATATATATTGTTCTATTTTCTATATCTATTTTATTTTTTATACGTTCGAAATTACTTTTTGAAAGTAAATTGAAATGATTTTATTGAGCGCCAAACAGTTTCTTAAAAGCTGTTAATATTATAGACTATATAACACCATTAGCATGACCATCTACAATCTATAGAATGACTCTTACTCAGGGTCCAACGAAGTCGGTTCAATAAATGCTCATCGATCAAGATAACAATCTAAATAAATCAAACTCAGTATTGAACGAACAAAGTATTAATTTATTAACAAATTTGAACTTGGAATGTAATTAACAAATTTAAATAACAAAATCTAACTTAACTAAAATGATAAATATGGCCTTTATTTAAAATAAATATGTACCATGGATTTCTGATATAGTAAAGCTTTACCTTGTCTTTCTTTCGACTCGAGTAATGTTATATTATAACCTCTAACTGGTTATTATGATCCTTGAAATATTATGTCACTTGACTGACCTTTTAACCTCTCAAGGCTTCTTCTTCTTCTTCTTTACTGGATTGACGTTTGTTTCTAACCTCCAATTTATTTTCAAAATTTTCTTGAAGTATTTCTATCACTTGCTTGACGTTTGAAATTTCTTCACCATATAAATTTGCTAACTGGATTAACAAATACTTCCCTCTTCTAAATCTGCTTTCCAGATAATCTACTTCGTAATACCATTGATTAAGTAGAAATAGATACTTAACCAAAGAATTTGTACTGTTAGTTCCGGTCTTAAATTCATAGATGTCGTGTGACTTTTCGAGTCGAAGTCCAAGCTGGTGTTTGCAAGGCGGGTAAATTAATTCATGAATGAAATGAAAGGTTTGGCGGGCGGGCCCGTGGGGTGTGGAGGGAGCTAAACGACCTAGCAACTAAGACAGCAGTGCAACCAGCGTTGCCAATTATTCGGCATGATGAGATTCACCTACTCGCAGAAAATTATCCGATTTTGTAAGAAATTATCCATTCTTGGCGTTTTGTACTTTTAAAAATAGCATGGAAAATACTTACATGTGTATATATTGCTTATAATACTATAAGCGACTAAAAACATTATGTTTAATTAGTCTTAGAAATTATTTTACGAAGAAGAGCTTTTTTATTGTTTTGTCTTGATGCAAAAAGAATAGGTAGGTAGGTATATGAAATTTATTTAATAGGAATGAATAAAAGTTTTTTTTTTCAAGAAAATACCAGGAAGAAATAAAATATGTTTTATATATAAAAGAAATATAAATACAATAACAATATCACAAATATTTGGCAGGCATCACCATTTGTATAGCTACCTATAGTGTTTATTCCAAATGTACCCCGAAACGAAAAATGAAAGATACTTCACGTATAAAAATTGACTCGTGTAAAAGAGGCCAAGAATATTGAATATCATGCTTTGGCAACACTTTTTATTTAGTGCCACATTGTTTAAATAATTCGCAAAGTTGAGAAAATCAGTTTTTCGTAAATACCCAAAAAATGAAGAATTTTAGAAAATAATGTTTTACATGACAAATGTTGCTACTAAAAAGACCTACAAAACCCAATAATAAATTTTCCAATAGGTTAATTTGTTTATCTGCAAAATAAAAAAAAACGTCAAAATGGCCTCTTATTTCAATTATTAATAACTTATGATCCCTGATAACACCAAACGTCCCCAGGACGTTCACTTAGGTCCTCGTTTGGTCTGAACGTCCCGGGTTTACATGGTACGTCCCAAGGACGTCCGTTTGCTATCGTCCCTAAAACGTTCTGAATAAAACGTTTTGAGGACATCCTGCTAGAGTCTAGTCAAGACAAACCTAAACACATTTGTGAAATAACCTCTAGGAGTGATGTTTTTTTTGAGCAGATGAGGATATGATTAAAAAAGGAAATTAAAAACATGAGTTTCGGTTATATTACAGCCACAGCCATTTTCACCGCAATATTTAAGCAGAGCTTGTGTAATGTTACTCAGTTGCTGTCAAACTGGGAAATTCAATTTGGCAGGCATTGCATCATTTTTACAAAGAATTTATATAAATTCTTTGCATTTTTATTTCTTCCGCACACTGGCACTAGTCACTTTTAACGGCTACAAAAGAAAGTACCAAAAACAGGTAAGTCTATTTAATTGATTTATTAATATATAAGTATTTAGATCGATATTTTTATTCTAGATAAATTTGGTGCGGCTTATTTGTAGGTTATAATAAATATACTACCACCTTTGGCTCTGTTAAAATTCTATGGGAGATCACCTGTGAACCTGAGTATGTAGTTTTTAGTTGTTTATCATGGAGCGAACTTATTCACTTAAAAGAAGATTGTTGGTTAAACATTATAAATACAATACTTCCCTTCGGTATGCGAGGGAAGTAAAAATTGAAAAGAAGTACCTACTCATGCAGTGTGTTAAACGAAGTGTTATATATGGTTCGACATCTCTGATGAACAAGTGGAGGTGACGAAACTTTTAATAGGTAAGGTTTGATACATCGAGTAATAAAAACATTCGCCAGAAAACATCAACCAACTTGTAAAGTATATTTAGGGATTTCAGTAAATTAATATAAGGAAATAACTAATAAAGGTACTTTTTGAGGAAAATTTACAAATTTGTAACTTATATGCCCTATTTGTTATATATTTTTGAAATTATGCTGTACGTACGTACAAAAACTTTTATACATCATCAATGTTCAACCTAATAAACCTGCTTCTAACCGTAAATCCTAATGCATCTTAACCCATAGCCATTTTCTTTACTTGAATTCTGTAATGATATTGCCAAAAAATATAACGTTAAACTTATAATAATGTTATTAATCTGCGGTAGCATTAGTCAACATATATTTCTGCTTCTCTCGGTCTTTGGTATTATTTCTAGAATCAATCATTCATATAAAGAGGTGTTCTTAAAATTTTTAAATGAACAAGGGAACCTTTCAAATGCAAAAGTCAGTTAAATAAAAAAACGTTCACATTTAAACTGTGATTTTTTTTTAAATAGGACACCAAGAAAATTATAACAATTTATTTTAAATATAAGCTTGCCATCAAGTGGCATATATTAGTCTTAATGTTTTTTGCCAAGATTTCATCTGAAATGTTAATTTTTCTTTTATTTGCGCAGGGGCTGCTGCAGTCGCTAACGCTTCAAAGTCTTGGAAGGACACCGAAATGGCTATTACATCGTGATTGAAGAGGGCAAAAGAAAGAACAGAGAGGGTGTCAAAAAAGAGAGAATATTAGAAAATAATATAAACTAAGATAATTATAAAAAGACGAAGTGTGCAAAACGTTAAGAAAAGGTGAGATATACATTTATCTTACGTTTTATTGCATACTTGGCTTATTTCTTATAATATTCAATATGACTTAATGTATATATAACCATATTATACTGTACTAGGTATTATAATATATAACTTTTAAATCCCATAAAAATTGTATTTTTGACACTTGACACTTGAATTTGTAGAGTAAGAAGTTAATTTAAAAAAAATACAAATGCCATAACTTTTTTTCTCAATAGCACAATAGAAATAAAATGTTCGCATAAATTTGTCATTTAGTGTTGATAAATAAAAGTACTAAGTTTTAAAATCAATCTAATTGAATAATTTTTCTACATGGTAATTATATATATTGTCATTTTTTTATCTTTTTGGCTTTTCTAACCACATTTATTCCCTTCGAAATAGAATCCAATCACTGGATTCTATTTCGAAAGAAATGCATGTGGTTAGAAAACCCAAATAAAAAGGAACATAAATACCTTCTGCTGTGAATACACCTTAAAAGTGGTGGAGGGGGAGGTACCTATATGTTTTGCATAGTATGTCCCAACAACGTTTTCAGGACGTCCTCTCTAGACCTACATTCGTCCCACATAAGTCCTGGGTGGGACGTCCTCGGGACACCCCGTTTTGCTGACACGGAACGTCCCTCAAACGTCCTCGGTACGTCTTACGTCGGTAGAGTACGTCCTCGGGACGTTTTCATGTCCTGTGAGTACGTTCTTGGGACGTTTTCGGGACGTCCATGTGCTATTAGGGAAATTAAGCCTTGTGACATCGAAATTATCGGAAGTTGTACGTCTCAATTTACTTTAAAAATGCTAAAAATTTCAAATCGATATCTTTTAAGGTTTTTTGCAAAAAGTTATTTGTTTATTAAAAACTTCCTTTCGTAAAATAATTGTCGTAATTTTTTTTTTTAGACATTTTAGAGTTACAGATCAAAGTGGATTCACATTTTGACAAGTTGTACTATCATGTACATATCAAATTTAATTGATTTTCGCAAATTTCTTTATTGTTTAAAATCGAGTTCGAAAAACACGTGCGTTTTAAAGTTATAAACAAATTGAATAATTTATTTATTTTTAAGGGTACGTCGTTCGGGCTAGGATCATTTTAAAGCTACGATTTTTCTGCGAATTTAAAAAGAATAATAAATGCTCCAAGTCACTTGGGAACTGAGATAATTTTTTTGTAAAATTCTTAGTTTTTTGGTATTTGCGAAAAACTGATTTTCTCAACTTTGCGAATTATTTAAACAATGTAGCATTAAATAAAAAGTGTTACCAAAGCATGATATTCAATATTTTTGGCCTCTTTTACATGAGTCAATTTTTATACATTTGGAATAAAGCTATTACACTAATGTAAATTTTTGTCGCATCGGTATTCGGTAATTAGCTCAACATGTTGGAGCGCTCGGACGTAGTTGTACGGTTGGCTCCGAGTCTCGATCCGGAGAGGCAATTTCCTGTATTAAAAGAACTAAATAAATTTGTTATGATGATGACATAAATCCGAGGGTCGGGGGATCGCTTCCTACCCAAGACAACTTTTTTTTTTCCTTAAAAATATATAAATATTGTCATATAATTAAACTGCATCATATATTCATTTGAAATTGTCACACAATGCAGAGCAGGTCTTGATCTACTTAATGTGTTGATTTTAAATACAAATGCCAATAAGTGAATCAGCTATATGGGTAAAAGAAAAATAAAAAAATATCTCAGCTCACAAGCGGCTTAAACATTATTTTTTCTTTTAAAATTCGCAGAAAAATCGTAGCTTTCAAATGGTCCTAGTCCCAATGGAATACGATTAAAAATAATTGAGTTAGTCTATTTGTTTATAACGTGAAAATGTACGTGTTTTTCTAACCCGATGTTAAACAATTAAATCTGCGAAAATCAATTAATTTTAAAATGTACTTGATGGTACAACTTGTAGAGAAGAGAATCCATTTTTGATCATTAGTCTACGGTGCCAAAAAAAAAATTGGACAATTTTACGAAAGCACATTTTTAATAAACAAATTACTTTTTGCAAAAACCTTAAAAGATATCATCCATTTGAAATTTTCAGAGTTTTTTAAGTAAATTGATACGTACAACTTCCGATAATTTCAAAGTCACAAGGCTTAATTTATCATTAGTTAATAACAGTTGAAATAATATGCCATTTTGACAGTTTTCTTGATTTTGCAGATAAACAAATTAACCGATTTGAAAATTTCTTACTGGGTTTTGTAGGTATTTTTACTAGCTACATTTGTTATATAAAACATTATTTTCGAAAGTTCTTAGTGTTTTCCTTATTTACAAAAATTGATTTTCTCAACTTTGCGAATTATTTAAACAATGTGGCACTAAATAAAAAGTGTTGCCAAAACATGATATTCAATATTCTTGGCATCCTTTACAAGAATCAATTTTTATTCATGAAGTATCTTTCATTTTTCGATCAAACCCTAATTCGATTACACTACTAGGAGCAGTTAACAAAACAATGAATATAATAGTACATTATACACTAAGGGAGAGAAACGTCTTATTTTTCCTGAGGTGTAATTTGAGGCCCGAGGGCGAAGCCCGATCGAGGGCAACAAATACATCGAGGGAAAAATGGCGGTCTCTCCCGAGGTATATATTTAACAATATTCTGAGTTCAAAGTCGGAATATAACAAAATTCCGACTTCAAACTTGGAATTTAACAAAATTTCGAGTTTGAAGTCGGAATTTAAGAAAATAAAATATAAAATTTATTGTGGCCCTTCTACGCTTTTATGATATACTATTCCTAGATGCCTACATTAATTTTAATATTTGAAAATATAATAATTCAATAATGTTTTTTCTTTGATGTAAGCTTTGTTGAACCTAAGTTCAAAAGTTACAATAAATTTAGTGTAGCGCGTCTGAGGCTGCCCACGCTACGCGGGCGTACTAGACCGAGAGCTAGCGTCACAAGGCATGTACTATTTGTAAATGGACAGAATATGTCTTAATACGTTGTCGATGAGCCACTGAATACGCGCCCATCAGTCTGCCGGGCTGGGAGCGCTGCGTTTGGCGGCGAGGGGCGGTTTAGTCAATGACAGCGGTACTGTTACAAATGTCAAAAAAGCCGTTTTTGATTATCTAGTGCCGAGCCGAATTTCCGGTTTTACCGTCGCAATTTACGATACCGACAATATACCAATCTTTCTTTTTCCGTAGAGAATCACACGATCCTCCACCCGACGTATTTATTTAGTTCTTAACGTTTCAAAAATTGATGTTCTTGAAGTTTTGGCTTCTCTGAGATTATGGTCAATTGTAAGTTTGGGATCCGCCGTAGCCGAACGTGCTAAGCGGCGACTACTTCTAAGTGGATTCCCGACTTCGAATCCCGTCGAGGGCTACTTTTTTATTTTATTTTTTTTTATTTTTGGCAGATATTTTTGATTCTGTAATTGCTCTTAGCTTACTTCTAGGCGACTAACGTGGTAAAATTACAAATTTTTGTAATTTTTCCTGATTTTTTGGTGATAGATAGATAATTAATCTTTAAATAATCTTTCTAGTCTTCCATCGCTCAGTAGGTTCGGTGGTGTAACAGCTAGAAATCCTGATTCCCAAACAGGTGATCCGGGTTCAAACCACGCACCCGGAAGTTTCTTTTTTACATTTCCGGTCATAATTTCATGCTCAAATATTACCTATATATCACATGAGTAATTTTTTTTAAATTTCGTATTTGCTTAATTAAAGAGGGTTTCTCGGAGCTTCATTCAGCTTCAAAATAATTTTGTTTGTCATATGTTTGTACTTGTAATTTGTTATTCTGTCCCCTTTTTGTTAAAAATTCAATTTAGACCGATAAACTTTGTGAAAATTCTAACTATTTTAAACTCAATTTTCCTTTCCTAAAAACCACAAATTCCCAACGGCGAGCAGACTGTTGAGACAAATTGCCTTGAATGGGGTTTTTCCAATTGAGTTCATCCCCATCTCAGCAACAAAATTAAAAATCAGTGCCTCTCCCAAATATAGATTAATAAGTGTTTTATGCATTATTTAGAATTAAGTTTTAATATGTTAAATCTTACCGACAATCTTAAGCCGCCACAGGCGGCAGGAGTTTTATCTTTAAATTTAATTATATCGAGCCAAACCGGTCATGATCCGTCCAACCGCACTAACACCACGGCGCTGCGCGACGTGGTTGTACGGTCGGCTCCGGATCATGATCCGGAGAAGCATTTTACTGTAAAAAGATGAATAAATATGTTGATGATGATGATGATGATGATGATTGTCAAACAGGTGATCCGGGTTCAAACCACGCACCCGGAAGTTTTTTTTTACATTTCCGGTCATAATTTGATGCTCAAATATTACCTATATATCACATGAGTAATTTTTTTTAAATTTCGTATTTGCTTAATTAAAGAGGGTTTCTCGGAGCTTCATTCAGCTTCAAAATAATTTTGTTGGAAATTGATACAAAAAATTGTGCGTGTCAGCCAAATTGGCGTATCCATTTAGAATTGTTGAGATTCGATTTCATATTTATAAACTACAACCATGACTACTTTCAGATACCAATCTTCATTCGAATCGGACCATGAATGATAAAATTTGGAAGCAATATTAAATTTTTGGATTTCGATCTCATGTCTGTAATGTGACCTTGATTTTCTTCAGATAGCAATTTTCCATCGAATCAAATGATAAATGGCAAAGCTAGTGCCCTATGATGTACGCCGCCATTTTGAGTTATTCACTTCCGATCATTTATTTTTAATCTGCGACCCTAATTACCTTCAGATACCAATTTTCAGTCGAATTAGACGACAAATGATAAAACTGATCCGTCATGATGTCGCCGCCATTTTGAATATTTTGGTTTCAGTCTCATATTTGCATTCTGCGATCATAATGATCTTCAGATATCAATTTTCAACCGAATCGGGCCGTAAATTATAAAATTTGACAGCCATGTTGACGCCACCATTTCGAATATTGTTAAATTTCGATCGAAAATTTGTGATCGGCGACTTTGATTGCATTCAAATACCGATCTTTAGCTGAGTCATTTGATAAATGATAAAACTTGGCATGCCATGTTGACGCCGCCATTTTGAACTTTTAAGTTCCGATCTTATATTTGTAATCTGCGACATCGATAATCCTCACATATCGAATTTCAGTCGACCATAAAGATCAAATGTTTTAATTTTTTTTTTCATTTTGACGAACCCTGTATGCTTTCTTTAACAAAAATGCATCAAGTTTTTGTAGGTTCGGCTTCTATCGATTGATTAAATCCGAATTTGAATTATAAATTTTCTCGCACAATTTTTTGCATTTCCAACAAAATTATTTTGAAGCTGAATGAAGCTCCGAGAAACCCTCTTTAATTAAGCAAATACGAAAATTTAAAAATATTACTCATGTGATATATACGTTAATATTTGATCATCAAATTATGACCGGAAATGTAAAAAAAAACTTCCGAGTACGTGGTTTGAACCCGGATCACCTGTTTGGGAATCAGGACTTCTAGCCGTTACACCACCGAACCTACTGATGAATGGAGGACTAGAAAGATTATTTAAAGATTATTTCCCTATACATCCCCGAAAAATCAGAAAAAATGACAAAAATTTATAATTTTAACACGTTAGTCGCATAGAAATAAGCTATGAGCAATTATAGAATCAAATATATCTGCCAAAAATAAAAAATAAATAAATAAAAAGTAGCCCTGGGCAGGATTCGAAGTCGGGAATCCACTTAAAAGTAGTCGCCGCTTAGCACGTTGGGCTACGGCGGATCCAAAAGTTAAAATTGACTATAATCTCGGAGAACGCAAAACTTCAAAGACATCAATTTTTGAAACGTTAAGAACTAAATAAATACGTCGGGTGGAGGATCGTGTGATAACTCTACGGAAAAAGAAAGATTGGTATTATGTCGGTGTCGTAAATTGCGACGGCAAAACCGGAAATTCGGCTCGGCACGAGATAATCAAAAACGGCTTTTTTGACATTTATAACAGTACCGCTGTCAGGTCGTTGACTAAACCGCCCCTCGCCGCCAAACGCAGCGGTCCCAGCCCGGCAGACTGATGGGCGGGTATTCAGTGGCTCATCGACAACCTATTAAGACATATTCTGTATTCTGTCCATTTACAAATAGTACAAATTTCTGTGACGCTAGCTCTCGGGGTATACTGTTGTGTCGCCGCGTCGTGCGTTAAAGAAAATAATGTGGAGCCTAAATTTTTGATCGTAGGAAGAACTTCGAACTTCATACTTTCGATTGGCGCTATTAGTTTTTTTAAAGAAAAAAATATTTTAAGCAATTTTTGACAAAAAATTATTTGCAACTAATTTGTTTAACCAATGAAGGTCAAGGATTATTGTTGGTAACTTTTATGTTGTCCCTGACATATTCAGAGATGTTTTCTCAAAAGTTACCGCTTCCCGGAATTTTTCCGAAGTGAAAACCGCTATCGATTCCACTACACTTAATTCTGTAAAAGAACAAAAAAATAGTTTCATGTAGTAAGTAACTAGATGAAAATATTCGATCGACCTAATTTATAATCACTTGAAAATTATTTTACTCAAAGGCAGCTTTTTACTGTAAATATAAATATGTTTTGTATATACCCGATGTACCTATTTACATGTTTAAATTTATACACAGAAAAATACGTTTTAAATATATATATACATATATACTTACCATTAATCAATACAGAACCAATATGATTATCACGCTTACTCCCTAATTGTATTGATTTAATGTAAGTAGGTTGTTATTGTTTTTAGTAATAAAAACTTAAAATACATTGGACTTATTTGGTTATTTGTTAATATTTGATGTACCTAAATGTAAAAAATTGCTCAATGTCAATATAATTCCTTTAGCAGAAAATCAAAAATATTGACGAAATTAACTAAAATACATGTAAGCATCAAGTCTATTTTTGTTGTTAAATTGATTACTTTAAGAAATTATCATAAATAAGCAGCAAGTACAAGTGTTATAAACCGTTTGTAGGTACATTTATTTGTAAAAATCGCTGAACAGTGATCACTTGACGCTAAGAAGACAGACACGTCTCTCTCTTCCTCTCTGTGATGAGCGTCCACTGGATGTTTTCAAAGATTAGTGAAAGTATTGATAATTATTGAATTATCAATGGTAGCAAGACGTGGCAATATCGTAATATCGCGTACTACAGTAGGCGGGGCTTACCCGAGGTCGGCGCTAAGACGTTAGCGGTAGAATAGAACGAAAGTCAACTGTTCGGCCGAGTGCAACATTATTATGGGATTACGTTGCTTCGGACATTCATCGCTAGGTACCGCCACTCTCCAATAATTACGGGAATGGGTATCTATTACTATTTAATCAATGGTAATACTTTCAAAGTATACTCACTTCTTATATTTAATCAACTTTTACAATTTATTCTTGATATCAATATATCTGGATTGTAATATCCTAACCTTCAACTTATTCACCACTTTTATTTTCAATTTATTATTTATTCTTGGATGAATATATTTCGCAGCTCGCTGTTCAGCGGTGTGTGATCAACTGATTTATTATTTTTAGTCGTTTCAATGGGTTAATTTCCAATATTTCAATTGTTTTTTTCTATTTTGATCTAATATTTCAAAATTTAATTTTAATTTAAAATTTAAACTATTCAGTTTTGTTTGTTCTTTACCTTAATTGAATACTGTTTTTAATTCTTTAATTTTCCTGATAAGTTTCTTATTCTACTTTTCAGGATTAAGTGAATAATTGTAATTAATCGAAATATATTGACATATTACATACACTTTCTTAAAATCTACTTATAACTACAATTAACAATTCCAATCTCAAATAAATACTAATTCATACATTTAGATGAATAGCAATGATAAACACAAAATGCTAGTAGTTAAAAACGTACTGCAGTTTCCATACTGACAGAATACTTACTTATATTATAAACTAAAACAAGAAATTGATACGCCAACAAACATTTAACATCATACTATTAGTCCTTTCTTTCTGCATGATGTGAAATATCATTTACAAAACACCTTTCTGCAATGATATTTGAAAATATCTGAAAACTTAAAATGTCATTCAGTGTTTTGTAATATATGGACTTACTATTTCTAAAATAATTACGCTGCACTGCAACTACTGTTGATAGTCTTTCATTCTATATTCATTTTGTGTAGATTTACAGTGTTTCTACACAAAATATGATTTTCAGCCCTAAGTTTTGACATGCATGTCAGATTTTATAAAATTTACTTTTTTGTTTTCCAATTTCATTCTAAATCATTTTAAATGATATTGTGATTCTCTATCAGTTCATGTTTTATTATATACTATTTAGAATAACCTTGTTAAACTAAAATAACTTCATTTTATGTTTATTTAAATATTTTGTTCGTATTCAATATCAAGTTTCATTCTCTGCATCCTACTCGATGAGAATAAGTGAACTTGAATCAATTAAATAAACCACAGATACTCCTGCTTCTGTATGATCCGTTATGATTAATTCCTAAAATACATACAAATTTGTGAATTTTATTTATGATTTCAAACACGACACTTAGGTAGTGTTCCACAGTGTGGATATACAGCAATATATATATATGGCAGTTTACCCGAAGCGAATTTTATTTTTTAAGCTGCCATCAGCAGCGCCCTTATGCATTTTTGAAATTCTGACTTATTGAAAACGGATTTGGAATCAAGCAAGAGCAGAAACTGTGTTCAAAGTAAACAAAAAAGCAAATTTCATTTTTAAACTGCCACCAGTGCTTTCTATACATTTTTTTTATTGGTACCTTATTTTTGCTTATTTAAAGTACGCCTCAACTTTTAAAAACGCGCGTTTTAAAGTTACCATGGCAACAACTACAACCCGAGTCAAAATGTCAACTTTTTAATTATTGATCAGACAGGAATTTTTGCGGTATTTTAACCGAGAATCTGCTTTTCTATTTAAGTAATCAATGTTAGAACTCATTTTAAAGCAATATACAATCAGTAACAACTGTAGTGACAATAATTAATCCTATATATGTGACAGATTGCAAATTAATTTTTGCATTCCTCATTTGACATCACATCACGAATTCAACTATTTTACATTCTTAATTCTTATTTCCATTTTTTGTAGTAATAATACAAGTATTTATGATTTCAAAGTGTACCTATACCAATAAAAAAAAAATAGCGTAAAGTATTCGTGGATAACTGGTTCTTAAAACACTTGTTCTATTTCGCACTAGCTCCGATTTTGAAATAAAAAATGTCTAAAACTAATATTGACAAAAAACTGCGAAGAGTGTTCTATAAAATTTGCAGTGCAGTAAATCGATGAAGAGTATATAGGTATAACGGTTATAGCTTGTTTATAAAAATATTCATCAACTGCTGATCGTATATATTTGCCACTGGGCAAAGTGCATGTTGGGCGATATATCGATCACCATCATTGAACCACAGTGAGCTGAACCCAAAGAGTTTAACAAATAGAGGAGACAAGCTCCATAAGCGTAATGTATAAGCAGCGGGAGGCTGTAGGCTTCCCATCCCTCTCACACGATTCGTTCTCTCTTTGTCGCATACTACATGAGGGGTGGTGACGATTGACGACATTGGGCTTGTTCGCCATTTTTTTTTTATTTCACAAATCGAAAGTGCAAGTATAAATCAATGGATCTGCAAAAAATCAGAATCTTATTCGCACGTTTAGTATCTTAAAAACTATTACGAATTTCCATCTCGCGAAAATGGGGCGTGGCCAGGCGCTACGTCACTATACGCATAGACTCGGCGATCGCAATAGACTTGATGCTCCTTATTGGTTATAATTATAAGTGCTTTCGAAGTATTGTTTGTTTTGCTTACTACTTGACAGTAGGGGAATACAATTTGGTGAAATGTCAAAAAATTGCAATTTTCTCTCGCTCCTGCCAGAACGAATTTTCGATTTAGACCCTGCAATTTACAATTATAATTCATCGCCGACCTTCTCCTTTCCGTAGACACATAGAACGAACTTCCACTCGGCGTATTTATTTAGTTACCAGCGTTTAAAAATTCCATGTTTTTCGACTTTTCAGGTTAAATTTGAAAGGTCCCAGAAAGCTATTTGTCTTACGTCACTTGCGTATAGTGACGTCACAAATGAGCGCTCGGTTTTTGCAACTATTACTAAATTCAACTCCTTATATCTCGAGAACGGTGTAATGAAGCATTTTTATAGTGTGGAAATTGCACCCGACACCGCCGTCTATTTCTCTATTTAGGATATAAGTATTTTCTAATACCGGTATTGGGCGTAATTTCTAGTGTGGAAATTACACCCAAACCCACCGTCTATTTTTGTATTTTAAATATTAATATTTTATACTGTCCACACAGAGCATAAATAAGTAATATACTTTCATTTAGCAAGTAGACATACACGCCGCTAGATGGAGCACTGTCTCCATCACTGACACTATTGGCTTCACCGTTAACGAATGCTTGGCCCAGCCAGCCAAATAATTAATTATTAGCCCGGGTCCATTCATTTGGACCGTTACCAGGCTGATTGGAAACCGCCGTCTCATAGGAGAGAGAGAGTAAGTAAAACCGACCGTAAATAAGCAGCTTGGCTGGGACTAAGTGCCTCTGTAAGTGCCATCCGTGTACTAATCCCGGTTTGCTCCGCCGTGTGTCTGGGAAGATACAGTGGTTGGCAACAAGTCTCGCGTTTGCCCTCTGGCCTAGTTGCGTCGTCTGGAGGACAAGCGAGCACTTGGGAAGCTTGGGGCTTTCTGGTCTAGGTGCGTCGACTGGAAAGTCTCAAAGCCTTCTAGCACACCGAGATATCATCCCCGACCAAATACCGCCTACCGGAGCAAGCCAGTGTGCAAGTTGGGAAACTTTCCGCTGGTAACAGGTCTCGTGTTTGCCCTCTGGCCTAGTTGCGTCGTCTGGAGGACAAGCGAGCACTTGGGAAGCTTGGGGCTTTCTGGTCTAGGTGCGTCGACTGGAAAGCTACAAGGACATCCACCAGCGCAAAGTAGCGCCCGTGAACCTCGTTGGTTTAATCTCTCTTTGGGGGATTACATCAACAAGGAACCGTGACCGGAAGTGCATACTAACCTTAGGCTCTGCGCCTTAGCCAAGTTGTCCGAGTATTTGTTTATTGTTGTTTATTGTGCTTTTGCTTTCCTCCGCCTGGTATCTGCTCTGTCCGCTTTTATACCGATAGTAGTTACTCCGACTTACTGTTCCGTTTCTCTAAGCTCGTATCCCGCTTATAACCGCCCTCTTGCTTCGCCACCGTCACCGTTAACCGTAGTAGTTATAGGTTAGGTATAATAATATATTAGGAGTAATAAATATCTATATAGGATTTAAACTGTGCCTTTTATTTTGGTGTGTGTGAAGTCTACTGCCCCTAGACCCCTGGACGTACCGTATCTCCTCTGACGCTATCCCAGCCCTACTGTAACAGGCTGTGTCAAGAGGCTAGTGTGGATCCTTTACACCACGAGAAAAACTGTAAAGGTGGCGCCCGAGCTTACCGTAACCGCACCGAGCTCGAGTGCCAAAGTGACGCCCCTTCACTCAACCGACGAGTGAACCAAACGTCACATACATTTGGCGCCCGAACAGGGACCGTAAATAGGGAAAGTAGTTTAGACTTCACATTCGGCAGTCACCGAAAGCAACCGAATTCTCCGAACAGACACTTATAGGCGTGTGAGGTGTCATTTTCGACTAAACCGAGCACGAGGAACCGATTCCGACCACTACCGAACCGCTCCGACCGCTCCCGAGGGCGTTATTAAACATTTAATAACCCCTTTGGGAATTTTTCCGAACCAGAGGCAGTTTCTGTGGAGTTAACACACGAGGAGGCTGCACTTCTAGCAAAAACCCGATCTCCGACCGAACACTTCCGAAGTCCGCCGAAGGTACCCGAACACACAAAATATCGTGTGGGGTATCGTTTTCAGGGTAATCAGACCCAAGGAATCGATTGGTGACGTTTGCAACCGGATCTGACCGTCCGTTCCGTGGAAAAGTGTGCTACAGCCAAGTTACGGGTCTGAATTGAGTAGGGCCCATACTAGGTGATAAACAGCACCCCGACACACCTTCTGCACCGACTTTTACCGACCGCCCGGATTCTGTCCGGAATACCTGACCACTCCGGAGACTGGAGTTACTAGGCAAGTGACCCCTCATTTAGCAGTAACTCAAGGACGCTGAATCGATTGCCGCTGGTTTCGTCACGATCCGACCGTCGGTTCCGAAAAAAAGTGTACCCTGGAGAAGGGGAAAGCCGAAACCAGTTAAAACCGATAGGAATCAGTTGTCCGCACCACCAGACACCGTCTAAATCGACCCCTACCGGATTTTGCCCGGAGTTCTAGAAACTCCGGTGACAGTGGAGATATAGCTTGTGACCCCTCTTGGAATAGTAAATCGAGTGCGCAGAACCCAACGGAACCACTCTCGACTCGATATATCAAGCCGTTTAGGAGTTAGCAGAGGACACTTGGTCCTGGGCCACCGTAGTGAACAGACCACTCTGGGATACCGCTCAGACTGTTCATTGACAGCCTTGGCTACTGTTACCGTTACTCACACTTCATAGTGAGCTACCGTTGTGATAGGATCTCTCTGAGACACCGCTCAGACCGCCCATTGGTATCTGTTACTGCTTACCGACCGTTACCGTTTACTACTACCTCGTGGTAAAAGAAACCACGAAAGATGTCAACCGAAGAAGATCAAAAAGACCTGAACATAGAACCGACCGAGGATACCGCAACCACCGAAGGAATAGAGAACCGCCTCAGCTGGATATATAGACTGAGAAAAGAACAGCTGGACGTCGAATTAGGGAAATTCCGTCTAGACCTTTCAGGCACTGTGGATGACAAGAAGCGCCGCCTAGTAAAATTCATCAAAGACGGCTGTACCTCGCCATTACCACAAGTCACCAGACCGGTCTTTCCGCTACCAGCACCACCGCCACTAACTCTAACCATACCGACTACTGTACCGTCTTCATCCGCTCAAACAGTGAACAGGACATTAGAACCGCTGAACATCCGTAAATGGGGTATCCAGTTCAACGGGAAGGGAGACCCCGCTGCCTTTCTGGAAAGAATAGAGGAAGTGTGCTCATATACTGAAATTCATCCGGCACAACTGTTACCTGTACTAGCAGAATTATTACAGGGACCCGCCTTACTTTGGTACCGAAACAACCGCTCGCACTGGAGAACCTGGGAGGATTTTACCACCGAATTCCGCATCTTTTACTTCCCTGTGAACTATCAGGAGGAGATAGAAGCGCAAATCAGCCGCCGCCTACAGCGACCAGATGAACCTGCAGGTACATACCTGACCGACCTTCAAACCCTCATCCGCCGGCATGGAGATCTTACTCCGCAGCAGGAACTCCGGTGGCTTTACCGAAACTTACTTCCCGATTATAGGCAGTACATTCCGAGATCCGGACTAACCAATGTAGCCGCTTTGATCGCCGCAGTCAAAGAATTTGAGGCACTGCGTCAGGAAGTACAACAAGTTTACCGTCCTAATAATGCCCCGCCACGCTTGACCGTAACACCACCAGCAGCACATCCTAAACCGTCACCGCCAAAACCGGAAAATCCACAGTCGCCACCACCGCGATTGGAGCACCATGTGACCGGAAATATTCACCAGAATTCACGAAGGTCGATGGACCCAGCTCCACCGGTGAACCGAGAGACAAACCACGCAGACAGGCCATCAACCTCCGCTGGCACTGCTCCCATAAACGGAGGCACTATCTGTTGGAGATGTGGAAGAACCGGACATTTTCGCAGCCAATGCCGTTTCCCACCGAAGTTATTCTGTTCCCGCTGTGGACGACCTGGCACCATGACAAGAGATTGCTCATGTCCCAGGTCGGGAAACTAGTCAGGAGTTGTACCGTTCCGAGGCCGGTGCAGCTCCGTAATACTGCCACCTCGCCAGAAACCGTCCCCAAAGATGACCGACCGCACATCCAGGTGACTATGTATGGCCACATCTTTTCCGCATTATTCGACACTGGAGCCGTCCGATCCTACGTAGGAAACCGTGTGAAAGACTTGTGCCACCAACTAAAAATACCGTCCGTCCGCATAACCGCCCCGTCTGCCCAGCTAGCCGATGGAAAATTGGTAACAATGGACGAGTCCTACGACTTAGAGTTTGTAATAGCCGAAACTCCATTTTGTGAACGATTGTCCTATTTTCCGAATTTGTCATCAGACATTGTACTAGGAATGGATATCCTACGTACACAGGAGTTTACGATCCACCTACCTACGACAACCGTTTACCTGAATAACCGCCCCGTTGCATCTTCACTTCCGAACAGTCCGTTGGGAGGGATAGCTCTCGCTCTATCACAGAGTGAGGAGGCAAAACTTCAAGAGTTCTTAGATACCGAACTGCCCAGTTTTCAGGACATATCTGGAACCACGAAATTAACCCAACACCATATCCGGCTCTCACAACCGGAGCCGATTAAGCAACGATACCGTCCGCAGAACCCAAGGATGCAGGAAGTCATCAACAAGGAAGTAGACGAAATGCTGGCCAACGGCATTATAGAACCGTCTAATAGTCCGTGGAGTTCACCAGTAGTTATCGTCCGTAAAAAGGATGGAAAACCCAGGTTTTGCATAGATTTCCGGAAGGTGAATGAAGTCACCGAGAAGGATGCTTATCCGTTACCGTACATCAACGCCATCCTAGACAAACTCCGCAAAGCCCGGTACATCTCGAGTATCGATTTGAAACAAGGATACTGGCAGATACCGCTGTCTGAAGAAAGCAAGCCGATTACCGCGTTTACCGTACCGGGAAGGGGTCTGTTCCATTTCCGGGTGATGCCGTTCGGACTTCACTCCGCTCCTGCCACCTTCCAACGTTTACTGGACCGCATAATCGGGCCCGACATGGAACCCTATGCATTCGCCTACCTCGACGATATTATTGTTCTAGGTGAAACTTTCGAGGGCCATCTGCAGAATCTACGAGAAGTTTTCCGACGGTTAAGGATTGCAAACTTGCAACTTAACCCCGAAAAGTGCCAGTTCTGTAGGAAGACACTAAAGTACTTAGGTCATGTAGTAACCTCAGGAGGAATACAGACCGACCCGGACAAAGTGGAGGCAATTGAGAAATTCCCCACTCCCCGGAACGTCCGAGACATCCGCCGATTCCTTGGTGTTGCCTCCTGGTACCGACGCTTTGTACCAACCTTCTCCGAAATTGTGGCCCCGCTGACCCGATTGCTAAAGAAAAACCACCGTTTCAAGTGGACCGACGAACAAGAACAGGCTTTCAAGAGATTAAAGACTTGTCTCACCGAAGCCCCCGTACTGACTTGTCCTGACTTCGAAAAACCGTTTACTCTCCAGACCGATGCATCCGACCAAGGCCTTGGCGTAGCTCTGACCCAGGAAATTGAGGGTCATGACAGGGTAATAGCTTACGCCAGCCGCACACTGTCCTCAGCCGAGAAAAACTACTCCGTAACGGAACGAGAATGCTTGGCCATTGTCTGGGGAATAGAGAAGATGAGGCCGTATCTGGAAGGATACCGCTTCACCGTACTGACCGATCACCAATCTCTGCGATGGTTACACTCTATCAAGAGTCCGACCGGCCGTTTAGCTAGATGGAGCGTATTCCTACAACAATACGACTTCGAAATCAAGTACCGTAAGGGAGCCCTAAACCGGGTAGCCGATGCACTGTCCCGCCAACCGCTAGACCGACCTCTTCCCGAGTCTGAAACCAACGAACTATGTGCCCTGGATGAGGCACCAAACTGTTCATGGTATCAACGGAAGAAAACTGAAGTCGAACGGAACCCAGAAGCATTTCCGGATTACTGTGTACGTAATAACCGGCTGTACCGCCACTTCTGGGATTCCAGTGATCTACGTGAATCAGATATGTCTGATCCATGGAAACTATGTGTTCCTACAACGCTCCGCCGCACCGTTCTACAGGAGAACCATGATGCTCCGTCCGCCGGACACATGGGGATCGCTAAAAGCATTGCCCGAATAGCTCAGAAGTACTATTGGCCAGGGATGTTCCGTGACATCGCCAGATATGTACGTAGCTGCATGCAATGCCAGCGATACAAAGTCTCCCAGCAGCAGACGCCAGGAACCATGCAACCGTCCGTCAGTCAACAACCGTGGGAAACCGTCAGCACCGACCTAGTAGGACCGCTGCCCCGATCTAGTAAAGGGAATAACTACCTCGTAGTTTTCCAAGATCGCTTTACGAAATGGATTCAGTGCCGCCCCCTACGAAGTGCTACTGCCCGTACCGTCAGTCAGGCACTTTACGATGAAGTCATTACCCGCTTTGGTTGCCCCCGTACTGTCATTACCGACAATGGTAGCCAATATGACAGTCGAGTATTCCGATCCTTACTGGAAGAGTTTGGAATCCAGCACCGTCTGACACCACCGTACACCCCACAAGCAAACCCAGTCGAACGAGCGAACCGCACTATCAAAACCATGATAGCCCAGTACTGTGAGCTGGATCACCGAAAATGGGATCAGCAATTAAACGATCTCCAACTGGCTATCAACAGCTCGAAACACGAGTCGACAGGATTCTCGCCAGCGTTTCTGAACTTTGGCCGTGAGTTGTCCTTGCCGAAAACAGTTTTTCAAACCGAGACTGGGAATACCGCCGAACCGTCCGAGGAGAACGATATACCGCCAACACATACCGACCGCCTGGAGAAATTACGAGAAGTGTTTGAGCTGGTCCGTATCAAATTAGCGCAAGCCTGTGCCGCACAAGGCAGGTATTATAATCTCCGCCGTCGAGAAGTTAGATATCACGTAGGAAACCGAGTCATGAAGCGCGAACATCCGCTTTCATCCGCTATCAAGGGCTTTGCGTCAAAGCTGGCCCCAAAATATTCCGGACCGTATACCGTGACCGACGTCATTTCACCCGTGGTCTATAATCTCAAATCAGATACCGGCAGGAAGCTCACGCGAATCCATGTAAAAGACTTAAAACCCTACTTCTCTTCCCATGCCGCCATCCCACCTACCGACAGCACCGAGGAAAGAACCCGAAGAACCACCCCGGAGAGCACTGGTACCACCAGTCCGCAATCCCTGCCAAGGCGCCGTCTTCGCCCGAGGCGCGAGGCTCATTAGGTAGACTCCCGCCCGGATCTTTTGTTCCAGTGTACCTGGTTTTCTTTGTAACATTATTGTAGTATTATATTGTTTTCTTTCTCCAGTTTAGTTTTTAGGATTGTTAAAGACGTACTTACCCCCAAATAAAGTTTAAGTAACCATTGCGGGGTAAGCGCCTTAATTCCGATAGGGACCGTTATTTTTTTCTAAGGAATGATTTTCTTGTTTTGTTTTATTAGCTCCTTGTTTTCAGTTTCTTTCTTTTTAGCAACCAAGGAAGACACGGAAAAAAAAATAATAACCATTTCATTTTTATTATTTTTTTTTAGCGAAGTAAGAGGGGGATGTAATGAAGCATTTTTATAGTGTGGAAATTGCACCCGACACCGCCGTCTATTTCTCTATTTAGGATATAAGTATTTTCTAATACCGGTATTGGGCGTAATTTCTAGTGTGGAAATTACACCCAAACCCACCGTCTATTTTTGTATTTTAAATATTAATATTTTATACTGTCCACACAGAGCATAAATAAGTAATATACTTTCATTTAGCAAGTAGACATACACGCCGCTAGATGGAGCACTGTCTCCATCACTGACACTATTGGCTTCACCGTTAACGAATGCTTGGCCCAGCCAGCCAAATAATTAATTATTAGCCCGGGTCCATTCATTTGGACCGTTACCAGGCTGATTGGAAACCGCCGTCTCATAGGAGAGAGAGAGTAAGTAAAACCGACCGTAAATAAGCAGCTTGGCTGGGACTAAGTGCCTCTGTAAGTGCCATCCGTGTACTAATCCCGGTTTGCTCCGCCGTGTGTCTGGGAAGATACAGTGGTTGGCAACAAGTCTCGCGTTTGCCCTCTGGCCTAGTTGCGTCGTCTGGAGGACAAGCGAGCACTTGGGAAGCTTGGGGCTTTCTGGTCTAGGTGCGTCGACTGGAAAGTCTCAAAGCCTTCTAGCACACCGAGATATCATCCCCGACCAAATACCGCCTACCGGAGCAAGCCAGTGTGCAAGTTGGGAAACTTTCCGCTGGTAACAGGTCTCGTGTTTGCCCTCTGGCCTAGTTGCGTCGTCTGGAGGACAAGCGAGCACTTGGGAAGCTTGGGGCTTTCTGGTCTAGGTGCGTCGACTGGAAAGCTACAAGGACATCCACCAGCGCAAAGTAGCGCCCGTGAACCTCGTTGGTTTAATCTCTCTTTGGGGGATTACATCAACAAGGAACCGTGACCGGAAGTGCATACTAACCTTAGGCTCTGCGCCTTAGCCAAGTTGCCCGAGTATTTGTTTATTGTTGTTTATTGTGCTTTTGCTTTCCTCCGCCTGGTATCTGCTCTGTCCGCTTTTATACCGATAGTAGTTACTCCGACTTACCGTTCCGTTTCTCTAAGCTCGTATCCCGCTTATAACCGCCCTCTTGCTTCGCCACCGTCACCGTTAACCGTAGTAGTTATAGGTTAGGTATAATAATATATTAGGAGTAATAAATATCTATATAGGATTTAAACTGTGCCTTTTATTTTGGTGTGTGTGAAGTCTACTGCCCCTAGACCCCTGGACGTACCGTATCTCCTCTGACGCTATCCCAGCCCTACTGTAACAGGCTGTGTCAAGAGGCTAGTGTGGGTCCTTTACACCACGAGAAAAACTGTAAAGGTGGCGCCCGAGCTTACCGTAACCGCACCGAGCTCGTGTGCCAAAGTGACGCCCCTTCACTCAACCGACGAGTGAACCAAACGTCACAACGGAAAGAGTTAATAATACGAAATTTTAAGTGTATAATGAGAATATCGAGTACTATATGAAAAAGTATAAAAACCATATAAAAAGAATATCATGGAACAAGCCCATTGACGTTATTTGCTGGAAATCAAAGAGCGCTAGGTAAGGCTGTGTTGCTTTGTAAAACAGTGGAGAGAGAGGGTACGAGGTGTGCCGGGTGTGCGACAAGGACAAAGAGCCTACCGTCTCCAAGGCAACCAAACCGCTACTCCAGGCAAATCGCCAGCTTGTCTTCTCTATGTATTAAACTCTTTGGCTGAACCGGTCATTGAAGTATTCATCTGAGGTATTTTATAGAAATACAGTTTATGGGTCTAATTTGGTCAACAGTTCACTGTTCACTTTACACTTTTCGATTTGTTGGCCAGCGTATATGTTATGTTTATTTTATATAGATCTGGATTTCTTTTTACTTCTAATCTATATGTATCGAGATTTATTAATAAATACGTATTTACGCAATTATTTAAAAATATGGGTTGCTAGTAAGAGGCATATATATTCTTTCATTCTTAACTAATCAGTGAATAACAAAAAAGCTAAGTATAACATTTTATGCCACGTATATCGATTCCAACCGATAAATGAATATCGTTTCTAAGTAATACTCGAAAGTTATTAATCACTATTAAGAATCACCAGTGATTCCTAAATCAGTCATTAAAAATCACTGTATCGCATCACTACTATTCACTACCAATACTACCATTCTCTGAGCAGCATTGAGTGGTGAGCAAGCAGGATCTTCCGGATCTTCTATGTTAAGATCTATGATCTTAACCAGTTAAGACTTAAGATCGTTCAGGTAGAAGAAGAAGAACAAGACAGTAAAAAAATAAATTATTGGAAGATATTAAAATTAGTTTTTGACTAGAGAGGATAAAGATTATATATATTATCCTCTCAGGTTTTTGAGTTAATGTTTAATGGGTTAAATTTATTACGTGAATGATATGCTTTTCATGGTGTTAAGTTAGAAGTACTGTGGAAGATGGCTGCTATAGAAATTCCGCGATTTGTTGAATTATGTAGACTATGTGCAACAAAAATAACGATAGTTTCATCTATTAATATATTTGAAACTGAAGGTTCAGTGCGAGAAATAAGTAAAAAAATTTGTACTTGCCTTCCTATTGAGGTAAAACGTTATGATTAAGTATAGGTCAAATCTTATTAATTTTATTTTTTAGGTTCACAAGATGGATAAATTTCCAAAAAACATTTGTGAAAGTTGTCTGAATAAGTTAGACTTATTTTATGATTTTCGAGAAAGTTCAGCTCGGGCACAAAGATTATTTGAGGAGTTGTATAAGGAATTCACTACAGTACATAACCAAAAAAGTATTATAGTTTCCATGGATCGTAATGAGTTAGTTGTAGTACAGCATCATCAAATATTAAATGAAGACAGTGTCCATTTAGCTCAACTGGGTCAGGATGAGGAAACGATTGTTAAACAAGAGATTGTAATAACGCGCGATAATGTAGATTTGAACCCGCACTCACTGAATAGTATTGATTTGAATAGTTATGCTTTAAGTAACCGGAATCGTTCGAATCAAAGTTTCCGAGCTCCAGAATGCATAATAGTTAATGCTGAACCTGGAAATAAGCAGGATTCTTTGGTTACAGTAGATTCAGTGAATGTGATGCAACAGCAACACCAGCTAGAATCGGATCAGGTTAGACTTCACCAACATGATATAGATGTAAATATGGCAGACGTAAATTCAGAAAATAATACGCAATTTACAGATAATGAAGTAAGTCTCATTTTTTACTTTATATTTTAAAATAAAATTATAGTTGGACTAAAACTGACATTGTTTTTTAAAATAAATTTAAAATGGCATCATGCTAATTTTCCAGGAAATATTAATAATGATATATTATTAGGATTGAAATGTGCACAATAAATACTAGGAGAACTTTTTTTCCAGCGTAAATCTATCTTTATTTGAATATGTAATGAATAGCCGAAATACAGCAGATAACACTATTTTATTTTTATTTTAAAGTGGATATGTAAGGTTGGAGTTATTGCTATATAGTCCAGTAAGTGAGGGATTTTATCTACAAAAATTATTAACAGCAAACCGAGGTATGCAAAAAATCGGAAATTTTCCGTAGAATTCAATGAACTATTTTTAAAACAAATGACGAACTTGCGTCCTCTTCAAAATGGCGGCCAAAGTTTGCGAAAAACAGTTTTTTGCGTTGAAAAAGAAAAGTTGGCGTCGCATAAAAAAAAGTTTAACAGCACAATTGTGTAACTTTTTAATACAGATCGAGCCCGCCTAGTCCGATCTCCGAAAATTGCAAAATTAATTAGTTATTGCAAAAAAGACGTTAAAAATCGCATTTTTTTGAAATAACTGTATCTCCGTGAAGAGAAAATATTCTTTAACGAAACTTGGTGAAAGCGTAGTCCAAGATATGTCGAATAAGAACATTTTTACAGATTTGCAAAATATTGCAAATTTCTTGCAAAAATCGATTTTTTCGAAAAAAACGCGATTTTTTCAATGTCCAATAGCTCATACAGGCCATCATATTTCTATACCGCACCGGTGCGAAAAGTTTCTCTAACAGTTGCGCTAACCTGTGCAATTATTGCGCATATCACGAAACGATCCCTAATATGCGAAAAATCGGTCAAAAATCGATAATTTTTTTTACCCCAAAAAAAAAATTGAAAATTTTTGAGATTTTAAATTATATTGCAATGTCGTTATTGCCAATAGATAGCTGGCATTTTTCTACAAATTTCCAAAAAAAAATAATTGCTCTCCGGCCTTCTGAAGCCGAGATATTTTTTTAAAGAAATTCTAGTGGAGCCATTTTTTTAAGTAAAGGGCTGAAAACGGATAAAAGAACACGTTACAAAAGAACAATCAGTTTGGAAAATAGAACAACAATAATTAATACTTAAATTAAAACAAAAGAAAATGCAACTTAAAAGATAAACAAATAAGGAAATTGGACCGTAGTCTCGAACTTAAGCAAGAAAAATTACTTTGTTCAAGGAAAAAATCATTTACACTCAAATTCAAACTGATTGCCAGAAGGGCCAAAAAATACAATAGCCTTAACTAGCATGAAGTTAATTATTTCTTTATAAACTAGTGCAGAAACGCCAGTTGCCAGTGACAGTATGAACGAGGTAACGTTTAATTTGAGAAATATGATGACATGAAGTTAAATTTTATAACAGAAGCTCAAAAATGCAAATACCTATACTCGGGAATACTAAAATTATCACGATAAAAGTAGGCCGATGTCACACCACCAGTAGCTGATCAGAAAGTGTCTTTCTTTCCGGACGGGATTATCCTTGTCAATTTTTAGTTAGTGGTCCTTATCCACCCCAAAGCAATCTAGATCAATGAATGAAAGTCCGTCTCTTTTTAGAGGCATCAAGTCATCCGGAAGGTTGCGTCCTCTATAGTAGAAATTATGTACCGACATAGTACTCGCCTGGCAAGTGGCGTTCTCTTTAGTAACTGTGGCCAAATTGGCTTCCCTTCAGTATAACACGTCCATTTAAACAACTTAAAATATTCTACATCTAAGCTAGCTAATTATACCTATTATTAAAAAACCTATTTGTTTTACGAGTGGACTTAGAAAAGGAAAAAGCAACTAGTTCCTACCTAATGTGCAGTTTGGGGAATTCTTGTAATCAATTACCCCTTTTATGATTTGATTATTTTACACATTCACCTCATTTAATTACCCGCGCGTTTGTTACTTTTCTAATAAAAAGCAATTTGACGATGACATCGATCGTAACGGATTTTTATCAGTTTATGAGGGGTATTTTACTGGTAATAAAATATTTCCGACTTAGCAAATTAACTACAGATTATTTCATAGCTATGGCTGAAAAAATCTAATAGTACATCGCCCGCCTCGATAACATTTTGGGGTTTGTCAAATATCGTCCCAAACTATCTACGAAATCGTGCTATTGTATGGCAAGTAATTTTAATTCCTTTACGCTTTATTACATTTGTTACATTACCAAAGAAACATCAAAATTTTATTATGTCTCATTTATGTATTCCAATTGTTTTTGTAGAATACGTTGCATTAATATTTTTTTTTCTTTTGCTTTTTAATAGGAGACTCGTCTTCATTACCACTACTACTGTCACGGTAAACGTCATGTAATATTATTTCCGCATTATCGTCATCACAATCATCATTATCGTTATCATCATTTGAAAATTCATCTCTTTCTAGCTCAGTCTCTGTGATATTTGGCTCGTCTATTTCCTTGTCGATATCATCAGCGACGACTCTGTTCTCCTCAATATTTGAGCAAATTTCATCGTCACACGTTGAACAAACATTTGAACATTTTATGCCGTGTTTTCGGCAGCTGCAGGCGTACGCCACAGCATCGAGCTCCGAGTTTCATTGAATTTGCAATGTTCAGCAACTGCCGATCAAGTTGCGAAGATTTTTTATTGAAAATATAAGTATTGTACAATAACCACTGCAAATTTCAGCCCTTTACCTTAAAAAATGGCGCCACAGGAATTTCTTAAAAAAAAAAATTATCTCGGCTCCAGAGTCCGAGGGCAATTTTTTTTTTTTTGTAAATTTGTAGAAAAATGCCAGCTATCCATTGGCAATAATGGTGTTCCAATATAATTTAAAATGTCAAAAATATTCAAAGTTTTTTGGGGTAAAAAAAATTATCAATTTTTTGACCGATTTTTCGCATATTAGGGATCGCTTCGTTATATGCGCAATAACTACACAGGTTAGCGCAACTGTTGAAGAAACATTTCGGACTAGTCCGATATAAAAATATGAAGACCTGTATGAGCTATTGGACATTGAAAAAATCGTCTTTTTTTCGAAAAAATCGATTTCTGCAAGAAATTTGTAATATTTTGCAAATCTCTAAAAACGTTTGTATTCGATATATCTTGGACTATGCTTTCACTGAGTTTCGTTAAAGAATATCTTTTCTTCACGGAGATACAGGTATTTCAAAAAAATGCGATTTTTAACGTCTTTTTTGCAATAACTAAATAATTTTGCAATTTTCTAAGATCGGACTGGGCCGGCTCGATCCGCATTAAAAAGTTACACAACTCTGCTATTAAACTTTTTTTTGTGCAGCGCCAACTTTTTTTTTTAACGCAAAAAAACTGTTTTTCGCAAACTTTGGCCGCCATTTTGAAGAGGACGCAAGTTCGTCATTTGTTTTAAAAATAGTTCATTGAATTCTACGGAAAATTTCCGATATTTTACATACCTTGGTTTGCTGTTAATAATTTTTGCAAAAAAAAGCGATATTTTCGACAGATTTATTGGACTAATAGCAGGATATGAATGGTTAATGAGACAAATTGCACTGCATTCTAAAATTAACAAAAATTTGGTATTTAACATTTAAAGAAAAATGGTAAAGACTGTACAAGATGTGTCCATGGAAGCAGTACATTAATAGACTTAGTTATAACAAATTGTGATAATGTTAAATGTGTAGTACATGATATTCCAAAGATTACCAATCATTCTATAATTACTGTTAAAATGATATCTCATACTCAAAATAATAATAATGATAATAATGACAAAAAGATATTTAGAAATTTCAGCGAAGCTAATGTTGACAATATTTGCTTTGAACTAATTCACCAAGATTGGCTGTTAAATTCTAGTGATGTTGATGTAATTTATATTTTATTAAATAAATGTGAGCATATTATAAATATAATTTCTCCAATTCAAAATATTGAAAATATAAATAATAGTTTGCCATGGTAGGATATAGAAGTAAAAAACAAAGCAAAAGAAAGGGACCTGGCATATAAAAAATTTAAAAAATGTAATGCCATTGAAAAGCAAAATTTATGGTTGAATTTTAAAATTAAAAGAAATGAAGTTGTTAATCTCTTAAAGATAAAAAAGAATCAGTACTTTGAACACAAAATTGATGATTGTAGTGGTAATTCTAAATTAATGTGGAAAACTTTAAAAACTTTAATTAAACCAAAACAAGATCCATTTATTGCAAATAATATTTATTTTGAAATAAATAATTCCTTAAGGTGGCCATTCCCTAGAAAGAGATATCCGATAGGAAAATATTTATTATTTTTAGCTATAACTTTTTTTTCTTAGTACGTATATTTTAAAAAACTATAAGAGTACCTAAGTAGAACCATAACAAGACTATTACTATGAATTTTCACTCAATAATTTTAGTGGTTTGCAAAATAGCTCGATTTAAATTTAAAAGTTGTGTTAATCTTCCTATTTCGTAGTTTTAAATCGAGCTATTTTGCAGACCACTGAAATCATCGAGTCAAAATTCATAGCAATAGTCTTGTTATAGTTCTACTTAGGTACTCTTATATATTTTTTTAAATATACGTACTAAGAAAAAAAGTTATGGGCAAAAATAATACATATTTCCCTATCGGATGTCTCTTTCTAGGGAATGGCCACCTTAATGATATCAAATACAAATGTGGACATCGCATCAAATTTTAACAAATATTTTATAGAAAGCATAGTTGAAATAATTGAATCCATCCCCAATACACTCCAATGGTCACCTTTTAATAATACAGTAGTGCAATCAAATTTTAATAGTTTCTCACTGCTAGCATTGAGTGAACTTCGATCTATTATTTCCTCTCTAGACAACAAAACTAATGTCTCATTTTGAATTAAGAAATTTTAACCCTTTCGTTGCGGGTGACGTAAAATCCCGCAAATTATTTGTGGTCTTGTGGGGCTGTGACGTATTTTTTCACTGGCCGATTTCAGGTCTTGGACTTCGGCAATCGGATGATTACGCTGTTTAATAAGCTTCGCATATGTGTTAACTTTCGTGTAATCACCGGCGGTCCCCACTCCTTTGCATTCTATCTCGCCCAAATACATGGGACTGCGTGCACTTTTTATGCAGTTGTTTACGTTTACTTTACACGTTCAGTTCGTTTTGTTAGTTTGTTTTGGCGATTTATTAGGTCTCTTTACATTACAAATATGTCTAACAAACGAAAAAAGTTTTATTATGAACAAGAATTATATAACATTCTAATGAATAGCGACGATAGTGACTTTGAAGGTATAGAATCGGAACATTCGATAAATACTTATTCACTGTCACATACATTTTATTACTGTTTGTATTTTTATAATGTAAAATGAATAAAAAAACATATTTTTTTTAAATTCATTGTCAAAAACAATCCTAGGCGCACACTAGTGGTGTGTTAGCCGTCCAATAATTTCTCATTCGCATGTTGCAACTGCGGGAAGCGTACATATCCGCGAAACGTGTTTATGGTTCAACTGCGGGAAGCGGACGAACCCGCATAGGCTGCCCAATACCGCACACAGGGCACGGAATGCAAAATCCACTCCCGCAGTGAAAGGGTTAAAAAGAATTTTTCAAGTTATTGGACACGTTATCCTTCATTTTATCAATACTAGTTTGTCTAAACGTCAATTTTCCAAGCAATTAAAAACTAGCATTATTGTCCCAGTTGCAAAAATTGAAAACTCAAATCAAGCCTGCAATTTTCGACCTATAAACACATTACCCCCTTTGGAGAAGGTACTGGAATTAGCTGTCTATCACCAACTAGTTGCTTATTTTAATAACAATAATATAATCATAGGTAATCAATCGGGTTTTAGGGCAAAACATTCTTGTGAAACTGCACTACAACTAACAATTGCTAACTGGAACAATGATATAGATAATAATAAGTATGTAGTTGCAATATTTTTAGACTTTAAGAGGGCATTTGAGACAATCGATAGAAATATTCTAATTGAAAAACTTAAGAATTATGGAATTGGGGGATCCGTTCTTGAGTGGATTAAATCATACCTAAGTAATAGATTTCAGTGTACTAAAGTTAATAATGTAACATCAAACGATCTTCAAATGAACACAGGTGTACCACAGGGAAGTGTATTGGGGCCACTTCTCTTTATTGTATATCTTAATGATATAAATCTAGCAATCAACTGTGACTTTATCAACTTATTTGCTGATGATACTCTGATTTCGATTGCGGATACTAACATTAATGTTGCCGTGGGTAAAATGAATAGTGAACTTGATAAACTTTCTCAATATCTAAATAGTAATAAATTAAAATTAAATATTAACAAAACCAAAGTGATGATTTGTGCAAATAAAATATAATTACACTAAATTGAATATAAATAGTATTAATATTTCTTTTAACAATAACATATTAGAATTGGTTACCTAAGTATTTAACTTAGGTTTTATTATAAGCAATGATTTAAGATTAAAGAGTCATTTTATATATATATATATATATTGACATGATATAATTAACTTAAATAAGGGAAGAATTGCAGACAGGCATATCAAACAAAAAAGGGTCAATGCAAATCAATTTTACAGCTTTACAGTCTATAAAAACCAAAAATGAAAGTTGTGCATTTTAAAAGAATCAACTGGTGTGATTTCAAGTACTAATAAAGAAAATGAAATTGGGTATAGCAAGGAAATAAATAGTTATTAAGAAATTTGTAAATTTAAAATGTATAAAAATTTGTAAATTTTACTCTATCTTGAAAAGGTAACCTTCCTTTTGTGCAAGTGCAACAATTCAAATTAGTGTGGGAAATCCATCGTTGGCAAGTTTCGAGGTGGTACAGAAACAATAATTGCTCAGGAACACTTCACGGTGAAAAGAATTCTGTAAAATGGAAAGTGCGGGTTTCCATACCTAAAAAGACAAAATTGATAAAAATAAGCCATAGACTTGTAATTAAATGGTGAAAACTTTACAAATTATAAAATTTTAATACGAAAAACAAACCTTATAACAAAACAAAACATTAAGAGTAGCAAGTTTAAAAGGTTTGAAACAAAGTCAAAGAAAAAAGCAAATAAAAAATGGACCTTTCAACATTACTCAAATTTCAGTGATCGCTTTTAAAATATTTAAATGTAATTACAAAGACACTTACCTAAAGTAACTTAATTAAGAGCCATCCCTGAATTTGATGTACTAATTTAGTTTTTCATGTGAGAAATACTGGCTGAAGTAAAGTTTGTGTTAAAGCCAGGTACTTTCTAAGTTTTTTCAAGTTTAAAGATGTATTGTTATACATATTTTGTTTCACATTTGATACTGGAATCTCTAGGGAGTTTTATGATGTCTTTTCAGGAAGTAAAGCATATTAATAGGGGCTACAAAGGTCCAGAAGTCACATGTAAATTCCTGGAAAGGAAATCATGCATAATTATATTAAATATAAACAAATAACTTTATATTGTATAGGTATAGTTAAAATAAGTAAGATAGAATGTTTAAAAGGGTAAACGAAACAAAAATTGATTGTAAATTAGGAAATAAGGAAGATTTTAAATAATTGATAATTATCATGAAACAAAATTTCACAGGTCAACTATATGCATGAAAGTCACATATAAATGATCAGTGAGAAAAGGGGAAAACTATTTAATAGCTTAAAAAGAAATAAGAAGCAGTATAAGGAAAATTTAAATTTGAAATTTTATAAAAATTAAATAAATTTTAATCAAGTGATATAAAAATGTCAGATTAAAAACTTTTGAGTTGGGGTAACCAAGCAAAATAAAGGACAAGTAGTAAATAAATTTTTGAAAAGGACGCTTTTTGAGAAATTTGTCGATTAAAAACGAAAAATTTAATTAAATATTGAAGAAAACTACTCAAAAACCAGTTAAAAGTAAAGAAAAAGGAAATATGCAAAATTAAATTCAAGCAAAGTGACAGTAAAACGTCAAATGAAAATCAGGCAAGTCAAATCTCCATTCATTTCCAATAGCAGTAATTTAAGACACAAAGCATAGTTGTATGAAAGTTTGTTTCACGAAATTAACCATAATAACAAATATCCAGAAACAATAAAGCAAAATTAGTATTGAAAATTGAAAATAATATTGGTAGTTGTTTTACCTGATAATAAAGACGTATCCAGAGGAAAAGAGCATCCAAAGGCACTAAAATTTTAATATTTTTGGGAAAGAAGAACACAAATTATAATATTACTGTAAAGGTTAATTTCAAAACGTTAAATTAGCCACGAAAGAACAGCTGAGGAACACAGATAATAGCGCCATCTATTAGTGGAACTTGGAATTGCTAGCGAAGAAAAGAACATCTAGGAAACAGGTACTTTTAATCAAAATAAACAACATTTGAGTTTTATTACTTTAATTTTAAAATTTTCTTTTCATTAACAATAAATAAAAAATTTTCGATTTACAAATAAAAGAAAAGGCCTATAGTATAAGTTATTTAATAAGAATATATGTCAATTTATCACAAAGAGTTTACCCTTGTCCAATAAATTTGTTATATTGATTTCATTTTTAATTATTTCATTAATTAAATCACATGATCTTTGAAACGACTGGCTAGTGAGTGAACTCGCACTGGGAGAGTCTTTTAAAAACATGCTCAACTGTTGTGATTGTGTGTTTATCCCTAGACAGTGGCGCCCATAAATAAATTTTTCTGTCTATCATAAAATTTTATTCTGAAAGAAAAGGTGAGTTCAAGTAGAATAAAAATTAAGAGAAGGGATAAACGAAAAATATAAAAACAAAAAAAAAATATAAATAAAAGACACAACAATATATACAAAAGAAAACATCAAAAAAGCTATTCTTTCTCTCACATATATCGCAATTTGTATCAGTAGCAACATGTATCACAATTTACAAAACAATCCAACCTCACTTTGACTATTGTGCAAGCATTTTAAACTTTTTGGATAACAATAGTATTGGTATATTTCAAACATTGCAAAATAGAGGAATGAGGATCATTTTAAAGTGCAACAGATATACCCCAATTATAATAATGTTAAATGTACTCGATTGGCTAAATGTGAAACAGCGGTTAAGATACTTTACTTTAATTTTTATATATAGGATCCTAAATAATTTATTACCGTCTTATTTTAACAAATATGTTGTTTTTAATAACCATATTCACAATTATCAAACCCGATCAAATGATCAACTGCACATTGAAAGGAAAAACTGTATCAAACATATGCACATAATATTTTATGATGGTTTTCAGGAATATAATATGCTACCAAAAACTATAAAATAATGTAATAGTCTAAATTTATTTAAAAATCATTTATTGCAATACCTTAAAGGTGACGATTAAGCTATACTTTGTACATATATTTTTGTTATATATTAATCCTATACTGTATTGTAAATTTTATTTCTTTGTCAACTGTTTTATACATTTTTAAATTTAAGCTGTTTTTTATGTGTCAATATATGTGTATTAGGTATCCTATTTCAATTTCAATAAACTTCGAAAAAGTGGAGAATAAACAGTTTAATTAATTCATAAATATTTAAAAAATTGAAAAAAGTAAATATTAATTTCTATTTAGAAGTTCTTTTAGTCTGTTTGGCATATAATTCAATAAACTCGTGCAATAATCATCGGTAATATTTTCCCATGCATTATTCATTAATTCCTTGGGCATTCCGTGGTCTCACATTTCTGTTTTGGACATTACTACTTTCATAGGATTAAGGTCTGGACTATGACTGGGCCAGTTAAGAACATTAATGCTGTTGTCTCGAAACCCGTTAGTTGCAGTATGATCAGTATGAATGGAATAATTATCTTGAAATATGAACTCATTACTTACCTATTAGGAAATAATTGTGACACAGAAGTGAGCATAATATTATTTCAAATCCTAATATATGTTTCATTAAGTCGTTCCTCAATATGCCACAAAACACCAGACATGCCGGTATCCAGGCCTACATATTAAAGGAAAATCTGCCACTTTTGTCATTGTTGGATATATATTTCTTATTGGTGGGTCGGTAAGCACGAATGTGACCGCTGTGTGTTGACGAAACGTTTTTCAACTGTTAAGGTAGTTATATCGCGATAGGTGCAATATCTTAGCGAATCAATAAACTTGAGAGAGAGAGAGAGACAGAGTTGGGAAAGATTTGGAAATGCGGCATATAATTTCTGACGGCAGCTGATCGACTCATCATTAATGTCAATATGTTTTTACCTCTTAATAAATTAATGGAAAAATATATTATTATACATACAATAAATAGAATCGGAATGAAAATTTGTAAATCTTCTGCTTTCTTAAATGATACTGCATTTAAAATAAGCGCAGTGTATTTTCAAATATTAGTAATAGTGCGACATTACCACGTCCACTACTCATGTCCCCCATTCAATAATTTCAATAATTTTCAGGTAGTTGCCATTACGTTATTTTATGGTGAATCATCTCGATAATAATAATAATAAATGAATTGGGGAAGACAGACTTGGAGAATACGGAAAGAATGACATTACCCCGCCAGAAGGGTGGTCGAGGGTTAATAGATGTTGGGAGACTTCATCAGAAGCAGATCATGAGCCTACAGTGAAACTTCCTCAGCAAGAGAACATCCATTCATGGAGTCGTCAGGCTGGCAGACAACAATTACACACTCCTGGACCTACTCCATGCTGATGATGTTGCACGGCCTGCGAATGCAGCTTACGAGAGCGCCAAAATTCAGTCTTGGGTATGAAAGGCCTTACATGATCGATATCCAAATGAGCTCAGTCACAACTTTGTCGACAGAGATGCGTCGAACAAGTGGCTTACTCAGGCGGACTTATTATTCCTTGAGACCGAAGGCTTCATGATTGCAATCCAAGACCAAGTCATAGCAACGAAGAATTACCGTAAGTTTATCTTAAGGGAAGCTGACATCAACGATACGTGTAGGAGATGCAAAGAAACATCGGAGACTATTTAACATGTTACTGCTGGTTGCAAAATACTAGCGCCTACAAGCTATCTCCAGAGACATGATCAGGTAGCCAATATAGTGCACCAGAAACTGGCCATAATTCATAAGCTCTCCACTAATACATTTCCCTACTACAAGTACCAACCAGACAACGTGCTTGAAAATGAGACGCATAGGTTATACTGGAAGCGAAGCATCATAACGGGTAAAATAATCTCTTGTAACCGGCCAGATATCACTCTCATAGATAAGAACTCCGACACCACATACCCGATAGGTATTGCCAATCCTAATTCACATAACCTTCAAAGCACATGGAGCGAAAAATAAAAAAAATATGGAGTGCTTGCCGATGAAATTAAGAACATGTGGAAGCAGAAACAGGTTCACATAATTCCCATAGTTATCTCGGCAACGGCCGTCATCCCACGGAAAATACACGAGAGCTTCGTAAAATTACAGCTGCCCCCACTAACATACATCCAACTCCAGAAATCAGTCATTCTAAATACAACAGCAATAGTCTGGTCTCATGTCAACCTTCCCCAATAGAATTGATAGATTACTTGTTTAAAAAAACCATAACTATCACCTTTCGTCGAAAGACTTCCGAAACTAGAATAATGATAATAATAATAACAATAGTAATAATTTATTTCCATAAAACCTGTAATTAACAAGTATTGTACACACGAACTTCCACCCTATATTATAAGCCTTATAAAAAAGAAAAGACACGTGTATCGGGAATACAAAGTTAATGGTGACCCAGACATGAAAACGGTGATAAACAGATTTAACAAAAACATTCAAGACCTAACCCAACAATTTAAAACTCACAAGTGGATAAGCGCATGCAAAAATATAAACTCCAAAAAAGGAAAACTTATTGGCAAGAGATCAAAAAACTATCTAAATATAAAAAAAAAACTGGAAATAAGCAAGTTATAGAGAAGAACGGTGAAAAATACGAAACACCTGCTGAAAAAGCATACATTTTTGGTAAACAATACAAGAAAGTGTACAAAAAATATGAAGATAACAATTTCGATAACATACATTACGACACTATTACCCAATGGTGTGAAACATATTTCTCAGAGATACCACCAGTAGAAGAACACACTATAATAGAAGAAGAATATTTCGATATAATACACCAAGGTATAAGTACAGCACCAGGCCACAACTACATCACCAAAAACTTGATTAGGAAACTAGACTAAAAGTGCACCTACACATTAAGAAAATGTATGAATTTTGTCTAAAAAACCACTATATATCACCAGAGTGGAAAATCGGCACCATAATCACTATACCCAAGCAGGACCTAGACCATTCTAAAACAAACAGCTACAGACCGATCACACTACTACCAGTATTAGGGAAAAATTTAGAGAAAATTATTAAAAACAATACAAGAAGCCATAGGAAATCAAATCCCTGGATACCAATTCGGATTTAAAACGGGTCATTCAACAATACACCCTCTTTCAATTTTAACCAACAATATAGAAACGAGCAAGCTTAATAGGAGCAAGTCTGGTGCACTATTCCTGGATATCAACAAAGCGTTTGATAATGTGTGGTACGATGGTCTAATATTCAAACTTTATGAGATAGGATGTCCAAAATATATCATATTTTTTATTAAAAGCCTGCTTACCAACAGAACGTTGAAAGTAAAGATCCTAAATACCCACTCAAATGAATTCACCCCCGAACAAGGATTACCACAGGGTTCACCACTATCAACACTGCTTTACAACGTTTACTGTTCGAATATTTACAACTACCAACACGACGACCCTGAGCACTTCGCTCACGATGGATATATCCTTCAATTTGTTGACGATGCCGCCCTCGTATCCCACGACAGAACCACCACCAAGGTATCAGAAAATCTACAATCATTAGTAAATACAACATGCAGGTGGTTCAACAAATGGAGACTCAAGCCAAATCCTCTAAAAACACAGTTTATTTTGTTCAACCACCACCCATCGGATAATTCCCCATCGCTGAACATGTATCAACATACTTTACATCCAGTAACTAAGATCAATTACCTTGGAATAACCTTCGACAACAAAATCAATTTTAATGCCTACGTTGAACTCAAGAAAAAGAATATCATATCGAGAGCCAAACACTTCCGAAGTTTGACATATAACAGGACGGGGATCAACATAGAGTCAGCTAGTAGAATTTACAAGCTTATTTGTCGACCAATGATTGAATAAGAGGGAAAATAGTGTCACGACATCAATTTATTTCGCATGGTGTCCATAAGCACAATTTTAAATGTCAATAAAAACTGTGAACATTGAGTGGATGAATCTCGGAAACAGAACAGTAAATGAAGTTCAAATTTTATTAGAATGATTATTGATATGTGAATTGAATATGCAGCAAGTTTCATGACTTTCTTGAATAACGTGAAATGCGATATAACTACCTTAAGACTACATTATTCCAAAAATCTACACCAAGTATTATATATTCTAGAGCAAATTTTACTTGAGCTTTATATATACTCTGCTTTAAGTATGTATTTCTGTGCTGCTGGATGACAGCTCAGCTTTTATCCTCTTACTCATCGGCGACCAGTATGACACGATCCAGGAAAATTAGTGTCTTCACCAGCTTGAATAACTGAGTATAATGGATGTTCTCTTAATGTATTCACCAATTGCAAATATTGTTGTTCAGTTCATATCCTTCTTTGGGCTGATCCAGGATTTCTACCTCGATTTCTACTAATCATGCCACTTTCTTCAAATGTTAAATACCGAATTTTTGTTAATATTATAATGAAGTGCAACTAGTCTCATTGACGGCGAGACATGCCCCACACCCCAGGGGGCGAGATAAATAAACTACTATATGGGGCATATTGTTTTTTTTTTTTACACACTTGTAATGTATTTTGACAAATAAATCACAAGTTCACAAATATTAAAGATGGATGTACACAACTAAATTTAAGCGAAAAATGTTATCATTTATCATTATTTATTGTCCACGACAGTACAGTTAATAAAATGGTTGTCAAAATAACAGTATCACACCACAAATGTAACCTAGATATCTATTTTTAAGTAGTGATAAAACTAAATGAAAATACATTTCTTGCTATGATAATAGTGTCAGAGAAGTCAGAAGTCGGGTGGGTATTAAACCCGATTGAAATTAAGCAACTGCTGCTGAATGGAATATGTAACTGTATGGTCTATTATAGGGAATAACCAATTGACCAGCACAGATATATGGAAGTGGCACAATAAGCCTACATGGTTGTGGTGCCCTCGGAGTCACCACCACAGCCCTAAGAGACAAAAGAAAGGGTCAGAACTAAATCAGCGATTCAATAAATTGGGTGTAGAAGCAACAGTATTACACCACTCACGTAACCTAATCCCAAATATATTCTTAAATTAATGATACAATAAAATCTTTTAATAAACAAAAATGTATTTTTTGTAAATTGTTTTCGGTACACTTTTGATTGAATATTGTTATTTTTACAATCAGATACAATATGTTATACAGAAGTTAATTACTTGGTCCTACCTTAAGATGCAGATATTTAGATAATTAATTACAGCGCATATGCGGAGGAATGTGCAAATTATCTAGTTTTTGTAACATGCAGACAACATGAATTATAGACATTGAAATAAGTAAAGGTACCTCTACACCAAAGAAACACAGACACATTGTCTAGCTGGTTGTTGTAACTTGTTTATGGAAACAAAAACAAAATTACCCTAAACATTTTGTCTACACCAAGGAAACTCCTTTCAGTAACATTTTCGTTGTGTTGCTGCAACAGGTTGCGCTCTGTCCACATCAAACAACAGTTGTGTTCCAATATAGGTATATAATATTAAGAACTTTCTCATATACGACTAACAACTGCGGAAATAGGAAATATCATATTCACACCGAACAAATTAAGCTGTTCCGAAAGAAAAATGTTTACCGACATTTCTACGTTTCCTTTGATCTATACTGCTAAATATGGAAACAAGCAACTAGTAGGTATCTTTGTTTCTGGAACAGTAAACAACAGGAAACATTTCAAAAACTTGCACTGTTTTGCAAAGCCCTTAACAGTGTAATCACAACAATGAAAAAAATTTGGTTTTCGTTTTTTAAGATATTAAAATGTTGGAAGAACGAATCATGTTTCAAAGGTATTAACGTCCATCTGAATTAAAAAATATGTTCCAACCATTTACTGGACAAGTAGATGGATGCCTGCTTAAGTTGCGTCTATTTTAGCAAAGTCAGATTCGGTTATTGAGTTTTGTATTCCGTGGGAAAAGACACAAACGTTCTGCTGCAAATTCCGCTATTTTGGAATTGTTTGGCGATAGAAATACATATTACTTCCACGTAGTGGATTGGAAGTATAGTAATCGTAAAAGACAAAATACTAGGTGTTTTTATGCATGTTAATTTCAACTTTTCTTTTAAGCTATATGTGCATAAATACTGATATTAGATTAGCGTTTTAAAGCCCTATATTAATTTACATACCGTAGGGGGTCATGTAGATACTAGTTTAATCTGCTTAGCCGCAGGGGACTATGTTGGATGCTAGTGTTATAATGAGAATGTCAAATAAGAAACTGGACAAATTTATTTCAGAATTTTAACTTGCTAGCATAACCAGAAGTCAGGTTATCGAAAGAATGCAAAGATTTCATTAATATTTTTACATATAGTTTTTCTTTTATTTCCCATAGATAGTTTTTCTTTCCACTGTTTGCAAAATCCTATAAAGAATATGTTTCATCCCCATATTAATGTTATTCTTCAGTGCAATAGCTGAATATGAATATTTTAGGACAAATTGTTAATTTATCTAATGTGGATTTCAGATACAACGTGATACCCAACCACAAAACCAAAAGGATAATATTGAAATAAAAATTGAGTGCGATGAAATAAAACTTGAGGACGATAATTCACAGTTAGATTCAATATTGGAAAGTCTTGAACAGGAGGGTAGCAGTAGTGAACATTTCTTATTAGTGAATGAACAATCAAATAGTGTTAGTGCGTTACATTGTAATATTTGTGGAAATGTATATGAACACGAATCTGAATTTGAGGAGCATTACAAGACTCACATATTTAAGTGTGCAACATGTATGACAGTATTTACGAATGCAGATACTCTCAATTCACATAGAAAAGAAGTCCATGGTGCATGTGAAGACACAAAGGTAAATTTAAATAAATTCACTAGTTTGTTACTCTTTAAGGCTACAGTATAGTGTCTTTTATATACAATTTAAAAAGAACTATCTACAAAATAGCATCAATTTGAAATTATTGAAATGGTGTCACTTAAGTTGGTGTCCTTTTGTTTCTCTAATAATAAAATATTCATCAGGGGTTCCAAGTAACGTCAACATACTTTTCTGAAACTGATCATTAGTTATTTTCTTTTTATTAATTACCTGTATTTATTTTATGGTAAACGGGTTATAGCTTATCAGGCCATTCTAGATTGGTGATGATCTTTCAGCTTTATAAATTGTACTACCAATAAAAGTGTTCCGGATCTGGTATTTCATATATAACAATAGATTTTGTGATAGCTACAGCAAAGTAGTATTGCACAAGTTGTACCTAATATATTTGCAAAATTTCCGATGAAATTACAAATCTTAGAATTGGATATTATGAAGAAAGTCATGCATTTTTGGGAAGATTGATTAGAATAGAATAGAAATTTATTCACCGATAATGAATACACATTTGCTACATTTGGCAAGCCAGCACATGTATAAATAAAAATGTATACTCACAAACAGAAACTTATGTATGTGTACACGGTGATTCTTTAAGGATGCCTCCTCTTTGAACCTTATATAAAGAAATATTTCAATAACTATTTAATCATTGCGAAATGATTCTTTCTCGGGAATCCAAAAATTTTATAGAAAAAAAAATTGAACGTAAAATAAAAAAGGTTATAGATTAAATTTATATTTTCTTAAATGGGACACCCTATATATTTTTAAATATTCTGATACAGTACTTTTTTCTGATTTAAAAAATATATCACATATATGTTATTTTTAACCGTTTTTGAGTTATTAATATTTAAAAATCACATTATCAAATTAAAGTTATTGTTTTGAGTCATGACCTACCCACAAAAATTAATGAATTATTTTTTAACAATGTGATTTTTAAATATTAATAACTCAAAAATGGTTAAAAATAACACATATAAGTGATATATTTTTGAAATCAGAAAAAAATACTCTTATCCGAATATTTAAAAATGTATAGGGTGTCCCGTTTAAGAAAATATAAATTTAATCTATAACTTTTTTATTTTACATTAAATTTTTTTTCTATAAAATTTTTGGATTCCTGAGAAAAAGTCATTTTGAAATGATTAAATAGTTATTGAAACATTTTTTTATATAAGGCTGAAATTAAGGCCCAAAGAGGGGGCCTTAAAGAATCACCATGTACAGGGTGCCCCAAATTGCTTGATTTTGGCTGGTTTTCCTATTTTCAGACCAGGTAGAGAAAAACTGACGTATGAGTCTAGAGCTCAATTTTTGTGAAACGCCGATTGGTGAAAACCGCATTTCGATATCTCTAACCGTTTCCGAGATATCGGTAAAAATTGACATTTTGCAGATTCCGAAAAACTGTCATAACTTTTTTATTTGTGAATATTTTTTCAAACGGTGAAAACTTTCTACATGCACTTTTTGACGTAAAATAAGATGCATTTGGCAAAAAAAATATATCGCTTTTCAATTGTTCGATATCAAAGCTAACTTTGTTATTTCAAATGGAAACCATAGTTGGCTTTGACTTTAGAAAATAGGAAAAAAATAATATATATATGTCAATGGTACTATAGGGGCAATGTCATTGAACATAGTAAAAAAAGATTTGGAATAATCGGAATTCGTTTTTAAAAAAAATCTGACAAACTAGTTAATAGAAACAAGCCTTAATGATTATCTTGTTTGTTCAGAAAATCAGTAATTCTATAAAAACCTTTTCTTAGTAGATTTGTTTTTATTTCCCTTTTAAATATGTTCGGCAGAAGGTCTCTTATGTGATGAGGTAGACTGTTAAATAATATAATACAATTACAATACGGTGAATCTTTAAAAGTTGTTGTTTTATGGGTAGGGAGCAACAGTTTATCACCTTGCCTTGTATTGTGTAAATGTCTGTTGTTTAGGCTAGTGATAATTTGCAGATTAATTTTAGATGTAAATCCATTAAAGTATTCACTTCGTTTTTAACTAGCTTATGCTCACGAGGATCCCCCATTATCTTGACTTCCGATGTTCCCACCATCCCACAACCTTGTTCCGTTTTCCCTGCAACTTTCCTCCACATTCCCTTACCTTTCCACCACATTCGATATAAAGTGGCCCGTTTCCTAGATTGGAAAGATGTCCACATCTGTACAAAATGTTACCAAAATAGGTTGAGCCATTTTCAAGTTATTGTGGAACAAACGTTCAGGCAGAGAATAGCTAGATTAGCTTTTGACAGTGCAGATAGAATAATTTGAAATTTTATCGACTTAAAATATTACGTACATTTTAAACTGGCCCTTCCATCTCTGTGTAATGATTTCAATGTTGCTACTTTTATACTTTTTATAGATTATTTCACCCATTAACATAGAATTTTTTTGGGATCATTACAGCAATAAAACGTCATTATTAGTAGTAAACCAAATTAGATCAACTCTTAACAGCTTAGGCATGCAGCATTATCACTGTAGTCCTTCTCTAGACATTATTATCACTGTAATTCACATTGTAGACAAGTGTCATATTATATTTCATGAAATATTTTCAGCAAATGTCACTTGTGCTTTTAAATTTTATCTATAATTTTTTTCTCGAGCTTATGGTCAAAGTTAATGTACCTAACGCTTTTAAATAATAATAGTATATAGGCTTTTACAATTTAATGAAAGAAACAAAACCTTCAGGCAGTAAGTAAGTAAAGAGTGACTGCAAAAGGGCCTAATATTCGTCTGTTTTTGTATACTAGATAGCGGGCCAAGGGAAAGAACAAAGTAAATCCTTTAGGGCTCAAACTAATCTTTGAGAAATTTTAAGGCGAGCATATTTTTTACTTGGAAATGCAAAAATCACCCCTATTTAAGGGTAGGAAAAATTTTAAGAGGGCAGTATGTAATGAATATTTTAAAAAGTAAAACGACAATTTCCCTGTAGATATGGGTTTGATTAGTCATAACAATAAATTCTAGTCCCATGACGATTGTATCATGTGGGTAGGACTTATGAATTTCTTCGTTTTCTGGGGTTGGTATTTTAATTATTACAAGGTGTTGGAGGGTTGTAGGACAATTTCTTAAACTCTTCCAAATACGCTACAGAATAATATATAATCCGTAAAAAATTCACATAATATAAAATCTGAGTAATAACAGTTGTTTTATTTTTTAAAGTTTTCTTTATACAGGGGGGGGGGCAATAGTGCGTCGGACCTCGATATCTCGAGTTCTACGATAACTAGAATGCTATATATATCAGTACATTTTTTTTGAAGCCTCTTTCTAGGCTCTATTCATTCTTATATAAGCATTGAATATCTCCCAACCACTTGGATGTAATGAATTTTTTTGTTGAAATAATGCAATCTGCAGATGGATATCAAAAAAATCACCACAGTCAATTATGGGTTCTAGGAAAAACTTATGTGAATACGTTATGAGACATCTAATTAATATTTTTGAATCATTTTCATTTCCTAATACTCTACAGGGTAGCCAACAATTATTTTTCAATTAAGAACTTTTTAAATTGAATTTTCTCAATTTTTTCAAATGGAACACCCTGCATATTTTTCAACGATGTGATGTAGAAATGAAAACCGAACATTTTTGTTAGTACTTCCCTATGGCTAATTGCAACCAATTTCGTTTTATTGGGCAATAATTACAAAATTCAAAAATAAACATGAAAAAAGAGGTTTCTTCAAATAAGTCAGTAGAAAAAATTATAATAAATGTTCTATATGTTGTCCATTTTGATTGACACACATCTCTATGCGCTTTTGAAATGATGTTCCCACTGTTCCTAAAACTGCCGGTGTGATAGATCTAAAGGCAGTTATTATTCTTTCCTTCATATTTTGTACTGTTGTTGGTGTGTCTCTATAAACAAATTCCTTCACATATCTCCATAAAAAGAAATCCATTTTTGTAAGATCTGGGGATCTAGCAGGCCATTTAGTGGGTCCATTTCTTCCAATCCATTGACGAGGGTAGGTATTGTTTAAGTGGTCTGCATTTAAATAATGTGGTGGAGCACCATCTTGCTGAAACCACATCCTATTTCGAATTCTTTCAGGGAGATTTACCAATAATTGTGGCAGATAGCTCCAGTCAATGTACCATCAAAGAAATGTGGCCCTATTACATGTTCTCAAATAATTCCTCCCCAAACATTTATAGACCATCTGTGTTGGTTATCAACTTGCATAAAAATGGAAATTGTGCCTATTAACAAATCAATTTTTATGAAAAGTTGCCTCATCAGTGAATAAAACATTATTGAAGAAGTTGACATCATCTTGAATTTTTACCTCTGGCCCAATTACAAAATTGTAGGCCCTTTCGAAAATCGTCATCAGATAATTCCTGGTGCATTTGAATATATGACATGCATGCAACCTATTTGTTTTTAAGATTCGACTCACAGACCGTCTACTTATTCCTACTAATGACATCACTTCGCTTTGACTAACATGGGGATTCTCAACCGTTGGCAGTGTCACAGAAAATTAATTTCTCGCCACAAGTTCCGCTTTATTAAAATTCATATTGTAAAATTCCAAATATTTTAAATTCAATATAAATTGTAGCTAACGACCGATAAATGTGATAAACGCTCCATTGTACACGACAATTTATACCAAACTCAGGTTTTATTGCTTGTCAAATAACGAAAACGGAAAAAAAATGTGCAAAAAAACATTACAGTAAAGGACCTGTTAAATACTATTTACTCATTTCAATGGATTGGAAGAAATGGTCCCACTAAATGGCCTCATTTTAAAATTGCATAAAGACATGTGTCAATCAAAATGGGCAAAGTGTCGAATGCCTATTATAAATTTTTTAAAGTTTATTCCTGAATGTGACACTTATTTATTTATAAAACGAAAATGGTTGCAATTAGCCATAGGGAAGTACTTACAAAAAATGTTCATTTTTCATTTACAGGGTGTTCCTTAATGGCGTGCTAATATTTCAGGGTGTGATTGCTTGGGTCATTTTATTAAGAAAAGTTCACATAAACTTAACAACGGCTTACATTTTTTTGCTACAGGGGGTTGAAGTTTTCTTTTTTAGTCTTATTTTTTAATATCACATAGAGATGTGTGTCAATCAAAATGGACAACATATGGAACATTTATTATAATTTTTTCTACTGTGAAGAAACCTCGTTTTTAAGTTTATTTTTGAATTTTGTAATTATTGCTCAATAAAACGAAATGGTTGCAATTAGCGATAGGGAAGTACTAACAAAAAAATGTTCGTTTTTCATTTCTACATCACATCATTAAAAAATATACAGAGTGTTCCATTTGAAAAAAATGAGAAAATTCAATTTAAATAGTTCTTAATTGAAAAATAATTTTTGGCCACCCTGTACAGTTTTAGGAAATGAAAATGATTCAGATACATTAATTAGATGTCTCGTAACTGGATTCACATAAGTTTTTCTTAAAGTCCATAATTGTGACTGGTGATTTTTTTAATTTCCATCTGCAGATTGGATTATTTCAACAAAAAAATTCATTACATCCAAGTGGTTGGGAAATATTCAAGTTTCAACACCCTGTAGCAAAAAATTTAAGCCATTGGGGACATATGTTCATATGAACTTTTCTTCATAAAATGTTCTAAGCCAACACACCCTGAAATATTAGCACGTCATTAAGGAACACAGTGTATAGTATAAAAAATTGATTTATATAATCATATAAAAAATTAAAACTAAATTAATGTGCTTCAGTATTTATGATAAGAACATACCAAATCCACATACACTGCAATTATATAGGTTTATGTGCTTAAATGAACAAAAATACAACTGTGAATGTGATATGAAGTTATTCCAAACAAAAACCACTAAATAAGGAATACTACAGCCAGCTGTTCAAAATTTCGACCGTGATAAATATTCTACTACTTACTACCCCCGGGCTCTAATTTTCTCTCGACGGCCCTGCCTAGGCATGACCTAATGAAGGTATTATATCAAAAGATCGCAACACTAGGCTGGACAGCTGCTAAGCATTCATTATCTATCTGTTGAGCAAAGACTAGTTTACTATTTGTCATCATATTATATTTCTTGACGTTCTGAGACGAAACTATTTACAATACACCAATTATTAATATGTTCCAATGTGTCCTGTAAAATGTCATATCGTTCACTTACATCAGAAAACCGATGTTAGGATGACATTGTATTGTCTTAAAATATATCGATATAGAGAGATCCCTGTACCATGTTGACTAAAGGCCTCTGAGAAATCTGTAGAAGCAACTTCAACTTGACCTATCTAGTTTAAGGCATGTTGGAGAAAACTTCACAGTAAACACTCCTCAGTGACTTTGGACCAGTCTATACACGTGCGTGCTGGCCCACCGGACTACTGGGTACTTCCCAGTAGGCCTCTGGCCAGGGGGCCCCTCCGCGGACTTTACCCTACGAAATCAATTATTTCAAGAAGATGTTTTTTTACCTGAAATTCTCTTCGTTCGTTTAAGATCGTTTGACCTCGAAATATTCAAAATTTTCGTCCGCGGCGCATTTTTATTCATGGGGCCTCCCCAGACCTTATTTGCCCAGGCCCCCTATAGGGTCCCAGCATGTGCCGGATTCTATATGTATTACCATTCTAGTATGGTTTCAACATGTAATTTTGTTACTTGGTTGTCATTGAAATCGTTATTTATTAAATTACACAAAATATTGTGAATTCCACAAAATTTGAAATTTCGGCCGCCTTATTTCATAAATATTTATATTTTTTTACAAGATGAGTCGGTTTGGAGATGCATCTTTAAGAGACATTGATGAAGAAATAGAAAAGAGAAGGTCAGCAACAACTAAAAAATGCCAAGAAAGCATCTGGAGACAATTCTTGGCATTCTGTGAAGAGAAACATTACAAGTTCATGGCGTCAACTCCAATTGATGAATTGGCCGCCATATTATGTGACTTTGGATATAATATGAAAAAGTCAAATGGAGAAAGTTACAAAGAATATACTGTCAAGACGATCTGGAATAGTGTAGCAAAAATGCTGCAAGAGAAGTATTACAAAGACTATGGTATAAAATTTAATCCATTTGCAGACATAGAATTTAAAATGGCGAGAGACGCGAAAGAAACTCTACGGAAAACTCTGCGATCTTGTCCAGAGAAAAGAAAGATAATTACGGAAGCACTAAAATTAGAAGAAATTAATAAAATAATTGAAAATTGTGATGAGAGTACTCCTAGTGGTCTCCAAAAGAAATTTTACCACATAGTGTCATATGAACTTGCTTGGCGAACTAGCGAGGCAGCACAATGTATGGCATACCATTTTCAAGAGGAGATTAAAGATGATGGAAGCCCTTCTAATAGAATTATTTATAACCGGATGTTTACAAAAACTTGCCAGGGAAATGATAAACAACATGTTGAAAATAAATGGCTAACACAAAATACTGACAATGTTGATAAGTGCCCTGTAAGGCTATACAGAAAATTAGTAGAAAAACGTACAGCTAATGTAAAAATAGACCGTTTCTTTTTAACACCGAATCCATATTACGAGAGAAGCTATGCTTCCTGGTTTAAGAATATTCCCGTTGGAAGAAACGAAATGTCAAAATGGACTATGTTGGCCGCTAAAAATATAGGATTGAACGTAAAAAATCGGAAAATCACAAATCGCTCAAAAGGGTAGGTATCTAGGTAGGTACTTTAAAATTCATTTTCAAATTACATTGATACACCAATATTTCTTATACCTATATTTCGTAAAAGAAAAACATTATTTTAGGTCTTTTGCAGTACCTTAGTTAGCAATGAAAGATGTTGGAGAACAACAAAAATATCTGGTCATTCCAGTGCTTCATCAGTGAGGTCATGCTTGTAGGTGAATGAGGAACAATATATGTAACTGCCCACTTGTGTATTTAAATAAATGTGCTTTTTTCCCCTTTACTCGAGTTAATGAAGTCTAAAAATCATCAAAACTTCTTAATTAACAATAGGTTTTGATCATTTTTTTTAAATGTGTGCTTTTTAAGATTATTCAAAACCAAAAACATCCCAAGTGGCACAAAGAATTATTTATATTGTTTAAACAAAATAACAACTTTTACAGAAAAAATCTATTATAATTTTTTTTCGTGATATTCATGAAAAAGTGAATTGTTCTTATTGAAAATTTAGTTTCAGAAATATTTGTCGTGCAAATATTTATAGTAAAAGTTAAAATCCTAATGGTTTTAACGTAACAATACTTTATAATAAGAAGTAAAAAGAAATAATATATTATCTGTATCTATTAAACTCCACTCTAGATTGCCTTTTTCCTCATGTAGTTGTTGTAGCTGAGGACATTGATGTTCTGGTATTATTATCACCAGATAATAAAAAATTGTATTTTTTTAGACTATCAAAAAACAATATATTACCGAGAGTTTATTCAACAAAGACAGGCCTAAACCCAAATATCAAAAAGGAGCATCTTCTTTTTATTTATGCACTTACAGGATGTGATACACCATCGGATTTTTATAGAAGAGGTGAAAATCATTTTGTAAAAATGTTCAATGATGATGAAAAGTTACGTGCAACAGCTGAAGCTTTTATGGTTGAAGATCAATGTGAAGAAATACTTTTTAATGAAGGTGTATTTTCCATTCTTGCTTTATATGGAGCTGAAACGTCTGTAAATTTAAAGGAATTAAAGCACGATTTATAACGATTTATAACACTTGTCTCCAAAACTAAGAGCGTACAATTTCCATCACTACCTCCAACAGCAGATGCAGCTAAACAGCATATCAAAAGGATGTATTTGCAAGTTCAGAAATGGAAAATAATTCTACAATACAATGGGGGTTGGAAAAAAGAAAATTATTTGAAATGATGCAACCAGCAGCACCAGACATCTTAAAAATAATTTTCTGTTCGTGCAAAGCAGGATGCGGTGCAACATGTGGATGGAGAAAGAGTGCTTTGCAACTCACCTGATGCATTGTGTGTGGTGACAATGACTGGCATAATCACCCACCAGTTGAAGAAAATCAAGAGTCCGATTCTTATAAACTTGAACAAAAATTAGGTCTTGTTTTTCAACTTTTTATAAAATTAAAATTAATAAATTATACTTGATGTAAAAAAGAACATTATATTTTTCTGTAAATATAAATAATGATAATCAAGAACAAATAATTATGGCAGTGTATATGATTCCGCAAGTGACGGAAACGTATATAATTCCTATGACTATTTATTATGGTTCTGCACGTTGCGGGCCAGCGAAACATAAAACTTTATTAAGTATCTGCAAATTATAAAATTATATGCATGGATGTATTACCCCCTTTGTTCTCCGTAGGGATGTGGTAATAAATATTGATTATAGTGGGTACTCAGGGTAAGGTAGGCAGCTGAGGACACACTCCAGCTAGCTCTGCGCGTGGGGGGAGTTCGGTATTCTCTGTTATAAAACCAACAGCAAAAGAAAATATGTCCTCCCTTAGGTTGTTACTATCAAGTGGTGATTGTTGATTTAAAGCAAAATAAAAAAAACAAAAATAAAATTGTTAATATACTATTTACTAAAAGGGGGGGTTGTGACTTGTGAATGATTACATAACTGAATTATCTACTTATAACAATTCAACCATATTTCACACATTAATTAACTATACCAAAAAAACATAAATATGGGTAGACCAGTTATATAGCGCTATATCGTCGGTCCCTACAAGTAGAATAACTGACGAGATAAGATCTTTTTTATATATGATCAAGTTAGAAAAATCAATACAATCGGTACACAATTATAAAAAAACATGGCATACGTAGATACATCTATATAATAATCACAAGAATTATGTTAATGATAATCACAATACTATTATTTATTTACGCATTTGTTCACTAATGGTTCCCGTCCAAAATATATAATTTTAATTTGCATACCCCGTATCCAGCGTTGTACCTACGAGAACCTGTATTGTGCATTCGCTGAGGGCTACCAGACGGCTCGGCTTATCGGGGTGGTAGTTTCCCGGTTCGTAGTGGGACCCAAATATAATTGACTGAAGAACAAGGGGGTAAGAAGAAAAACCCTGAAAGTGATGAAAATGTCCATTTTCATAACCGGACAGTCATAAGAAAATGCAAATATTTACCTCATATGCGGAGGGTTTCTTTCCTTGAGCTTTGCCCCGACTGAAGGTATACCGGGAGACTTACTAAACGTGGTTTGGCTAGTTCGGCGGTTATCCCAGAAACCTGGTAGGTTGTCAAAAAAAACAATAGAATAAAATTGCACCTCCAACCAGAAACTTCCTCCAACCATCACCTACTTTTCTTAGGTAAAATCCCTTCAGGAAATTAGATTTAACTAAACTATATATACACCTTAGAAAAGTTATGCACACTAGCAAACCATTATTATCATTCAAAATTACAGAGAATACAAGATCTAAAGATACATTTAAAATAAGGAAAGTCACCGAGGAAGGTATGCTTTTATTATACAACAGACTAGAAAATACTGATTGGAGTTTTGCGAGCAATGATTCAATTAATTTAAATGTAAAATGGGAGCGCTTTATGAATATTTTACAGGAAAACATAGAAATAGCTTTCCCATTGGTAGAAAAGAAAATAAATAATAAAAAGAAACGAACAAAAGACAAGTGGTTCACAAATGATTTACATATAAAAAGAGAGAATCTATGTTTATTATCAGAGCTATATCAAAATAATCCAAATATAGAGTTAAAAGAACATATAAAATCTTATAAAGCCTATTACAGAAAACAAATAAAAAGTGCAAAAAATAAATATTACAATCAACTTATAAATCAAAATGGCAAATCTTCAAAGGTGTATTGGGACATTATAAATAAAAACAGACAGAGTAAAAGGAGGTCTCTATCATTAGAGGTTGATGTCGAAGAACAAAACAAATATTTTGTGAATGTGAGTGAAAGCATAACAAAAAATTTGCAAAATCCAAATAATTATTTAGACTATCTAATAAAAAATGCAAATTACCCCAATTTTAGGTTTGAAAGGATTGGACATAACGCTGTGAGGGATGCTATAAATAACTTAAAAAATAAAAACAGTAAGGATCACTACACTATGAATGTCAACATATTAAAAAATGTAAAAAATGTAATACTAAATCCGTTAGTTGTTCTTTTTAATCAATGCATAAGCTCTGGAATTTACCCTGACATTCTTAAGATCACAAAAGTTATCCCAATTCATAAAGGCGGGTCATCTCTTGACCATAATAATTTCCGACCTATATCAATAGTACCGACAATCTCAAAAATATTTGAAAACATTTTAAAATATCAAATGACAAATCATTTTGAAACAAATGACATGTTCTACGAAAATCAGTTCGGATTTCGTACCAAAAAGTCAACAAACGATGCAATATATGAACTTACCAAAAAAATTATAGAAGGTCAAGAAAAAAAAGAGTATGTTGGGATTACCTTTTGTGATCTTCAAAAAGCCTTTGACTGTGTCTCACACCATGTGCTAATAGAAAAATTAAAGTACCTGAACGTTGACGAAACCAGTTGTAAACTCATAATGTCTTATTTATCAAACCGTAAGCAATACACCAGTATAAATCATAGAAACTCCAAGCTTATGGAAGTGAAGAGTGGTGTGCCGCAGGGGTCCGTCTTGGGCCCAACCTTATTCCTAATTTACATAAATGACCTTAAACGGTCCGTAACAGACGCTAACCTGGTATTATTTGCAGATGACACCACATTACTAAGATCAGACATTAATTTAAGAGTAGTTCAGCAGCTTATGGAGGACGCACATAAAAATGCCGTCACTTGGTTCTCTAGTAATAAATTATCCTTAAATGAAAACAAAACTATAGATATGATTTTTACTCACAGACCATTAGAGAACTATAATAACCCAGATAAAGTTAAATTTCTCGGCGTTTATCTTGATCCCAAATTAAACTGGGGCCACCATACAGAATTTCTGGCAAATAAAATGAGCAAAAACATATTTGTCCTAAGAATGCTGAACAATATCGTACCCATAAATATTTTAATAATAGCATACCATTCATTAATTGTATCACAAATGGCGTATGGTCTGATAAGCTGGGGCCACGCACCACAATCCACTAGAATATTTGGTTTGCAAAGAAAATCAATTAGAATAATCACCAACTTGGGCTACAGAGACGAGGTTAAACAAAAATTTATTCAACTCAAACTTTTAACATTTCCTTCATTGTATATATACACATGTTTAATGTTCGTCCATAAAAATGTACACTTGTTCGAAAAAAAAGGAGACAATAATAAATACAATACTCGCAACGAACAAAACATAAAAATTAAGTATAATAGGCTAAAATCCAGTGATACTGGGTACAATTATTACGGCCCATTATTCTTTAATAAAATCCCGGCATACATAAGAAACCTCCCAGAGTTGAAATACAAACAAATAATAAAAAATTTCTTAGTCAAAAATGCATTTTATAACATAAACGAATTTTTAAATTGTGACGTTTCAGACATGTGATATTCGTGATATTTAATGTAATAATTATCGTAAGGATTAGTGTATTTTATGGAATAATCGTGACACGTATTTTATATATATATGTATATATTATTTTTTCTCATATTACAAACTTGTGTAAAACATCTTCATGTTAACAGCACCATTAGCAAAACAGCTATCTCTCGAGATTCCAGAACGTTTTATATCTTATCATATATTTTAACTAAGAAAAACTCCAATCGAACCGCTGGACTACGATCACCCTCTTTCCATTATCTATGATACTACCTACTAACAGCAATTAATATTCCGTAAATGGGCAACCCATAATACACTTAATATACAAAATTATCTTTACGGTAAATCGACCCGTAACAGATGTTCCTTGGTAAGTTGTTAGTAATGTGCTACAAATAATACGAAGGTAAGGAAAAATAATGTAAATTTAAAAAATGTATTATTTATTATTTAATAATACGCATTAGATATACAAACGCAAGTATGAATTTAAGGGAAACTAAAAAATATTATTTTGATAATAATAATAATATTGCTTTATTCTGTAAAAGGAATATTACAAGAAACGTCAATACAGTTTATAAATTACAATAAAAATTATAATAATAAAAAAGCATAAATAAATGACAATACTACCTAGGTATTGTATTTTGTCACAAGAAATGTAAAAGAAATGTATATAGACACGTATTATATATTACAAACACAATAAAAAAAATATATATATACATACATATATATACACACACATATATATAGACAAACAATATATCACATAAATAATCAGTACATTTATTATCACTGCTCTAAAAATTCAGCCAAAGAGTAAAACACTTCGGTGGTCAATAATTGTTTTGCCCAGTTGGAAAACACATTAAAATTTTTATTTCTGATTTCGAGCGGGATTTTATTAAATAACTTTGGACCCCAATAGTCCACTCCCTGCTGCGTTACACTTAAACGGTGGTGCGGTATTTGTAATTGTTCCCTGTTTCTTGTGTTGTGGTGATGAATTTCAGAATGATGTGTAAATTTCTCTTTGTGTGAGTGCACATATTTAAGGCAGCTGTATATGTATAATCCAGGAATGGTAAGTATACCGTGTTCTTTGAAGGCACCTCTGCAGCTTTCCCTGTTGGTCATACCACATAATATTCTAACTGCCTTCTTTTGTAAAATGAAGATTTTATGAGCATCAGGTGCTGTTAATAGGTAACATCTACATGGTGTCTATACAGGGTGATGTACCACAACATGCGGAAAATAAAATGGTGTACTAGTTTTCTATGTGAGAAACCCCCTGCAAAATTTTAGAGTGATTCGAAATAATTTAGTACATTTTTTTGCATTCAAGCTTATAATGATACGCTACTGAACCATGAAATTGCTTCAATTGTTTACGCGTATTTACGCGTGTGCCGCTTCTTGTCTTGTTCAAGGTTCAAGCGATCAGATGTTGTTTACAATGTTTATGTATGGTCAGTTTCTTTTCGGCTTCCGTTTGGATTTTTACGTTTTGAAAATTGTATTCGTAGATCGATGCCGGTCAATATGCCAGCGTTTACATCGCATGAATACTGCGATATGATTTTAATTTATAGTGCAGTGAATGAAAATCTTGCAGCCGCTGTACGAGAATATGAGAGAAAATTTACCGACAGGAGTGTGCCAAATGAAAGAACAAGGAGCCCAGATATCACCCCTTTTTGTCTGCACTTAGAATAGTGCCTTGAGTGTCAATGGTCAAATATTCGAACATTTTCTTTAACTTTTCGTTACTTTTAAGTTTTCTGGTGTGCTGTGTTCTACAAAAGGTATTATAATTTTTGCTATTTTTGTTGTGTCATTAAATCCAAAAAGTCACTTCTAACCCCGCCAGCTGCGCTGTCAGTCCCAAGTCTGATAAAGGGCGAGGGGAAGTGATATGGTTGCACCGCGTTACATCAGATTGGTTAAAGTCATAGGCGGCGCATTTCTACAAAAAAATAAGGTAATTTTTTTTGTCATATTTTTTTAATTTTTCATTTTTTTAACTCTTTTAGGTGGGGACAACTTACTTATAAATTTTCCGTATGTTGTGGTAAATCACCCTGTATACATACGTACAATATAGAACCAAAACATTGTTTTGCATTAAAAAAAAAACTATGTTTTGTTAGATTTGGGTGATCAATTTAAACAGGCGCATTTTATGTGGAACCATGTTAAGCATGAGGCATATCTAATGCAGTTAAACTTTTTTTGCAGCAATTGTAAACTAGTTTATAATATTGAAAAGTCTTCGAATTTTCTATTTTAATTGGGCATATATTCAACATTGATTTTATTGTTTTAGAATCTCTCTTGTATAATTATATAGATTCTGTTTCTTCTACGGTTTTTATAAATTTTTCGACTTCTTGGTAGGAATTGAATGTTTCCCCTACCCAAGAATTTGAAGCCACTTTTTGCTGCAACATTGTGGCATAGAAATAAATTTTACAACTCAAGATACAAATTTTATATGCAACTTGCGGAACTGAAATATATAATATGTTGGTCTGTGATATAATCATAGCAATCCTCAAACTCCTGCGCATGCGTGGAGACTTGTGGACTCGTAACAAAATAATATACGTTTCCGTCACTTGTGGAACCGTATACACAGCCAATATTTACAAAATATTTCATATACTAAATTTTCGATAAAAACCACTCACTTTTCTATAAATATAGCGAAAAAACATAAGAAATAGTTATTTAAGATACAAGTGTAAAAAGCCATTTTTTATTGCACGAATGGCTAGGTTAAAAATATGAGCGAAGCGAGTGTTTTAAAAGTCATGAGTGCAATAAAGAGGTTTTTTACAAGTATGTCTTACAACGTTTTATCTTCTATCGTGCCAATTATTGTAAGAAATTGGCAATTTTTCATGAATATTTAGAAAACTGTATCAACCTTTTGTGAATGTCACTTTGACGGTTAGTATTATTCGGGTTGTAGTTGAAGTCGCCATTCTAATTATGTTACTTCATGCTCGTGACTGAAAATCTGTGATGATAGTAACTAAGGAAACAATATTATAAATAAACTGAGTTGAAGTCGCCATTGTTGTTCTTGAATGTTAGAATTAAAATATCAAGTTAATAATATTTAATGATGATTATAGTAATGTAGAAGAGTTTCAAGATACTCTCACAGAAGTTATGAAGATGGCACAAGCGGCAAAGTCAACTTTAACACCTGAGAATAAAATACTGTTGTCCTTACTGATAAATTTTTTAGACATCGTGCAATAAAAATTTTTATTGCGCAGTTTCTTATAAAAGGCCACTTTTTGCACTGGAAATGATGTAAAAATCTATTACTTTTTACACGATCGTAGATAAATAGATTTTTCCTGTAAAAGTTGTTATTATTGCTTAAACAATATAAATAATTATTAACGCCGACTGTGAGAACCATTTTTGAACTTAAATTTTCCATAAAAACAACTTAATGGTTTATAAACGTCGCGAAAAAAAAATTTAATATGTTTTCCTGTAAATATTGTTACTTTTGTTTAAATAATATAAATAATTATTTGCGCCACTTGGGATGTTTTTGATTTTGAATAATATTAAAAAACACAGATAGTAAAAAAAATATCGGAGCTGTTGTTGAGAATTAAGAAGTGAAAACCTTCATTGACTCGACTACTTGCGTCCTTTTCATTTTTGTGCTTTTCATATTAATCTCTACTTGTGTCTGTAAGATGCAGTTTTTTTTTTTAATTAGGTATAAGTTGTTAACATACCAATTGGAATTATATTTAATTCTGTAGTGTACTATCTCAAATAAATAAATAAATCTACATCATCTACTATTTGGATGAACTTATTGTAGTAGGTGATACCAAGATAGAAATGTGAATTTTGGATCACCAACAATCTCAGAAAAGGCATGTGTATTTGATTATATGTACGGGTGTTGTAGTTATGAACAGTGTTGTTCCTTTGGAACTGATTGTTGTTTTTTTTTTTGTTAAGTGCAACTAAAAATAAATAGTGATGGTAATGTCAATATGCAAAGATTTATGAAAAGGGTTTACAGTTTACAATGAGTTTGAGGGTGGACATACGTCATACATCTGATTATTCTTTTCGGCATAGCATTTATGAAAATTATAAAGAATAATGGGCCAAGTATCGAGCCTTGAGGTACTCCCATGTTGACTGTTAGTGGTTCAGACATACATTTGTCTATAACTACCAGTGATGCAACATTCCATGAAACTTTTTGCGAAGTTTCAATGACATTTTTGTGAAAGTTTCGAAATTCGTCTGAAGTTTATGAAATTTCTGAAAAACAAAATTAAATCTTAAGCATCATGAAACTGTTGTGAAATTTCAATGAAAGTTTCATTTTATAAAATTTTATTGAATAATTCCCTAATATTATGAAAGTTAAGTGAAATGTGAAATTTCATTGAAATATTTCATGAAATGATGAAACTTAAGTTCTGTATAACATTCAGAAATGGAAAATCATGAAACTTAAGAGGACCCCGCAGTTTTTTATAGTAAAGATGGGTTTCAGTCGATTGCTCTGAAACTTGGGGAAAATATTCTGGGCCCCCTGATTAAAATTGTCTTTGACCACCGGTCCGACCGAATTCGATTTTTTGATCTAGAGGCGATTGAAACTGAACATCTGCGAAGGTCTGCTTAAATGTTCTATAAAAATTCTGAAAATATTCAGGCTCATTTTTTGGAGAAAGATAAGCATCTTTTGTCTCTTGGTGTTTTTATTCAAAGTGCTTTCTTCTCCCGGAAAAAAATAACAAACAAAAAAAAATATTTTTTCAAAAATTTTTTACGGGAAAAGGAAGCACTTTAATGAAAAAGTTAGGGGGCATAAGTTGATTATTTTTACTTAAAGAATATGCCTGAATATTTTAGGATCTTTCTGAAGTAGAAAAAAATTCAAATCTAGGGAAATTCTTCGTCGAAATTATTTTTGTCTAAGAAATTCTGGCAGTCGTGTTTTTTGAACAAAAATAAGCAACTTTTGGCTCTTCGCGTTTTTCTCTAAAACGCTTCTTTCACCCTAAACTAATTAATAAAATTCTATGAATTCTTTTTTTTTTTCGCAGTTTCGATGTCTTTTGTACTGCAGCTCCCGCTGCTAATGTCAACGCACAGCCGTCTAAATTTTAAGAAGTGTCATGTTTTTCAGACGTTTGAAGAAAAAATAATTGAGAGTGTAGTTAAACAATTATATTCGTGAAAAGTAGAAATAATAATACATTTTTCAAACTACACATGTAGGTAATTTGTCAGTATATTTTCAAAATCTCCTGGACCCCTATTCTCCACTGGAGAGAATGCTCAATTTCGGGAGAAAAGAAAAGAAGAAATCATAGCGAGATGAAGAGATGAAACATTTACATCTTCCACTCCCTGATTCAAGAATATAGTCCCTGTAGATTCACATTAATACAAGACATTACCATTATATCATTAATCAATGACCTTAGTTAGAAATTATATTATTGATATAATTTTTTATTCAAAATAAGTTTTTCTTATTATTGCAAAAATAGTACAACCTAGAAAGAAATGAAAGGCAGGATTCTTATAAAGAATAGCTAAACTAATCTTTAAAATTAATTTTAAAACCAGACTTTAATCCTCATTGGTTGGAAACAAGTTAAAAAGACTTGCGAATTTCAAATTTCATTTGATGTAATGGAAATACAGATTTTGCAGCGGAAACTTTCATGAAAGTTTAAAAAATGTGCTAATTTTCAGATTAATCTGAAACTTTCATAAAATTCAGATATTTCAGAAATTTCAACTTGAAATTAAAAGCTTCAAAATGAAATTTGAAATTTTGCATTACTGATAACTACTTGTTTCATTCTATCGTGTAAATAGGATGCAATCTACTGGTTTGCAGTTCTCCTAATATCAATGCAGTTTAGTTTTTTAATAGTAAATGATGGTCTATAGAGTCAAAGGCTTTACTCAAGTCGAACATCAACCCAAGAGGATATTGTTTATTATATAGAGCATCATAGATGAAACTGAATAAGTCAGCCATTGCTGTAAATGTTGATTCGTTTTAACTAAAGGCATTTTGTGGATGATATATTAGGTTGTTAGTCAAGGATAGTATTGTAGGCAGTGCCTACCCAATTATCTAAGAGCGCCAAGGCCAAGCACTAGTTAGTCATAAAATTTTGCCATTAATTAATTTTAATATAAAAATTACAAATTAAAAATATGTTTTTATATATGATATTTTACTACATATTGATCCGCCTCCGCCAAGTTCACAAACGAATCCGCTTGATCTTAATACCGAGTCACTTACCGCTAATATTTTATACGCATGAGCCTAAACTCTAACCACTAGTAACCAGGGTGGGTAGCGGACACTGAAATTGTGTTATACTACGTCTATGCATATGTTGGTTATTCTCTTCGATCTTACGCCTGCAGTACGTATTAAAAGGGAACCTATGTCTATATCTTGCATCTTTAGGCAGATTTATATCTGGGAGGGCATGCCACGCCTATAGAAAACTTAAAAACTTATGAATAATGAATACTGAATTTTGAATTATTGAATAGAATGTGTTTACATTTGGCAATATATCAAAGTCACACTGGAAAATATAAATGTGTTAAAATTGATTAAATGATTAATTAATTTCTTATGAGAATATTGAGAATATCAAATAGAATATTAACTGTGTATCTAATTTCTAATTTGATATTAGATAAATAATAGAAAGAAAAAAAAGAAGTTAGTGTGAGATTAATTCTATCAATCATCTTATGAAAATAATATTATTTGTAAATGATGAAACGCAAATTGAAATAGATACTGGGCTTTGTAGTTTGTGGGTGGAATGTGGACACTGCCTGCCACATCTCTTCCCTTTTTTTTTACAATCATAATTTCTCGCCAAACATCGTTTCATTTTCTGAAGTATCATATTTATTACGATTTATTATTTGTTTGTGTTTGTGCAAGTGCCCACGCACAGCTAAAAGCCACAGGCCGCTACTTGTTGTTTGAAATTGAAATTTTTACTATTTGTTGAGAAGAATATATAGTTAAAAAAAAAAAAACGTGTCTTACTGACCGATTTTGTTAACTGACACTTGTCAGACCTCTTCTTAAACCTTAATTTTTCCATAAAAACATCTCATGACACCATTTTTTGTTCTTTTTTATTTTTTTTTAATGAAGCTAAGACCTTATGTATCTATCGAGATTGGTCTGACAATGAAAAAACGTTTTTACTATGCCTGACTGTATTTTATTTGAGCAGCATTTATCACCAACGTTATCCTGAAAGAAGGATTCCTGATGTTAGCAGCTTCCAAAACCTTCTCGATAGATTTTTGGAAACTGGAAATGTCAAATATAAAAAAAGTGAAAGAATAAAACGTGTTGTGAACGAAGAAAATAAGTTTTCTGTGGTGCTGGCAACGGTTGAGAATCCCCATGTTAGTCAAAGAGAAGTGAGCTCATTAGTAGGAATAAGTAGACGGTCTGTGAGTCGAATCTTAAAAACAAATAAGTTGCATGCATATCATATTCAAATGCCCCAGGAATGATCTAATGACGATTTTCAAAAGCTCCTACAATTTTGTAATTGGGCCAGAGGTAAAATGCAAGATGATGTCAATTTCTTCAATAATGTTTTATTCACTGATGAGGCAACTTTTCATAAAAATGGATTTGTTAATAGGCACAATTTCCATTATTATGCTTCGGAAAATCCTTACTTTTTTATGCAAGTTGATAACCAAGACAGATGGTCTATAAACGTTTGTGGAGGAATTATTGGAGAATATGTACAGTAGTGTCGCGATAATCCGGATCAATTAAAACCAGGCTAATCCGGATTATCAAAACATTTTAAATTCAGCTTTTAAAATTGCAAAAAAATAAATAAAAGGCTGTATTTAACAAAAGTAAGCACTGTACTTATATAAAAAAACAAGACAAATAAAAAGGGGATCCTATATCAAGAAAACGAAATATTAAAAATGTGTATGTACATATATAATTAACATTTTCATCACTTTCTTGTACATTAATTTCATCGGCTTCGTTAGAATTGTATGGTATCCTCTTTTACAGTTTTCGGCACCGACTAAAAAGAATGATTTTACTCTGATGACTTATGTGCTGTTGTTTTTCAAAAGCAATTTCCTTGAGATTTTGTAGCATCATAATCTTTTAAAGGACTGTCATTTTCTGTAGCAAACTGTAAAGCAAGATTTAAGCTTTTGACAGCATCTTCATTTTTACTTCTGACCGGAGTGGCAATTTCCATCACATATATAATTAACATTTTCATCACTTTCTTGTACATTAATTTCATCGGCTTCGTTAGAATTGTATGGTATCCTCTTTTACAGTTTTCGGCACCGACTAAAAAGAATGATTTTACTCTGATGACTTATGTGCTGTTGTTTTTCAAAAGCAATTTCCTTGAGATTTTGTAGCATCATAATCTTTTAAAGGACTGTCATTTTCTGTAGCAAACTGTAAAGCAAGATTTAAGCTTTTGACAGCATCTTCATTTTTACTTCTGACCGGAGTGGCAATTTCCATCACATCATCAGTCAGCACTATCATTTGCATGAATTAAATTTTCTTGTTCAATCAATCTACATTAATTTTTTCTGCTAGTGTCTTTTGTTGCATAGCACTTAAAGGGATCAAATCCTCGGGGTCATCTTCTAAGTCATTCTCATTTTTTGGTTTTAAAATCGTTTTCCAGCATTTTTCTAAGGAACTGGCTGGTACATTTTCCCGAGCATTGTGAAGCAAACATACAGCATGTTGTAAGTTTAAGTTCTTAAGACACTTTACAAGATCAAAGAAGAGTTACCTGAATGAATTCGGATTACAAAATCAAGTAAAATCCGGATTATAGAATACTTCAAGAGAACAAGAAGGCAATCTAGATTATAGAAGCATCCGGATTAACGCGGGATCGGATTATCGCGACACTACTGTAATAATTTCTTTGATGATCCATTGACTGGATTTATTTATCTTCATTTTTTTGAAAACTAACTGCCACAGTTATTGGTGAATCTTCTTCAAAAAATTCGAATTAGGATGTAGTTTCAGCAACATGGTGTTCTACCACATTATTTAAATGCAGTTAGAGACCACTTAAATAATACCTACCCTCATCAATGGATTGGAAGAAATGGACCCACTAAATGGCCCGCTAGATCCCCAGATCTTACAAAAATGGATTTCTTTTTATGGGGATATGTGAAGGAAATTGTTTATAGAGACACGCCAACGACAGTACAAAATATGAAGAAAAGAATAATAACTGCCTTTAGATCTATCACGCCGGCAGTTTTAGGAACAGTGGGAACCTCATTTCAAAAGTGCATAGAGATGCGTGTTAATCAAAATGGGCAACATGTGGAACATTTATTATAATTTTTTCTATTGAGTTATTTGAAGAAACCTCTTTTTTTAAGTCTATGTTTGAATTTTGTAATTATTGCTCAATAGAACGAAATTGGTTGCAATTAGCCATAGAGAAGTACTTATATAAAATGTTCGTTTTTCATTTCTACATCACATCGTTGAAAAATATACAGGATGTTCCATTTGAAAAAATTGAGAAAATTCAATTTAAAAAGTTCTTGATTAAAAAATAATTTTTGGCCACCCTGTGCAGTTTTAGGAAATGAAAATGATTCAAAAACATTAATTAGATGTCTCGTAACTGGTATTCACATAAGTTTTTCTTAAAACCCATAATTGTGACTGGTGATTTTTTAATACAGTAGTGTCGTGATAATCCGGATCAATTAAAACCAGACTAATCCGGGTTATCACATAATCCGGATTATCAAGACATTTTAAATTCAGCTTTTAAAATTGCAAAAAAAAATATAAAAGACTGTATTTAAGAAAAGTAAACACTATTTATATAAAAAACAAGACAAATAAAAAATAGGATCCTATATCACGAAAACGAAGTATTAAAAATATGTCACTACCTATTTTACAATTTTCGGCACCGACTGAAAAAGTTAGTTATTTTACTCTGATGACTCATATGTGGTTGATTTTCAAAAGCTTCCGTGAGATTTTGTAACGTCATAGTATCATTTTAAAGGAATGTCGTTCTCTCTAGCCCACTGTGAAGCAAAATTTAAGCTTTTGGCAGCATTTTCATTTTTAATTCTGACTGGATTGGCAATTTCCTTCACATCATCATCAGAGTCAGCACTATCATTTGCATGAATTAAATTTTTCTGGTCAATCAATTTGGCATCACTATCAATTCAATCGATAGCTTAACTACCATCTATGTCAACATTCCCAATGCAATGAAGCATTGATAAAACTTCTTTAATTTCTTCTACTAGTGGAGGTATCTCTTGTCGCATAACATTTAAAGGGATCAAATCCCCAGGGCCATCTTCTAAGCCATTCTCATGTTTTGGTTTTAAGATCGTTTTTTAGCATTTTTCAGGAACTGGCTGGTACCTTTTCCCAAGCATTGAGAAGCAAGCAAACAGCATGTTTTAGGTTTAAGGCTTTACATGATCAAATGAATTCGGATTTCAGAATCAAGTAAAATTCGGATTACAGAGTACTTCAAGAGAACAAAACGACAATCCGGATTATAGAAGCATCCGGATTAACGCGGGATCGGATTATCGCGGCACTACTGTATCCATCTGCAGATTGCATTATTTCAACAAAAAAATTCATTACATCCAAGTGGTTGGGAGATATTGTGTAATGAATAGAGCTTAAAAAGAGGCTTCAAAAAATTTACTGATATACATAGCATTCCATAAAAAAAAGGCACTTGGTCCTGTAATTTCGTCTTGGCTCGCCCTGTATGTTCGAAATTAATTTCCAATTATAGACTTTTTCATCTAGTTTACTTGCAATTTTTTTAAAAATTTCTAGCTATCGTAGAACTCGAGATATTGAGGTCCTACGCACTATTGCCCCAACCTGTAGTGTATAGATATATAGATTTTTTAAATAACTATGATAACAAGGTTCTAGATTTTCAAAATTTGGCGGTATCTTTTGGTTATACCATAACCATAAAACAGCCTACTAGAGTTACAGATCTCAGTCAAACTTGTGTTGACAATATTTTGAGCAATATAAGTGCTCCTTACACTGCAAATGTTTGTCACTTAAACCTATCGGATCACTATGGTCAGATATTTTCATGTAAGCGGGTGATAAATAAACAATTGCCAGTTTATAGAAAAAGTAGGCCTATAACACTAAAAGGTAAAGTTGATTTTCTAGATAGTTTATATAGAATTGACTGGAATGGCATATTTACATATAACAATGTTGAACAAAATTTTGAAATTTTCACCCAACAACTTAATGAATGTTATCTGTATGCATTTCCAGAAAAAAACGCAAAAATGATAGATAATCAAACCTTGAAAATAAATTGGTATAATGATGATTTACGTAAAATTAGAGAAACCCTTCATTTTCTGCGAGATCTGGCAAAAGTAAACAACACAAATGATATTAAACAACAAATCACGTTCATTCGCTCCTTATACAAACATGAAATTAAGAAAGCAAAAATACTGGCAAATAATAATTTTCTTCAAAACTCTAGCAATAAATGTAAGTCAGCTTGGCAAATTATAAAACAAAATCATATGCCAAACAAACCTACGCAAAGCAATACTGTTATATCTGCGGATGATTTTAATACATTTTTTTCAAGTACTGCTGAAAATATTGTCAACACAATTGCTACAGTAGACAGAGAACCACTAGATTACTTAAATAGACATAAAATCCCGGAAAATATTTCACTTTTTAGCCTAGAACCAGTAACACATGCTGAAATAAGAGACATTATTAAAAACTTAAGCACCTCACAAGCAAAAGATATGTATGGTTTAAGTAATAGTTTGATCAGATATATTATGGACGCCATCTTGGATCCTTTAGTATATTTGATAAACCAATGCCTACAGAGTGGAACTTTTCCAAAATGTCTTAAATGTTCGAAAGTGATCCCTTTGCATAAGAAAGGCAGTTTAGATGATACATCAAATTATCGTCCAATATCAATAGTCCCGATACTTTCGAAAATACTAGAAGCAGTAATTAAAAAAAGATTATCGAATTACTTTGAATCAAATAATTTGTTTTCACAGGAACAACATGGTTTTCGTGAAGGTAGATCAACAACATCTGCAATGGTGGAGTTTGTTGATGTGGTGCTGTCCGCACTGGAGGGGGGATGTCTTGCTTCTGTCACACTGTGTGACCTAAGCAAGGCATTTGATTGTGTTGTTCATGAGATACTGTTGGATAAACTCAAACATTATAATATCACAGGAACTCCTTTAAATATAATTCGTTCATACTTATCCAACAGGACGCAGTTCGTTGAAGTGGCTGAGGGAAAGTCATCTCTCAAGGAAATTTCTTATGGGGTGCCACAAGGATCCGTGTTAGGACCATTTCTGTTCATTATCTATATCAACGATCTGGCCAGCGATATCATGGACACACATCTAGTTCTCTATGCGGATGACGCCACATTAATAAATTGCAACAAGGATATAGATTTGGCCGAGAGCATGTCAAGTGAAGCTGAAACTCAAACAGAAGAATATTTTTCCTCCATAAAATTAAAAATGAATACTGATAAAACCCAAAGAATCACTATAAGTTTAAAACCAAATAACGTGAACACAGAACCTGTAAAACTCCTTGGCTTTCATATTGACAGCAAATTCACTTGGGGTGCTCACACGGCAAGCCTATCCAAGAAACTCGCATCAAACCTTTTTCTATTGCGGAAATTGAGTTTCTGTGTCTCTCCGGAGATGGTTCGCACAGCATATTTTGCATTCTTTCACAGCCACCTACAATACGACTTATTAATTTGGGGTCATTGTGCGAATAAGGTAAATATTTTTCGAATGCAAAAATCGGCTGTGAGGGTCATCGCGGGCGTGAATATGAGGACCCATTGCCGACCTTACTTTATTCAATATCAAATACTTACCTTGCCTTGCATGTACATCTACGAATGTCTTGTTTATGTGAAAACAAATTTTCACAACTATAAATGTCACACAGATATACACTCTTACAATACCCGAAATAAAACTAATATATCAAAAAAAACATATAAACTTACGAAAGCAATGAATGGTGTAAATCATTTTGGACCAACATTTTTTAATAAATTACCTGATGAGATCAAAATGACAAATTTGAAAACATTTAAGTATAAAGTGAAAGAAATTTTATTAAAAAAAGCATACTATGATATATTTGAATTTTTAAGTGATGTTTTAATATTTTAATATACTATTATATACCTAGTTGAATTTTTAATATGTTATATTTTGTAATATTTTTAATATTTTAAAGTTAAAAAAAAAAAAATGTTTCATTTCTGTAAATGTTATTTTAAATGCCTGTTTTAAATATTGATATAATTTCGAATATGTTATTTGACGAGTGTACACAATTTGGATATTGTATTGACTGAATAAACTATCTATCTATCTATCTATCTATCTATCTATCTATCCTAAACCAAGTATGGTTTCATAATACTCTTCACATACTCTCCGAGTAAAGCTTTAGATAATTCATTAAAACTTGAAAGTTTTAATAGTAGTTTTAAAAAGAGGCATGTAGATTGTAGGCCCTTCTCTAGATGGGCCCCGGTAAAGTTTTGAATCGGCTTCATAGAATGCTTCCAAACTATTTATGTTTATAAGTAGTGTTGGAAATAAATTTCTAGGATAACTTATAGATTATTTTAAAACTATAATTGTTACTTGGGATATGTATATTTTTATTCTATGAATTAAGAATTTCATAAAATGTGCCGAAAATAATTTTTAAATTTGTGTCATAAAATAAAAAAAATAAAAAAATTAAGCACCAAACTATGTGTATGTTATAACTATTCTTTAGCTCATAATAGATCAACTCTTAAATTTGTGACAGTTTTGTGAGACAAAATGGAGAATTAAGGAATTTCTAAAATTAGGTAATCTATTATGTCCAAAATTTTTATTATGACTATACCCATTTTTTTTATTTGCAGGTATCGAAGCACAAATACAATAGAAAAATAAGAACCTCATGAGAGGATATTCAAAATGCTGTGGAAGAGGTGATAGCAGGGCGGATGGGATATTTGAGAGCTTGCAAAGCATTTAACGTCTCACGATCAGGTCTAAGATATGCAGTATACAAAGTTGGAAAACGTATGCATATTATAATTTATTACTAATATATATTTCAATACTTTATTTAGCCCTTTCAGATCGGAAGTTTTTTTCCCATGTGTGGTCCCTCAGAATGTCGAGTTTTTAAGTAACTTGCGGTTTCTGATATTACCCTTTATGCGATTCCTGATTTCTAAACTGACTTTCGCTAAAGTGGAAACAAAACGAAAAGTTCAAAATTATTCAAAAATTTGACTCAAATAAAAATCAAACATGTATTTATAAAATAAAAATTCAGACACCTGCAACAGCAGATAACCCTATCACTTTGAGTACAAACAATAATGCAGATTTGTGCTTCCTGACCAGAAGGCCAGACTTTATAATATGGTTGAGAATCATACAGCCCCTTGCTAAAGCTGGCAAAAACCAAAGAAATGTAAACACACGTATGTGACCACAAACGGGGGCTTGCCGATCTGAATGCATTTCAGAGTATGTTGCGAATGGTTACTGCACATTTCATTGGTCTTCGATTTATGCTATAATGCAACTGCCATCCCCAAAGGGTTAATATATTGATTTCAATATCTTTCTTAAGTAACATGATTCTCCAATATTATTTTTATTTTTCTTTTTAGGATCTGGACTAGTTTTTAACAAGTCCAACAGAAAGAGCAAGTATTATTCTATTTATGGAAAAACGTTTGTTTGAGAAGTTTGACATTTGAATTTGCAGTTAAATATAAAATACAATATAAATTCGATCAGACCCTGAAATTAACAGGAAATTGGTGGTTGAGATCTTTTCTGAAATGTAACCCTGAGTTAATGGTAAGCACAAATGAATTCCATCCAAAGAGTTTCAATAGAGCGTCAGTTGCAACATTTTTTTTCTCTATTGTGTGCTGAATTTGAAAAATACAGCTTCCTTCCAGACCGAATATGGAATGTAAATGCAACTGCAATTAATATGTCATCATCAAGAGTCTTTGAGAGGAGGTAGGAAGCGAATCGAAACGATTATTTCAGCAGAAAGAGGCAACTTTATATCAGTTGCAATGTGTATGAGTGCTGCTGGTTCATTCATGTCACCTATGTTTGTTTTTCCATCAAAAGAGCTAATCCTGTGTTGCTAAATCAAGCGCCGACAGGCAGTTTTGCAGAGTATAATGAATCCGGGTGGATGCAAAAAGAAATTTTCAATAAATGGTTTAAAAGGTTTATTGACTTTGTAAATCCTTCAGCAGATAAACCTGTTCTTTTACTTCTAGATGCGGACACTACCTATACTATGAGTTTGGAATTAATTGATCTAGCATGTGAGAATCATGTTATAATCTTATGTTCTCCTGCTTACTGCACACGTCGCTTGGAGCTTCTGGGCAATATATTCGTATAACCTATGAACTCATATTATTTACAAGAAGTTAAATACTGGCAACATCGTCATTCGGGACAATCTGTGACTATCAGCCATGTAGCTGAATTATACGGGGCAGCGTTTATTAAAGCTGCAACCAAACAGAGAGTTGTGAACAGTTTCAGGAAAAGTGGAATATTCCCACTGAATCCGAATTACATTTTTGACTCGATGTTTGGGCCTTCTGATTCCACATTAGTTCATGTTCTGCCAATGAAAACATCAATATTGTTGATGCCAAATAGCCTACCAAGCCCTTTCTCTCACATAGAATCTTTAAACCAGATGAGACAATCACCATAAGCCAAGTTAAAAGTAAATACTGAAGTACTCGCTAGAGAAATGTAAAACAGCAATTTATAAATTCTTACCAAATAAAGCATAGTTAAAAACAATAAGACACTTTGAAACATTCAAAACATTAACTTTAGACAGCATCAACTTTACTCAAGAAATCCAAACAGATGAGCATAATTAAGATGAGCATGCCTTTATTGCTACAATGCATATTTAATCTCGTCATCGAATGACTAGATTGTTTTTTGGAAGATAGTTTCAAACTTGCAGGAAGGATTTGTATGGAACAGCATTTTTTTTCCATACTTTCCATCCGTGTTTTGAAAGTTGTAGCCTATAACACTTTTTAAGTACTACAACTTGAAGCACTTAAATCCTATCTAGGCAGTAGATGGATGCTATTAAATCATCAATAAGCCATTTTTGGACCGGTGTTTATGGGGCCCCTGGAGGTGTGGCAGAATGGTCTAACTTTTATGCATGTCATTTCTTATGATATCCCGAAGGCCTATGCCAATTTTTAGCGTTTTCCGTAGAGAACTTTCCATTTTATAAGTGCTTTGTGAAATTTTCAATTTTTGCTTATAGTCCAGGAAATATAGCATTCCACTGTCGAAAAATGTGCAGGAAGTCGGATCAAAATGCGGTTTTTTGCATTCGATTCCTAAATGCATTTATTCAATCTGTCACATATTTTAATCTTATACAAATGGGAAATTGCACTTGTGCATCCAAAAAATGCATTTTTCCCGTACAGTTTTGGAAGTAATAAAAAAAATTCATTATTCGATAATTCATGGTGAAAATTAGTCCAATTTGGTTACTCGGGGGTTTTTGGGGTCGCTGATCACGAATCTGAAGTCCAATTTGGGACATTTAAAGTGGCGGACCGGAAATCGGGCCATTTTCCAGGAAAAATGGATATCTTTGCCTTGAAAATCTGTATTCGAGGGTTTTCGGGGTCGCTGATTACGAATCAATTTCTCAGGAAAAACTCGGGGGTTTTCGTGGTCGCTGATAATAAATCCAATGTCCAATTAGAGAAAGTTCAAGTTGACGGACCGGAAGTAGAGCCAGATCCTCAGGAAAACCTCATATTTTACTCTTTTTTAGGCTGAAAGTATGAAAAATACGAGTTCATCCTGAAAAATATATCAGATTCGTTATCAGCGATAATGAAAACTTTCGAGTTCCCAAAAGAATACGAGGTTTTCCGCAGAAATTGACTGTTCTTCCGGTCCGCCATTTTGTATTTCGCAAATTGGACCTCTGATTCGCAATTTCGAATTTGTATAAGATTAAAATAGGTGACAAATTGAATAAATGCATCAATGAATCTAATGCAAAAAACCGCATTTTGATCCGTCTTACTGTACAGGTTTTCTATAGTTTCGCCTATTTTGTGCTAAATTTCCTCGACTATTAATTCTTTGTAATTTTTGACCATGAGAAAATTGTAACTTTTTGTACATGGTCTCAAATACCAGCAAAAAATTGCAAAGTTGTTCGAAATTCGATCACAAACACAGTGATACGAAGATTTTTCTCTACGAGCAATATTACCGGTTTTAGAAATGTGCCGATCGAATGCAATATACTCTTCATTTTGTATTTGCGAAGAGTATAATAAGTGTAAGTTGTACATAAATAATTACTACAGGATTGTTGAAGAATGTTTTTGGCTAAAATTTAATTATTAGGGAGATATCTCTTCATTTGGCGCTTTATCCCTTTTCCCCACTGACCTTAGGAATTGCTCACTCTTAAGTACTTTCTTTTGTACTTTTACCATTTTAAACCGCAATTTTGCTCTATTCTTCTCTCCGAGAAGGTAAAGCAATATTTTACTTGGAGTATTAACATTATTATTTGACACAAAACACTACGTAAACATTATATTTTAGCTGGAAGATAAGCCAAACATATAATTTTTCGATTTTATTAGTTTTTCTCTCCTGGGGGTTGTATGGACTTCGATATCGTCAGTCGAATTTAGAGGGTGTATATACATATTAAGTATACGGACCTCTGAAGGGGCACCCAAAATTGACAATTTACTTAATATCTTAGGAACCCTTTGAGTTACAGTGACTAGTTTTTGTACGTGATTCGATATCAATAAATGCCATTGTCTAATGTTATCCACCAAGGGTAAGTTTAATCAGGGGTGCACATAATTGGAAAGGAGTCCCCCTTTCCAATTATTAAATAATTTATATCTATTGAACAGTATAACCGATTCAAATAAAATTTTAATGAATTATAGATACTACCAGAACATAAACATGGATTAAGTTGGAACAAAATCTGACAAGGAAGCATTGAAAGATGAATTCATATATTTTTCTTTCAATTTTCTTTCTTTTATCCCCTATAAAATTACAGCATTACTACCAAATTTTTATGCAGAATCTTGGGAAGGTTTTTTACCACACAGTTTTTCTAAAGGGATCAAATGGGTACTTGGTCCTTGAATCATTCTGAACTGCCCTTGCGGTCATAAGAAGCTTTCGTCGATAGTCATCTTCTCGAAAGGAGCTCTAATGTTATACTGCTGCATTTTACCCCTACTTCTAGTCTGTGGACCCTTACTGCATTTATCAAGTCTCCACATTCTGACAACTATTTATCCAATAAAACTGTTCCCGTACTTTACTCAGAATCTTATTACTAATAACTTTGAACGTAAAATAAAACAATGCTTCCTAAGCGAAGACAGTATCACAACTACTTTATTTCACCTTTTTACAGAACACACAGTAATCCAAGAACATGCGCATTATACATAATGCAATTCCATTAAATTAGTTTAGTTTAACCACCTGTACATAGATGGCGCAACCATTATTACCTTAAATACATCAAGTAATTTTTGTAGTTTTTTTGCTCAATTTCAACACCCCCACTCAAAAAACTTCAAAAATTATGCCTAATTTTCGCAAATGTATATAGTGTTTCTCACAATTCAATGGCTTAGTCAACAAATCTGCTGGTATTTCGTCTGTTCGCAAATATCCTACTTTAATTAAATTATTTGTAATTGCATCTTGCACAAAGTGATGACGTATATCAATATGTTTAAATCGTTTGTGATACGTAGCATTTTTGGACAGACATAATGCATTTTAGTTATCATTAAAGATCTGAATATATTAATTTTTATCTGTCAACTCATGAATCAAATTCTTTAAATAAATTCTGACAGAGCCATGTATTCAGCCTCCATACTTGATAACGCGACTGTTTTCTGTTTGACACTTTCAAAAGAAATGACTGAACCGTTTAATTTAAATATATATCCAGTGTATGATTTCCTATCTAAGGAATTGCCGGCCCAATCGGCACCTACAAAACCCTGTATATCTAAATTTTCTTTTGAAAATTGCAAACTGTACCCTTTTGTACCTGCAAGATATCTTAGAACTCTCTTAGCGCACAATGTGTCTCATTGAAGCAATTATTAAACTGACTCAAATAGCTTACGCTGTAAGCTATATCGGACCTTGTAAGTACAGCCAGGTACATCAGACTACTTATCAACTGTTGATAAGGTACATCTATCTTTTTACCTTTTATTGACAGATCTAACTTATTATCTAAAGGTGTTTTCACAGATTCACACTCACTTATTTAACAATTGATCAATGTACATTTCTTGATGTAATCTGACATCATTTTTTGATCGGTCAATTTCAACCTGCATGCCTATGCCTAAGCATTGCTTTACAACTCCTAAATCTTTTACCTTAAACTTGGAGCTTAAGTGGTTCTTTAAAAATTCACTTTCCTGCTTGTTATTTGAAAAAATAAAGAAGTCGTCTACATAAAGTGCTACCACTGTCAACAATTTATTGTTTCTCTTTTCTCTCTTCCTCGAAAACATTAACGTCTCGGCTAATTTCAACATTTCGAGTTTTTGGGTTATGTAATCTGTACCCCTTGGCATTTTCACTATATTCCACTAAAATCATTTTCTGCGATTTTCTGTCCCATTTATTTCTGGTCTCCTTTGGAATATGTACCATTGTGTCACTTCTGAAAATTCTGAGATGTTTGAGATTAGAATTCTTGACTGTCCATATCTCAAAAGACGTCTTGTTTTGCAAACCAGTTGCTATGGAACGGTTACGTAAATATACAGCTGTATTCGCGGCTTCTCCCCAGAACTCTTTACCCAACTTGCTATCAAACAAAAGACATCTAGCCCTCTCAACCACTGTTCGGTTCATCCGTTCTGAACAACCATTTTGTTGTGGAGTATAGGCATTTGTAATTTGATGCAAAATTCCAGAACTTTTTAGGTAAATTCATTGGAGCAGAACTCTCCACCTCCATCTGATCTTAAAATCTTAATGTGAGCGTCTTGCAGGTTCTCTACCATAGCCTTGAATTCCTTGAATTTGCTAAAGGTTTCACTTTTATTCTTTAAAAAATATAGGAAAGCCATTTTGCTGAAGTCATCTTCAAAAATTAAAAAATATCGCGAACCTCCAATAGAGGTAACCTCCATCGGTCCACACAGATCAGTATGAATAAGTTCAAGCAAGGTACTTGCCCTTGAACCTTCATTCGGAAAAGGAAGTCTTGATTGTTTACCCTCGTTGCATACTTCGCAGTTTAATTTACTGATGTCAACTTCTCCTGGATATGTCAAACCATCAACAGAACCCTTTTTCATTTTATTCAAATCTCCTGAATTCAAATGACCTAATCGTCTATGCCAAGTCTCCCATGTAGCTACTTTGGCACTTAAAAAACACTGAGGCAATTTTTGCGTCAACTTATACACATTATTTTCTAAGTTAACTACGCCTATTAACTCACGTTGTTTGTTCAAATCTTGCAGCCATTTCCATTAAAAACAACTTCATTTCCTTTTTTAATTAGCTGACTCACTGACAATAAGTTTGTTGTTAACTCAGGTACACATAAAACCTCTTTGATTGTTACATCAAAAGTTTGATTGTCTACTTCATTCTTGATAAGCATTTCACCTGATCCCTCAACTGAAATCATTGTTTTGTTTGCTACTTCAGTTTCGGAAATTTCATGTCCTTCAACATTTACAAACCAGTCCTTGTTTGGTGTCATGTGCATGCTTGCACCCGAATCGATGTAAAAATCCTCAGCGCTAAATTTCCCATTCGTAAAAACTGCACTGAAAACATTCATTTGTTTACTTTCATCCGAATTTTTGTTCTTTTTAGGACAGCTGCTTGCATAATGACCCTTTTGTTTACACTTGAAACAGGTTATATTTTCTTTTGACGTTTGACTGTCAACTATTTCCAGTATTGCCAACTCGACCCTCTCTGGTGTTACTGCTGAACTTCTTTGGAAATCTTCCATTACTGTTACTGACAGACTTACCGGCAAACGCGTGACCTGCTTTATCACCTTCAAACCCAATGTCTAGAAGTTTCGATTTTATGGCGTCTGTAGTAATTTTTATACCACTGTGCTCAATCGCCATAATCATTGGAAGGTATTTCTCGGATAAACCAGCCAAAAGCAATGAACCAACCCATTCATCATCAATCTTGAAACCCGTACTTTGCAATCTCTGCGATGTTTCCACCACTTGGTTCACATAGGCGGCCATGTTTGAACAATCCTCTAGCCTCGTGGAAATGAGTAATCTTAATAAACTGATTCTCCTCGCAATTCCGTTGTCTGCGAACAAGGATTTCAATTTTTTCCACAGCTCATTTGCTGTTTTTGTTTCTTTTATGTGAATGTAAAGCGACGTGTTGATTGTAAGAATGAGTCTAGCTTTTGCCTGAATAACTTTGTCAGCATCCGTTTCCGTGCCATCCACACACTTGTGCAAACCTTCTAGCAACAGAAAATTCTCGTCTGCAAAAGCCCATTCTTCGTAATTTTCACGACCACGCAATTTTGGAACACTTGCGATTAATCCACTCGAAGACATTTTTCGTTTTTGAAAGGGACTGGGCCCATAACCTAATAACTTTGAACGTAAAATAAAACAATGCTTGCTAAGCGAAGACAATATCACAACTACTTTATTTGATATTTTTACAGAACACACAGTAATCCAAGAACATGCGCATTATACATAATGCAATTCCGTTAAATTAGTTTAGTTTAACCACCTGTACATAGATGGCGAAACCATTATTACCTTAAATACATCAAGTAATTTTTGTAGTTCTTTTGCTCAATTTCAACAATTACTGCCGAAGTGTCCACCAGATGCTCGATTATGCACTTCCTGGAGTACTTTTGGTACTCGACGCCTATCAATCACTAGACACATAACTGCTTGCTTTCCATCCAGGCATTCTCATGGTTTCTTTAACAGCTCGTCTAGGAGTAAGTGAGTCTCAATGTGTCTATAAACCCTTCAGTCCCACTCCTTTGTCCGAAACATTCTTCCAATCAGGACAAATTACTTTTTTTTTTTTTCGCTCTCAATATAGGCCGAATTTCAGTATCACTCAGAACTTCATTTATCTAGTCAGCTCGAACCTCCGTCTTAACAGTGTTGACTGCTCCTGCGCTCTGCAATTTCTTCTTGTGGTAGGAGTGCTTTTCATCTTCCTTGCACGATTTTCCGGATAAAGCAGTTTCCTAGCCGGCACAGCCTTGCTACTGCTGGCTACCTCTAGTTTTCCTTGCAGCTTCCCAGCATCTATAACCTGTCGACATACTAGTTGAATATATCCTAATTTCCTGCACATAACATTTCATATGTCCACTGCTTTGTTTATTCTACTTTCCTGGAGAATCCCATTTACTCAATATTTGTCTGAGATTTGTATGAATGTCAGTCAATATCGTGTACAGGTTCTTCTTGTCTGACTGTAATTCTTCAAGAGTCACACCTCGCACTCTTGACCTCGGGGTATCCTTACAGCTTCCACCTGGAGTACAGACACCAATGCTTCTCTGCTACTCTGATACCAAGATCACCCTGAGGACTCACCGGTCTCCTCATCCTGTATTTCACCTAGAAAAAGCCCTTACTACCAATTGCTCTTGGAATTGTCTTCATTCATCTAGGTACGCCAGGTGTGCGAGTCTCAAAGCAGCTGCCCCAAATTCTTGTAAACTTTCTCCAGCTTTTTGTGTATGTGATTTCAGCTGGGCCTGAAATCAATCATTTTATTCATTACAAGGCACTACACTTACAAATATAAAGTTAACTTATCTGATTAGTCAATACAATGAATAATACATCTTAATTTTAAATAAATGACAATACACAAGGAAAATATATAATTTAAGACAAACATATTTAGACAATAATAACAGCTTACTGAATAAAATACTTGTTATTTTTGCAAATAGCGACAGTATCGGTACTTTTAATGAAGTTGATTTTGTAATAGCATTTAATACCCATACGATATAATATAAGATAGTTTCGAGTTGTACTTAGCCTCACAAAAGGTTAGTGTATCATATGACAGTTTCTTATATTATAATTGTGAACATCATGCTTTTTACTGTAATTGTTTATATTTATTTTTATATGCATGATAATCTGGAAGATATATAAACATGATAACATCAGTTAAACCTTGAAACAATGGTTTACAATGGCGTGATATGCTGACTTTCAGCAAAATGAATTAGTAGAAATTGCCATCATCATAAGAAATGAGAACCCCCCCCTTTGCACTCCCGATATCTGGAAAACTGTCCATTTTCCGACAATGTGCCCATGAGAACTTTTGCTCAGGTGCTGGAGAGGAATAACATAGAGATTTCAGCGAATTAGCCGGGGGCCATTTTCCATAAAGTTAGTGGGGTCTTTTCTACCCGGTTGGGGCACAGGTTATCGTTCTCCGAATTATCCGAAACTTTGATATAAATTGATCCTAGTATAATGGAATATTTTCGTGTGGTGAGATCTAAAAAATTTGCAAAAAAAATTAACCCCCTATAGAGATGGGCCGCCATGATATATATGTATTAAACACTATTAAATTCTATTCTATGTGCGTTTATATAGTCCATATGTCTAACAACCAATTCATTTTAGAGTTGTAAAATTCCTGAAAAAGAAATAATATGTCATGAAGACAACTCTCACAATTCTATCTCAGTGAAGAAACCTACTAAGCATGTGCCACTTCCAGAATCAAACAAGGTGAGAAAATGTTTTGCATATTTTCTTGACTGATACATACGAACGATGACCGACGCTTTTAATTTCATTTTAATTTTAGGAGGAAGTCGAAAGAGTTAGAAAAATAAATTATAAGGACCGAAAACAATATTGCATGTTCTGTGAAAGAGATGTTTCACATTTTCCGAGACATCTCAGCAAGTGGCATTCTTCTGAAAAAGAGGTTGTACAAATACTGTCTGTAAAAGATCCGAAAGAAAAAAGAATAAGATATTCAGACTTAAGGGAACGAGGAAATTTTATCCATAATCGCAGAAGTAACATTTCATTAAGACCTGTTAAAAGACCAACGTCAGGAAGTGTTACAGCAGCTGAAGACTTCGTATTTTGCAAACATTGTCTAGGGTATTATAAAAAGAAAAATCTAAACAGACACGCAAAAATATGTTCTCAAAATGCTGAGGTAAACCAACAAATAAGACAAGATTCCCAGAGTGGCAGTCGAACAACTTCATTACTAACTGTTCCTAAACATGACCTGTTATTAAACAATGAGCTATTTGCTCATGTGCGAGCAGATGATGTATTATTCATTGCAAAGAAAGATCCCCTTATTTGTCAATATGCTTACTCATGTATAAAGGCTCGAAGTAGTAAAGGGAATTCTTACTACGTTAAACAGAATATTACACGATTGGCAAAATTATTGAAATTTGCACAAGAACGAGATAGTAATATCAAACTATTTACTGATATATTGCGCCCAGGTTATTTTAAGATGATAATTGATGGAATCAATGAAATAATGCATTATAATCATGATACTGAAAAGTATGAGTCATCTTCAATGACCTTGAAATTCGGAAGTGCACTTAAGACATGTTGCGATTTGGCTGTTGTTGATTTACCCAATACCGATAAACAACGAGAAGATGTGTACATATTGAAGAATTTTATAGTATCGCAATGGGAACACAAAATTTGGGGCCAGACAGGAAAAAATTCTCTGAAAGAAGTGCAAGAGGTAGATGTAAAGAGGAATTCTTACCCGGTTGGAGAAAAAGTAAAAAATTATTACGATAAGACGATAATCGAAAGACAATCTTGGACAAATGAACAGAAGCAAGTAATCTGCATGCACTTTGCAGAATGTATTAAAAGAAAAGAAGCTCCAAGACAATTTCAAGTAAAAAAATTAATTGAATTATATCCGGAATTATTTGGAGAAAGAAAATGGACATCTATCAAGGCGGTGGTTTACAATATTTATACTGGCAAATTAAAAATTAAATAGGACAATTTATTTTCTATTAAACATTGTCTTTAAAAAAAAAGTGGTTTTTAATGATTTCAAATAAAGTGCGTGCTGTGGTCTTTAACCATTAAGTAAATACAATTATTTTACTTACAATACCTTTCTAAAAACTTATCATTTACAGTGTCATTTAGTGACCTTATTATCAGCGAGGCAAATAATGACTATTGAAAACTAATCAGTTAATTAAAACAAACTTATTAATAATTAGGCATATACAGGGTGACAAAAATAATCATGTCCGTGGCTTATTTTTTAACCTAAGCAAAGTGTTAATGTAATACTTTCAATGTTGATTTTGTTGTATACAAATAACAAAAGTAGGGAATTAGAAGTCTACCATTAAAGGGTCTGGCAGGATAAGATAAGCGAAACGGCCCCAGAAAGCAATGTTTGAAATAACTTATGTTATAGTATTGGCAAGTCAAAAGAACCCGATGCAAACTTTCAGCACCTGACCTCCACTGGTCCTTGAGATAATTGATTTTATTATTATTATTATTATTATAATTATAAAACAGGCACCGGCACACAACTATTTTTTAAATTTGTTTTTGTCGAAAACTATCTTAACTAGACAAAGGAAAAAAGGCTCTGTTAGACCTTTAATTGATCTATATTATATATTATTTTTAGATTTTAGATCTTTTCTTGATAAGTTCTGATAATGTTGTGGTATTTTGTTGTAAATTTTTACCAGTTGTGTTACTACATTACGCTGTACTTGGGTGAAATTCGTTTGGGGTTGTCTTAACCCCGATTTTGCACAACCTCTATTGTTAAACATAAGGCTGGTTTCATATCTGCTAAATAATTCTTGGTACAGTAAGTATATTTTTCTCTTTAAATATTTGACTACAGGTCTCTCTTCTTTTTAGGTGAAAAATACTTCTATGATTTTTGAAGCTTGAAAATTCTAGATGAGTCAACCGAGTTTCCCCAAAAAATTATTCCATGCTGTATTCTGGAGTTTACATAGGAATAATACACTGCTATTGCTGCATCCTGATTCACGGAATTTGCTATGACTCGTAATGCATATGTAAATGAACTTATTTTGCTAGCTAGATAGTGTACATGTTCTTTCCAGTTTAATTGTGAGTCAATTTGGATACCCAGGATTTCGTGTGTTGAGTGATTGTGAGAATTTGGTTGTCATAAGTTAGTGTAAGAGGATCTTCTGCCCTTAAGGTAAATTTCATTAGTTGCATTTTTTTCTATATTGTTCTTCAGGTTATTCCCTCTGTGCCAATTATCCATCGTCTTAATTGTACTATTTCTGTTTTTAATTCTTCTTCAGATTTAGCCCTTATAATGAGCGAGTTGTCATCTGCAAAGAGATTTGTTGCATCACTAACAATATTGGGTAAATCGTTTGTATATAATAAAAATAAAATTGGGCTCAAAATAGAACTTTGTGGGACTCTTCTAGTTATTTCCCAATCAGATTTAATTTCCATTCCTGCATCCATTACCATTACGCACTGCCTTCTGTTCGTTAGATATGATTTGAGAATATGGTACATCTTTCCTCTGAACCCCATTATTTCTAGCTTTTCTAAGAGTGTTATATGGTCAATACTGTCAAAAGCTTTTGACAGGTCCATAAATAAGGAAATAACTTTTTCCTTATGGCTTATCGCTTTCAAAATCTCACACTGCTCTTATCCTTGTTTTTCCTTTTATGTAAGCACTCTGCATTTCTGTAATTATTTTATTTTTATCTATAAAATCTATCATTCTGTTTAGTAATGCCTTTTCAAAGATTTTCACTATTACTGAGATGAGAGTTATTGATCTATAGTTTGCGATTTCTTCCTTACTACCCTTTTTATGTATCGGCTTAACAACACTTATCTTTAGTTCATCGGGGAAAATCCCGTTTTGAAAGCATATATTTATTATTTGTGAGAGTGGTTGTGAGAGCTTCAGTGCACAAAGCTTAATCAATTTAGTTGGTATTTCGTCTGCTCCTACAGCTGCTGTGTCTTTTAGTGCATGTATTATATTAAAGATTTCAGTAGGAGTTGTATCACTCAGAAACATGGTTCCGTCATTCTTCGGAACATGATCAAAAGGTTTTTTTTTTTGGTATTTGGATTGATGTCATCACATATATTTATAAAGTAGCTATTTATGTCATCTAAAATTTCTTTTTTGCTTTTATACTGTACTATTCTATTCAATGTGCGTTTATATAGTCCATATGTCTAACAGCCAATTCAATTTAGAGTTGTGAAATTCCACAAAGGAAGATAATATGTCATGAAGTAAACTCTCATAATTCTTTCTCAGTGACGAAACTTACTAAGCATGTGCCACTTCCAAAATCAAATGAGGTGAGAAAATATTTTGCATGTTTTATTATCAAGGATCCGAATCTTTCAACGATAACAGGGTCACACATTGAATACATTGAAAAATAATATCACATAAAATATAAAGTAATTTTCGGTTGACAATAATGTAAATCAAAAATACTTGTTAACCAAATTACAAAACCAACAAATCCATATAACTTGTAGATATGAAGTAAAATTAGCTGTCGCGTCGCATTATTTACGTACCTACTAGCTAATAAAAGGAATTAAACTAAAATAAATACTATTGCAACTGTATTTATATTTGAAAATTAAACTCCTAATTATGAAATGACAAAAACACGGTTAATGTAGAAAACAAACGCTTAAAAGACATGTAGCAAAATATCGAAATAACATTTATGCTGTGGCCGCGTGTTTACTGCTCAGTGATAGCTTCAATGATGCCATTGTGTGTAAAATTATACGAGTCAACCAGTATTGTATATGCCAAAAGTTAAAAAACGTAACGACGTGTTAGCTCGTGAAAGAATAGAAAACTATCCTGAATTGCCATTTGATGGTGTCAACGTGCACTGTGATGCTTGTAAAACAATGGTTGATTTTAAGAGAAAGTCACGCCAATTCGATGAATGTATGTATCAAATCAAGACTTAAGTGCGATGAATCAAGTTGGAGTTAATGAATTTCACTATTTCTTCAACCGTCCACATTTTAGCCAATTTTTAGAAAAATACACGAATTTCAAGCTTCCAGTTGAATTATATCTTCGGAAGTGCTAAGAATATGACAAGATGCTGAAGAAAATTCGAGATCTTCAAAATAAATACATATGTCTGAGTACTGACAAAGTCAAAGATACAACAGGCCGCCAAATAATTAATACCCTTTTATCGGGTTTAAATAAAAGGAGGAGCTGTGAAACCACGTTTAGTGTCGTGTAAATTTGTGGGGGAAAAAACTGATTACGTCACGATTGTTACCTCAGTAAAAGACACATTTAAGTGGTTGTGGCGGGAATCGGAGCAATGTAATAAATACATGTTTATTTTATTAGTCACTGACGGCGTGACATATACAGGGTGTCCCAATAAAAACTCCCAGGCCGGATGTATTCTAAACGAATAGAGATATTTTAATTCTGTAAAAGCCAATTTGTAGAGCATAAAGAGAGCTTCATTTTTGAATATAATTGTTTTTTTTAGTATATCAGTATATAGATGGCGTTCTAAAGAAATATTTCGATGGGAGAAACTTTGAAATGGGGTTTATGTGAAAGAAAATGCATTTCTAAGCAGATTGTGTTCTAAAAAAATACCATAAAACTAACCGTTTTCGAGATATTTGAGTCCAAATGTTGGAATTTGCCAATATTGAATAATTGTAATCCCTTCAGCATTTCAGCCCCTTGAGTGGGACAATCTGTATATAATTTACAAATTTTAGAAGAAAATATTTAAAGAATTTTTCATATCTTATGAATTAAATATATTTGAAGTATCTCTATTTAGTCCATCTTACATGTACAGCACAAGGATTGCATCTATTAGCAGAAAAATTCAGAGATTTATTTCCAGATTTGAATGACTTAATTTCTTCTGAAAAAAATGTTCTTTCTTCTGCCGATGTAGGATGCTCCTTTTCATCATTAAAGTGGATATTTAACAGTAGGCGTCAAAAAATGAGTATAGACAATTTGGAAAGAATAATGATTTTATACCATGCAAATAAATAATAATATAATAATAAAAGTGCTTTATTGAATTAGTACAATTCAACAGGCCATTGACCGGGGTCCTTCAGCCTATATATATAATACATTAATGTAAACAATTAACCTGATTTAAGGTATGATAAACTCAAAAAAAAAAAAAACAATTTAATTTGAATTTATTATTTCCCATAATGTTCTTAAGGGGTGTCTCCATCTTGTCCTGCCATTTGGTTGTCTTCTGGCACATAAACTCTCGATTAACTCCTTATTGTGTTCATTCTGGGAGAATCTTGTGGATAGTGTGATGAGTCTATCTTTTATTGGTTGGATATTTGTCAGTTGGTATAGAAGTTGGTTAGGAGGATTGTGTAGGGGATTATTGGGGTGACGGATTTTGGTTATCAAACGAAGGGCACTTGTTTCTGCTATGCTAAGCTTTTGTAAGGCTGGTTGTTTACAGTTTTGAAAAAGTACATGACCATATTCTATCATGGGTCTGCATATGGTCTTATATATTTTACTAGCAGTTTGAATGTCAATCCCTCCTTTTGTATGCACAAGACATCTAAAGTGTTTTGATCGTGAGATTGTGTTTTTTTTAACTCGTGCCATGTGGCTATTAAAGTTGATTTTATGATCGATGGTTATTCCTAGATATTTGGTGAATGTTTTAGGGTAAAGCAAATGATTATACATATTAAGTGTTGGAGAATTCGGACCAGGGTTATGGTTGAAGATGATGAATTGAGACTTAGATGGATTTGGTTTTAATCTCCATTTATTGAACCAATCTGTGGTGTGATTAATCAGATTTAACAAACTTTGTGTTGCTGTCACGATAGAAGTGTTGTGAGATATTAAAGTCGTATCATCGGCAAACTGGAGTATATAAGCACTGTGTGAAAATGTTGCTCATTGTTGTAGGGGTGGTAATAGATATCTGCACAGAAAATGTTGTATAGCAACGGAGAAAGTGGTGAACCTTGAGGGAGACCCTGTTCTGGTGTGAACTCATACGAGAATGAACTTGAAATTTTTACTTTTAGATGTCGATTTTTCAAAAAACAGTCTATTAATAATATAAGGTACTTCGGACAACCCAGTTTGTAAAGTTTGTAAATTATGCCGGTGTGCCAAATGCTGTCGAATGCTTTTTCTATGTCAATGAATAGAGCTGCAGTTTTTCCTCCGTTCAGTTTGGTGGTTTCAATATTATTAATTAGGGTAACAAGTGGGTGTAGCGTGGAACATTTATGTTTAAATCCGAATTGGTATCTGGGAATGCGATGTTCTACACTTTCTTCTATTTTTTTTTTAATAGTTTTTCAAAATTCTTACCGATGACTGGTAGGAGCGTTATAGGTCGAAAGCTAGTTGCTTTAGTATGATCCAAGTTAGGTTTTGGTATTGTGACGATGGTTCCAAGTTTCCATTCTTCAGGGATATAATGATTTATAAGGCAATATTTGTAGATTTTTATAATGTGTAAATGTATTTGGAGATCTAGTTGTTTTAAGATGTTTTTTGTTATCATGTCATGTCCTGGAGCGGTGCTTTTTCCCTGATTTAGTATCTCAAAATAATCGGCTTCCTCGATGTTGTAGTTTTCTGGTGGGACTCTTTCTGTGATGTATGTTGTGTACCAATTTTCTATTTCTGTGTAGTTGTCATCGTCAAAGTTGTTGTCTTGCTTTTTTCTGTAAGTAGTTTCGAAGTGTTTTGCAAATATATTTGCTTTTTCTTCAGGGGTTTCGTAGTTTTTATCGTTCTCCACTATTGGTCTATGAGTTTCATTTTTGTTGTTGTATTTCGTCAATTTTTTTATTTCATACCAGTAATTTTTACCTTTTTGTTTATTTATATCCTCACATGTTTTAATCCATTTATGTGTTTTAAATTCAGTAATCAATTTTTGAATATTTTTATTATACTTGTTGAGCTCTGTTTTAGCAATAGGGTCATTGTTGTTCTTGTATTCTCGATACATTTTTCTTTTTATTAGCTGTATTATAAATGGAGGAAGCTCGTGGGTATAATATTTCATTTCTGTTTTAGGGGTATTTTGTAATATTGTTTCGAAGAGTTTGCTATTGAAATCCGTTATATGTTCTTCGTCAGTATATCCTGAATTGTCCAAATAATTTAACATTATTTCGTTTACTTTGTTGATGTTTGTTTTTTTTTAAATTATATTTCATTACTCTCTTGTGGTTTACTGGTTTTTGCAGGTCAATTTTAATTTTAAAGCCTAGGTGATCGGAGCATAAATCAGGAGTCAATTCAACTTGTATATTGTTTTTAATATTGTTAGAGTAAAGGAGATGGTCCGGTGTTGAATCATTGTTGTTGGGCATAATGAATGTGGGTGGCGTATCGTATTGTGAAAAATTGGTGTTTTGGATAAAGTTGTTAATCTGCCTCTTCTTTAGCCTATTGTTACTAGTGTTGAAGTCACCAACAATGATCGAATATTTGTATAAAGTACTTTTGGTGAAAATGTTTTCTTCAATTCTCGCATTGGGATGGATGTATACTAGAAAGATTTGTAGTTTGTCATCTAGAAAGGGAATATTAAAGTGCAGGCATTCATTAAGTGGGTTGTTTATTCTGGGTGGTCAAATAAATATATGTAAATAAAATAAAAGAATAAGATATTTTGTAACGGTAATTTTGGATTTTTCTCACACACTGTATGCCTGTTCAAATTAAGTGAGATGTAGCTAAATCATGTACAGCAGTTATAGTCAACTAATAAGGTACCTACTGGTATGTGTGGTTGCCGTCCGTAGGTTCCGATGTTTCCTATCCGAGCCCCACCTAAGCGATCTGCGCAAATTGAATATTGAAAAGGGGATTTCTTAATTAAGTTAACGAGCGAAGGAACAGAAAAATTCCTATCGCCATTTTGTACGATTGTTGTGGTGCTGTATATTTTAAATTATTTACACAAAGGCCTTTCTAAGCAGGAGATTCGCCGGCCTTTTGTTTTTATTATTGGTTCTGCCACAACAATATAACATATTGTATTCTGGGGACTAACTGCCATACCAGTGGAGTAGGCCTTCCGAACTTGGATCGTAAGCAACTCTATGATAGAGATGGGTCGTTATTTGTGTAACGTTGTTTTGTCGCGGTATTTCATCAATCATCATCAATGGGGATTTTAACATAAAATTTAATAACCCAAATGAGCCACAAACTATTCAGTTTTTAAACTTAACGTCATCTTTTGGATTCCAGCAGACTGTTTTTGAAAATACTAGGTTAAGTAACTGTATTGATAACATATTTATTAACTTTTGTAATGTGAGTGTTTTTGAAACAAATGTACTTGACCCATTTTTATCGGATCATAAAGCAATAGTCATTAGATTCTTAACTACAAATCTAACTGTAAGAGCGCAGAGTACAAGTTACAGGCCAATTACTCAGAAAGGGCTGAAAACCATGTTTAATCATCTAACACATGAAAATTGGGAATTTATCCAACATGAGATTGATATAAATATCTTGTTTGATAAATTCTTATCAACAATATCTGACTCGATAACTAAGACATTTCCACTTGTTAAAAAAACTGCATACGGCAACAGAAACATAAATTGGTTCAGTAATATCCTAAAAGACATGCGTGATAAGTTAGTAATGTTAAATAATTTATATGCTATATACCATTCACCAAATTTGGCACATCAAATCAAAGAATATCGCAGAAATTACCGGAGAGAGATAAACAACGCAAAACTAAAGGCAAACTCTGATTATATACTCAAATCAGGTAATCCCACAAAGTCAATGTGGGATGTTGTCAATGAAAATAGAAAACTTAAGGAAGGTTCTGTAAATGATAGTACATTAAATTCTACAGTTCTAAATAACTTTTTTGTTAATACAGCCACAGATATTGTAAATCAACTACCCCCCACTAACATTTCTGCTGAAGAATGTTTAAATAAGTTTCACACAGAACACGAACATCAGTTTAATTTTAGGTTAGTATCTCATGCTGAAGTAGAAGATGCCATTGACAAAGCTAAAATGAAAGACAGCAAAGATATTTACGATATGAATATAAAAATAATAAAATATTTAAAACCCTTAATTGTAATACCGCTGACTATCCTATTTAACTTATGCATTCAAAAGGGAATTTATCCAGACTGTTTTAAAAAGATAAAGGTTGTTCCCGTACACAAAAAAGGCTCCAGAAATGATGTTGACAACTATAGGCCTATATCTCTTATTCCCGTATTTTCCAAAATACTGGAATATCTCCTGAAAAATCAAATCACCGAATATTTTGTTTCAAATAGTCTATTCAATGAATGCCAGTTTGGTTTCCAACGAGGAAAGTCTACAACTCATGCCATCAATAGGCTTGTGGAGTGGATAGGAGAAGGCCTAGAATTGGGTGCACATGTGGGAACTATATTCTGTGACCTGAGTAAGGCCTTTGACTGTGTATCACATGATGTCTTATTGATGAAATTACGCATTTATGGTTTCACACAAAACAGTATAGATCTTATGGCATCCTACCTTTCAGGCAGAAGACAAAAGACATCTTTTAATGGTGTCTTATCAGATGAGAAGGAGGTAATCAATGGAGTACCGCAGGGATCGCTGCTTGGTCCAGTGTTATTCCTAATCTATATAAATGATCTTAAACTCTCAGGTCCAGGCAGTGATATACTGCTGTATGCTGATGACGCCACACTCAAAAATGTCAGTAAAGACTATGATACTCTACTGAATGACATGAATTTAGCATTACAGGACGCGTCACAATGGTTTGTAGCAAATCGCTTAAAATTGAATGAAACAAAAACTGACAAAATGATTTTTACACTTCGGCATATAGACATTGAAAATCAGGATAGTATAAAATTCTTAGGCGTTTTGGTAGACCCTACCCTCAAGTGGGATCAACATATTAATTATATTTGTGCCAAGCTAGCAAAAGTCCTTTACCTATTAAGAAATCTACATAAAACTGTCCATAGAAATGTTGTGATGTTGGCCTACCATGCCCTTTTCAATTCTACCGCAAATTATGCCATTATAGTATGGGGACACTCCGCTCACTGTGAAAGAGTGTTCGGAATGCAAAGAAAGGCCGTCCGAATAATTCTCGGGCTGGGTTATAGAGATGAAGTTAAACACAAATTTATTACCCTGCAAATACTCACTATACCTAGTATGTATATCTACACCTGTTTGTTATACATTAAATCTAACTACCACAAGTATCAAATTTCATCAGATATCCATGAATATAACACGCGCCAGAGACAAGATATATACATTGAGTATCGTAGGCTAGGTAAATCTCACAATGGAGTGGATTTCCATGGACCAAAGTTTTTTAACAAACTACCATTCTCAGTAAGAAAGCTAGCTTATAATGTATATAAAAATAAAATAAAAAGATTTCTTGTATCGAAGGCATTCTATAGCATAAAGGAATTTATGGACTGTGACATTAAGGTTGAAGAATTTTTCTCTATCGAATAAAACTGGGTCACGTAGTTTTGTGATTATTTATTTTATTTACATGTTATTTAAATTATTTTTTAGACTTTTAAATTTTTATATTGTATAACACTAGTCCTTGTATGTGTTTTGTTTTGTTTGACTTGTGAAATGAATTATGTTTATTCAAATGCACCAATAAAATTCTATTCTATTCTATTCTATTTCTATGTAACGTACCGTCGCGCTACAAAATGCTAAAATAACCGGTTACCTGCAACGAGCACCATCACTCGCTTTGAACAACGACTGCGCAAGCAACGGATCTGCCTCGTCGCTGCAACGCAACGGATCTTTTACAACTTTCAGTAGTTTCTATAATATCTACTTTTACAACTTTTGTTTTTCAGAAAAATAATTATAAATGGTAGATGTTTTTAATGTTTTATTTTGAGCCCTATTTCATAATTTATAAGTACCTACAGTAGAAAAATAACAAAATAATTCTTCATATTTATATAAAACAAAAGTTAACACACCTTATATATCACACCGTATTTAAAGAAGTATGCGGTTTCATAAATTAATATAGGTATGTATGTTATTCTTATTGGTGTCTATTTATTGAAGAAATATAAGAACCTAATTAACCTATATATAACTAGAACTATAGTAGAACTAACAAATTGCCAACGCGACTAAAGAACTGAATAGATTACGTTACATTACCCTCTGAAATACCTGAGATCGGACAGCGCTACGCGACAAACGCGATCGCTTTTACTCTCGTTCTGTTTGCAGAGCTAGTCGGATCATGTAGTTTCTGTCGCTCCAAAATAGCGTTTTTTTGTCGCGGTATTTTTCTGGAGCGGTCGCGCTTGCAACGCTACATAAGTGGAACCGCTTTTCACATCTCTACCCTATGATGGTCAGGTCAGAATATTTTTTTCCACTTTCTATTAGAAAATTCCACAGGGCAAGTAGTGTGCCATTCTCAAAAGGTTTCCTACCTACGGCGAATTGATACTTAATTCTTATCACCCAGCCCACGAGGGAGAGATCGTCAAAAAGAAAAATTAGAAAATGTATTTAATTATATTTTATTAATATTATAGTAAGATTCACAGATATTATTCAAGTAACCTTAAAGTGTGAACCACGCGTAGCGCTGCGGGTGGGGGTTCAAAAATAGAAATTACCCAATTTAATCTAGTTTATGCAAATTAAGGTTATCTCACTTCTGACTGTGAAGCTTATCTTTATATTGATTATATTATTAAGGGAAAAACCTCTTCGCTTATTTTTTCCCCCTAGCCCTCCATCTCGGTTGGGCGGCGTCCGGCACCTAGGTAAGAATACTCAGTAAAAAATCCGTACGCAGACCTATCACTCCCAGACGAAGAGCTGCCGTCACGCAACGGGCCCAAGAAAGGGTTACAATTTTTTATTACATCTTTCATTTGATGCCCATTATTCTGTACTGTATCTATCTGAAACTGGTATCTTTTTTATGTCGTCTAAATCTGACCGTGAAGGGGCCATCCATTAATTACATCACACTCTGAGGGGGGGGGGGGGTCCATAAAGTGTGACAAGAAGGGAGGAGGGGGTCAAACTTTTGTGACATCACATTATTTACATCTACGCATACCGTTGTTTTAATTAAGTGAAAGTAAAAAAAATATAAAAATCAGAAAATTCTACCTCAAATTTTAATGCCATAAAGTATGTGACGTCACAACGGGGGGCAGGGGTTGACTCGAATGTGACAACCTGTGACATAAGGGGAGGGAGGGGTAGAAATCCCATGAAATTTACATGACATAATTAATGGATGGCCCCAAAGAGGCAAACATCCGGAGTAAGTACTTTTTCAATACATTGTCTCAGTTCCAACTGATTGTTATTTGTTATTAAAAATTTCTCTACTCAATAAAATAACTGTACAGAAATAGGAAAGGTAGTATGTTATTGTTATAAATAGGGACACCATAAAGAGATAAATTACAAGTACAAATTCACAACAAGCTAACCATTATACTCTTCGCCGATTTACTGCACTGTTTGCATAATTGTTGCACATTCTATAGGCTACTCATCGCACCTTTTTTTTGTAAATAATATTAGTTTTAGACATTTTTCATTTAATCACAAAATATACAAAAAAAAGAGATTTGAATTTAAATAATAAATGACTTTTTATTTATGGATCGATATTGTTCAAAAACAATAGGGTTCTTCCTCTAGCTGACACTAACTTACTGCCAAAATTTCAATACAATCGGACTTTTCGTTCTTAAGTTATCGTCCTTACAAGAAACGTGACGGACGGACATTTTGAAAGTTGTTCAGAAATCAATCACCAACACAGTGATATGGAAATGTTTTCTCTACGAGCAATATTACCCATTTTAGAAATGTGCCGATCGAATGCAATATACTCTTCGTTTTGTATTTGTGAAGAGTATAATAATTGTGAAAATAACATTGTTATGTTATATTAAAAATTTCTTGAAAAATTAAATATCAAGTCAAGCCTGACTCTGTTAATGCTGAAAAATTCCGACTCTTGTTTATTATGCATATGAGTGGTGACTGAAACTTATTTTAATTTTAGGAGGAAGTTGAAAGAGTAAGAAAAAGAAATTATAAGGACCGAAAACAATATTGCATGTTCTGTGAAAGAGATGTTTCACATTTTCCGAGACACCTCACCAGGTGGCATTCTTCTGAAAAAGAGGTTGTGCGAATACTGTCTGTAAAAGATCCAAAGGAAAAGAGAATTAGATATTTAGACTTGAGGAAAAGAGGAAATTTTATCCGTAATTGCAGAAGTAACATTACATTAAGACCTGTTAAAAGATCAATGTCAGGAAGTGTCTTAGCAGCTGAAGACTTCGTATTTTGCAAACACTGTCTAGGGTATTATAAAAAGAAAAGTCTAACCAGACACACAAAAATATGTTCCCAAATTGCTGAGATAAACCAACAAATAAGACAAGCTTCCCAGAGTGGCATTCAAACGACTTCATTACTAACTGCTCCTAAACATGACCAGTTATTAAACAATGAGCTATTTGCTCATATGCGAGCAGATGATATATTATTCATTGTAAAGAATGATCCCCTCATTTGTCAATATGCCTACTCATATATGAAGGGTCGAAGAAGTACAGGGAATGAAAGGAATCTTGATTTTGTGAGACAGAATATTAGACGATTGGCAAAATTATTGAAATTTGCACAAATACGAGATAGTAATATCAAACTATTTAACGATATATTGTGCCCAGGTTATTTTAAAATGATAATTGATGGAATCAATGAACTAGCGCAATACAATCATACTACTGAAAAATATGAGATGCCTACAATAGCCTTGAATTTAGGGAGTTTACTTAAAAAATGTTGCGATCTGGCTTTTGTTGAATTACTTCAGAAACCCAATACCAAACATCAAAGAGAAGATGTGTGCACATTGAAAAATCTTATAGTATCGCAATGGGAACACAAAGTTTGGAGTCAGACAGGCACAAATTGTCCCAAAGAAGTGCAAGAGGCAGATGCAAAGAGGAATTCTCACTCAGTTAGGGAAAAAATAAAAAAGGCTTATAATAAGAGAATAAACGAAAGACAATCTTGGACGGATGAACAGAAGCAAATAATCTGCAAACACTTTGCGGAATGTATTAAAAACAAAGAAGCTCCAAGACAGTTTCAAGTAAAAAAGTTAATTGAATTATATCCGGGATTATTTGGGGAAAGAAAATGGACATCAATCAAGGCAATGGTTTACAATGTTTATACCGGCAAATTAAAAATTAAATAGGACAATTTATTTTTTATTAAATATTGTCCTCTTTTTAAAAAAAACCTGTTTTTCTGTTTTTTAATGATTTCAAATAAAGTGCACACTGTGGTCTTTAACCATTAAGTAAATACAATTATTTTTCTTATAATACCTTTATAAAAGTTTATCATTTACAACTTTATTTAGTGACCTTACTGTTAGGGAGGCAAATAATGGCTTTATAGAAAACTAGTCAGTCAATCAAAATAAATTTATTAACCCTTTCGCTGCGGGTGACGTAAAATCCCGCAAATTATTTGTGGTCTTGTGGTGCGGGTGACGTATTTTTTCACAGGCCGATTTCAGGTCTTGGACTGTGGCAATCGGACGATTACGCTGTTGAATATGCTTCGCACATGAGTTAACTTTCGTGTAATCACCGGCGGTCCCCACTCCTTTGCATTCTATCTTGTTCAAATACATGGGACTGCGTGCACTTTTTATGCAGTTGTTTACGTTTATTTTACAAGTTCAGTTCGTTTTGTTAGTTTGTTTTGGCGATTTGTTAGGTGTCTTTACATTACAAATATGTCTAACAAACGAAAATAGTTTTATAATGAACAAGAATTATATAACATTCTAATGAATAGCGACGATAGTGACTTTGTAGGTATAGAATCGGAACATTCGATAAATACTTATTCACTGTCACATACATTTTATTACTGTTTGTATTTTTATAATGTAATGAATAAAAAAGATTATTTTTTTAAAATTCATTGTCAAAAACAATCCTAGGCGCACACTAGTGGTGTATTAGCCGTCCAATAATTTTTCATTCGCATGTTGCAACTACGGGAAGCGTACATATCCGCGAAATGTGTTTATGGTTCAACTGCGGGAAGCGGACAAACCCCCATAGGCTGTCCAATACCGCACACAGGGCACAGAATGCAAAATCCACTCCCGCAGTGAAAGGGTTAACAAGCTAACCGTTATACTCTTCGCCGATTTAATGCTCTTTTATATAATTGTTGCACATTCTATATGATACTCTTCGCAGTTTTTTTTGTAAATAATATTAGTTTTAGACATTTTTAGTTTAATTACAAAACATTTAAAAAAATGTAAACATTTTTTTTTTTTAATTAAAGAAATTTATAACTTTTTTATTTATTGATCGATATTGTTCAAAACCAATAGGGTTCTTCCTCTAGCTAACACTAACTTACTGTCAAAATTTCAATACAATCGGACTTTTCGTTCTTAAGTTATCATACTTACAAGAAACGTGACGGACGTACGGACATTTTAAAAGTTGTTCAGAATTCAATCACCAACACAGTGATATGAAAATTTCTTCTCTACGAGCAATATTACCAGTTGAAGAAATGTGCCGATCGAATGCAATATACTCTTCGTTTTGTATTTGCGAAGAGTATAATAATTAGGCATATGCAATCTTGGAGCTAGCTATAGCTAGAGATACACGGCACAATGGTGTCTTGGCAATTGAAGGGCTGGACGAAGAGCGGCAGGTGTTACTTAACAATATAGATTATAAAGATCGGAAACGCAAACACTTTTCATCTGTGGTAAATAAAAAATGTTGGTAGCGATTGAAATGTCCAAAAGGGGAATAAAACTTAATATAAAAAGAAATCTGGCACTAATAAATTCTAATTACTGAAACAGGATAATGATCTACATGAAAAACCTGCTTGCGGAAGCTCAATCTCAAAGCGACGATGCCAGACAGCTTAGGTTTTTTGGTTTAAAATACTATATTTTGTAATTTTGGGTTATAAATTTGGAAAAATAAACAGGCAATAAAAATGAACAATGAGAATAGAAGGGATAAAATAGGAATTTGTCAAACTTATAGATTTTAATTTGGAAGGAGGATGCCGAAAGATTGGCATGCCTGGTATGGTAGATTGTGTTTTATTCGTAATGGTGTATTATATGCTTATGTCTTATTTGGGTTATTGTGTTTGTTAGCGGATTATCATTCAACTTTATTTCGTAGAATTTCTGGGATGTTTGGTGAACGTAGTCCGCTAGTGGAGTTATGTCTTTACAGTGTTCGTATAGGTCTCTGGGGGAGGTGTACCGCAGTGATTTCGAGATGAGGCGCTTGAATAAAAGTTTATCATATACAATTTTGTCTAGTGGCTTGTCTATCTATCTATCTATCAGACGTCTGGAAAATGTCTTATTTAGGCCCGAGATTTCGGGATTAAAAATGAAAAATCCCGTATCCCGGGATTGATCGTGAGTCAGAGAACTACTTTAAAAAAATCATTATATTTTGAACTTTATTAAAAAACATATTTATTTAAAAAAGGTATACCTGTATTATTTATATCGTATAAATACATAATATTAAGCATTAACAACAAAAAATCATCTCTTTGGTAAAAAACAAAAATATACTATTTAAACATTTTAAAAACAAAAACTACTGTTTTTTAATAAAATAAAACAAGACTGGACTCATTTTTGAAAGTGACTGTACAGAAACAAAAGTTTATCCAATACTTCATCACTCAGCCGTGATCTGATGCTGGTACAAAGTCCACCAGCAGCAGAGAATGCCCTTTCCGATTCCACGCTTGTTGACAGAATGGCAATTAAATATTCATATGCTAATTTTAAGTAAAATCCATCGATTCCACTATTTTCATACAGGTGCATTTCTTGTATTAACAAAGCAGATATATTAATAGAATTAGTTTCTTTTCGAAATGTGAATGATTCCGTACTTTTCTTCAATGCATTGTCTAATCTCATTTTAATTGGTTGCTCATTCATCAATTGTTCTGAATGAATAATTTGTGCAATAGTCATATTGTCCTCTGCATCAGATTTCTCATTATCATCTCTATCAGCTTCCTCCTCGTTGTCAGTCATTCTAATAATAAATTATTAAAGTTTGAAACATCTGAATGTATTATGTTAAACTGATTGATGTTTATGTCACCTACACATATTATATCCTCTACCTCAAGTAATAAGTTGGTTAAGCTATTATCTAATACTTTTAATGATTCTATGACATTGCTTTTGGGTGGCTTATGTACCACACCGAAACCATAAGACATCTCTAATTTTAAATTTTACCCATAATTGTTCTAAGAGATTATTGGGCTGGTATTCTTCTGTATTAACAATTTCAAAATATAGCCCATCTCTTATATATAAAGCCACTCCTCCACCTCTACTCTCGGATTCCCTATCTTTTCGAATAATTTTATAACCTGGTATAGCTACCACATCGGAGTCAATATTATTATTCAACCAGGTTTCAGTTAAGGCAAAAATTTGAAAACATTCATTTCATATTATATGTGATAAATCTTGAAACCCAGTAGACAGTGACCTAACATTAAGATGATCAGATTTAAAATCCATATCATTAGAATTTTTTTTATATAGACCTTTGAAAAATTATACTAACAAAATCTATATTAAATCATAGAATTCTTATATTGGTTATTAAAACAATAATTTATATATGTAAATTGTATATGACAAAACGTATTAAAATGATACAGCTTAAATTAATATAGGGACAATTTTACTTAATTTCTGCATTAGATCGTGTGTTAACACGGTTTATTTCACAACTAGCCGTTTTGGAACGATTTGCGGGAACTGCAGATTTTTGTTTCTTCTTTTCTTGCTCCATTTCAATTTCTTGTACCTGTCGTTTTTTTTTCCGTATTCTCACAATCGCTGCTGGCTATTAAATTGTTGAAACCCAGTTCTTCTTTTTCTGTCTCTGTTTCCTGCTGTTCAAATTGACTTATCGTATATGCCCTATTCGCTGTGTAAAGTTGTTCACGTTTTATATAAACTACTTGACCTTTAGCTCTTGCTTGCTTCTGATGTCGAAGAAGTACTTTGCTTTTTTATTTGTCATCATTACACTGATCTCTTGATATATACATGCCCTTTTCTATTAATTTTTAAGCATTTTTTAATACCAATCTTTTTTTCTGAAAGGATATGAATTCAACTATTACAGGACATTCATTCGAGTTTTGAGTTTCCAAACGGTAGACATCATTAAGATCAGCAGTATCAATACTTAATTCAAGAGTGCCATTAAATATGCCTAGGACATACTCATAGATATCAGGTTCATCATTGCCAATACCAAATATCACTAAATTATTCTTTCGAACTTGTCTCCAAATAAATTATATATTGCTTCAGTTTTTTGTTTTGTGATTCTAATGCATGTATATTTTGTTGTAGACTTCCCACTGCCAATGTGAATTCTTCTTTTATTTGGACTGTCTGTGTTTTAAGTTCTTCTCTTATTTCCGTGTTTTTTTTTTGTCTATTGTGTTAATTTTAGAGAATAGATCAATCATAAACTGTTTTTGTTCTTCACTAAATTTTGACATAACTTTCTTATGACCACACACACACACTTAACATATTTATAAAGCTTTATGTAATAATAGTGTTATCAGCATAAAAGTGAACTTGTGCGCTTATAAAATATGATAGTGATATTTTACATTTGATTTTTTAAATAATGAACTGAAAATCATGACCCAAAACTTCTGAATATCATTTTTTCATTCTGTAAATCTAAATAATTTAGAAATTAATTTGGAATTTTGTTTTGTAGGCTGAATCTTCAACAGAAAAGCATGAAAATGGGGCCCAAAATAATTGTCTAGAAAATATGGGAGGTAGCAAAGAAAATGGTGAGAATCGAAAACGCAAAAAGAGAAAGGACTGCTGCTTTTTCTGTAAAAGTTATGTTCTCAACTTCGCTAGACATATGATAAGACATCATTCAGCAGAGACAGAGATCCAAAAAGTAATGTCCCTATCTAAAAAAAGCAAAACGAGAATGAGGTTACTTGCCAACCTTAGAAAAAAAGGTAATTTCTTGAACAATACTATCCGAAAACCAATCCGACGTTCGAAAAATAATGCAATTGTTTTACCTTGCACTAATTGTTTGGGATTTTACTCTGCTAAATTACTTTGGCGACATCGAAAAGTTTGCATGGGAGCAAGTGATGGGTTACATCAAGTTCAAGCACAAAATTTTCTTGTTAAAGATTTAGAGGTTGATAAGCAATTGAGAGATAAAGTGTTTGTGAGGATGAGGCCAGATGCAATATCCTTTAGGGCCAAAACCGATGAGTTAATTTGTGAATTTGGTGCCGACTATTACAGAAAACACCCAAAACAGCAGTTGGTAACTGTCACGTCTCGCAAGATGAGGGAGCTTGCAAGACTGCTCATTGAAATACAAAGGTTAAAACCTTGCATCAAAACCCTTTTTGAAGCATTGAGATCTGAAAATTTCGAGATTCTTCTATCGGCTACGAAAATTGTTACTCAGTATAACGAGCAAGACGAAACTTTTGAATCAGCTTCAACTGCATTAAATTTGGGCACAGCAATCAAACAGTGCTGTCAGATTGCTGTTATATTTATTCTCGAGGGAAAACAAGTGCACCCAACACTTACTTCGGCAGAGGCAGAGGCTGATTTAAAAGCCTTGAGCGAGTTAATTGACCGTAAATGGCGTTCTGAAATTTCAAACAAGGCTTCAAACGACCTTATCATAAAAAAGTTGAAGAAGAAGCCCCTGGGACATCCTGTGAGCGATTCCGAAGCAGGGGATGCAGTACCTCATCTTCCATGTAATGTTTCTACTTCTGTTTCAAAACTGAGGCAGGGCATCGCAAAAAATTCCAGAAGAGTTTTAGTTCCTTGGACAGACCAACAGAAAGAAGTTGTTCGACAGTATTTTGCAAGTCATATAGAAAGCAATATGGCTCCGAAGAAACATGAATGTTTAGTCCTTAAGGAAAAACATGCAGTACTACTAGACAATAAAGATTGGCTCAAGATCAAAGTTTTTGTACAAAATGAATATGTGAAGCGAAATCGGTAACGACATAACTTTTCACAGAAGAAAATAGATAAAAGAAAATTTGAATACAGATTTTTTTAAATGAATCAAATATTACTTATTACCTGAAAATATATAGACAAACTAATTCTATTCCTCAAATTACGTAATCTGTCGCATCAACTGAGAAAGATTGTGAATAGAATGTCATTTCTTTAACTAACAATCCATATTTGTTGAATAATTTTTCATATAAATTCAGGTACACAATAATATCTACTGCAAATAATTGCACATATTTAAAAATACAGTCAATGACTGATTTAGGTGAGTGGGAGTCCCCACTGCTAGGGATTCTCGCCCTAACATGTTCACTGCTACTATAAATTGGCCTAATACACACGGAAGCTAAAGCCCTTTTTTGTGATAATTTCATTATTTTCTGTAAAATTAACAATATATAAATACATTTTTAAAAAATACATTATTTTCCTGCAAGAAATAGTATGACGTCACAAGCACTATTGGTGATATATTACAACCGGTGCTCGTGGCATCTATGAACGTCATGAAAATATAATTTGACATGGTTAGTTCACCAAATGGCATTGCAGATGCCATGCGCAACACGGTATAGTTATGAGATGACTTTCGAGGACATCATGAACATTGAAACTGTTAAAGTATATTAATTTCCAAGGTGCAGAGAATTAAAGCAAATGACAAATGCACGTGAATACTACATTGAGTATTTGCATTTTTAATGGCAAACCAAAGGACACATTTTTCTCAGACACTCAGTAAATAAAGTCCGCAAAAAATTAAAAGAAATTAAAATTCTAATATGACCTACTAACTTATTTACATTATTTGATTAGTCAACCATAATTTGAGTATCATGATGCATTCTGTTCAATTCCATGTAAGATATCGTGTTCTGTATATTTACTTCCGATTAGCAGGTCTGTCGAGAAGAGTGGATAGTCGGTACAAATTTTTGGAGCCTGAGCGCAGAGAAAAGGCTTTCGGCTATATTAAGAATTTAATAAAGTTGCAATCTCATGTATAATAGTCAATCTCACACAGAGAAACATTCTTTTGATATGCTAACACAAATAAGGAATGTGTTAAAATTGTACTATGTGTCGAAGACGGTTGACAAGTTTAGGAAACAGTTTAGGTAAGAAAAACGTGATAATTTAGAATTTAATTTTAAAGAATGTATTATCCAAAGCCATTAAAGTTTTTAATCAGAGTTCTGTTGTGTTATAGTGATCTCTGTTCTCTTTATTCATTAGCCCCATTTGTGATCAGTTTCTATACTCTTTATGTTTTAGTTTTATTAAGTAAATAATTTCTTTTGACTATTCCAGTAAAAATAGACACCATTGGTATAGAGATAATTGTATAACTACGCTTTAAGAAAAAACCATTTAAAAATGTGAGGGCCCAGCAACAGCTCTTGACATAACTTCTTTCGAGCATTTTGTCTGTTATTCATTTGCACTCAATGTGATCTCCATGTTTTTTTATTTACTGTTCAAAATAAATAAATAAAAATAAATACTATTCTCAAATGGTCCCCACTCCTATCCAGCTTGAGTAAAACCAATCAAACTTGTACCCTAAGTTAGTATTTCAGCAATTGTTGAGATTAGAGATAGATGGTGAAAACTTCATCATATTCAGAGGACATTATCATATTCCGCTTAGTGAGATTCTCTGAACTCTATAGTAAGTAGAATGCCAGTATAGGCAAATACACGTGAACAAAATATGATCTACATTCTACATTTGATTCATAATGACTTGCGCCCACATAATAAAAAATCTAATAATTTTAAAAACATGGTTACGCTCAGGTTAGATAGCTTATTAATGCAAGTTTGTGTTTGTCTCCTGTAGTGTAGGTCTTTGGTTAGATGCAAAGTCCACAGTCGGTGTGAAATAATGTCTTCGTTTTTTGTAAAATTGCGTTATAAATTGGTTATTTTGTGACTTCTGTAAACAATGTGGAATTATATCTTAACTAAGACGATATGGTGTAGTCTTATTGTATGATATTGCTTTGCTAGAATCGGGGCCAAGACAAAATATAAACATTTCCAATAAAACTAAGACCAGGCCTAATGTTCTCCATAGTGTGAGTGTGCATCTCTGCGTGGTCACCATACTTGCAAGAGATTTAATTTCAAATAAAAATAGGTATCAACACTGATGTTCCACTTACTATATAGACTTGAGTGGTGAGAATACCTTATTATGTCACCATTATCTTTTCGCCAATTTTGTCAGACACTGACAGAAGTAGAAAAAGTATGTTGAAATGACTTTTTCTCATCTTTTTTGTAAGTATTATTTTATATATATTTTTTATTTTTAAAGCATTATCCATGGATTCATCAGCCAAACTTATGCTAGACATTTTTTACGTGTTTGTTTTTTTTAATATCCAAACAAAACAATAATATTCAAACTCACAATAATCAAAGAACACAGTGATATTTAAACAATACACATAATGGGTAAACAAATCCAATGTTTATACATGAATGTCTAGTATTCATGGGTTGATACCCACATAACAAAATGATATGCAATGTACATACACTGTATATTCAATCTATGGATATTTATATCCACAAGATGGAGAAAGTATATCTAATGTACATCTAATGGATGTGGAATTAACATTGCTATCATATACGTTTGTCGCCGGCTTCCATATCTAGTTCATACCCAATGAATATACATAAACATATGCAATGTACATTCATGGATATGAAACACACATCATATACACAATCGCATAATTTATGAATATGCATTGCATATCTTTGAAGTAGTTTCCACGGACATCAACACACTTATTGAACACTGCACTCTACGCGTGTTGCGCCAGTCAAGTTAGCATCATCGGGAGATGATTAAAACGAACAGTTTTAATCATCTCGATGATACCAACATGATTGGTGCAGCATGCGTCGAATGATAGTGTTCAAGTGTTTTGATATTCGTGGGAACTACTTCAGAGGTATCCATTTAATAGGTAATAAGACACAGACAGTTTAACAAGAAATATATTTTGTATAACTATTTTAAACATACACAAACTTTACATTTACAATAACCTAAATTATTACACAATATTTACATATACTTTTATACCTTCCGGTAGTTTAACAAATTGTAAACATATGTATAATAGGTACTATAGTTATTCATGTCCTACATGTTTAAAACATTCTCAACCATCAGTAAGTTATATATGAACGTATCGTATGTAATTTTTATTCACTATATTTATAAAATACATACCCAATATGACTTGACATAACAGCAAATCTGCCACTTTGCGTCACCTTAACCAAACACACACCTGCCTACCTGCCACAATCAGTTAAATATGAAACTTGCAAATTTTCTAACCTTAAAAGAGTATATATTTACAAATCTAAAGAATTGCATTATTATAAATATACTCTCTTACATTATGGGAGTTTCATACAAATGTAACAGCATAATATATAACAATAAGCAAATATAAAATCCAGAGAATAAGAAAGAGTTAACTTCCATCACACAAAAACACTACGCACACTACACTATAGGGCTTAATGGCTGTCAGCTGTTGGGAACTGCATTCGGTAAACGAACGATGTGTAGTGCTTCGACGCACTATGCCATAAATTAGTAGTGCATGCGCATCAGATAATGAGATAAAATTCGAGTACGTGTATAATTTAATTATACCTTAATGTACATGTTATGTATATAAGTATATATTATTATGTATATACTTCCAGCAATATACACTTGTATATGACACTGACGGATGTTAGAAGCTGAATATACATTTCATATCATGTATATTTAAAAATACATATTCAAATTCTAGCATCTAATGTACATGCTATGGATGTACATATCCACGAGATGTTATGTGGGTAGCTGAGACACTCAATAATACAATAGGTAATGTGACACTTTACAGACAACAGTACATTCTACCAAATACACACTTGTTGCATTGTCGAAAATTCTATTGCCGATTTGTCCAATACTATTGCAGATATTGACGAATTACACCCTGATTATTCACTACTTGAACTGAATCTTGGAAATTAATATACGTGTGAGATACATGGATTGGATTTTAAGGGCAAATGTTATGTACATGATCACTAAAATTAAAAAATGTTCGTCATCCATATTATACGAAATACTAAGATATTATTATACCTAATAAAAACTCTGATTTTTGTGTATTATATATTTATATGACTATATTTATTTCAGAATTATTACTTTGTTTGTGCTGTGTTTAACACTGAAAATTAAAGTTCTGTTTTTTGTTAAAAATTAGTTTATTTTTTTCACTACTAATAAATTGGGAATTATACAGAGTGCTTTATTATAGGCTGGAGATAAGAATATACATGCATTGATAAGAGAGAATGGTAGTGTAGGAAAAGAACACTGATTAGAAAACATGCAATGTACGTTTGTATACACTTCTTATCTCGGACACGCCTGCTTGTGTTGGCAACATTCTCGCACTGCTGGTTTTGCTACGGTACCCAGTGTATAGTAAGGCAATCTGTATAAAAGATGATCATTATAATGCACCAAAAAAAAAAAAAATTAGTTCTAATATCTATCAAAACCCAAATTTTCTGTACCAATGGTGGCCAGTCTAGAAAGAAAAAAAAAAATTATGTTTTACTTCTATTGTGACATAAACAGGCTCGACGAGAGGGGGGTCAAGGGTGTTTCCCCCCGGGCCTGGAGTTTTTGAGGGGCTCGGATTTTTTCAGAAATTTTGAAATTCTGGAAAAGTTGGAGATGCATATGTAAATTTTGATTGCATTTGCATAGGTTAAAGTAAGAGAGGCATACTTGCAACTTATAAGAGGCAATATATAGACTTTTTGTAATTTGTATTTTCTGGTACGATCACGTATGTACTACCCCCAGGCCCCAATTTTCTCTCTACGGCTCTGGACATAAAAAATGATATTCATCAAAGATAGCCATGGAATTAAAAACTGCTGTCTTATTGTCAGTCTGTCCGTCACTTTCCCTGGAAGCACAATAATTTACGAACGAAAAGTCCGATTGTATTGAAAATTAGACAGTAGGTTAGTGTCAATTAGGCAATAGTCTTAACGGCAGAAACTTTTAGTGTCCACCATATTACGAATTTTTCATATAAATTCGAACAACAGGATAGGATAAGTTATTTGTAACGCTAGTTACGCACATTTTCTACCACCCTGTATATCATAAAATTCATACTTGATGCATAATTCGTAAATGCAGTTTATATAAATTAATAACTGATTATATTTTTTATTAGTTAATAATTTTCATCCATTGTTTTTATTGAGAAAATATTATCGGTTTGCTAGAAATCGCCGAGTCAGTCTAGCAATATTATTCTGTAGCGAGAAGTAAAAGAATAGACACCTAGTTAATAACCAAAATTGCATTTCACGTTTCAAATGGCTTTGTCACTGGTAGTCTAAATAAGGACGATATATTTATGTGGAGTATGGTATATGGTTTGATAATATCGTCTGTAAACATTTTTTGGATATTTTCTTTGGAAGAATTTGTTGAAATTATAAAACGTCTCTTTTATACATAGGGTCTAAAGCACGGGAGGCATTTTTTTTCTATGGTCTAATGTGATACTCAAGGTGTACCTGTGTTTTTATTATAAGTTAATGGAAAGAAATCAATTAGGCTGAAAGAGGGAAAATAGGACAGGGGAATTTACTAGCAGTGGCCGCCCCAGTATAGGATCCCAGTGTAAGCGTCACTCATTTTCTTCACTACGATAAGTACCACATAGTGGAAATTTTATTAGTACTAGTTGGCTGATAATGTCTCAACGTTAGTAGTTTTTTTTTTTACACGCTTTAATAGGCCTTCAAAGTGAGCCATATTAAATATTTCATTTCTATATCAAATTTTAATATTAGGAAACATGTTTTTACTAGCTACCTAGGCAAGGTTAATTTACTTAGTGTGCCAATCTGTAGATAAAAGTATTTTGTAAAAGATTATTTTAGGGGGTTCAGTGGATTACCTTTATCTCAGATTGCCCTCTCAAGAGTCAGGGGAGCTATAGACATTTTTTGTTTAAGATATTAGAGGAAATTATTCCTTACATAACCTATATAGGTGAATATGTACATATATTTTTGAGATATTCGGTTAGATAGTATGATCTTATTATACTCTTCGCAAATACAAAACGAAGAGTATATTGCATTCGATCGGCACATTTCTAAAATCGATAACATTGCTCATAGAGAAAAAAATTTCATATCACTCTGTTGGTGATCGAATTCTCAACAACTTTCAAAATGTCCGTCCGTCCGTCGCGTTTTTGGCAAGCACGATAACTTAAGAAGGAAAAGTCCAATTGTATTGAAATTTGGACAGTAAGTTAGTGTTAGCTAGAGGAAGAACCCTTTTGTTTTGTAATTAAACAAAACATGTGTAAAACTAATAATATTTACAAAAAAACTGCGAAGAGTATCCTATAAAATGTGCAACAATTATATAAAAAGTGCAGCAAATCGGGAAAGAATATAACGGTTAGCTTGTTTTGTGAATAATATTGGTTTTAGACATTCTTAGTTTAATTACAAAACATTTCAAAAAAATATGTAAACATTTTTTTTATTTAAAAAATCTATAACTTTTTTATTTATCGATTGATTTTGTTCAAAAATAGGGTACTTCCTCTAGCTAACACTAACTTACTGTCCAAATTTCAATATAGTTGGACTTTTCGTTCTTAAGTTATCGTGCTTACAAGAAACGTGATGGATGGACGGACATTTTGAAAGTTGTTAATAATTCGATCACCAACACAGTGATATGAAAATTCTCTACGAGCATTATTACTGATTTTAAAAATGTGCCGATCGAATGCAATATACACTTGGTTTTGTATTTGCGAAGAGTATAATAAATAATGAAATAATTTTCGTTTAATTTTTCAATTCATGGTCGGATGTAGTTCTTTGTTTGTTATCATGTTTTTTTTTTCTATAAAAAATAGATTGTATTATTTTAATTAACTTGGTTATTGATTTATTCAAGCCTATTTAATATTTTGTTGTTTAGCTAGATCTAAGTTTAGTAATTTCAGTCAGTAAGTAAGGTATGTGATATAAGGAAATTATTTGGCGCCCTTATAATGATTTTAGAACTAACTTAACAAAATAATAACTTAATACTCACTCCCGACTCCACTGAGTCTCTAGTCGGACATACCTGTTGTTACCAATGCTAAATAGCACGTAACAACAATATGCCTATCAACCAGGCAAATCAACAGAACTAGCACTAAACAACCTGGTTGGAAAAATCACCCAATCTATAATGGCAAAAGAGATTGCGTTGGTAACATTTCTCGACATCGAAGGAGCCGATACCTTATATACTGCAGCAGCTGCCAGAGGAGTCGAGACAACCATAATTGACTGGATTCGAGCTATGCTGGAAAACAAAATCATTACATCTCTAAAGGGAGAAGTGGTGAGTTTTAGGGCTGTAAAGGGGTGCCCACAGGGAGTTCTTTCCCCGCTCTTGTTGGTCACTCCTTGTGGACGACCTGCTTGCCATTATCTCCCTGTGGGAAGTCGAGATTGAAGAATATACTGACGACCTATAGTCATTCTGGTTAAAGGAAAATCTGAAGAGGTAGGTAAGTACTTTCTAATACCCTTCAAGGGGTACTAAAAATATAGATGCCATTCGTATCTGGTGTGAGAGGGAGCAGATGTTTGTCATAACCTCAACTTTGCCAATTGTCCAACCAAAGAATTTATATAAATAGAAACCGATATAAAGTGTAAAATGTAAAAGTCATACGATACTGTTGCCAACATATACCTTTTTCTCGCCATTTCGTTTTAAGACCAAAGAATTTATATAAATAAAAGCAGATACACATTTACAAGTGTGTTGACAACATAACATAGTACAGTACAGACTACAGACATTACATTTTATAGTCATCTCATCTACTCTTTCTTTATGACCAAAATTACCATAGCCCTGCTTATCTTTGTTGCAGCCACCGTCATTTTGACATGACAAATAAATGTAAATATAACCTTGTGAAGCATTTTGATTTGTAAATTAACCATTTTCAAGTGCTGAGGAGCCAAAGTATGACTTAAAATTGCATCAAATAAAGTTTATATGCTATTTCTCTTTTAAGACGACGACAGTTTAAAAACAAAACATGTGTCGGTCATCAACCTATTCTGAGCTGACATATTTATTTTCCTAAAATTAACATTTCATATACCTACCGTCAAACTACAGCAATACCTACAATTAATTTTAAGGGGCCATGGGTTCGGAAAAAGATGTGTACTAGCGTCGAATTACGTAGAGGTTGTTTCATTTAATAGGTATGCCGATTTAGAAATTTGTTTGCATCCCTTACGAATCAGAAAGGAAACTAATTTACAAGACATGAAATCATGCGGCAGTTCATTTCTTAGGATTTGAAGTAAATGGGCCCATGGTTCATTTATATTTTGGCAAATTTAAGAAAATTATATACCTACTGTGACAAAAATAAAACCACTTAAAATTGTTCTTAATTCCTACAAGGCTACAAATAGTGGATTGTCTAGTAAAGTGCAGTTACTGCAGTTCTACCCGGCCACAAAGTGGACTGTGAATTTGAGCATCTGCAAGAAATGTCAAGGGGCAAGGAAATAAAACAATCGTTGGTACTTATATATTTTTGTACAAAAATATTTATTTTGCAATAAAACATGAAAATTATTTAAAGGTTAGTTGAGTGAAACATGAACAGCTGTCATTAAATAATTAGATTTAGACATGTGTCTATAGGTTTGTTCATTTGTGTTGATTTAATGCAGCTTCAAGCAGTTAAATAAAGATAGTGCTATCACAAATAATGTGAGTGTGAGAGAGATAACGTGTTTCAAAGTTGCTTTAAATCTACACAAATGAACAAACTGTATGCTACACTCATATCCACGACCTTGGACAGGCTGCAACAGAGATAGCGTTATAGGCATTGTATCTTATAGAACGATATGGTGAGAAAAATGTATGTTGGACATGATGGCAACAGTATCCTATGACTTTTACACTTTATCTCTACTTCTATTTATATAAATTCTTTGTTTAAGACACAATATTGACTGCAACGTTATCTCTGTTGCAGCCTGCAAGACCGTGGTATGACCATGACCTAGTATGACCACCTAGAGTCTGTGACAAAGTGAGACATTGAGTTAGAAGGTAGGGAGAAGCTGTCACGTGATCAAAAACGGCATTATTTCGCCATCTTGTTACTACTTTTCCGTCAAATAGTCACAGTTTGTTTCCGTGTGATTTATTGTGATTTTTACTGATAGTTTGTTAAATTTTACACAATAAACATTAAAAGGGCTATGGTGTCGTGTGCTAAAAGAAGTTGCTCTTCCAGAGATGGTGTTGACAAGAAGAAATTAAGGAGAATAACATTTCATAGGTAGTGTAAACAGCAAACAGAGCCGTATTAAAAAAAAACAGCTAATTAAATGTTTTCTTACTATACACAGGTTATATATATTTCTTAGAATAGAAATAAATGGTTTACATTGCACATTTTATATATCAATAAGGTAAATAAAAACTGTTAAAACTCTTGCATTTATTGAATTGAACATCTATTTACGTTATCCAGATATAAACCATCTCGTCGGGGTACAACGTTCTTATTATTTTAAATAGTCCGGGTCTGGCAAAACCACCATATTGTTACTACATTTAGCCACGCCTACTGATGCCGTTTATTCTGTATGGGAAATTTATATAGGATGTCGTCTCCCTATACCTTCTAACTCAATGGAGTGAGAGTACTACTCTGTGGTATGACTGGCATGAGGGTAGCATAAACATATGTCTAAATCCAGTTATTAATGACAAAACTGTTCATGCGTTTGACTTAACTAACCTTTAAATTATTTTCATGTTTAGTATGTATGCGGGAAGTATACCGTTAACAGACAACACCTCTATTAGATTTTTTTTGCATGAAAAAGAGAGCAACACAGTTCATATATGATCTTATCGCATTTTCCGAAAAATAATATGGTCCTGACTTTCTTTCTCAACTCTAATGATCTTTGAGAGAGAGAATACTTTTATGCACTCTGTGATCGCGTGATCCCTAGACTGCTGGTTCCCAAGAAGGGGTAAAATTTACCCCACATTTTTGTTTTTAACTATTGGCGCATCACTAAATCAATTGGAAAACGCCAAGAGTCAAGTTCTATCCACGTCTTGTTGCGCGAATTATGTTTACTTGTACAGAAAATGACGTGTTCACCAAATTCCTCCACATACGGTCATTCCCCACAAATTACCCACACAACGCCCAAATTCCCCACAGATAGGGGAATTCCCCACGAATCGGCATCGCTGCTACTGATCTTGCGTATGGAAGTCGTAATAGTCACGCTTTAGAATCACTGGTATCGAGGAATCACATTAACAATTCACGGTTCACTTAAAAAATCACGACATCTCCCATCTCTACGTAAATGTAAACAAAGCATGGCGCATGCCTAAAAGAATTAAAATGGGCATTTTCCACTGAATCAAATTTCCGAGCATTGAAATATATTTAAAATTTTCGTTGACAAAATATAATCTAGGTATATTTTGCAGAATTAGTAAAATTACTGCCAAAGGATACCTATTATCTTTTAATAACAAGTTTTCTTTTATAGACCATTTTTTAGATACCTACTGTGCATTAATTTTAGTGTACCTAGCTCGAAACCTACAATATAAAAAAGGTTTCAATTTATGTTATATGATCAATATATTGAGAGATATTATTACTTATTAAAATACTAAAATTATATTAAATTAAATTAATTTTATTTGATGCATGATTTTGAAATACGCACTTAGTGTTGGCGCATGCGTAAATGGGACTTCATTATTGAATAAGTGCGTTTCACAAACGTGCCCAACTTATTTCTTTTAATTTTACCGTGTAAATAAGTATTTAATGTGATATTTTAAGTTAGTACTTTATTACTGAATTTTGATTTTATCATTGTAATGTTTTAAGTGAATATTTAATGGGCTATATATTTTTTTACTTGGATTAATTTGTTAAGTTTGTTAATACAATAAAAATGGCCGCAGTAGAAAATCCAAAATTTGAAGAACTATGTAGACTATGTGCAACAAAAACAACAATGGTTTTGGCTATTAATATATTCGAAAATGAGGGTACGATGCGGCAAATTAGCAAAAAAATTTGTACTTGTCTTCCCATTCAGGTAAAATCTGTTATTGTTGGTTATGTTAATGAACGTTTTATTTTAGACCTTTATTTTAAATAATTATTTTTCAGGTACACGAAACAGATCAGTTACCAAAAATGATTTGTGAAAATTGTCTATATAAGTTAGAGTTATTTTGCGATTTTCGGGAACGTTCAGCGCGAACAGAAAGATTATTAGTAGAGCTATACAAGGAATTAAATACAACACGTACCCAGGATGATCATCAGCAAACATGCATGATTCCCATGGACCATAATGAATTAATCATGGTGCAACATCATCAGTTATTAAATGATGACAATTTACAAAATGTATCAGAAATAGACTTAACTCATCTTGGTCAACGCGAAGGGATGATCGTAGAGCATGAGATTATCTTAACACACCACAATGTAGATATGAATTCGCATTCACTGGATAGTATTGATTTAAATAATCATGACTTAACCAACCAAGATCTTTCAAATCAAAGTTTCAAAACTCAAGAATCTATAATGGTCGACTGTAACACTCATAGTATGCCGGATCCCCAGTTTACAGAAGATAATTTAAATTTGATACAACAGCACCAATTATTATCAGATCAATTTAGACTTCAACATGATATACATGTAAATATGGGTGACGAGAATTCCAGAAATGATCTACAACTAGCAAATAATGAAGTAAGTTTCGTTTCTGTTTTATGTATTTTATTACAATTAAATTGTTATTGGTATAACCAAGTAAAAGGTAGGAGTATGTGACTTGATATGTGGAGCCTAAATTTCTTTTCCTCACATATATAAGTAGGTATGTGATTACAAATATAAGACTGGAGGCTATTAATATATTCAAAAAAAATATCCTTATTTTTACACTGTATTTTCTATAATTTTGTCCACTAAGAATGATACCTACTTACCTAACATTTTAATTTACTAGGTAATTTTCTGTAGTAAAACTGTATGAAGGAATAGGGCCATTCAGCACATTTACATCATGATATTTTGATATATTTGGCGAACAGCTTAGATGTTCTAGTTAATAATTATAGGGACAAAGTTCTAATTCATTGTGTTTAGACCATTTTCGGCTGGTGGCCTGGAGAGCACACAACTCATTGTTTTGTTTTCTATTGATGGGTAAAAGTTGTTATTTTTTAATAACAGCCTTAAACTGCTTCTGTTAGCAACTCATGTCTAATTGTTTTCATTTGCATTCCTCTGTGATTGGATGAGGTTTGTGTGCCCTCCAGCTTGTGTCAAAATCAGGTGACCGAAATGGTCAATTAGTAGTTTTTTCTAACCTTTGAGGTAGTAGTCATATAATATTTCAAAGATCACACACGAGTCCGTCCGATGTTATAGAGGGATTGATATCCCTTTTGTCTATATTTCTTGAGAAATAGACAGAAATAGTGTGAGGTTTTGCTTCCACACAAACTGCTTCATACTATTTCTCTTTTCAACCATATTGCCACAGTGCGTAAGACAGTGGTTCAATTGAATTTAAAATTTTAGAAAAGCTATAAATATTTGTAGGTACCTGTTGAATTTTTTTCGAAATATTTCAACAGTTAATAATGATAATAGTTTATGTTCCAAAATGTCAAATATATTTGCACAAAAGGATTAGATACAGATACCTACAGTGATATTAAACCTAACCCTACAACAAACAAGGTAATAGGACAAATTTAATAAGATTAAATTATTACAAAACAATGAAATAAGATTAAAATAGAGTGTAGCATACATACTGGATCTGCAATCATTAAAACAATGGGTGATTTAAGAATGAAAGTTCCTCGTTTAGGAGTAGGGACTTCAGAATAGGTTTATATTTAGCGGGGTTAATACTGCGAAGTTGAACTGGTAGGTTATTATAGCAGTAAGGGGCCAGAAATGTTAATGATTTGCGGAATGCAGCACTGTTGCATCGAGGAATTGAGAGAGAAATGTCAGTTTGTCTTAATTCTCTTACATGAACATCACTTCTTCTTTTTATTTTAGTAAATAGGTATTTAGGGGATTTATAAAGTATAATATTGTTAACAAATATGACTGTGAAGTAAACAGCGATCCTTAACACGTTGACTGCGTCACATGGCCCCGGGGGCATGTGTCTATCTTAAGTTCAGTGCTGCACCAAAAACAAATAGAATTCAACTCCGTGCGGATGCGATAAAATTTGTATTTTTCTGCTGATTTCAGTGAAATAGGTAGCAACAGGTAGGAATTTCTGAATACTATCAAATGATAATATTACCAAGAAACACGCCCCTTTAGACACCCGCAGCACAGAACTAATATTTGCATTGTGGGCGGCACATGGCTTCTGGGGCATGCGCCGAACTTGTTGAATTCTTACATAACTGCATTACAATAATAGATATTTAGTTTATTCCTTTGAGCGTAAGAGAAAAGATTAGTCAGAAATTCAATCAACACTCCACATACACCTGAAAATTTATGGAAAATTTGTTATCCCCTGTGCTGCACGAGGCGCTGGAGCCATATGCTGTTATTGAATATAGATTTCTACTTCAATAATACTCTTCTTCATTTATTATTTGTAATATTGTTACTCATCACTGTCAGATAGCACTTACCTTGGCACACACGCCATTAGAGGCATGTGACGCACATACGTTAAGGACAATCACGTGTCCCTAGAGGCATGTGCGGCATAAATATTGAAACAACAAAAATCTGTCATAGCAGCCTTGTTAAGTTTAAGTATTTCTAAATCTTTGAAAACGGGAGTTAGGTGTATGATCTTGGGACAGTTATTAATCTGACGGTATGATTTTCCATTTTTTGAAGACAATATTTACCCTCCTGACCAAGACACAGCCCATATATTACGTGGACATAGTTAAAGTGGGGCAGGGCTACTGCATCTGTTAACATTATCTTAGTTTTTGGATCCAGTAGGTTTATATGTAGAGAAAGCTTTTTGACAGACATAACTCACGTGGTCAGTAAATATCAAATTATTACTCATAGCAAGTCCCAAGCCTGTATAATACTGATACATGGAATTGTTTTACTGTCTATTGACAGTTGAAAGTTGGCCGTGGCCTGCAAGCTACTACTTGTGCCCAAAATAATGCGTTTACCATTTTTAGGATTGAGTACCAATGAGTTTTATAGTTCAGTTGGTAATTAGGGAAAGATTGCTATTAATCTTCCTGGCTGCTTCATGTGCATCTTTTGGGTTAAAATGAAGGTATAACTGAGTATCATTAGCATACATGTCAATTTGACAAAAATTAGCGACAAACTGTAAATCCGCAATGAAAGTAATAAAAAATACCAGGCCCAGGATAGAACCGTGAGGTACATCCGATCTTATTACTCGTCTTTCACAGGTAGTACAAGTAATCCTTAAGCTACTCCAGTGTGTTACCAATCACACCATAGTGTTAAGTTTTGCTAATAAACATTGCTAGTCTATACTGTCAAGGGCTTTTGACATGTCTAGGAGTGTTAAACATGTAACCATAGATTTGTCAGAAGCGTGGAGAATATTGTCTACTACCAAACATAAGGTCATTGATGTACCCAATGCCTTTCTAAAGCCTAAATGTCTATAGAAAATGATATCGTTAGTCAGTTAATTGAGAATGAAAGGCACCTTCTGCAATTTTTAGGGGAACAGGTAGCAGACACATAGGACGTAAGTCATTCAGCTTTTGGGGATTTTTGCTTTTAGGTATTGGTTTCGCGAGGCTTATTTTCCATTGCTCTGGAACATTACTTTTCAATGAAATAGCTAATAATATGAGTTAATGCATCTCTAACCCACTCAAGAGACAGTTGCAAGATTTTGCCTGAAACTCCGTCGGAGCCAGTTGTACAAAGCTTCTGTTTTAGAATTAGGTGTTTAACAGTGTCAGTACCATGAGGTTCAATTCAGAATGAGAATTTTCGATGAATGTGAATGATTTAAAAGGCCAAGTATAGTCAAGATCGCTAATAGTATATGGGATAGAATACAGAAAACAGTATTGGCATCGAAATTAAAATTACGGTCATTAGAGGACGTAGTTTTACCTTTATTGTTGAAAATATCCCAAGATTTCAAGTTATCCCACAGCTGTTTATTATTTTTCCTAAGATTATGCTTGAAATAAGCCTGTTTCGAAAGTCGTGTAAATCTTTAGCTGACAATAGTAACGTCTATGGTCCGGTAGTTTGAATTTTTTGTATCTTAACCATGACTTTACCTTCAGTTTCCTAATGATCCTAAGGTTATCAGTGAATCAGGGCTTACGTCTTTTGGTAGAAGAGGGGATGCGTTTGAGGGGTGCATGCATGTCGAAAATTTTAATATGGATTTTCATCAAGTAAGGGCTGAAATAATTAACTATATAGGATCTACCCTGGAATAGATTGCTGTACTTTGTAGAGAGCACTACTTTTGTGCATGAGTACCGTAAATCTTAATCTATTCTCATGTTAAATAACAATAATAATAATAATGATCAGCAATATACAGTTTTATTAAATATTACAAATTATGAATGTATTTAATTCTATTTCAGATAAAAGATGATCTCCACCAACACCAAAAGTATAATTTACCAGAAAAAACTGAATATGATGAAGCTAAAATGGACGATAATAATTCCCCTTCAGTTGACTCACATTTAAATAATATCCAGTTACACAATACCTACAATAAAGATCTAACTAAAATGGAAGGTCTTAAACATGAGGACAGCAATAGCAGGCATTCTTTATTAGTGGATGAACAATTAAATAATGTTAATGTGCCAAGTCCAGACAAACAAGTTTACAGTTTTAATATCGAGAATAGTGAATCTTTAGTGTATTTAAGTAATACTAAAGATTGGTTTTATTGCAACATTTGTGGAAAATCTTACGAGCAAAAGTCCGATTTTGAGGTGCACTATGAGACCCATTTTTATAAGTGTACAATTTGTTTGGCAGTATTCACGAATGTGGATGTTCTTAATTCACATAGGAAAGAAGCCCATGGTGCTTGTGTGGATGATCCAAAGGTAAATTTCACACTGTCCACTTATGAATATAGTGTTTATATTTAATAATAGGTAGGATATTAATTCATTTTTTTTGTGAAATTTCGTGCAATATTTTAACTTTTTAACGGGACTTTTTGAGTCACGAGGCATTTTAAACTATAACTAAACCTTGATAAATTTTATGATTGAGCGTATGTAGCACAGACAAAGCTTCAGCACAATGATGCAATGTGGCACTGTGCTACTCATTTTTGTTCGTAACCATGGAACAGTCGGATGGATTTTGAGGTGCTTTCCAGTTAAAACAAAATCTGTCTGGAAAAAGAGGAAAGGGTTTTTACTATTTTCTTTACTTAAGAAGTACATAAATTGAAAGTATATAAGTGAGATAACCTCAAACCTCACCAAGAATGTGTTTTTCTGAAAAACTAAAAGATTTGTTTGAAGTGTATTTTGAAAAAATGTTATTTACGTCATCAGAACCAATTTAAATTGAAAAGCAGAACGCAGCAGAGTCTTTGGGACTAGGAAAATTAATAACCAACAAATATATATAGGCATTTAAATATTGATTTGCTATTTGAATTAGGTATCATCTGAGAAGAAAATATACAAAAATTTACAAAACAATTAGATATGCATTTATCTGTATTTAATGCTGATTCTTTAATTTGTTTTTTTACTATCTGCCTCTTTTATTAAAATTTTTACAATTTTTTCTGTGTTCATTTTCCCAAATGTGCTTGAAAACTATTTGTTTCTGTTTCATTTCTCTTAATACCATTGTATTTATCTGATCTACTCTAAAAGGACCGAATAACTCACATACATATTGTTAATACACTCACACAGTACACAGCTTATTTACTTATGAGGTGCCCCCAAAACATTGTAATTCTGTGATCTTTATCAATAATAGTACATCCGTTTGCTGCAAAGAATTACTGGTCTGGAGTTATTGCTTGCTCTTTGTCGGTAGGTGCCGGAGGGGTGAGGACAAGAACAAGGCTTACTATACCCAGGCGGTGGAAGCGGTCAGGTGACCTGTTGAATTCATATTGAAATTTCACATCGATGTTTTGTTTAGAATTTTTGCTTGCACACCTACCATTCTGTTGTCAGGTTCGGCCCTACGTTCAACTTCCAAAAACCCCGGAAAAATGGTGCATGGTGAGACTTTTAAACGAAATCTGAAATATATCTTAAACGGTTTTTCTAAAGCTAAGGTGCTATTGCCAGCATTTTTTGTGGCATCGATATAACGTTTAATTTTCGTTACTCTTGTTTTACCGGGCCCTAAGTTATGGCTATAGCATGAGATTTTAGTCTGGTCATAGGTCATTAATTGCAAACTGACAGATTAATTGCTCTCTCTTACTGTAGCAGAGTACCTTACTAGACAGCATCCAAAGGTACAATCTAACAAATAATATAGGTGCTTTTTGATTCTCAGCTAAAAGGTAAACAGACGCCACCTTGTTTAAGTTTAAATCTATAATCAATATAAAGATAGAACTGTATATAACAAAACAATATATTAAATATACATATGATACACATGGTATATATAAAAAAACGAAACAATCTTGACAAGATACTATAATTAAAACCAGAAATTTATAACGTATTACCAGCTCGAGCTTACGGTGAATTTTTTAAACCGAACTGTAATACAATAATACATAATAATGCAAAGGATACTTAATTTAATCAAAAACAGAAATATTAGCCATTAATTATAAGGCTACGAGGAACCATCAGTTAATAACCATAAATAGGTTATTCCATACATCAATAATACAAAAGAAATACGTGTTACAAGAAAATATAAGCCAACTAGCAACAACACTTTATATCGCGCAAATTGCTTCAAGGTCAGCACCAAAAAACGCACGAAACAGTTATATGTACGAGCTCTAGCTTACCCAGCATAAATCTTATACGTGGTCATTAAGTCCGAACCACTAATTAGATAGTTTTCATCACATGGAACGGCAATAAATTGTCCCATTCTTTCTCATGATGACGATAATTTAACAAAGAAAGAAACTTACTTTAAGTCCTGGGTGGGAACTTTACTAGCACAAGGTATCGTTTACTAAAAAACGTACTATCTTTTTACGGTGCATGAATACTGCTGCACGTCTTCAGGAAACTTAAAATAAATAGGAATACTCACAATTCTTCAACTAGACATCAGCTCAAAACAATTAACCAAACAATGTTATACTTAAAGATATACGGTAAATGGAAAGTTGTTTAGTTCCAGTAGTTTTGCTTAAACTATTTCACTGAAACCCGAAATGGGGCTAAACTACTCGAAAAATCCTTGCAAGAGTAATACTATTAGGTAAGAATTATACAAATATTTTTAGAGAAAAAAGAACTTTTCTTTTACTGTTGGTTCCGATTTTACACCCTTGGCAAAAAACACCTAACTTTTGACCAAGTTGCAAAACCCTTTTTTGTATAATATTTACCATTTCAATGACACAAAAAAATGATGGCAATAGCACCTTAGCTTCAAAGAAACCACGTTTAAGATATATCCCGAATTTCGTTAAAAAGTGTTACCATTGCACCATTTGTCCGAGAGCCATTCCTCCAGGAATTCCGGAAGTTTGGTGTAGGGCCAAACCTGACGAGACAAAATGCTGGCAGGGGTATTTTTGGATTTTTCTCGATGTGTAGACATATATCGCATTGCAAGCAAATACCTCAGCAAAACATCGATGTGAAATTTTAATTTGAATTTACCAGGTCACATGACCGCTTTCACCATAATAAGCCTTGTTCTTGTTCACCTACTGACAAAGAGCAAGCAAAAAATTCAGACCGGTCATTTTTTACAGGGAACGGATATCTATAACAAATCGAATTTGTTAAGTTTTTTTTGCCTATGAATGTGCAATATATAAATAAGAGGTGCTAATGTATATAATTAGGAGCATAATGTTAAATAAAAAAATTAAAGACATCTACCATCCTTTTTGATATTTCTCTTTCTACAGGGTGTTTCAATCAAAAATAGATACCCTGAATAACTTTAGAGGTAAAAATCTTCTGAAAAATTGGTGAAGCACATTGATCTTGTTATCAAGAGGGACATATCTTAATGTAGCTTTTGAGATTACATGATCAATGTTACTATAAACCCTTCCATTCTGGCATTGGTTTTTACATGTCAAGTCCGCAAAACAGCAGCGGGAGGTGTTTGCGGAACCGTACGGTATGTGAAAACTTATGCGCATATATATGCTTCATTTAGCCATATAAATTTAAATAATCAATCAAATAAACATTTATCCTTTTCAAAATTATAAAAAAACATAGACTTTCACCAAAAAAATGCAAATTAAAAACATATACGAACTACAGTGTAAATATGGTCTTGCGTAAATATTCTCTTTCCGTGCTGGGAGCACGAAAAATTTGTATGGATTTATCCGTTTTCAGGAATTAAAGGGTTAAAATTTAATTTGTTATCAAGTATAACCCCAAGGTCTCGTACTTGATTGGATTTATGAAGATCATGGCCATTAAGTTGATATATAACATTAATACCTCTATTTATTTTCCTTGATAATTTAATAAAATGACATTTATCAACACTCAATGTCATTTCATTCTCATGACACCAACCAGTGTATCTATCGAGGTCTTCTTGAATTCTTTGACAATAATAAAAGATTTATAAGTATTCGATAGCCCTTGAAAATTAATTTATTCACAACTCATTTTAAATTGAGATACATTTTCCCAGAATAAGTTCTCAAAATAGTTTAAACCCTTCAGGAGAGAATAGAAATTGTCAGCATTTATTTTAGAAATGATAATTGTGCTAGAGCTACGAAGCGCATATTCAGTAACAGCCACCCAGATAGAAAAGTTGATTTTCAGCATGTTTTACAATTAATGAAAAAAATTATGGAAACAGGTTCTGTGGGAAACAAAATGCATGAACCTCAGCAACCGATTAGGAATGAAGCCATTGAAGTGGCAGTTCTGGGTCATTTGCAGATGGATAATACCCAGTCACTAAGGAATATATCTAAGGCTTCTGGCATGCCATGGAGCAGTGTCCATTGAAATGTAAAGGCCCACAAATTTCATCCATATAAATTTAAATTGATACACAAATTAAATGAGGATGATCCTGATCGTCGATGTGAATTCTGTGAAATTTTTAGTGAACAATTGAATGGTAATGTCTGATGAATTGACATTTCATTTACATGGGGAGGTAAACAGGCACAACTGAGGAATAAACATGCAGAACCCGATAAATCCACTTCTGGAAACTTTCGAGTTAAACATGCATTGTTGCTAATTCGCGTGAACTTTATCAATCTGTGAAGTCAGAATCTATGACCGATAAATCCAAAGTATGTTTGTGTTTCCAAGGATTTATGTTGTGTTCATTTATTATTTTTAGAATTATATTATTTGCCGTTACTAATTTTTTTGTTGTATCTATTAAACCTTTTTTCGTAAAAGCTTGATGCTGAACTGGAAAATGAAATATTTTTCAGTCCTAAAGAAAAACAACAAAAACCGATAAATCCAGACAAGAAACTTAAAAAAAATTAGGTGTGACTAATTTTTTCCCCAAAGTTTCCCAAATGCATCTAAGACCTCTAAAACAGCAATCTGTAAAAGAAAATTTCAAGTTTTTTCTTGGGATTTCGCATAGGAAGTTTTTCGCGATTTCCCAACAATTCGTAAAAGTGAATTTATTGGGTTCCGCATGTTTGCTCCTCAATTATAAGTATTGGAGTGAAACCAGTCCACATTTGTTCATGGAAACTCATACCCAAAGGCCTCAGAAATTAAATATTCGGGCTGTAATCTTAGAGAATCACATCGTCAGGCCGTTTTTATTCCTGACAATTTAAATGGTGAAAGTTACCTCGATCTGTTAGAAAATAACATCGATCCAATGATTACCCAAATCTTCAAAGAATACGATAATTTTCTAGAGGGCGAACACTTTTTTCAACAGGATGAGAGACCCATACATTTTACTATAGCAGTCCGTTGATTATTGGATAACCGGTTTCCTGAGCGATGGAATGGAAGAAGAGGTTCTGTGAAGTGGCCCACCAGGTCACCTGATTTAACACGTTGACTGTCCCGTGACCCACCTATGGGTCACGGGCTCTGGTTTTGCAGACTCCATGAACTATATGTCAGTCACGCGTTACATATTGTTTGAAACAATGCATTTTTCTCGGACTTGGAAATACAGAAACTTATTATTATATGGACTCCCTAAGTATAGGCCAGAATGTTAGTCTGTATGAGTGTGACCCATATATGGCCCACAGGATATGGCGAAAATCTATATATAAATTTTATTTATTGTACACAGTGTTTAACGTCACATTGTACATCATATTGTATATTTTTGTAATTTTTGCAACTAAAACAAAAAAATTGAAAAATAAAACATGTGTTATATCACTAACATTTTATTGCATTTTTAAAATGAAAACTGAAAGAGAAATACGTCAAGAAGAGTTAGGTAATATAAAATACAGCAAATAAAAATATGGTGGGGCCTACATAAATAATATTTTACTGAACGATTGAAACAAAGAAAAGAAAGTGAATACACAATGTTTCGTAAAAAAAAAAGTATTAATATATAACACATATTTAGAAAATGATTATGGGAATTTGGAAAACGTGAAACAAAGCGGTATGTCACAATTTGCAATATTTATTGGTCTTTTTTGCTTTCTTTGCTGCTTCCGTTCTGAAATATGTGTTTCTTAGCTCTTCATAAGAGGAGTGGCACCTCTACCTTTTTGTTGTTCCATTGGCATCGACCATTTCTTCTAAATAATGTTACCGTGTGCTGGTGCATTTATTTTCTTCTTGGATCGGGACTACTGTTATTGGTAATAACTTATCGGTAATGCCTCTGTGACTTCTTTCAACTGCATCTTGCCAGCTGGTTTTAACTCCTTGTAAATTAGGAAGCTATTGACCACTACAACTCCGAATATAACTTCATATGCAATTTTTTTATACCAAGTGAGTGATTTCCTAACGGGAGAATAATAACTGCTTAATTGATTCGATACGTCGATGCAATGCTTAGTGGAATTGTAGTCTATAACCACACATGGCTTCTTTTTTTCTGTTTTTTCCCACCGAATCAAGGCGGTCTTCGTGACATGTACTCAACATTACCACATCCCTCATGTCATGCCATTTTAACACAGTAATAATTTTTTTTTGTCTTGCAATAATTTCTCTTAGTGCTAAATTTGCTTTGAGGATTTCTTGAGGAATTCCAATTCTGTTATGTTGAAATGTACCGCAGAGGTTAATTTGTCTTTTATATAAATATTGAGCTAAGGGTATGCTAGTATAGTAGTTGTCAGTAATTAGCAACCTATTGCTACCAAGCAACTTTTCCATCAAAGAAATTACTACACTTCCTGGCTGATCCGGCTCAAACAGTTTTATATTTTTTCTCGTGTACACTGTTAGATTCCAGACAAATTCCTTTGTCGAGCATAATTTGTATACTTTTATGCCATATTTGTGGGCTTTTGATGGATTATACTGACGAAAAACTAAGCGGATTCGTCAATTACTATTGTATTCCAAGGCAAATACAAATCTTGGATATTGTTGAAAATTTTATCCAATAATGGTAGAATATTATACGTTCTGTCGGAAGGCTTTCTGTCGATCGTGATATCCACGAAATGCCACATTCTCAGAAGCAATGTAAAACGATTATAGCTTATGCCAATTTCACGAAACATTTTGTAGTAATAAAATTTGTGTTTCTTCCAGCGACTTAGTCTACTTGACCGTGTTAACTTTACACCAGAAAGATTTTGCTTGGTGTACCTGTTACTTTCGATCACCATCATGTTTATCACATTATTACTTATCATTATACAAAATATATTATAGGGTTGGATTTCATTAGAAGATTTCGTTATGATGTCTTTCTGCAATCCAAAATTTCCGTTGAATATAAAGCGTTGAAACTGAATTATCGAGAAATACCACATTTCTTGATCACAATCTTTATTTTGGCCATTCATGTTGATGTCTAAAAGATCTTCATTTTGATCTGGAAAAGACAGATTCTTCATTTGTTGAACTGTTATCATCCGACTCATAATCTGGGTCCATTATACTATCGTCGAGAGTCATAGGGGGTGTCATAAGAGTCATTATCGCATTCTATATCAGATAACTCCTCTGCAATACTCTGTAACTCATTACTGGACAAAGCACGCCGAGAACTGGATGCTATTTTGTTAGGATAATTTGACACTTTATAATTCACCCACGCAAGTTGAACCAGTACTGACCGAATAACAATAATTGAAATCAGAACGCTCCGCCATGCGCCGCTCGTATGCGCAGGTGGGGGTAAACCAGATTTGGGTCCCAGCACTTTATACATATTTTTCTCCTTGCTGTACGTCCATGGCCCAAATTTGCCTCACGCTTTAAAATAAACAAAAACTATTCAAAATTTCAAATTTACCTAAAATCAACGCAATACTGATTGATAGAAAATATAATTACAGGTTTTTATTTAGTTGTAGTGGGTTTAGTCACGTGGTTCCCGTTATGTTATAATACGGACAGTCAAAGTGTTAACTCCCTTGGATTTCTTTCTGGGAGGACATTTGAAATTGAAGGTATGGAAGAGTTACGTGAAAGAATTCTTGGAGAATGCGATTCGTTGACTCCAGATGTGTTTAAAAATATTCGTACAGAATTTCAAAATATATTGTACTACTGTGTGGAACTTGGTGGGGGTCATTTTGAACAATACCCACGATAATTTAAACAAATTTTTTTACTTTTATTTCTCGAACCTCAAATAATGAAATACTTATTTCTCACGAACGAATCGATAAAAGTTTAAAAAAAAGCACAGTTATGTAGAGAATTGAAAGGCCTTTCAAAAAATGTAATACTCAACCCCCTCCACCTTGCCGTTTGAATTTTTTGTGGAGGTGGATGAGTTGGGTAGAGGGATAGTGATAGGTATACAAGTATTACATTAAAATATGTCCCCCTTGGAAACAAGGTTAACACGATTCACCAATTTTTTAGAAAATTTTTACCTCCAAAATTATTCAGGGTGTCTGCTTTTATTTGGGACACTTGTGTAATCACTGTGGAAATATGTTGACAATTCTCGTAAGGAACTTTTCCCAAAACAAGGCAGTAGGACAGAACGGAGTACTATTGTTTTTATTTGATATCTGCACTGTTCTGGCATGGAACAAAGCATTTTGTCTTCTGTTTTACAAAGTAATTATTGCATGAAAGTGATTGTAGAAGAGAATTTATGTGCATCAACATCAATTGTAAGTACATTTACATAAATCTTATTGCTGTATTAAATCATGTAGATATAACTAATTTATAACTAACTGTTGACTTGCTGTCTTTTACATTTTTGAATTACATGTCGGACAAAATGGGGTATTAGACGCTGTTCTGAAATAAGGTAATCCGTTCTGTCCAACCTTTTTTTATTCTGACTAATATAAGTCCTTTTTATTTCCAGATATCAAAACAAAAAATATATGTAAGTATAACATCAAAGTGGTCGCGGCCGGGGAAAACTATGAGAAATAGTGTGGAAGAAGTGACAGCACGGTGGAATGCATTTATGGTACCTTGACAAGCTCTAGAAGCTGAAGTTAAGAAAGTTTGGGTAAAAGGTATAGTCGGAGATAATAATTTATTTCGTAATTTATTGTTGATACCTAATTTAGTGGCTAATTTAATTTTTTGATTTTCAGAATATTACTATTAAGCTTCTCACTATTTACAGCATTCGAGATGCCTATGCGACTATAGTGCTACAAACTGAAATTTTTTTTTGTAAACTTGCAGCAAACAAAATTATGATTCGTGGTTAGCGTACCTCAAAGCGGAACATGTACAGAAGAGAATCTCGAACCGAAACATTTATGGTACATAATATCGATTTAGAAAATATTTGTTGGAAGCAGTAGTTTCATTTAAATCGGTACCCTTGGTCGCCGTAACGTTAGTATCTACCAAGTTACACGTACTAGTGAAAGAAAAATAAAAGACCACAGTTCTATTCTCATGTTAGCACCGTTGTTTTACCTCAATGAAAATTATCCAAAATATGAGTTTTTCTGGTACATTTTTCCCTTTTTTTAATTTACCACCAATTATAATCTAACTTTTAATCTGTCTCAGAATCCTGAAACATTCGCTATTTTATCATTTGCCGTATTATCTAAATAACAATCTTGATTTTCAATGTAAGAAAATTTGTTAATATCAAAATTGTATCGTTTTGTAAATGTTTTATTTTATAAATTTTCAGGAATCTTGTTTTTTAACAGTTTATCATTGAATTAATAACTTCAGCCGCTACCGGCTATCGGTGGGCATGCTTAGTAACACTGTCTAACATTTACTGGGTTCAATCCCCAGCTCCTACACTGGCAATATCGGTGGATAATAGTTGTTGTCTGCTTTTTTCAAATGTGTACTCCCTTCCGGACAGCCCACTCTTCAGTTTTGGGGGTTGTCTACTATATTTGGTGTGCTTGTTTATTGATAAGAATGTTCTCATTCACAATGTCATGCCAGAATTTCGTGATCCATAAATTATCCTAATTGGCCTCTGTTTGCTGTATAACATATCTGACGGCATCCCTACATCTGTCACGGTTGCCTGTTATGCACACAGCCTCACCATGGTTCCCTACCATTAGCTTCTTGGTGACATCTGCGCAACATTTGGAGGGCGTCAATTTTTCCCTGAGCTAGCAACTATGCTATATTATTCTCTCTCTTTTTGAAGTGGCTAAAAATATGGGAGAATTCGGGAGAATACGATGTTGGAGAGTCACTTTTGAAAATATATTTATTGCAGAATTGAACTAGTAGTATGATGGGCTGTTCAAGAAATTCATAGCAAACGTGTTTAGACCTACATCTCGGGGTATCAGTAGCCTGTCTGTCTACTTCTTAATTGGTCTGTGCTTAAAAAATGTCAAGAAAGATGAAGGAATCCAAAGCATTAGCAAGTCTAATCTTTAGCGTTTCGTAATATTTCTGTCACGGCAAATTTTGCTTAATTTTGCCATATGTATTTTTCACCGAATGATATTTGCAGTGACCATTGTCCACAAGAACTCCTTGATATACCATCTTGTTTACAACCTCGCAGTCACCTACTCTTAAAGTGATATGAATGTTAAATCTTCATACAAAATAAATATTTATATAATCATTTGACATGCATTTTATTATATTTTCATTTCTATGTATTCTTACCCACAGTATATCCAATTCTTAATCTTAATGTTATTGAATAACGACTCTTACGACAAAAAAAAATGATTACATTTTAATAAATATTGCTGTCTAAATAAAAAAAATAAAATAAGAGCCTTTTTGTTACGGATACAGTTGAATATGCTGAACGTATTTGGTAAAGGGCCATGTACACGTTTGTCCAATTAGGTGTTTTCACCATATGCAAATTAGCTTTTTCAATATTATTAAAACGAAGTACTTAATGAATTAAAGCATTTCCCTGTATTTAAAAAGCAATCCATCGTCTATTAAGTTAATATGTCAACAAATAAATAACAAAATTGGAATATTTGAACAGCTACGCGAAACACGCCATTATTGGTGGTGACACTGGTGACGTCATCGATTACATCAAACAGTAATATTGCATGTACCTAATATACTTCAGGAAATTTACCGGTAGTGGATGTGTTCATGATCGCGGAATATAAATTCCGTTCATCTTTCTTTATAAGAAGAAAGATGAATGTTTCAACATAGCAGAAGTGAGGGGCTCTAACGCTGCAAAATAAGTACTAAACGTTTTTGTTCTCTTTGCATTTATCTATTATTACTTTAACATAGTCTATTGATTCCTATATTATGATTCTTGTATATAGTTGCTCAATATAATATACATACGAGATTGATACTGTATAAACATAACCTATAAATGTTTCTCATAAACTTGTAATGGAAACAGGGTTAGGTAGCTAGTTATTCATTATTTTAGACTAATACTCATGCATGATAATGAAGTTTTAAACTTACTTTACTTACTCAACTTACTTTGAAATGATCCTCACAGCATGAAAATAATGATGCTGTTTTAGGTGGATCACTACTAGCGGCTTTAAGTCACTTTATTTTGCATTGTTTTTGTTTTGGTACTGTCATGAAAACCTTTTCAGGTGCGTTCTTGGATGTATTTTGGATCCTGACACAAAATACCACTTACTTTCCATTATAAAACATTAAGGTTTTGCAAAATAAAGCTTGTGTATTTAATATCTACAATACACAACCCATGTTTGTATACCAACAATGTAGCCTCCGACGTCATCAGTGTGTGATACGGTGACATACCGTTTTTTGCGGTAACATTTAAATTCAATTTTAAAAGGGCTTATTTTAAGGAATAAATCGATTGCTTGGGAAAATTCAATTTTTTTAACCATAATTAAGTATTTCCTTCACAGTCAAAGAGATTTTAAAATTTGTGAAAACACCGAATTAGTTGGGGCAATGAGATGGGCCAAAAATAATGACACTGTTTACATGTTGGCATTGCTTATTCTCCATTGAACATCTGACAAGGATGGATGTGGAAGCTATCGCAGCCGCGGCAATTTTGGTATTAATCTATAAACTTCATCGCTATTCCATACCGCCATCGTAGCTCGTAAATACAATTATTGCGCCACAACACTACTGTTTCCGCCTTAACAGCAATTACGAACCGAAGAAGAGGCCAACGTGTCAACGTTTTTGGCGGATTGCGTTAAGATCTTTTGATGTGTGCATGAAAAAACGACAACATTTGGCTAGCCGGCCAATGCTGACCGCCAACGATCAAGTTATGCCAAGTGGTCTTGTACACGGTTCAACTGATTGGCCCAACTAGTTGGCCAAACGTGTACAAGTGCCTTAAAATAAAGGTTCATGACTAACGCATTTCAATTAAGAAATATGTTTCTCTCAGAGAAATGATTTTATTTGAAAAGAATATCACAAAATATATAAGCTAATGATGGAAACATTGTTATAACGGCCTGAATGGGATTAACAAATGCCATTATTCAAGTATGCCTAATTAATATTGAAAATGCGTATTATAATTCTCACACTTTCAAGAGAAAATTGCTGTCTTAAATATCATTAACAAAACGTTATTATTTATGTCCGTGGGTCCTGAAATGAGAGAAAATAATATTTTCTTTGAGAAATTATGGAAACGTTGCTATAAATAGTGGCCCGAATTTGAGCATTTGTTATTGCTATTTAGGCCGTTATAACAATAAAGTAGCAATAAAACTTTTTTGTCAGGGCCCAAAAATAAGGTAAAAACATTAATTCACTTTGTACTCGGCGGCAGAACTTTTTAACATCCTCCTTTTAGAACCACGACTTTTTCTGAAAAAGTGGAATTTCCACAAAAGCTTTGTAATGGGTTTCTTGTATTGTTTATGTAATTTTCCATTGACCGGCAATCGTTATAAACAATGTGTTTGTTGCTAATTTGTTAACATATTGAAGGGTCTAGCCGGTTTAGCATATGAAAAATGCACTGACGTCTATTGATATGCTTTAACCTTTCAATTATTGCTCTGCCTGAAGTATTCCTACAATTAATTTCAGGCCTCTGTTTTCACCTATAAAGAAGATATGGAGGTAACAACCCTTAACGTCAACTTTGTTTTTCTCTGGAACCATGAAAGATATTCCAATGAATCCATTGCCAAAAAATAGATATCAATTAGTTCTGTTATGTATTTTTTTCATATTTTTAAATAAATTTTTAGAGGTGCAAAACGTATTTTTTTTTCCAAGGATGGGTTTTTAAAATTACCTCTAGAGATGCACCAACGAAATAAATCACGTATAATCATCTGAAAGTCAACTATAATATATAAAAAATACAGAAGTGTAAATTTGGTGGAACATAGAAATAAAAAAATAATAATAAATATATTACATATATAGGGTGATTCCTAATGGATGGAGCATTAGAAGTAAATGGAGAACGGGTAAACATATCCTTTTGAAAATTTTGGGAGTTACTAAAGACAGTGTGGGCAATCGAACCAAAATAATTACAAGCATGTGGTACTTCCGGTTATACCGGAAGTCGATACCAACTGGCTTATTTTAAATGGAACACCCTATATATTATGGACTTTTCGGAATGACTATCAAATTATGAATCCAGGCATGTAGCATACCCTATATCTAAACCTAGCAGTTTCGGAGATATTTGACATTTTATAAAAACAAAAATCAAAGATTTCGCAATCCTTGCAATCATCGGGACATTGGAAATGATAACACCATATATAAAACATAAACTTTTTCAACTTTTTCCGGACGAGGATGTCCAGAAATATACGATCCACTACACCGCTGTATTTCCACCTTAAATGAAAACTGGTAACTAGACCCCTGTGATATATGCAACCCATATTACATTTGCGTATATCAGCCGTTGCATACGATAGTCTCAGTCGACCGCGACACCGCTGTCTTTTGACCTTGAACAAAAATTGGTAACTCTACCCCATATTTGAAAACATAAACATCTCCAATGTTAATATGACAGGTGCAACGGTCTGCAAGAATCGTTATAACTTTCTTGGTGTAGGAGATCATCGTTTGCTCTCTGGCACATAGAAAGAACACAAGGCGAGCTACACTCTACATTGAAAATAAGCTCCATAATAGTATACCAAGTGTTCCATTTTTCACGTTTCATTTTGTCAAATTCAAACCTCAATAACTTTTTTATTTCAAATGGAACACCTTGTATTTTTTTACAAGTTGTTTAAAATTAAATTCCCTTTTTTTCTAGTATATGCATTGTAGGGGTTAAAATGACAACTTTTTGAGATATTGGCGACTTTCTTAAATATTCAATAATTTTTAGTAAAAATTGCTATCAACTTAGCCATGATTAGAAACAATCATTAACGTCGGTCATTCTCTTATGTCAAAAAATACCAGCACTTTTAAATTACACCCACGAAAACTTTTTAGATTTGTTTATTATTATTTATGGAGAATGTGATAAAGTAATATAAAGAACATGTAACGCATTTACTACTCGATACCCACAAGAGCAGAAATCATTACCATACACTGCAAAACGCATATTGGATAATTTTAGAATTTTTTGCTCTGTGAAGGCAAAAAAAAATACGTTTTAGAGGACACCGAGTATGTCCATAACAATAGAAGTTGTGAATATATATATTTTTTTGTTTTTTAACATTTATAAATGATTTCAAGTGTATGACAAAGTTAATACTTTCAATTATTACCTGTAAAGGGTATTAACTCGATTTCAAATACAATCCTCATAAAGAGTTAGATATTTTCATATAAAAATTATGTCTTATATTCTAAACCAAGAGTATGTTTTTATTTATAATCTCACAATTTATAATCTATTTGGTAAGAAATGTTTCCTTGAAATGGCGTGCAGTTCATCTAATTTTAGTTTAAAGAACTCTCTGATTTTCTAGCCTGTAAAAACAAGACTGAAAAGAGCAACTGTACCTGTGCGAGATGAAAACGGTCTGAAAACAGACAGTAATAGTGATGATAGTGAAGGTGAATGTGATAATAGCCAAATAGAAGAGGAGGAGGAACTAGATGATCCTAGTAATCCAACAGAATCCAATTCCAATAATAAAAGGAAAAAATGGTCTCCAAAAGTCTGTAAAGAATGTGGTAAAACTTATAAGACAAATTATAAATTAGCAGAGCACATGAGAAAGCACACAGGAGAAAAACCATATAAGTGTAAATCTTGTGAAAAGGCATTTAGGTCAAAAATTGGATTGGCGCAGCATGAGGCCAAACATACAGGTATAGTATTTCTATTACTAATTTGGAAATTCAATCTAATTCAGGATAAGTCATTACAAAGCCTGTTTGTGACAAAATAACACCCGAAACCGCGTACTTGAATATTGCAAACGAGACCCGTATACAAATATAATTGACCAGATAAGTAATGCGTTTACCTCAAACGAAAGTAGTTGATTGTTTACCTGGCTTGCCATTACAAGTCCTTTGTTATAATTTATAAGTTCTTAGTTCATTTTTAATATTGCCGGTAGCATAGTCATAAGTTAAATGATGTTTATTTATTTTTATTTTCATTTACGGAGTTGTTCATTAAAGTAAGATAATTTTGTGTAAATAAATAATGTATTATAAATAAACAATTTACATCATGCCTATCAATTAATTCATAATAAAACAATATTTGCAATAATTAAAAAGTGATGCTAAAAATTGTCGGTCGGTGGTTATGGCATCGCTGGTGTTATGTTATGATTATGAACTATTGTTTTGTCGTTTTTTTTTTTTTAATGAACTGACACTGAATAAGCTATAATACAACAATTTAAGATTATTTTTCAATAGTTATGAAATTAAATACAATGTGGGTCCGCTTTATCAAATCAGTGCACTGTAGCCTGAAAATGAAGATATGCGGTCAAAATTCGTTTTTTTTTGTCTAAACGTTTTTAAAAGCTCTACTAAAATCAAGAAGAAATAATGAAAAAATTCTAATCCATCGGGGGTACATTTTAGGAACATTGTGGGGCTACAGATTACACAGTGAGTTACTTTAAAGCAGAAAAAAATCACATTTTCTGAATCCATTAAGTAATTTTATTCAGTCTCTGTCATCTGTCTATATTCTACTGTTAATACACTAGTCAAAAGCTTTCTCTTTTTCATTGCTGGTGCTTATGTCCTGTGAATCATCTCCATCATCGTCATTTTCATAATCAGAATCAGCGTTACTGGCTGACGGCTACTTCAATAGCTTTAAAACCTCGGAGAGAGCTTCAGATATTGTTTCTTAGGAAGTATTTATAAAGACATCAGGAATCTATTTAACAGAGCTTGACTTGTAGAAACACTTATTTTTTTGCTATGGTGCAGGACCACCATTTAAAATGGTATCAGAAAATACCATTTTAAATCCTTATTTCTGGATTCCTGAGCTTCTTATAACTGACCTATTGACAATAAATTATACTATATTGTAATTGTAGAATCGTACGTCAATACATTGTGAACGGAAGTGTCATTGACAATTGAGCGGCCGCGTGCAAGTGTTTGCAAAATAACAGCACCAGGGTTATTAAAAAAATGTTCATGCTATAATAATAATAATATAATAATAATAAGTTTATTAACCACAAATTAACATAACATAAGTTACAAAGGCAAGTCATAAAATAACGGTACAAAAAAATTTACAGGAAAAGAATATATGTATATAAACAGCAATAAATAATACAGTTACATTAAAATAATCAGTAATAAAAATCAGTTATATTATAAAATAAAATATGCTACAAGTGATGAAACATATAAACCCAAGCTGCAGTCCTTAATTCCCTACTGGAAACAAGAATTCTTTAACGGAGTAGAAAGCGTTTACTTCTAAAAAAGATTTAACACCTTTTTTGAAAGTAGTATAGTTCCCTAATAATTTAATGTCAGGTAATGCATTATGGAGGATGATACAGTTGTAGCGTGGAGATTTACAAAACATAGTTGTTTTGTAAGTAGGCAATCGCAGGTTTATATTTCTTGTGTTGTAGCTGTGAATATCGGGTTGGTGTATAAAGTCCATTAGGTGTCTCTTGGTAAACAAAACACATTTCAGAATGTATATAGATGGCACGGTTAAAATTGCATATTCTTTAAAAACTTGACGACAACTTGCCCGGTAGTCCAAATTAAACATTAATCTTAATATTCTTTTTTGTGAAATCAAAACTCTACTGAGATCAGAGGCAGAACCCCAAGACATGATATTATAGGAGAGATGGCAGTAAGCAAAAGCATAATAAAGATTTATTGTACACTTTACAGTTAAGAACGACTTCATCTGTAGAATCGCGTAAAAGGCCTTATTCAGCCTTCCGCATACATGTGTGATTTGGTTGCGGAAACTCATATCAGAGTCAAGCCAGGTGCCTAGTAGTTTAGTATGAGTTACAAAGGTATAAGGGGACTCCTTTATAAGAATGTCAGGAATAGTCTTTTGAAGATGAAAATTTATACATACTGTTTTTTGCTTATTCAGAATTAAATAATTATTATGGCACCAGAGATCCATTTCACTAAAAGTGTCCACAATTTTCATTTGAATTTCCTCAAGGGATTTGCCGGCTACTGTTATTGTGGTATCGTCTGCAAACATAGTGACTCTACCTTTACTAATAAAGTGAGATAAATCGTTAACAAAAAGTAGAAAAATCAACGGACCCAAGACCGATCCTTGAGGAACCCCTAGAGTAACAGGGAATCTGTCTGACAATCCATTATTTATTTTTACTAGTAATTCGCGGTTTTCTAGGTAAGATTCGATCCAGTATAGTAAATTTCCCCTAATGCCTAAGGCGTATAACTTTTTTAAGACAAAATGCCTATTTAGACTATCAAAGGCTTTGGATAAGTCAAACATGAGTGATACAACGTAATTGCCTTTGTCAAGTTCCCCATAAACATAATTTAATAGCTGATTTGTTGCAGTTTCCGTGGATTTCTCTTTACAGAATCCATGCTGGCTAATTGTTAAAATGTTGTATTTATCATTGAAATCAGTTATTATGTTATACACACACCTTTCAAGTATTTTTGAAAATTCAGATAGCAAAGATATTTGTCTGTAGTTATCAATATTTGTGACTTCACCCTTTTTGTATAGCGGAAACACCATGGCTAATTTAAGTAAATCAGGAAATTTACCCTTTTCCAATGAAAGGTTTATTAAGTGTGCTAAAGGAGGTATAATAAATTTTGAGACAGACTTCAACAGTTTGGGAGAAAATTCATCAAAACCTGACGACTTTTTGTTTTTAATATTAATTATTATATTGGCAACATCAGTTTCAGTTATGTAAGGAACAAAAATAGTATTTTGGATATGTCTTGCAACAGTACAGGAAGTTGATAAGTTAGTGTGAAAGTGACTTGCAACCATATTGTTGCATGGGGTTGAAAAATGATCTGCAAAAACATTACTGATCTCCTTATTATTGGTAATATGCACACCGTTCACGTTAAGTGAAAAATCCGTTCTACGCTTTTGGTTTCTGCCCAAGTTTTCATTAATAATTCTCCACGATTCTTTAATTTTGTTGTCAGAACATTCCAGTCTGCTATTATAATATGCCTTTTTAGATTTTTTAATCTCTGATTTTAGATGTTTTTTGCAAAGAGTATATTGAGCTTTAATTGCAAGTGAGTTGGAAGTTAGCATGAAATGATGCAAATTTTTAAGGTGGTCTTGGTCTTTGTTTTAGGTTGATCCACTAAAAGTATTATTCTGGACGAAAATTTGTTTTTGATTAACACTGCCTTGTCTTCTCCACTTGCTTGCAATTTCGGTAAATCTTATACCGGGTGGGGGATTTAAGTTGACAAACGCGAAAATAAAGAATTTTAGAAAAAGTGTTTCAGACAAAAGTTTCATCATTTGTAAAGTGGGATCTAATGGCTATACTTTTTTAAAGTTTGTTGGAGGACTTCATGGTCATCCGAAAGTCACCTTTGGTTTTTTACCCTATTACCCCTATTTTTTACAGATTCATATTCTACTCTAAAAAATAAACAACTTTTGTTTCTAAAATTTTTGCACAACATTGAACATGGAAGTAGCACATCTCTGTAACTGGGAAACAACCTATGGAAAAGTAATTTAGGAATTATTGTAAATATCCAATGGGTAATTTATTTATTTATGTAAATTACCCTGGTAGAGTACTAAAAGAAAACAGTAAAATATAGTAGTTGAGGTAAATATACTTAAATCATAATAGTATAAGCATCTAGAGAAGGAAAAACAAAGACATTTATTGTAAGTATATGGCCCTTATGTTATTAAGGCTGCAGGAAAATATATCTAACTGACTTCCTAGTAGATTGCAGTTGTTGCACATTGTATATATAGGTGAATGTTGAAGTGTGTTTGTAGTCGCTGTGGGCAGGTAAAATGTTGCATTATCACGGGAGGATACTCTGGGAACATAAAAGTTTAATTGAGATGCAATGTCTCGGCAGTCGATTTTATTATGAATAATTTTAGATAGAAACGTTTATGAGTGATACTCCTGCCGCTTTAAGAGACCTGCCATTGAGTATTTCTCAAGTAGTTCATTTTGCGGTAGGCCCAAGGGTGGGTACATATCATCCGATTTAAAAGACATCAGTTTAAGAAATCTACGCTGAATATTTTCGAGATTATCAATGTGTACATTGTAATGAGGCGCAGCATATTCAAGTTTAGATCTCACAAAACAGTTATACAGTATTTTAATGGTGTTTAGGTCCACAAATCTCTGCTACAAATCCATAAGATTTGTACGCCTGACACACTATTGTCTCGATATGTTTACTAAATTATAGTTTTTTATCAAAAATTACATTCAGATCACGAGAAATATTAGGGTGCTCTAATGTTGTACTTTGAGAGTACAACTAAATGCCAACGTAGTGGTCTTTGATGTGTATGGCAGTAACATTGAGTTTTCGTAAACTTTTTCCGATATCCCCACAAAAAGAAATCTGGCTAAATTTTAATTACTCGCAAACAGAGACCTAATAAAATAATCTTAGAAACAAAAGTTTATTTTTTAGAGCAGAATATCAATCTGTACAAGAATAGGGGTTTGCATGTAAAAGATCAAAGTTGACCTTCGGATAACCTTAAAGTCCTCCACAAAACTTTTAAAAAAGGGAGTTGCTACATGGACGCCACGGCGGACATCTATCCTTTCTTAGCTGTCCGCCGCGGCAATTGGTTTGGTTAGATACTATTTATTCTGTGCTATAGAGGTGTTCTTCACGTGGATCGCTGGCCTATGCGTAACGTTGTCGCGTTGTGGAGCGGCAGGTCCTGGGTTCAAATACTGCCCACTGCACTTTTTTTTATATTTTGTGACGATTAATATCTGACTGATGTCTATTGACTTTGGATACACCAAACTCCTCATGCAGCCCCACAATAAAAAATCCATGGAGGTGATATCTGGGCGCTTTGTTCCTTCATTTGGCACATGCCTGCCGGGAAATTTTCTCTCATATTCTCGTACAGTGACTGCAAGATTTTCATTCACTGCACTGTAAGTTAAAATCATATCGCAGTATTCACGCGAAGTAAACGCTGGCATTATGACGTATTAATCTACGAAGACAATTTTCAAAACGTAAATATCCAAACGGAAGTCGGAAAGAAACTGACCATATGTAAACAACTTCTGATAACTTGAAAAAGACACGCGCACGCGTAAATACGTGTAAACAATTGAAGCATTAAGGGTAGCCAAATTCCATGGTTCAGTAGCGTATCATTGCAAGTTTTAATGCAAAAAAATGTACTAAATTAGTTCGGATCACTCTAAAATTTTGCAGGGAGTTTCTCACATAGAAAACTAGAACACCATTTTATTTTCCGGATGTTGTGGTAAATCACCCTGTGTATGGAACCATTGACTTTATTTTTTCTGTGCAAAATCAATTTTCATCGTTTATTGTACAAAACCTTTTTATTTCCATTGGTCCTATGTATTACTTGTTAAAATTATAATATATATTTACACAAGTCTATAAGAGATAAAGGTACAAATTACAGAAAACTTGACATAAAAATGTAAATACGATTTTTTACACAGTTGATTAAAAAAGAAAATTATAAAACAAAATAGTGTAGTTATACAGCTTATAAATGGCATAGGTAATAGCAGTTCTTACATACTGTTATGAATTACACCCCCCTTGGAAAAGGAGATGGCACGCCTATGCCTCTGATGGTGACTGGAAAGGCTCTAGAAAGAGCCAAGGACTTTTCTAGATTATGGTTGAAGAAGATTCTGGATTGATCTAGAGCTAATTTCGGAGCATATAAGGCGCGATTACAAGCGCGGGAGAGGAAGTTTATTTGAGAAGTGACACGCTCGGTAAAAAGTGAGGTTAACTATTAAGTAAACAAGTATTGTAGTCAGTAAATTGTTAAATAAAGTGTTAGTAGTGTTTAATCTCTTGTTAAAATTATTTAGAACCCACGAATTCATACAGGGTGTTTCCTAAAAGGTGGAAATCCGTAACATTTTGGTGTCGGAAGCGGAATTTTAACAAGAGGATTTTCCGGAAGTGTTGAGAAGACTGGGACAGTATTCTCGGAGTTTGTGCTAACACAGGGAGGACTAATTTACTGGACATTGTTCGAGGATTAATTTCGAACAGGAAAATAGTGTCAAGTGCGTTTTTAGACATTGTAGAACATTTTTGTTGGACATTAGTGGTTAAGTGATAAAGACTCTGAACAAGACTTTCGTGTAGTTATTAAGTGCATTTTCGTGAACTTTCTAGAACTTTTCTATTTGGACAGTAGTTTAAATAAAAGACTTTCTCGTACTGTTTTGCGATTTCTCTGGAGAGTTCCATTACCGATATTGACGTGATTTATAAATTTTGTTGATTTTATCATAATTATATGCCGGTAACAACCAGAAGCATGGCATCCGAACAACAAATGCAGGACTTTATGGCCCAAATGCAAAAGATGATGATGGATCAGGAAAGGAAGCGCCAGGAAGAGAAAGAAGAACAGGAAAGAAAGCGCCAGGAAGAGAAAGAAGAACGGGAAAGAAAACGACAAGAAAAAGACCAAAAACGTCAAGAAGAATTAAGAAAAATGTTTGAGGATCAAGAGAGAAGACGTCAAGAGGAAAAACAAGAAGAGGAGAAACGCCGTCAAAAGAAAAATGACGACTTAAAAAAAGTTATAGAGACGCAACAGAATGCCTTGTTTACAGTCGTTGAAGAAATAAAAAATGAGATTAAGGAAGATATGGGTAGCGTAAAGACGAAAGTTAATGAGGTCGAAGTAAAAATGGACAAAGTCGAGGAAAAAGTAGACAAGGTTGAAGAGAAAATGCATCAGGTTGAAGGAGAAATAGACCAACTTAAACAACAGTTGAGGACAAGAGGAAACCAGCAAGTGGTGTCATCAGGCCAGCAATTAAAAATTCCCTCCTTTGATGGTCAAAATTCCTGGATGACTTACAAGACACAGTTTGAGGCAGCAGCGAGTGCTAACAACTGGAATGACGAAGAGAAGGCTAAGGCATTAATCGTGGCTTTAAGAGGCCAAGCGTTGGAGTTGCTCCAGACAATTCCGGCAGACCAACAACGGAATTTTAGAGTTTTAGAAGCTGCCTTAGATCTACGATATGGAGATCAACACCTTGCTCAAGTATACCAGACCCAGCTGAAAGTGCGCGTTCAGAAAGCTGGAGAGAGTCTGCAAGAATTTGAAGCTGCGGTGGAAAGACTGGCACACTTAGCATACCCTAATGCGCCAAAAGAATTTAAAGAGCAATTGGCAGTGGGGGCATTCCTAGATGGGATAAGGGACGAGGAAATCAGACGAGTCCTCAGGCTATCCCGACATAAAAGTAGTAGTGAAGCCTTGGTGCATGCACTAGAGGTAGAAGCCGTCTATAGGGATACTCCAAAGTCAAGAGTACGGGCTATGACGCTGGAAGAATCGCAGTCAGAAAAGGAGAACCAGAACCCTATGTTGGCCGATATACATAAAATGTTCAGTCAATTACTGGCTAAATTCAATCCTCCAAGAAGACAGGAATCACAACTAAATAGAGAGAAGCCAAGCGGGGGTATTAAATGCTACAACTGCGGCAAGATAGGACATATCAAACGAGACTGTCGACAGCGGAACTCGAGGAAAGTGAATGTTGGAAACAGGGCAGAGACACAGAATAAACAAAGTAGTGGAAGGCCAAGTGGACGGTGTATGAAATGCTACAGGTGCGGGGAACTAGGACATATCCAGCTTGAATGTCCACAGAGGAGCTTGGAGAGAGTGAAGGCCGGAGATGCTGTGAAGCCAAGGGGAAAACCAGAGGAAGCCGGTACCAGAGAGGCTGTGACAGATAACGAACGTGGTGCCCCTAGAGAAGTGAAGATTTCCCAGCTTCGGAGCATTATAGAAAGGCCACCACTACAAGGATATGACGATAAAACGAAACCTGAGAGAAATGCAAACATTTCATCCAGAAGAAGGTACAAGGAAGGTTGCAAGCACAACCACTGGGAGAAACTGCAGGTCACGGGAGCAGTCGACACTGTCAAGGTGGAAGTGCCGGATGATAGGGCAGATGAAGCGCTCAGACAAGAGCAACTAAACGATGTGGAAATTGGGCCTATATTGAGAGCCAAAGAAAGGGGAACTCGTCCAAAATGGAAGGATGTTTCGGACAAAAGAGTGGGACTGAAGGCACTATGGGCGCAGTGGGACTCACTGAGTGTAAGGAACGGGCTGTTGCGGAGAGCATGGGAAAGCCCGGATGGAAAAAAGGTGGTTATGCGTCTAGTGATTCCCAGGTGTCGAGTAGCGAAGGTGCTTCAGGAAGTGCACAATGGGGCATCCGATGGACACTTCGGTGTGAACAAGACCCTGAAGAAAATACGAGAACGATTTTATTGGATAAGAAGTCGTCAGGATGTGGAGGCTTGGTGTCGCAAATGCAAGATTTGTGCAGCCAGTAAGGGACCACAGACTGGAAGTAAGGGTGAAAAGAAGCAGTTCAACACCGGAGCTCCTTTCAAGAGGTTGGCTAACGATATAGCGGAACCATCATCAGCCAGTGACCGAATGAAGGCTCGATACGACCGGAAGGGTAGTTCAGAAGGATTCAAGGCAGGAGACCTGGTTTGGCTGTACAACCCACAGCGGAAGAAAGGAAGGTCACCGAAACTTCAACCGCCTTGGGATGGACCGTATACTGTTATTACCCGAATTAATGATGTCGTCTATCGGATTCAACGAAGCAAAAAGTCCAAGATGAAGATCGTGCATTTGGACAGGCTGGCGAACTACATCGATGATTCTGAGTTGCCTGATCGGGACGATCTAGGCTTAAGGAGGGGGCAGTGTTATGAATTACACCCCCCTTGGAAAAGGAGATGGCACGCCTATGCCTCTGATGGTGACTGGAAAGGCTCTAGAAAGAGCCAAGGACTTTTCTAGATTATGGTTGAAGAAGATTCTGGATTGATCTAGAGCTAATTTCGGAGCATATAAGGCGCGATTACAAGCGCGGGAGAGGAAGTTTATTTGAGAAGTGACACGCTCGGTAAAAAGTGAGGTTAACTATTAAGTAAACAAGTATTGTAGTCAGTAAATTGTTAAATAAAGTGTTAGTAGTGTTTAATCTCTTGTTAAAATTATTTAGAACCCACGAATTCATACAGGGTGTTTCCTAAAAGGTGGAAATCCGTAACAATACAATCAACATAAACACATCATATAGGTGCCCATTGTCTTATTTATGCTTAAAGTTACAGTACTCCTCATACGAATAAAAAGCATTTTCCATTAAAAACACTTTGGCTTTATTTTTAAATTGTTTTGGTGGTAAATTTTTATAGTAACTTGGGAGCAAGTTATAAAACTTAACTGCAATATAATTTGAACTTTTTTGACTTTTGCTAAGTCTACATGATCTTGGTAATAGCTTGTTATTATTTCTTGTATCATAATGGTGTATGTCACAGTGTTTGTTAAACTTAAAGGTATTATTTTTTACATACAGAAGGCATTCCAAGATAAATAAACAGGGAAAAGTCAATATCTTGTGTTTAATAAAGGAATTACGACACTCATGTCTGTAGTTTACATTGTCTACAATTCTCACTGCTCTTCTTTGTAAACTAAATATTCTGGACCAGGATGCTGAATACCCCCCGGGCTAGTAGTGCATATGTCATGACAGATTGACAGAAACTATAATATGCTATTTTCAATACTGATGGAGAAACAGATTCACTGAGTCTGCGTAGGAGATATATATTTCTACTTAACTTACTTGCTACATTTGAACCATGTTTGTCCCATTTAAGGGTTGGATCCAGAGTTACACCCAGGAATTTGACCTCTTCCTTATTATTGGAAAGTTCAATTTCTCTCAATGAAAAAATCATTTTTTGTGTTTTATGTTTAAATATAGGAAATTACTTTGGAACCATAGTTCAGTACATATTTCTAACTCCCCTCTAAAACAAATTTATTTTTGTTATTTTTAGGTCAGTATGATTTTTCTTGCCCAACATGTGGAAAAGGCTTTCAATGTAAGAGTTATCTGATGGTACATCAACGGGTGCATTCTGATATCAAGCCTTACCCTTGTACTACTTGTGGTCAGAATTTTAAAACGAAACAGTCTCTTTTGGATCATACCAACAGGCATTTAGGTGTAAAACCATATATGTGTGATATTTGTGGTCGAGGTTTCATAACAAAAGGTAAGAAAAGTATAGTTCTATGCTAGGTAAAAGCATAGGATAAAATAGATACATTTTCTTCGAGGAATTTCATTGTAGTTCAGTAAATATGTTGTGTGACGTGTGATTTAAAATATTATGATAAAAAGTTTTTATATGTAAACACATGTATGTATTCTGGTGGTGCTTATTTATAGAAGTGAAAAACAAAAGTTAATTGAAGACCAGTGGTCCTGTAGTAGTTCTACTCGATGAGAAAATAACCTCTATCAAATTTTATTACAGTTGGATAGTGGGAAATGCTGTCGAAAAGTGTCTTTAAAGGGACTGAACAATGGCATGCAATGCCGACCTTTTAAAAGACTATCTTATGCTAATATGTAATAAGTTTGTCACTCAAGTATAATAATAATAATAATAATAATAATAATAATAAATTGCAGTTTTTCGAAATTAGGTGTAAGTGACCAAAAATAAAGATAGGTTTTCTTTATCTATAAATGACACAATTTGCATAATTGCCGATGCTTTTTAAATTCCGGATTTATCAACAGGTGCTCCTTCAATTTTCCAAATTTTCCAAAAGTTATGTGTAGACATAACTTTTAGAAACTGAACACAGTATTTCAAACATTTAGCGGCCCCTTCGGCACTCTGTCTCACTATCCAGTTGGGCCAATCTTTGAGAAAAGCAATGTTTTCATGAAATATAAATAATTTTAGGGGGAGCACCATAAAAATTTTAAAGTCGAATATAAGAACTGTCCTAATATGCATACTTAACACTTTGACTGCTGACGTAATATGGCTTATATGACCTGGTGGCTAACCTAATCAAACTTGCTTTTCTGTTGCACTTGTACTGATTTTAGCAAGATATTGCCAAAAATATAATCTAAAAGAAAAAAAATGGAAGCATAAATTAACAAAAAAAAGCGTCATGCATTATGAAATCTATACTTTTTTGCTCATGATCCTTGGGTCCTTGGGCTTCATGAGCACTGAAGTGAAGTAGGAAGTTGACACCGTAAGACGTCATCAGCAGTCAATGTGTTAAAATAATAAAATGAAATTGTTTTTTTTTTAGGTTTATGCAGAGCACATCAAAAAGTACACTCTGGATTAGATAATAGAAAATATTCGTGCAAAATTTGTAGTAAAATGTTTGTTTCAAAAAGTTATTTACAAACTCATTTAAGGATACATACAGGAGAGAAACCCTTTATGTGTGAGGTACTTCTTTTTCTGAATTATTTTAATTTTAAAATTGTATTTTATTTGTACTACTCATTTCTCTAGTGTATTTCAGCTATTAGTCAGGAATCTAGCCTCTCGAAATACGCTCCTAAAATGTCACACCCACCACTCAAAGATATAGTTTTGAAAATATATGTACATTGCCTGGAATGACCTTGTGCATCTAAATATAGAGGGCGCCAATTTCCTCACGATTGCGAAAAAGCACAGAAAAAACATCCGAGATTTTTTTTGAATACTGAAAATTTATAATTTTTTCTTTACACAGCATTTACGGGCTTATTTTTTATTATTTCTTAATGATTTTGGAACCGATCGAAAGCTTGTTCTTTCTAGTTTCGAATGTTACCAAACTATTCTCGATATTGTTGTTAAGAGATGCTACCGAAATTGTTTAAACAATGAGTATCAGAAAAGTGCAGTGTAAATTTCAGCATTGAGTGATTTTTGAAACTATTATAGTATATACAAACTTCTAAGATACGAAAAATGCAGAAAAGAATGGAGCAATTTAATTATTAAAATTTTAAAACATCATGTCTCAAGAAGTATAGGTCCCTTTTTACAGGCAAGATGAAGTAGCAATAGGGTATTTTCATTAATCTGAGATGAAAGTGGAAATGCTTATATTTGAAAAATGCATATTTTTTAAATATTTTTGGCACAGAAAAAAATATGTTATATAAAACTATAAAATCATAATTTTAATTAGAAGTTTCAATTTTTCATAATGACGTCACTAAGCGAAAACTAGGTAAATCACCAAAAAACTATTGGCAACACTGACACTACACTGTTAATCTGGTGACAGTGGTGTGACTCATTAATTTTCAATATTTTGTTTGTTTAGCTATTTGTTTGAAAACATTCTATACAAGCATACAAATATGGAAACTAATTACGTAGAAGGTAGATCAAACGTCGTTTTTAATGAAATTTTACACTCATTCACAGGTCGATCGATATTAGGTGCTACACAAAACTGAACATCTGTTTATGAAACAAACAAAAAATAAGGTTATAGTTACATGAAATGTCAAATCACAAATCACCAACTTGAAACTCCCTAGAAATAAGTACATTTGGCGCTCTATTTGAATTATCGCTTAGTGACGTCATGAAAGTTTAACTAATTTTTTTCCGGCTTAAATATAAAAGTAAAAAAAAAAAGAAAAAACACGTATTCCTTATTTTTATTTCTAGTTTTCAATTTTCAAATTAAAAAAATATGGGAAAATACCCCATTAGTACCAATATTACCTGAGAAAATCTATTAAAAAAAAAAAAAAAAAATTAAACACTTTATTCTGAAAATTATAATGAAAATTAAAATTCCGCCTGGAGAGATCGATTAGTAATTTGGTTCTGAGTATTTAAAAAAAAATCAGCACATTTGGCCATTAAGTGCCTTCAGAAAGTTAATTTGTCTGAAAAAATTCGATTTACCTCCACTGTGCGGCTTTACAACAAAACAACCTTTTCTGTGTATTTATACCCAAGGAATCATATTCTGATGAGACAACCACAGAAAATTCACATTACAAAATGTATGGAGAGAAGTAATCCCCCATTTCCAATTTTGTGCACCCGTCATTGAATTTACCCTTGGTGGATAACACCAGAACTTTATTGATATCGAATCATGTGCAAAAACTAGTCACTGTAGCTTAAAGAGTTCCTAAGATATTAAATAAAATGAGCAGCATTTATCATTATTGCAGGCGAAACTGATTTCTCCATATAAGTCGAGCGGGTTTAACCTACGGGAAATCTTAGTGCAAGAGATTTTATTGCAAACACTAAATGAGCCTCTACCCAACCCCACTCCCCCCCAATCAAGGTGGTAGTACCAATAAGTAACTGGGTTATAACATCTCGTGTAGGACAACTCAAATTTTCAAGCTCTTCTTATACCTTCTTTAACACAGAATCTTATGATAGTGAGGTAGCAAAAAGTTAATAAAACAATTTGACTTATTTTTATGTGTGATCTGTACATACTATTTAAGAACAGATGTTGTATTGCTGTTGACGCAATGTCATGTATTGAAAATGGTCCAGCTTAGATGCAATCTCCTACTTCTGACTTAAACAAATAGGAAAAAATCTCAGTCTTATCATCTCTTTCGAAATATAACTGTTTTTCTACTAAAAGATCGATTGTGGAAGCCATTACTTTGTGATAGTTAATCATGACGATATAAGAAAGGAGAGTACTTTGTTTCCAGTGGCAGCTCGTCAGGGGAGGCAGGGGAGGCTGAGCCTCCCCTTGGAAGAACCACCATATCTTCAAAAGTAATATCTTAAGAAATTTCTATTAGGTATATCTCAATTTTCAATATTTTTTATTGTTTATTATTCATTAATTAATTTTCAGTGTATATATAAAAGTTTTGCATTTTCTTTCCACAAACATACCTATAACGTTACAGTCCGGATAGTCTTTGTGTGCATATTTCCTGGTCGGCCGGTCTTTTACTGAATGAACACTGCGGTTCGCTGGAGGCTAATACGAAATAGCTTCCAACTTTACCGCATTTACTTATAACATGAATGATTTTGAATTTCTTTGCACTGTGTAAAATAACAACACTTGGAATAGCCAAGTATGAGGCTAGCCTCAGATCTTAGTTTTTATAGCGCATGTGCACAGGTCATTCAAGAGTCAGGTGATTCACAAAGAAAACGAACTGACGTCTGACAGTTGCGTTTAACTGGTTAAGAACAACTTGACGTATAAATACATAAAACATTTGATAGGCGGGCTAGAAATAAGTGCTCTAGGTGAAAATATTCCCAACAACATGTCTTGTCCAGACGTGGTGGATTATTTGTTATTAAATGGATTTATTACTCTTATTTATGACGAAAAGGTAAGAATTAAAAGAAATGCCAGGCCTACACCAGCAATGCTTTCGTTAGTTTTTAAAAGTGGTAAACAAAACAGAGGGTTTTGTGATAACAATTATAAAAAAGTCGAGTGGTTAACGGCATCAACAGTTAGAAACAAATTATATTGTTGGAGATGTTTATTATTTACTAATGATCAATCCTCAATTTGGGGCAGGGCGGGTTTAATAATTTGCAAAATTTGTCGCGAGGTTTAGAAAGGCACGAAAAATCCCAGGAGCACATTTCATCTTGCATTAAATTCGAAATGTTTGGTAAACAAAATATTGTAAATTTCTTGGATTCTGCACATAAGAGAGAAATAGAAAATGTTAACGAAAAGGTCCGTGAGAATAGGGAAATATTAAAGAGGTTAATAGATGCCGTTATATAGTTATCTTCACAAGAAAATTCTTTCTGAGGACATGACGAAAAACGAGAATCGTGCAATAAAGGAAATTTCAAAGAGCTGGTAGATTTTTTAAAAACTTATGACCCAAAATTAGAGAACTTTTTGAATAACGCCACTATTTTTTGAGACAATTCCGGTAAGCTTCTGTAGAATGATCATTTTCAACACTTAAACGCATAAAAACATTTTTACTAGAAACAAAATGAGTCAAGACCGCCTTTCAAATGTATCGCTTATTTCAATAGAAAAACGTTTTTTGTCAGAATTGAGTAAACGCGATTAATTTTATGATGAAATAATCAACCATTTTGCTAGTTCCAAAAATCGCAGGTTACCACTCATTTATAAAAATATTCAGGCTTCAAAGCAGAGATTAATATAGGTAGTTGTTATTTTAGAAAAAATATTTATTTGTGTTATTTATTTTTTAGGAAATATTTTTTATAATTCTCCATAATATAGAGTTCCGCGGTTATATTTTTTTTATATAACTTCTTTCTCAAAACTATTTTAATTTCTATTAAAACTTATAATTTTACACGCCTGGCAGTGATAATGAAAACAATTTTTTGTTTGTAGAAAAACACTTTAATTTTTTTACCAAAACTATTTTTATTTTTATTAAAAGTTATATAATTTAATTACAAGTGGGATAGTAGGACTCCTTTGGATACCGATACTCGAGTCGTAGGAACGAGAATTTCATGAGAATGATTTTTTCATCTCATCATATTTTCTATTTTCTTTTCGTTCTATTCTTTTATTAGTTCTATTCTCTCAAGTCGTAAATCGGTATCCTGGCGAACAACCCACGGCAAAAAAATGTAACACGCCGTTATAATACCTCAGGGGTGGTGGGGAAATGTACAAATTGTAGTCATATTGCACATCAGTTGTCTTTCAGAATGTCAAGCCTCCTCTGCAGACAATATCACGAGCCGCCACTGTTTGTTTCCTATCACTGAATTTATTGTAACATACACGTTACTGCAGTTTTGGTACCTTAACGTTAAGGTACCGAAATTGCAGAAACTTTTATGTTACAATAAATTCAGTGATAGGAAAAAAAGTAGTCTCATATCTTATATCGTTTTTCTATTAATTGAATCTAATATGTAACTATTTTTAATGTAAAATAGTTATTTATGCAACTTGCCTACCGCTTCTGAGACAATCCCATGACTGAAAAAAGACACGTTAGGCATGAGTTGCATATAATATTTTTTCTACTACTGTAGCAGTTACCAAAAAATACGTGCGTATGCAAAAATATAAACAATCTACTTATTTGTGCACTAGTATGTAAAATATTTACTTTTTGCACTAGTGTGTAAAGTGAAAGGATAACATAGCAATTGTTACGTTATTACGCGAAAAGTGTTTTACTTTTTTATTTTATGCACTACTGCAATAAAAGTTTTAACTTTGCACACTACGCAGTGTGTGTGTATAATCAGCACATTATGCAGGGTAGTAGATAAAATACTGTATGAAGAATTGAAGAATAATAACAAATTAAAATATATAAAACATATTAGTAAAGACTTATAAAATGCAAATGTAATATTTGCTTGTCTTAAGAAATTTGAAAGTTCAGAATCGTGAATTGTTCAGGAGAATGAAGAACATTTCAAAGTTGTTGTATACATACTACATAAAATAGAAAATGATTCATATCTACATTGGTGGTTAGAAAAGCACAATCCAACGAAAAAAAATATGTGGTTTCTTTTTACCCTACTTAAAATTTTCTTTTTTGACAACATAGATGATTTCTGCCTTTATTTAGAATTCATTCTATCCAACTAAATTTGCAGTGCTAAAATGTCTAATGACAAAAGTCGACCAATTTCCTCTATTGAGCTGACAAATATGGCGATGAAGTTTATACCTGTTGTACAATCAGTTTGTTTTAGGTTTGTGGGAAGGGATTTCTTACCAGAGTTGACCTTAAAATACATTCAACAATGCATACAGGTGAAAAATCTTATGTGTGTGAAATGTGTGGTAAAGCTTTTGCCAGAAGGGATGCATTACGATGTCATAGAAGATCTCATACTGGGGAAAGACCATATAGGTAAGATAATTTTGTTATTAGAGGAACCTTTTATCGTTTTTTTTTCTTTTTTGGGTACCTATTAGAAATTGTATTTTGGGTTGAGGATGTACAGATTCAGTCATCCTTGAACATGCGTCTTATTTTAGAATTGTCAAATATGTGTTTAAACCCTAGTAGATAAGTGTCAAAATAAACACTAATTTCATATTATTTTGACACTTGAAACTCTTGGGTGTAAAGCATTTCTGAAAAATTCATATGTGTTACATAATATTAGATATTCAGAAAGAGAATTCTACTACTATATTTACAAAGTTATGATGAACGACTGCTTTAAAAATACCAGAAAAATGGGCATGTTAGTAATACTATTTATTAGTAAAAACTGATACAGATTTTTTAAATTTCCATTATATGGCCAATGGCAGCCGGAAAATCCTAAATATTTTCTTTAAAAAAAAAAATTACATATCACTCATTGTTTTCCACATAAGATTGTTATCTTTCAAGCTGTACTGATAGAAGAAAAAAACCTATAAAATAGTGCTTCAAGCCCATTAATTTCTATTATATTTTTAACGTCATACTGATTGTTTCTGACATATTTCATATTTAAACATTATATTTCGACTGATGAACATTTGAGCATCATTTTTAAACTATCATATTTTTAGAACTATTCATCTTACAGAAGTAAACTAAAAAACAAAATACTTGTAATTTCATAATCTTCATTATTATTATTAACTGGTTAATAACAGAAATGTTTGAAGCAAGCAATTCATGGCCAGACGGTGATTAATTTTGAAACTGCAATGAAGAGTTCAATATTTAGGATCACTTTTTGTACCTGTCTTTAAAACTTTCCATTAAAATGTTTTGTATTGAAAATAATTTGCATGTGTACTGTGCGTTTTATAATCAATACCGAGATTAATACTTAGTAATTATTAAAATGAACATCTGAAATCTACACTGGTAAGAAAGTAAACTTGTGCAAAAGAGCGTCATTATGAACGCTAAAACGACTCAAGTGTATGCAGATATTTCTCTTGATCGTTGCAAACGTATTTTTTTTTTTTTTTCGGAAAAATGGAATAAAGTGGCAATGCCTCAGTGTAAGTCCAAAAATAATATGTGCCTGGATAGAGTATTAAGAGTCAAATACAAATATATAAAAGAATATTGGGTGTTCTATTTAAAAAATCCTAGTATTAGTTTGAAACACATTGTAGATTTAAATATTATTTTAAAATATACTACTCTTGATCTCAAACAATTTTTGACCATACACACACTACTGACCCACCCTATATATAGGCAAATAATTAATCACTTCATCAAATAATAAACATTATGATCTATTAACTATCTATTAAAACTATAGCAGATATCTTCCGTGGGAATTGTGCAAATTATTGTTGTCCTCCGTCACATTTTATTCATAATTAATTTTTTAAAGCTTTCCATCCTGTATATTTTTCACTAATAGTACCAAATATTTTATCATTTAAATAGTTTCATAGATATAACGCCATCCGACAGACAATACTTCCTTCGATAAACAAAATTGGCATCTCGAAAAATAAAATATGGTGTGCAGAGTTAATAGGTTCATTTAATGTTTGAACTAGAGCTACGAGAGTATTACAATACAAGGAGGAGCGATTTTTATAGCTTTCTTGTCATATTTTTACACCGTGTGCAAGTTATATCTAGTTTTATTTCTGTTTAATTTAATATAATATGGTTATATTATTACTTAATATTTTGCTACCTATCTTTTAAAAAAGCAATATGTTAAGATCTGAATATATTTACGAAAAACGGTATGCAACAAATTTATTTGCTTTATTCTTCAAATATCTTGAGGATAAATTAGAGTTAGACCGATAAACATACAAAAATATATAATCAATCGCAACATTCACAAATCGCCATTCTATTTTTATGATTTATGACGTTTGGCGTTTGGTAATATTTCTGGGTAATATAAGAAGAAGACGACCGAATTAATATTTAAAAATATACATGTTCTATTTAATAACAGATGGCGCAGTTTCAATAAATTTTCGTACGTCACAATACTCTCACTATTTTTAGGTTTACGTTAATTATGAACAAAATACGGATTTATTGAAAACATTAAAAAATACGGGTCACTTTATTTTTCATGATCTTTTGATATGTGCATTTATCTCCATGCACCATGCAAACACCCCGTTGTCTATATATAATAAAAACTAAACTTAACTGTTTATTTCAATTGCTGATAGCACAGGAAAGTTAAAAAAGCAAACGAGAACTGCGAATTTCACGTTAATTTTTTTGGAAGATTGAGGTTATGTGCCCTCCAATCTCATCAGCTGTCAAACCACGCACGCGCCTTATTGTATTATTTTGTTGATTCCTCGGACGTTATTTAGAAGTAAGGATACAGGCACCAGGAAGTCCAAAAAACAAAAATAGAAGAATTAAAGTGATTTTATTGACACCCGGTATACAGCTTAAGTTTTTCTTCCTTTCTTTCAACACATTTTTGGCAACATAACTCGGCAACTTTGATGTACTCTGTATTTTTAATGAAATACATTGACACCATTTTCATTACTCATTATTTTTTACAGCTGTGATCTTTGTGGGCAAACTTTTACTCAGTTTACACCAATGGCGATTCACAAACGTCTCCATACCGGCGAAAGACCATATGCCTGTGAAACTTGTGGAAAAACATTTGTGTCAAGATCAACAATGATGTCTCATGCAAAGAAACATGTGCGGTGAGAAATCATTTCCAAACCAACTACGAAGACTGTGTTTTATTTATTGTTTTTATAATTTTTAAAGACTTTTTTACAATGAATTTTTAAGATTCAATAAAGTATATAATGTATTAAATTGAGTTTGTAGTGCAAGCACGTAACATTTCTTTCCTTTGAATTACAGGAAGCATGTTCAACTTTACTTACTCTTTTAGCAGCCGATGGAAATTTAGTGGAGTCAATAAGTCCGACGAGTAGTCAAATGACATCTAAAGTTATGAAACATAAATATGTTTATACTCCTCCTCGTTTTCGAGGGTACGGTGTGTATTCACTTACATCAGTGGGCCACTTTTCTGGAAAACCGGAAAAAGCCAGGGAATTTCATGTTCGTCAGGGAAATCAGGGAATTTGTACTAATTTGAACGTAAAATCAGGAAATTTTAAGACATAGTCAGGGAAAAACGCTTTTATTTCAATATATTCTTGTTTGCAGTCAAAAATTTTCTATTGCGAATTTTACGCGAGTCAATCGAAGTTATTTCTCAAAAAAAAACAATTGCAGAAACTGGTCAACATTGCCTAATTTTTATGTTTCATCACGATTTTTATTAATAAAATGTAAAAAATAGTTGAAATTGGCTTTTGAGTTATAAAAATTAGTCGGGGAAAAACTAAGTCAGTAAAAAGTCAGGGGATTTGAAAAGCAGCTTTAGATGGTCATCCTGTACATGTGGTAGACAACCATATGACCATGGAAAACTAACAACTAAATAATTATTGATTTTTTTTAAAGATTTAAAAGTTTTGCAAACACATTTTTTAAAATAGATCTTGAAATCTAATTGTTACTGTTATAAAACCGTGGCTATAGTACGTTATTAGTTCATTATGTCACAGCACACAGCTAATTAGTACTTCAGCAAACCTGCGACACTCGATAAGGAAATGGTTTCTAAGAGAGACACGGACCACCTAACCCCAGTTAAATGTCCTCTCGGACCCTACGCATGTATTCGTTTCCCTTCGCTCTACAACTTATTCAAAGGGGGAACGTAAACTTCGTGGTCATTAGTTTGGTCAAAAATACCACGTAGCACGAATGACCTTGTTGTAGTGGTACCAGTTGTCTTTAAACAGGTCCGGATCGCAAAGTAAGTACAGTGTTTTATTTTAATTTGAATTTAATTTATGATCAGTAAATATAAGAAATACGCTCTGTGTTATTTTCTTTTAACAGGTATCGCTAGCTACAATAATAATAATTTTATCGTGTTAACAGATGTTACGAAATTTCCAAAAAAGACAATAAGTAAAATATTGTGTCATACACAGAGTATGTCAAAAAGAACTGCTCACACGAAAATGATTGAAAGGATATAACATGATCGATAAAAATCCTATATTGTTATAGTCGAAAGTGAGGCATTTAACCCCAACATGTGACTCTGCCCAACTTGATTTTTATGTGAGATGGTACAAAATGTTCCTGAAGATATATAGAACAAAGTCAGGGTCTTGGGAACTGGTGCTTTTTCGATTTCGGTCGTAAACTAGGACAGAAGTTCACTATTTCAGGTCACCAGCAATTTTTTTTTAAGTTGAAAGAGAACCATTGGATTTTATATTTGGACGTTTTGAACAATTCTAAGCATTTTTTGACTCTTGACATTTTTTACCTAACATCACTCCATTCGAGATATAAGCGTTTAAAAAAACAAAATGGATATTTAAGCTTTCTTTTTAAAAAAACTAGTATTTACGATTGTTTATGGGTGTTTATTATGGATTAAAACATGTGTACTTTATGTTTTAGACAATTCCAAGCATTTTTTGACTCTTGATATTTTTTAACTAACCTTACCCTTCTCGAGATATAGGCATTTAGAAAATAAAAAAAGTGCATATTTAAGCTTTTTTTTTTTAATTAGTATTTACAATTATTTATGGGCGTTTATTATGGATTAAAAAGTGGATTTTATATTTTGGACAATTCTAAGTATTTTTTGATTCTTGAAATTATTTACCGAACCTCACCCTTCTCAAGATATAAACGTTAAAAAGAAAAGAAAAAAAAAAGTGCATTTAATTCTATATTTTCTAAAAACTAGTATTCTTGATCGTTTATTATATAAAATATAAAGTCCACATGTTTTAATTCATAATAAATGCCCAATAATAATAGTAAATAGTATTGGGGTGACATTCCTTAAAATTTTGTCTCAATCGACATTTTGAAGAGGGGGGTGAGGGAAATGATATTCCTTGCGTTTCGATATTTATCTCGATCGAAATTTTAAAGAGTGGGGGCGTTCCTTGCGATTAAATACTTATTATCACCAGATAGAAATTTTAAGTAGCGGGCGCAGAGATATTCCTTTGCCTAGCAAAGAAATTGCTAGGCAAAGGAATATCGTACCGTATATACGGTACGGGTCATTCGGAACTCATTATTACTAATCATTTAAACGTATACCTCTCTCGTTTTACCTAATGCAAATGCTAATCTTCAACTTCGGTTCAAAGCTGGGCCCCCTCAAAAAACCGCCCCCCCCCTCGACGGGCCTGTTTCATAGTTATTAAAATATTCGGTCAAGTTACTTAAAACATGTTTTGCAAAGCTTAATGCTTTTCTGATTTAAAGTCGCCAACAAATTAATTTGATTAAAAGAAAAGTAAAGTTTATCACTTAAACATGATATCTTTGGTGCCATAACAGTTCACAGAGTAAGATAGAATATTTAATCTTCTTTTACTTGATATAAGGTTTCCGACGTAGTTGTACTGCTGTCAAAAATGACATCCTATAGAATTGTTTTCTGAGATACGAGCAAAAATACCAAAACAATTTGATTTATTCTCTGAGAGCCTACAATTTCTTTAATCGAAATTATTTGTTTCATAACCTTAAAGGCAGTAATTTGGTTTGCAAAACACTTTTTTACATAACTTGACCAAATAGTTTAAGATCTAGGATTCAATTTTGAATTAACAAGGAAAAAATTCAAAATCCCACCAAAAAATGAACCTAGCCGATCTGACCCTAATAAAATACAGGATGAATCGCACTAGTTAGTAGTTACGCACACATCCCCTCAACTTGAAAATTTGAAATTTTTTAAAAATGCCTCATATAGCAATTGTAGAGGTTTTTAAATCTACAGTGTTTCACATAGTAGTGGCAAGCTTAGACATCGATTTCTTAACTTGAACCCAACATTTTTTTTTTAATTTATATTTGACTCTATCCAGGGATATATATTTTTGGACTTATAAGAAGTCCAGGATTGTTTTTTTACTATTTTAGAAACATTCTTGTCAAATATGCTGTAGATTTAAAAATAATTTTAGAATATGGCTTTCTAGATCTCCTACAATCCTTTTCTTGGACATTTTTTCTAATTCTAAACAATTTTACATATATTTACTTTCGATAAAATGTCGTGACCTTTCTCTTATTTTCATCTCGGCAGTTCTTTTTGGGACACGTCATACCCTATCATTCTATGGAGTGACATATCACCCGAAAACAACCCTGGTTTATTCCTATACCCATGTAAAGGGGCTGTTCAAGGTCACCAAATCAACGATGCTGAGATCAAAGGCGGTTTTCACATTGTTGCCTCTTTTAATATTCTACTCTTTGACTAGGGATTAATTGGTAAGGGTTTGAATAAAAACTACCAATATAGCATGAAACTACTATATTCATTCATTTGAAAGTGGATTAATTAAATTAAAACATCTCACTAAAAGTCTATGGTTAAACATCAACAAAACTTATGGTAGGTATTCAATTGAAACAATCTAAAATCTATTACACAGTAATCACATTCAGATAAATATCACAAATTGGAGAATTCTCCACAACAACATGACTTCTTGGTGGATTTCATAACAGGCATGTAAATAATTCACAATATTACACAGCTTCTTGGTTTTGACTAAAAGGGTCTAGCCGGGTAAGCATATGAAAACTGCACTAGCGTCTGATGAAGGGTTCTTACCCTGTTTTTATTGTTCTTCATCCAAAATAGCCATAAAATTAATCTCATATCCCTAACCCCTATAGTAAGAGAATAATGGGGGTGACAACCCTTATCAAAAAAAAATTTTTTTTTTCAGTACCTTTTAAAGATATCTTTATGAAATTTAAACTGTATATGACTCTCCATAAACTAATTATAATATATTTTTTTAGGAATTTTTACGATATTAGAAACTGTAAAAAACGAGAAGTATACTTTTTGGGGGTGGTTTTTTATACTAACCCTCAAAGTGACACCTACCAAAAAAATATATCTTATTTATTCATTAGTTAGCTATTACATGTGAAAATTACAAAAGGGTCGAATTGGTGGAACATAAAAAAACAATTATGGATACGTAAATATGCATCAATTTTTTATCAAAAACTATATTAACACCGATGAACTATCTCTATATCTATCGTCATAAATACGTTCTTATAACTCATAAATGTCAACAAAATATATAGACCTACAAATAAACTATATAAACTATAAACAATTAATATTTCGTAACTCATCGGATACGATGATGACTACTCTATACTATACTCGACTTTGACGAATTTGACGGCATTCGAGCGCACGAATTTCAAACTCGTGATGTAGACTCGGTATAATGTTATCTTATAATGCGCTAAAATGAGCATGTAGTGACCTGTTCCGCCGATGATTCAATTTTCATGCAAGTTTTTTCAAGTCATAAGAAGTTCAGTAGCGAGTCAAAACATAGTTGGCAGGCCACGTATACGTAGATTTAGGGAAAAGAAAATTGTGTTAATGAAAGTTAAATTGTCTTATTAAGTATTTTGCGGGAGTTTCGAATATCAATTGTGTATTAAGTGCGGTTCTATATCTCATTATAACATTTACGATAGGAAATAATGGAGGAAACAATTGAACGTCATAAAGATGGTAAATGTGTTAATTGTAAAATAAATCTCAGAAAAACTAGTGGGAAGTTAAACCGTATCATTACAAATGAAGATTTAAATAGATATCAACCTTATTGTAGAAATACTTCACACATTGGGTCTGTATTTTGTCAGCACAATCCTTAAGCTACACAGCCTTAAACTTCCTTCCGACGAAATCGGAGCACATGATGCCAATTGGCACCCTGGGCTCCGACTAGTCACACACCCCCAAACCCTTCCAAATAATGTGCGGCAACAGCCGTTCCCTCTCACGATAGACAAAAGACGCTCCCGGGGCTGACATGCCAGCGAAGAATGAAACTCAAGACAGAAGAGCGCCAGAAGAAACGACTCAGCTGGCAGGGTCCAACCTGGACTTTCAAGTGTTCTGCCGCAATAGCTCACGCCAAAAAGAATATGTAGAGTTTCAAATCAAAAGAGTTAAAACAACACATATTTACTGCACATTTGTTAATCTAAAAAAAAATCTTACTATTGTACCTTTGGAAGCTCGCCTTCAAGCATTTATTAAACGAAGAATTTTTATTCCAAAAGGAAATAGATGTTGCCCAAGCCATCTGGTAAAAAATCGATTCTTTGACGATGAATTACAGCCACTACGAGTTTATCCTAATCATAATTTCTAGAAAAAAAGCGAAGTCTCTCAGTTTTTAAATGTTTTAGGTAATAATGCTGATGCAACACTACACAATAAAGTTGGCGAATTTGGTGTTTCTGAAGAAGGAATATTTACATACACAGGTCTTGAATGGCAAAATATTATTAGATTACCAAAAATGCTTACTAGCATGAGAGATAGTGGAGAAGGGTCAGTAATACAAGCATTGTTAGTGTTTCTATTTAAATTCAGAACTGGTAATTCAGACGAGATAATTCAGAAAATATTTGGATTGAAATATTCTCAACAAGTCTCACATTATTTCCTTCAGGTAATCGAAAGTTTTGAATGAGATATTTTACCAGCTCATTTTGGAATAAATGCGAAACGTAGAGAAGGTCTTATTAAGAATAAATCATTTTATCTCGCAAAACATCTACTCGGATTTGGAGAATCTTCTCTTGGTTTAATTTTTGACGGTACTTATATACAGGCATGAAAGAAGTAGGAACAATGTTTAGCAAAGAAAACCTTACAGTTGACAGAAGAAAACACCACTGTGTAAACCCTTTACCATTTGCACAAAAAAGGTTATATAGTTTACATAGCAGGTCCCTAAATTGGAACGATGAACGACGCATCTATAATCAAAAGTATATTAGAAGAACCGATTAAGAACGCTTCTACAACCAGGTGACATCTGCATTATTGATCGCGGTTTCCGGGACGTGGTCGATTATTTAAAAGATCAAGGTAACCATGTACTTATGCCAGCTGTGAAGGGGAAAAGAGCACAATTAACAGTAGAAGAAGCAAATGCATCATGATTTGTACCTAAGTTACGTTGGACTGTTGAAACTGTACATGACACTATTGGCAAAAAACACCATTTGTTACATAATGTTTTGAACAACAAGCTTTTACCTGTGTCACAATCATTGCTCAGATTAGCTGAATTTTTAAACACTTTTGGTAAAAGATTGAACTCTCGCTCGTTATATAGCAAAAATTATAAAACCAGCTGAAATATTGACCTCCATGTTTGATGCGACTAATATAATTACTACTGTTGAAGAAAATAGTGACGGTAATTAAATGTTCAGTATAATAACTTTATTCCTAATTATGTCTATATTTCGTATGATTGAATTTATTATAATACATTATTTCATACACGTCTCTTAATTGGTTTTTATTGTTTAAAGCTATGTTCCACCAATTCGACCCTTTTGTAATTTTAACATGTAATAGCTAACTAATGAACAAATAAGATATATTTTTTTGGTAGGTGTCACTTTGAGGGTTAGTATAAAAAACCACCCCCAAAAAGTATACTTCTCGTTTTTTACAGTTTCTAATATCGTAAAAATTCCTAAAAAAATATATTATAATTAGTTTACGGAGAGTCATATACAGTTTAAATTTCATAAAGATATCTTCAATAGGTACTGAAAAAAAAAAATTTTATGTTGAGGGTTGTCACCCCCATTATTCTCTTACTACAGGGGTTAGGGATATGAGATTAATTGTATGGCTATTTTAGATGAAGAACAATAAAAACAAGGTAAGAACCCTTCATCAGACGCGAGTGCAGTTTTCATATGCTTACCCGGTTAGACCCTTTCTTTTGCTACATCAATTGAGAAAATATACTTTGTTGTCCACATTAAACTTTCGTTTAAGGTATACATTTTTACATTTGTGTCTTGGTGTTATGAAATCCTATTTTAACGATTCTTTCAATCATATATCATCACACTTTGTACTTCTGTGTCTTTCCTTCTAGTTTATATAAATTTTATCTTCAATTAATTTAAATGTTAACAATACTAGATGTACAGCCATTATATAAAATAAAAAATATAGTATATAAGATAAAAGCTATGGGCTATACATATATACCGTTTTGAAAAAATAGGCCAAATGTACAAAATTTTAAAACTTAGATAATAAAATATTGTTTCAAATAAATACAGAAATTGTAACATCACAGCATTATATTATTTCTACATATAATTACAATATTAGAATTTGTATGACATCTTAAAAAATTATCAACTTGAACTTATGTTTATATTTTTCAATAACAAACAAATTTCTGGCTGTATGAATGAATAGTTCAAATGAAGCGATTGAACTCAAATATGCATTAAAATATGTGTGTTACAACAAAATATAAACCTCTCATATGGCAGTGAAATTATACTAATTATGAAATTTAAAATTAATACTGAGATCAAGACATAAAATTTGGGTTTTTGTAGAAAGCAAATAATATTTTTCAGGGCCTAATCAAATTTGAAGTTTATGTAATTTGAATGCTTTTAATGTTACTCAATACTTAACGTTTAGCAAAAGAAACACCCTATTACATGAAAATTTCCCAGTCAGTCGTATTAAAAACTTTGAGAATATTTTAAGCCTCCCTTTATAATTATTATACAAAATATAATTTTGACCAGATCGTTACTTAATCATATTGGACTTAAATTATTGATATAAATTTGACAAAACAACTCTCCTTGCACAGAATCAGTCAAATGTGATAATTTGTAAATTTTTACATTTTCTGTATGAATATTGTTATCCCAAATCACTGCATGATTATTTCACTCTACTGGTACATCCACGGAAATTTTTAGTTTTTAGGATTAATCAAACTCAAAGAGATATTAATGATAAAGGGCTGGTAAAGGGCTCTTTAATTCATGATGATAAAAGCACGCCCACTAATAATATAATAAAGATCAGGCAGAACATTCATGACCAAAAGATATTATGTATGCATTTTGTATCTGACAATATAACCAATTAGTTGCATATCTTTGTTTAAATAGTAAATTCTTAAATTCAGTTATATATCATGTGTCCCACACCTTCTTAGCTAAGTGATTGCTGAATAGATTTATTTTAAACTTGGATAAGTTATACATTTCTTCAAGGTAGGTAACTAAAAGGGCATATACCTATTTACCTCTGATTAGGGGGTGACAATAGGATCAATATTTAAGCACATATTAGGAATTTTTTTTATAAAAAAATATTACCATCTTATAGGGTATTGTTCAAAAAAATTTATTAAAATATCTCGAGTAGTTTTTGAGTTATAAACAGGTAAATATGCGGTTTTGTCAAGAAGTCAAAGTGAAGTTAGAAACAAATTTATTTCACATTTATTGCTGGAAATTTGAAGTAATTAAAAATATCATTGAACTCACCAAGAACACTAAAACAATTAAATTTACAGAAACCCTATTCAGTTTACTTATTTAAATTTAGTCATCTTTCAAATGGTAAACAACATTTTTGACTTGACAGTACTAGAAGCTTTAAGTATATTTTGTCACTATAAAAAAAATATATTAAAAACTTGTTTTAAATTTAGCATAAAGGGGTTTTAAAGTATGTCCTGTAACATGATGGTAATATTTCTTTTTATAAAAAAATCCTTAATATAATTTACCTAAAAACTGACCCCATTTTCACCCCCTAATCAGCGTGTCTATGGAATAAATGAAATGGGTATATGGGCTCCAAGTTACCTTCAAGAACCTTCCCAAATTTGAAATGACTCCGTTTCTTAATTCCAGAGATACAAGTGTACTCATGGAAAGTGAAACACAGTGTATATATTAAATTATAATGCAGACTTGTCAGACTTAATATGGCGCAATTGACAGATTAAACGTGGCAATTGATGGTTAAATGCGGTCTACCATTGACTTATTATTAATTTAAGGTTACTTCATATCATTTAATCTGGCAATTGACGGATTAAATGTGACAGTTGATGGTTAAATGTAGTCCACCATTGACTTATTATTAATTTAAGATTACTTGATATTATTTAACGAGAACCATTAATTGGCAGATTAAATGTGGCAATTAGCAGATTTCATCTGGCAATTGTTTCCGATAGAGTACAAAATGACCATAGAGAATCTATTAAATATATTCCCTATGCAAACAGTTGACTAGGAGGAAGAAGAATCACGATTATGATTTAGAAATGTTTCTGTCAAAGGTTTCAAATATTGTTCAGTTCTTATTGTTGTTTTATCGCGGTTAGTATCTATTTCTGATAAAAACATATACATAATTGTCACTTGTACAACTACTATGAGAAGTGACTGCCAAAGATGCTCTTTCACGTTAAAAAAGAGTCGAGAATTTTTGGAAAAGTACAATGACAGAAGGTGGACATTTCCTAGAAGAAACGTTCTTTAGGAAAATATTTATTATTTTTGGCCTTAACTTTTTTTTCTTAGTATTTATATTTGAAAAAAAAAACTAAAGATTATCTAATTAGAACCATAACAAGACCACTACTATGAATTTTTGCTCAACACTTCCAGTCTTTTCCAAAATAGTTAGAATTAAAACCACGAAATAGCATAACCTTTAAATTTAAACTGGTAGTGCCAAGTTTATAAATAGAGTGTATGTACTTCATTCTTGAGTTTGACAGTAAAATAATTGACATATTTGCTAGAATTACAAATAGGAGAATGGACTTTCCTATTAAATAAAAAGGCGATATTTTATACCAAAATATAATTTTCAGTGTTTTTCTAAAATCAAAAATAAGTTCCACAAATAATCTTTTTCAACATCGATTTAGTGTTATAGAAATTTTGGGAACTTGTATCTACGATAACCTTGAACTATTGAAAAATTTTCTAGATGTACAGGGTGTTCTTCTCAGATATATTGAAGCATAATGATTACCAGTTCCTTATATAAAACACGTTGAAATAATGGAATGATAAATAATATGACGATATTAATTTTTAACTTTACATCGTACAATATTAGAAAATTGTGCTCTTGAAAGGGATAATAATAGGGGGGAAAGAACGTCAGATCAGGACAATAAAATGACTTATTCATTTGCCAACATTTTGTTCAAGATTTAATATATTTTTTTGAAGTCTAAACATCGGCTTTTAACTTTGTATGTTATGAATTACTGTAATGTTTTATGCCAAAGACTGCTTATTTATTTTAATACCCATGTTTATTGGTAGCTAGTATTTATTAATGACAGTTGATTTAGACTTTAACTTGTAGCCCTGAGGAAGTTTATGGTTAGTAAACAGAACGTTGGCGAAGGAATAAAGAAGTTATATTATCATGAATCGATGATTTTTTTCTCCAATGTTCACTATAGACAATGTCCATATTCTATCAAGTTAGGCACCAGGAATATGCAGTATTTAAAAAAAAATAGGCGATTTGTCTTATCCTTGTGATTTGTTAGTTATAAAGGACCTGGCACAGTTTAGACGGAAAATTACTTCCGGTCAAATTGGATGAAACCAAATGGATATTATTTTTATTTATTTTAACATCCTGGCGAAGTTTAGCTAATGCTATTCCACTACTTAACCAGGACGGCAACATAAGATACGGTCACCCATCTAAGTGACGGTCTCTCCCGGCATTGCTTAATTTCGCCGATCGAGTTCTCGCCATTGAAATCGGCACCGTACCTCGCCTCACAATATCGAAGCTCAATCCGTCCCAACAAAAGTTTTCAAGGGGACAAGGTTGGAATATGGATAGTTTTACAGATATCGAGGGTGCAAAGGGGGTGCTTATTTCTTATGGGAAGTCGCCCCGCCCCGCCCTGGTGAAATTTGCTGAAATCGATATATATTATTTCTCTCGAGCTCCGTATCAAAAGTTCTGATGGACACAAGGTCGGAAAATGTACAGTTTTCCAGATATCGGGAGTGCAAAGTTGACTTTGCAACCCCCGATAATTGGAAAACTGTCTATTTTCCGACCTTGTGTCCATGAGAACTTTTGATCAGGAGCTCGAGAGGAATAACATATAACGATTCCAGCGAATTTCACTGGGGGCCCCTTACCATAAGAAATGAGTATCCCCTTTGCACCCTCGATAACTTGAAAACTGTCCATTTTCCGACCTTGTGCCCATAAGAACTTTTGTTTGGGATGAATTGAGCTTCAATATGCATTTGGTTGCATCCAGTTTGACCAAAAATAATTTCCCATCGAAACTGTGCCAGGGTCCTTTGTTTTAGCATACAATAAAACTTGGCATTACAGAACATGCGGCCATGCTGTATGGCATACAAACATTTTGTCAGTTTCAAACTAAAATTCAGTAATTTCTATTTATGAAATATCAATGTAGGTACAGTAAATCTTTTTTGAGTGAATTTATTTAAAAAATATGTGTTTATTGTGTTAGAAAACTAAATCAATTTTGGGTGTCAAATGTTGTAATGTGGAGTGCATACACTTTTCAAAACAACGTAAGAAAGATGTACACAGGTTATATAGTATAGAACCATAGCACTCCAGACACCAAAGCAATTATACATACCTATATCAACATAAACTGACTCACAAGTGGAAATAATTACGTTTTAATTTTAACCCAGAAGTTATGTAATAACGGCCACACATGAAGAAAGTATTCCGTAACTTGATTTTCGATTTTCTTTGATACAATTCTTGTTTGGTAACGAGCTCTAAGATAGAAAGTGGATGGCGTGAATAATAACAATAAGGGAAACAGTGTCAAGGACTGACTCTATGGAGTCTATGAACTCAAATTAAAACTGAGAGTCATAACGTTAATTTTAGTTCATAGATACATTTTACCATTAATTGTTTACATACCTTGCCCATAGTGAAAATTCATCGAGTTATCCTAAAAAATAAAGTATTGTGGATAAACCAGTTTTCTGTCGCACGCAATACAGGGATATGAAGGATGACGTAATATTACAATTCAGGTATTATTTTAGCTCAACAACTTATCTTTTAAGCGCAGTCTGATATGAAATTTCGAGGTTCTATAACAATTATTTATGTAAAAATTAACATGCCATATTTATTTTCAACGATTCTGTTCGAGGTACAGATAAGGAAGTCTTATGTGCAGTTTCCGATATTACAGATGTTAGAATGAAGACAATTTCATTTCGAGAGAGAGCACTGCTATGAAACTTCCATAACTAAAATTTATATTTATATAATATAAATGTTATTAGATATATTATTAAATTATTTACAATTGTGGTCACATATTTAATATGTATGGTGCAAAATACTTTTTTCTACTGTTAGAATAAAAATATTAACCAAGGAACAGTAGAAAAAAGTTTATACAAAAAATATCAACATATATTCACGAGTTAAATAAAATTGTTCGAATATTAAAATATCTACTAAAAACATTAACATATTTAAATTCATGATAAATACAATATACCACATTAAATCAAAATTTCTTAACGTAATAATGACACTTAAACAGTATTGTTTTTTAAAAGACAACAACAAATTAATCGTAAAACAAAGTATCTCCTGTAGTACTGTGCAATATATATCATATAAATGTATACCCATTATATTATTATAACATGGGTTCAGGTGAGTGAAAATATATAATTTGTTTTCTCCTTAAATGTGAAAAACTAATTTGTCATGTAGCGGTTGACGGTTCTAAGAGCATAAATCAGTTCTGCTTGCATTCTAGACTCCTGTACCATGAGATTTACATGTACCTGAAATATAATAAAAATAGTTAACACCAATGTTTACAGGGCAATATCTGCCAACTAGCACACAGTTGGTAAAATTTTAGCACTAATTTTGTTTTAAGAACTCTTACAGCTGCTATAAATGAAAAATAAGTACTGTCTTATACAATAAATTTACCTATTAACCATCAAATTTGCAAAGTATATAACTCTCTACTTGAAAACTTGAAAGGAATAAATGTAAACTGTTCAAAAAAAATTACTTTACATATTTGTCATTAGCTCGTTACTTTAAAGTTTAATAATGCTTATCTTTGTATTCGTAAGTATAATTATTACAACCAGAATTCAGGTTATTGAAAGAATGCAAAGATTTCAATAATATTTTTACACATAGCTTTTCTTTTAGCTCTCACAAATATTTATTTTTTCTGCTGTTTGCAAAATTCTATAAAGAATATGTTTCAATATTATTATACTCTTTGCAAATACAAAACAGAGTATATTGCATTCGATCGGCACATTTCTAAAACCGGCAATATTGCACATAGAGAAAAAAATTTCATATCACTGTGTTAGTGATCGAATTCTGAACAACTTTCAAAATATCTGTCTGAACGTCAGTCCGACACGTTTCTTGTAAGCACAATAACCTAAGAACGAAAATTCCGATTTTATTAAAATTTGGACAGTAAGTTACTGTTGGCTAGAGGAAGAGCCCTATTATGAACAAAATCGTTAGATCCAGTACGCAGCAACAGCCTTGCAAATATGGCCTTCCCAGCAAACATTTAAGTATTATTTGACGTCAAGACTACCTAAATTATGTATAATAAATTTAGTCGCAAAATTAGAATTAACCATATTTTGGTAAAATTTACGTTGATGCTACGTGGAATCGACATAAGTGGAGAATAAGACAACGTCGAAATTAAGTTATATCAACTAAAACAGGTAAAATTACATATAAATCTTACTTGTAGTCGCACAGTACATTTGGTTACTAATACCTGTTTAGGTAAATTTTACTTGAATTCAACGTCAATTTGACATCAAGTTGACTAGTTTTAGTTAGAATTTACGAACATATGTGTAATTTAAAAATGACACCAAGTGGAAAAAAATAAGATTTTTACACTTATTTCGTATTTTTCTCTATAAGTCGACATATGGTTGTCAGTCACTTACAAAACTGAAGAGATACCTAACTCACAATAACCATACAAGATGAATGCCGGTAACTAAAATAAATACAATTTATGAGGAAAGTATTTGCAGTTCTCGCTTATTGAAATCAATGCGCCGAAAATTTTTCTGTGAATAATAGCAGCTGTACTTCATAAAATACTAATGCGCCTCAAAAATATTCATCTATAAGAAAATTTATATTACCAAATAAAAAAATTATTGTAATATTTTGAGCCGAAAATATACTATACTTGTTAAATACGAGTTTACAGGTATAATTATGTATTTTCTTAAACTTTTCGTCAGTTTGTTTCCATATACACTCATTTTACAAACTACAATTTGGAATCATACTTCAACTGCGCTGAGAAAATATGGCGTCTTGTGCTAATTAGACCTCTAAGTTAAAATTACCATGACAATCTACGTATTTTATAGGTGGAAATTATCACAGGTCAAGTTACACGAAAATTTACGACATTTTGGTTAACTTTACCTATTGAAAGTATTATTAACTCTGTTGTTATATCAAATAATTACTTGTAGGTAAATATAACCTATTTATATTACCTTATTTTGAATATACTACCTATTGGTAAATTCTACTTATTATGTGTAAATTTTAACTCGACTAGTGTATTGTGTTGACGAGTGAGTTGTCATAATGGAGCCATATGATATTGCCTTGGTATTCGACAGCAAAAGTTCTGGAAGCTCGGCCGGCATTTGGCAATACCCTTGTATTGAAATTCTATAGGCAATTATTTCCACATACTAGAGTGCAAATATAGTCAAGATGTTCTCCTTTAAAAAGACTTGGATGGGAAATCTGGATGCGGAAGTAGTGATTCCTTAAGTGGTGGTTTTATACCTTTGGTACCTTTTCATTTGTACATTGGCACCACGAATTATCCAATCATGCTATGTTAATGGCCTCTTTTAATGACTGAAATAATTTTTAGATAATAGTTATTATAATAGTTATTATCTAAAAATTATTTCAGTCATTAAAAGAGGCCATTAACATAGCATGATTGGATAATTCGTGGTGCCAATGTACAAATGAAAAGGTACCAAAGGTAAAAAACCACCACCTAAATACCTAATGGTTCAAATAACCTAAATAATATGAATTCTACAAACAGGTTAGACGGGGGTTAGCTTCTGAATTACTATTTTATAGTGAAGCTTACTTTGAGGTCGATTTGCCAGGTTACTGCGACAAAGAGGTTTAAAATGTATTTTTTTAGAGTAACTTTAAGGTCAGTTTAAGGGTAATTGACTTAATTGGTGAAATTAGGTAGATAATCCAGGTAGAATTTACCAGTGTTGTCTACCTAATATTACTTCAAAGAAGAGTAATAAAAGTGACCAAATAAGTAGCTATTTAGGTATATATTACGTAGAATTTCCAACAAAATCTACCTAGAAAGATATTCGACTATTAGAAATATTTTTAGTCGCTAAAAAGGTAAATACTACCTAATTATATTACCTATTTCGACCTTATTGGAAATTTACCCTTGAGGTCAATTTTGGTAGATTTTTTTAGTAGTTTTCCACTTGCTGTTTTCGTTAAATTTACCTTCAAAGAAAATTGAGTATGAGGTAGATTAATTTGTATTATTTACGTAAACTTAAATCTAAATTAAGACTAATTGGTCAATTTTTATCGGAGGTCTATTTTTCCAGTCAATTTTACGTTATAATTACTTTGGTAAGTAAATTTGTCTTGTCCCAAGTCGAATTGGAGCTAATTTTGACAAAAATGTTTGCTGGGTTAGCACATGTTAACCGTGCAATGTTAACTTCAGATTATAATTGATAAAAAAATGACTATAATTCAATTTTAAAAATATACCTTGTGTTCATTTTAATACCCAGCCTGCATATGCTATATTATATAAAGACGTAAGTTTGTCGGCTTGTGTAGAGTAAGCCTCAAACTCACTGGACCGATTTGAATGCCGTTTTCATGTAACTGTAGACAATATCAATGCGAAAATTATAGTCTATTAAAAGTTTTAGTAAAGGGGAGGAGGTGCCCCAAAATTAAAAAGAGAATATTAAATTTCGCAATTTGTAGCATTAATTTATGGTTGTATTCACAAAACCAAAGTACAAAATATCTAACGATGTGATTTTCAAAGCCCGATCTGCAAGAAAGTTTCATTTTAACTCTATAGAATTGAAAAATGCTCAAAAATTATTATCGCAGTTTTAACTTTTTTGCAGCAATTTCTATCACCAAAACACTTGAATACTACATTTGAATATTGATGACGCTCGACGCGCATTTCGCCAACGACATTGGCATAATTGGGAGAAGATTAAAACTTTAATCATATTCAGTGATAAGTTCTTCCTGCGGCAATCATTCATTGACATTGTTAAGAAAAAAAATGATGATTCATTATAGTTTGGTAAGGAGTCTGAGAAAATATTTTTTTGAAATGGTTAATAAAATGTATTGTAACGTCAGCATTATTGTACTTCATGAGAATGTTTTCAAAAGTTCGTAACAATTATAAACAAAATGGCAAATTATCGGCCAAAAATTCGGAAATGTTGTTTCTCTTACAATTTAGTTAAACTTGATTTTATTCAAAATCCATCTAAGATTTTATTTATATGAGATTACAAATGTTATTTTTATAAATAAATGTTTATTTGTGGTTTGTTTGAGGAAACAATTGAATTTAAAAAATCAATATTTTCCAATTGATTCAGCTGAAGAAGACTTGCACCTTCAACAAAATAATCAGCTAATTATTCTTAATTCAGTAAAGTTTCGCTTTGGTACGTTTCCTAAATTTGATAAGTTGTTTATGCAAATGACTACTAAGGGTACGAACATGCCAAAGATGCCTCGGTGGAGGTCGAGGACACGATCGCGGTGGAGGTCGCAGTTTACATAGATACGAGGGCGAATATACCAAATTTCGGTGATCTTTAATTTTCGTTGATGGAACAACGTGTATTGGGACAAATTACAAATTAACACATTCGCGGACACCCATTTTTATTGATATGTACTTAACGTGACACTGCCGGCATAAGCCGCATCGCCCACAGTGCCCCTAGGGACACTGATGTTATATGCCGCAAAAACTTAGTGCGCTCTAGATACGCTTGTCGGCATGTCACGTAAATTTTGCATGTAATAGGGTATGAAGTGTCCCACTAGACACCTTGGGTAAAAAATAATGACAAAATTCCTAATAGTTTGTTGGTGAAGAAAGAATTTGGTCAGGCGATCTAGGGACCATGTTTGGCGCGTTTCTGTCTGATTCCTGTGCATATTTTATAATTTATTCGTGTGTGAAATGGAAGAGAAGCAAGAAAAGCAATTACTTCGTTGGTATGAAGAGTTTGAAAGTGAGGACGAAGATTCCGCCGGATAAATGTGCACGATACGTATAGTACAGATGATTCCATAGGGAATCCAGAATACACGTTTATGTATTGTAGTGATGATGATTACGTAGTTGTAATTTCATTTATTAAAAGTTTTAATACTAAAATCAATTGTTTTTGTTTTTTTTTTTACATTCGGCATATAACATCAGTGTTCTACTGTAGCTAAGCTATGTCTCTTCTGGGACATATGACGCAGAATTTTTTTTCAATATATCTAATTTTTCAGAAAATTGTGATTTTAAAGCTATATGTTGCATTTTCTTATGTATACTAATAATGATTTTAATCATCATGTCAATTTTAGCACATCTCAATATTTTTAATTGCCCTGCTAGAGCGAAGGACAATGATGTGATATGAAGTCAATGTCCGTCAACGTGTTAATAGTGAATTTTGATATGGCGAATCCATTGATTCATTACAAAATAATGAACTATGATTAGAAGCGACAGCAGCAACAAAAGATAAAAGAGTAGTATTTATGTCTTTAAGCGTAAAGTGGTGGATTATTTGTAACTTTTCGAATCGTTGGTTTAATGCTCATCACCAAAAAAGAAAATATTTAGGGAATGGGGCATGTGCATTAGATAACTAACATAACCTTAAATTTTACGTTTTTGTAATTTATTCTCATCTTGAATGTTTTTTTTTCCGAATATCTAGATTGTCCGTTATAATAGTTAAAAAGTCTCTCAAATAATATACACAGAAATGTTTTATATTGTTGATTTTTTTAAATATACTGATATTTACAGGTTGGATGGAAATCCAATCTATAATTATTTTTAATATTCAACAATTGTAAAAAAATTATATGCATCCTTTCTGAGAGAGTTCACTAGTGTTATACACTGGCTTCAATCTAGAAATGCGAATAAAAATATTAAAAATGAGTATAAACTTGCAAAAATGTAATATTTGAGGTTATTAGTCATACATTAGTCATACGCCTCCTATATTATCCGATTCTTGTATGCAGTTCACCGCGATTGAAAAACAAACTATTTTGTTTTGACATTGATATCGCTGTAGACAGTGTGCATATGGCGACCGCTACTGCGCTCGAGGTGTCTTTGGCATATCCGTACCGTAAGAATCTATGTTATAATTTTTCTTATTTGTTCATTTATTACTAAACTTACTGATATCTACTTAGCCCTAAGTGCGCTACTAGAATGTGTAAGTGAAAACAAATAGCAGGAATAGTCAGCAATCAAATATTTCTAACATCATATTTTCATATGGAACAGTGGTTATATAAAAAATAAATCTTTACCTTCTCACTATGTTTGAACTCCCTGAGGACTCTGTCATAATCCTTCTTAGTTACTCTTTCAGGGTAACAGCAAGCACTTTTAATAAAAGTTTTTAGAGATCTTTCCAAAAGAGCGTTTATCTCACCATAGTCATAGTCGTCATGACGTACACCAAGTAAACACTGTATGTAATTCCATATGGCTCTGCGAAACCGTGAAGTATCTACATCCGTTCGACCACCCATGGTATAATAAGTAAGGTTATATGCAGTCTTAAATTTGTCATCAAGCAAGTTTCCTACATCATTATATAACCTATAAGAAAAAAAAATAGATTATTTTAATTTCTTAAAAACGACATACACTCATGAGCAAAAGTATTGCATATTTTTACTATTTGGTACTACGAGAAAGGTCCTGTTTATTTATAAATATTTTTAATTATAACGTAAAAACACATTTCTTTGAATAATGAAAACTGTTTTCATGAACGTATTTACGGTAAACAACCCCAGATCCCCAGTTAAAAAGAAACATGCTTGGATTATCTAAGAAGTTTCATTATTGTAATAGGAAGGTGCATGCAAGCTGTATAATACGCTAGAGGAGGTAATATGCGGTATTAACTCTAAATTTAAAGAAGACTTTTGTTTCATTGAAGAACGTCAGCTAAAAAACTTTTGCATTTAATTATTGAATTTGTCTTTGTTTATTGTTTTCTAATAAAAACATTTGTTTATCAAGTTCCAGTTTCTGTTACATAAAATCCCATAAATAAGTCGTATATACTGTGTGTTTTCTAAATAATAAAATAAAAAGAAGAGAGTAATAAATTATTTGAAAAATTCAATATATGCAATACTTTTGCTCTTTTTGTAGATAAAGTAAGTATAAAAATATTCTTACCTATTAACCAAAGAATATCCATGGTCGTCCCATGAATAATCTTGTACCCTAAAAGTAGGAATATCTTGCGAATCTCCTCTTTTGGCGAAATCTTGATATACAAAACTGGCATCATCTACATAACAGCCTACATCAGCAGGCGTCTCTTGCGGCTCAGGTCCTACTACACCTATTTCCGCAGACTGCGTCTCAATATTTTCAAAACGTTTAGCTAATTCTACTGGCGTACATTCTTGCGTTTGCTCCGAGAGAGTTTTCATACGTTGCATAAGAGTTGTAATTCCTACTTCAGGTTCCGTTGGTGATGGAGGACTATTTATTGTAGAATTTTTCCAGTCTAAAACAAGTAAAGAATGATCAGGGACATCTTCTGGTTGTAAAATCTACAAATACATTAACAATTCCCGAAATTTTACATTAACATTGTTTAATTGTTTGAATGCAATATGAGCAAACCTACAGTGCTAAAATTCGTTTTTGAGATAAGAAAACATGCAACTGAAATTGAGGAGCAGCTATGCAAAAGCCGATAAATCAGCTTTTAAATTATTATAGTTAGATACGAAAATCGCTTCTTAATAATTCAATCTACAGCTTGGTTACATCTAGATGGAACAAAGAACATTAAATCCAATGAGAAATAGCATATTAAAAATAAGCGACTAACCAAAAGCAAATAAATCCATATTCCGACCAAGCAAAGAGCGTTATATCCATGTATGTAAAATGAACAGATTACTTTAAAAATATGTCTTATTATTTTTTAATGTCTTCGTAGTTTCATAGTTTATCGTGAGTGATATGAACGTTGATATCACCGTAAAAGATGGTAATAGCGGATGCCAAAAAAAACTCCCAAGATTTCCAAACGGAGGATGGACAAGAATAGAAGGTATGTACCTGCAATTTTCTTTTTGTTTGTTTTTAGATACATTGATAAAAATCCTCAATTAAAAAGTTTTAGAAGGCCGTGTGATCATGATGGTAAAAGTTTTAGATGTAACAATTTGACGCTGAGTGATATTCAACAAATTAGAGAACAATTTTAAGCAACATCGGATCAGTCAGAACAGGATATAAGATTAAGTTATATGATTTCCTTTAACCCTGTCGAACGTAAATGACCTTGTATGCAAAATCCACGGGAACGTAAATTTAATACATTGTATTATTTAAAGAATAAAAACTCAAAGAGACCTGTTAAAGTGTGAGTTGCGTTTTCATCCACAGCTTTGGGTATTTCAAAAGACCGAATTAATAATTTGGGCAAAAAAATTTATCATGGTGATGTTGTCAAGGATCGCAGGTGGTGACAGGATTTCCCACAAGTCGCAGGCCAAAAATGAAAAAATGGTGGAATTCATTGGAAATTTAAGGGGTTGCGAAATAAAATGTACAACTCTTAGTGTACTCAAACTAGTGGTTGTTGTATCTTAACGATGTTTAAGGTAATATTTAGAACCAAATTTAATATAGGATTTTCATCACCAGCATTTGATTGCTGTGCTTTATGCACTAGATTAAAGCATAAAACTAAAACGGAAAAAGATCCCAAGAAGAAAAGTGACTTACTGATTAAACTTCGAATCCATAAGAAGAGAGTCAACACTTTTTATATAATCATGAAAGAAACTCCAGAAAAATCATTATCACTTTGCTTTGATATGCAGCAAGTCCAGCCCCTGCCACGTACCCCCATAAACGACGCTTCCTATGCTCAAACAGATTAGCTATTATGTACTTTGCTGTGTGGATATGAAATCGAAATGTCCCACATGTTATACATAGACTGAAGATTTAGCCAGCACGAGATCCACAGAGGTTGCATCGGCTCTTCTGGTGCATTTAAATTCTTTAGAATTACCGCCGGATATACAAATTTTTCGTCTTTTTTGCAATGGCTGTGGGGGCCAGAACAAAAACTCTCATGCGGGGCACACTTTGTATTTTTGACTTAAACGTCATGCCCCAAAACACTTATTACAAGTTCAAATTACTTTCCCAGTAAGGGGACACACCTTTTTGCTCACCGACTGAGTGTTTGGTAGGGTAGAAAAGGAATTGAGGAAACACCCATCTATTATCAAAAAGGTTATGAGGAACTTTATTCTCAATTTGAAGAAGTGAAAAATCTTGGGACTGAATGCTTCTTGTACGATGTCAAAAGGCTTACAAATATTTTGAAAATGATGAAAGGCATTGAAGATATAAAAAGAATAGTGTTCATCAAATCTATAACAAATAGAACATCTTGTATAAAAATTACATGTTTTCAAAATTTTAGATATGAAAGTGACATGGAAAACCCCAAAACTATACTAAAAAAGGGTAAAAAGGAATCAGAGTTGAAATTAGAATTAATAGAACTCGGAAGGGGTATCAGAGAAAAGAAAAAAAAATGATGTGTCAAGAATTTGGTGATGGATGGGAAAGAGAAGAAGACTTTACTTGGTACAAAAATATTCTATTTGGCAATGAGATGGCTTACGAAGAACAGCAGGAAGAAGAAGACAATGTTGACAATCTAAATGTCACATTTTTTTAATTTTGTTTTGTATTAAAATTTTTGTACTTTGAACCATATGTGTATAATTCAAATAAAAATGTATGGTATATGATGTTGTACTTTTCATAAAATAAATAGAGATTAAGCAGAAGTCGGTATATCTTAAATCTGATTTAGCAAAAACTGATAAATCCATTTGAATTGAGCAAAAGTCTATATATCCACATTATAATTGAACAAAAGGCAATAGATCCAATTTAATAAGTGGATTGAAATTTACATTTAATAACACTGAACAGTGTAAGCAAAATATTTTAAAACCATGACTGAACTTATAAAATCAGTGCATATAAAGTTTAAGATTACATAATAGTAGAGTGCAAATTAATTTCTATCTTTCCCCCCGTTGGCACTTTTAGAGTAAAATATATGACCTTACCAGATATGTTACTTATGCCCTGTAGATTATGAATCCACTTGTCGTCAAAAAATCGTCACGAATATAAGGGCACAAATCAAAATTTTCTAACTAACCACACCACGCGATAGAGTCAATCATGAAGTGTATTTTATCCAAAAATCATTAAATTCTCTGTAGAATTTCTATTTTTAAAATAAATAAGGAAACGAACTTTTGCATAGGCTTATATGGCAGTAAAAATCAAAAATCCTCATTTTCTCTGTTCGACTACGGCTGAAAATTAATTATTTTTCGTCTACTTTTCCATTCCCACGACGATATCTCCCAAACTATTATATTTATCAAAAAAATATATTCTTTATAAAATATTTGCCATATATTCCAGATTACAATGGTTTTTAAATCAGATTTTTTGAGAATTTAATAACCAAAATATTTAATAATGTGTAGCGTGATATCAATTTTCGAAACTTATCAGCGGCATGCGTTCGTTGCAAATTCTCGCTCTCCCACTCTTTAAAACTGTTTCAACACACCCCACTTCGCACCCGCTCTGGCCTTCCGTTAGATAGATTAGCGCATAGTAGCTCTCGTGGTTCATATTAATGAAATTTATATCTTGAAAATGATTACTATGGAATGAATAATATAAGTAGGTATATTTGTTTAATTAATAATTAATTCAGTGTTATTTCGCCTTACATAAAATTTTTGTGTAATGTATTAACACGTTATAAGAAACTCGGCAGTTCGATGTTAGCAAGATACTTTCAGCTGGCATGTATTTTTTTAACAGAATTTTCTACCATATAGGTAACTGAAGAAGAAATGAAAATGGAAAGTACTACTGATAGCGCAAGTTCGGAAAGTGAGATTGAGACAAAAATAAAATTTAAAGAAAAACAGATTCGTAAAATATTATGCTTAAATTGTATGAAACCGGGCCCTGTAAACAAAGGTTTTGATAAATCGTTTGCAATATTTATTGATTGTTTAAAACTCCGTGAAAAAATAAGTAACCAAAGAGAAGATGATGTATATTCTAGAACTATGCGATTTCGAAAAACAAATCATTTTGGCTGTTTGGTTTGGCACCGAAATTGCTGTTCTAGTTTTACTGGCAAAAGAAATATGGAACATTGAAGGAGAAAAATGGAGAAAGAGAAAAAAATTTAAAACAGTTCAGATGGATGCAGTGCATGTCCAATAACTTCTTCAGGCGTGTCCTTGCGTAAAATGAATTTTTTTTCAATAAAATAGCTTTCTCAAGTAATGACTAGGAACACAGAAAGAAAAACAAGACTATTAGCCCACCAAAATCCCATAATTATCTAAAGAATTTGTGCTAACGATTTAAATGCTATAGAAACTAAATATCATGTTTAATATTTCTAAAGTCACAATAGAAAATGCAAAGTTTCATGCCTCGTTTTCTGAATTAACATATTTTTCGTTTCTCTTTGTAGATTTAACAATTTTGACTCCTTTGCCGGTAAATGTATTTATAAGTAGTCTACTGATCTCTCTTTTAGACCTATACCTATCCATTCTATCTCATCATAAATTGACGACGTACCATACCCTTTTTGCTTTAAAAACAGTTTCTCAAGAATTTTACATATTTTAGTAGAACTCCGTTCGTTGTCTGTCCGTTTTCCACTTTTATTTTTATTGTTAGATAGACCTCTGCATTTTATATAGCCACTTTAGAAACATGAAATATTATATTCAATTTCCATAGGTAATAAAGCGTTAGCACAATTTTTTTCGAAAATTATGGGATTCTGGTGGGCTAGGTATACTTTTCTTTCTGGTTCCGTGGTCATTACTTGAGAAAGCTTTATTGTTGTACTTCTGACAAAAGTACATTTCTCTATTTAAAAAAATTGTTTTATGAAAATACACATAGGAAAAAGTTGATGGACAGGCATTGGATCCATCTGAACTCTTTTCAATTTCTTTCTCTACTTATCTTCTTAAATGTTCTATATTTCTTTGGCTAGTAAAACTAGAATAGAAATTTCGGTGCCAAACCAGTCAAAATTGTTTTTTTTTTGAATGACATAATGCTAGGATATAGATCATCTTCTCCTTGGTAACTTATTTTTTCATAGTTTTTTAAACAATCAGTAAATGTTGCAAACGATTTCTCAAAACCTTTGATTACAGGGCCCGGTTTCATACAAATTAAGCTAATATGTTACGAATCTGTTTTACATTAAATTATATTTTTCTCAATCTCACTTTCAGAACTTGTGCTATCAGTAGTACTTTTCATTTTAATTTCTTCTAAAAAGCATATACATCTGTTACCTACATGGTAGAAAATTTAAAATACATACCAGCTGAAAGTATCTTGCAAACAGTGAACTATAGGGAGTTTTTATAATGTGTCAATCTATTACACAATAATTTTAGGCAGACCATAATTTTTATGTAAGTCCATGTAACACTGAATTAATATTCTACAAATATACTTACATTTATTTCGTAGTAATAATCATTTTCAAGATATAAATTTCAAAATATTATGAACCACGAGAGCTACTATGCGCCAATCTATCTAACGGTAGGCCAGAGCGGGTGCGAAGTGGGGTGTGTTGAAACAGTTTTAAAGAGTGGGAGAGCGAGAATTTGCAACGAACGCATGCCGCTGATAAGCTTCGAAAATTGATATCACGCTACACATTATTAAATATTTTGGTTATTAAATTCGCAAAAAATCTGATTTAAAAACCATTGTAATCTGGAATATATGGCAAATATTTTATAAAGAATATATTTTTTTGATAAATATAATAGTTTGGGAGATATCGTCGTGGGAATGGAAAAGTAGACGAAAAATAATTAATTTTCAGCCGTAGTCGAACAGAGAAAATGAGGATTTTTGATTTTTACTGCCATATAAGCCTATGCAAAAGTTCGTTTCCTTATTTATTTTAAAAATAGAAATTCTACAGAGAATTTAATGATTTTTGGATAAAATACGCTTCATGATTGACTCTATCGCGTGGTGTAGTTAATTAGAAAATTTTGATTTGCGCCCTTATATTCATGACGATTCTTTGACGACAAGTGGATTCGTAATCCACAGGGCATAAGTAACATATCTGACAAGGTCATACATTTTACTCTAAAAGTGCCAACGGGATCGAAAACTAAGCGACTTTTGTCAACGCGAGCACTCTACTATAATGTTCTGGTTAGGTACAACCTAGTTATCTCAAAATCACATATTATGGATTTATCGGCTTTCGCATAGCTGCTAGTCAATTGATATAACAAGCTGGTTGTAAAATTAGCATGTGTGTTATCACACTTGCATTTTTCTTAGATATTTCCATCTTGAAACATGTGGGTCATCATATGGATGAAAATATTAGCTGCTTTTTGACTATGAATGATAAGCAATCTTGGGAAAATAATCCCTATTTTCAGAAAGATGATTATATAAGAAACACATGAGTCACTGCATGGAATGTAAATCCAAATACAACTACCAAAACATTGAATACTATACGAATGTTTATAAACTCTATTTCTATTTTTTGCCCAGGATTATTTTTAACTAGGTATTTAAATTTTTATATTTGTAATAATTGACTTTCATTTTCCTGTAACTTTTATAGATTGATTTAAATAAACTGATTATTTGAAGAGGCGCTTTCTTTTAACACATTACAGAATCAAAATACGTTTTACGCCCAAGGTAATTCTAAAAAGAAGAAGGGCAGGACGTAAATCAGAACCATATAGATTTCCAATGAATGTCGTGATTGCCATATTCAAATATGAACATGAAACAAGGCTTTGCAGTTGTTTAGCACACAACTCAATCTATACTCAAGTGGGCTAATAACACTTTTTCATGTTATCAAGGAAAAAAAAAGTCGAATTGGCCTACGAATAAATATAATATAAGTCATAGCGTACAGTATACATACCTTGTCTCGTATCAACAATTGGTATATCTTTGGGTTTACTTTTACTAGAACTATTTTTTGTATCAACTGCAATGGCAGTAGCTAAATCTTGACTATGGTATTGATATCCACCTGCCTGGTCCAGTTCTTGGTTAACTCCACAAGAAAAAACAAAAGAACACAGGGAGTGAAAATGAGTTAATATGACTATTGCATGTACTACTTCCGCCAGAGACCAGCTATCCTTTCCTTTAGTTAATTTCTGAAAAGAATAAAACAGATTTAGAATGATATTATTATACTTTTCGTAAATACAAAATGAAGAGTATATTGCATTTGATCGACACATTTCTAAAATCGAGTAATATTGCTTGTAGAGAAAAAAATTTCTAATCACTCTGTTGGTGTGATCGATTTCTGAACAACTTTCAAAATATCTGTCTGTTTGTCTGTCCGTCCGTCACGTTTTTCTTTTTTGTAAGTATGATATCTTAAGGAGAAGTCCGATTGTGTTGACATTTGGAGAGTAAATTAGTGTTATCTAAAGAAAGAACACTATTGCTTTTGAATAAAATCGATTGGTAGATAAAAAAGTTATTAATTATTTAAATTGAAAAAAAAGTTATGTTTTGTAATTGAACACAAACATAAAAGCAGAAACGCCCAAATGGATCAATTATACAGTAGAGTTTCGGTAATCCGGATACTCTGTAACTCGGACACTCCAGTAATTCGGATCCTTCTATTTATCGGACACTTTAAAAATTTTATCTTTGTAGTTCGGACAAAGACTAATTAGTTCCATAAATAGGAAAAATCTGTACCAGATGGAAAAATATCAAAAGATCGCGTAACATTTATGCCTTGCTGCAATGCAGCGGGAACACATAAGTTACCACTTTTGGTTTTTGGAAAAGCTGTAAATCCACGAGCCTTAGAAATGCTGCAATACTAGTTGTGTACAAGGGAACTAAGAAAGGATGGATGACCAGAACAACATTCTTAGAGTGGTTCAAAAATTGTTTCATACCTGATGTCAAGGAATTTTTAACTGAAGTCAATAGACCTCACAAAGCTTTGTTAGATGGCGAAGTAAATGTTGATCCTGATTTTAGAGTTTTGTTTTTACCGCCTAACTGTACGGTTATTATACCGCCAATGGATCAAAATTTGATTCAAAATGTAAAGGTTGCATACAGAAAACGCTTACTAAATCACATTATCTCCAATGAAGGTGATGATATAATGAAGGTTATAAAACAATACAACTTAAAAGAATGCAATTGACGATTTAGATCTAACTTGGAAATCTGTATCTGAAAAATATCCAAAAAAGTTATAAATAATTGTGGCCACAGCAGAATGAAGCAGAAGCCGAGGAAGAAAATATTTCACTTGCTGAACTTCAAAGGCGTCTTTGTCCACTAGATAATGAAGATTTGAAAACAATTGCAGGTTCCTTGAGAATTGTAGATCCAGAAAATAGTTTAAATGACAAAGAAATGGCTGAGTAGCTTTAAAAAAAATTGTAGTGGACTTAACGGAAGAACTGATTAATGAAGTAGGAAATACAAACGAAGAGAACACGGAATCTAGTAATATGGATGATGAAACCATTGTGTCTAAAGTAAAACATTCTGATACCGTAAAGTTGTTTTCTTTATGTATTCAGTGGGCTGAAGGAAATGATTTCCTAACACAAGATGTACCGCTCTTAAAAGGACTAAAATAAAGTGCTTCTGAAATTCTTAAAAGCAAAGTGATGCAAACAAAATTAGATGCCATTTTTAAGAAAACAAAAAAAAATTAGATGTGTGTACATGTGTAAATGTATGTAACTATATACCATCTATTAAGTTTTTATTAAATGTACTTATGTAATATGTATGTATAAACATATTTCAATTTGAATAAAATCTTTTTAATTCCTGTTAAACATTTTGAGTTGTTTTTATTATTCAAGCTTATTTTTAGATGCTATGACAAGTATATAAAAAAATTGTATATATGAAAATAATCCTCCTCCACTAGTCCGGATATTTCGCTAATCCGGCAGTTGCTGGAGCTATATGTGTCCGGATCAGCGAGGCTGTACTGTATGAAAAGGTCAATAAGTCAACAAAGAGTATATAATGTTTACTATAGTTTTATACTATATTCATTATATCTGAATATACATAAATAAGTCTAATTTAAAATTATTAATTTTTCTACAACAAAGCTCATAGTATATTTCTCACAATGGATCAGAGATATAAACACGAATGGAAAACATTTATTTGATCATTTGGTAATTTTAACATTTTTTTTTTTTTACATAAGTATGAAACTTAAAAGAAACACGAACATAGAAAATCATAATTTTAACTTTGGCGAAGTTGTTAATATTTCTCGAACCCAGTTGGTCCTACGGCGTTACAACACGATAACTTCTTTTGGCATTTATAGCCAAGGAATCATATCCGATGAGACAATCACAGAAAGTTTACATTAGAAAATTTCCGGGGAGAAGTAAGTCTCCCCTCCAATTTTGTGCAACCTTGATTGAATTTACCCTTGGTAGATAACATCAGATAATGACCTTTATTGATATCGAATCACATGCAAAAACTAGTTATTGCAGCTCAAAGGGTTCCTGAGATACTAAATAAAATGTCCATTTTGGGTGCCCCTTCAGAGGCCCGCAGCACCCTTAGGAGGGATTTTCGGACCTATGTTAATATGTACTTTTTCCATATTTTTTTTTTTTATGTAGAATCACTACTAGAAATTAATGACCGCATACCTGAAACATGCTGTATAATCATTTAATAAGGAATTTCATGTTTTTTTAGTTAAGAATATATAAATTTCTTGCCTTTCCATAAGGACTCTAACGTGATTATATGCTAATATATTTTCAAATAATCATTATTTCCTACACAATCAAATGTTCTAATTTATTGTTATTATTAATGCCTGTCTTATATTATTTTTGTGTTTAACTTGGTTTAATTCTAAACCTTGATGTTTTGATGTTCTCGCACATTCCATATGGAAATTGACCTATGGTTACATCGGCTAAAAGATTAGTATCTCATAGTTTACAACTCACCGACGACGGTCGTTAAAAAATATCCCTCAAAAATATTACGCATCACTTTCTTTCTTTGCGGGAAAATTTTCACAAAGTCACCCCGACAATAAACGAGGGGTAGTGTCGGATTTTTACCGACTAAAACCCCTCCCCTTTTCGTTGTTTCCCTACTGATTTGGAACTACTTTCGTTTCAATCAAATCAGCGAGTCATTCTAATAAAAGAGCTACGGTTTTCCTCTTAAGGGTTCCAACCCACTTCCCTTTCATCTTCCTCTTTCCATTTCAGGATGCTGCTGATACCAGCCTCGACCCTCTGCCAGTTCTCTTCAGATTGCATTATAACCCCGATTATATTTTCGGAGGATAGCTGTATTCCCGCTACTTCCTGCACCCTTTCTTCCCTCCATTTGTTGGATCGGAACATGGTGTGCCCTGCATCCTCATTTTCACTACAGTATATGCATTCTCGGTTGTCAATCTTGCCGAAATCAAATAAGTACTCTGCAAAGCACCTATGCTCACAGTCAGGGCTAGAGGGAGATGATATCCCACCTCCCTGTGTTTCCGTTCCGCTCATGCTCTTACATTAGTAATGAAGTGCCTCGTCCATCTTTATTGGAGGTGTCCCATCTGCTTTGCCAACCTTGGAAGAGTCTATGCCTGGCTATTTCCTTCTTCATTCCTTCGTATATTTCCAGTCGGTTTTTGGCCAGGAAATTCAGAGGAGGGAATCCCCGCAACCACTAATGCCGCCTCATATAACACAGTCCTGTAGGCTCTTAATGACACCCAGCGCTGTATCCTCGTCATTCTGGCTCTTATTTTCCCCACGGCCATCGCGCTCTCTCAAATCGGAACACATAATTTTCTAGATGGAATAATCTTCATTGGAAGCAAGATAACAGCTTTGTAAGACATTCGGTTTAAAAGTTACGTTAGGTACATCAAAGTTGGTCCAAAATAATATTTTTGCTATACTTGAGCCTCAATATCTCAAAAATGTACGTTCCATCACGTACAATTTTTGAGAGCAAAGCAAAGTATTTTTTTCTAACATTCTGTAATAGCGAAATGCGAGTTTCAAATGACCGTAGAAAAAAATTGTCAATTTTCGGGCCTTACACCCATGAGAACTTTTGACCAGCGATGCGTAAACTATAGCGTACTAAATTTTTAGCCAATTTAATTGTAGGTTAATTTCCATAAGAAATGTTCGGCATCCTTTATAGTTATTTCTAATTATTATTAATAAAAATATAAGTGTAATGTAATGGTTTATGCTTACCTCAATATGAGATTTATTTAGCAGCCAGGGCCTATGAGCTAATATTTTGTTGATATCATATAAATTTCTTAATTTTGTTGGTATATAATTTAACCCCTTAAGCCAGTTGTGGTCTCCCCCTTGCAGGAGAAATTCTTGTTTTTGTAAAGTAATTAAATAACTACACTGATGTCTTCCTGCAGCCTGAAACAAAAATTATAAGAATAAAATCACATATTATATCCTGGTTTTTTAATTGTTAAGTCCTAGAATTAAATAAATTTTAATAACCTTTTTTGATAATTACCAAATCAAAAGATGATAAAATTTTTCGAAATAGAAATTATTTTTAGATGATCTTTCTCACAACCAAAATTTTGTGCTGTCCGAATTACAGGCAGGGTTACGCCATTTTTGACATTATAAAATACGAGACTCCTGCATCACGGCCAGGCCTATAGCTAGAAATAAATTGTAGGGGGTGTTCATTGGATTCCAGGAGGTACCAATTTTGACCTTTAAAATTTACGAAAATATGTAAAATAGTTCCACCCGCAATTAATGCTGAAATTTATTTAGGGGGTGCCGAGCTAGAGGCTTGATCGAGGCCATTTACAAAGGCCAAAAAATGCACCGCACGGAACAATGTACTTTTCAAAGTTAAATACTCTGAAAAAGTTAGACAATCGAGTTGCAAAAACACTTTTCTTGAAAAGCGGGCTTCGTCAAACAAATTTTCCTTTTTCTTATAAAATTATTTAACTATTCTAAGTATGAGTCGGAACTTGCAATTAAAATATTTTTTTGTGTGTGGGTACTAACATAGTGTGTCTCTGGACTGAAATATGGGGTAATACTTCGGAACGTACTATTTATACTGTCCTAATTTTATTACGATCGATAAAGTAGTTTCCACGTTATAAGCAAAAATATTTTCAAAACTCTTTAAAGGGTAAATAGCTTCGAAAGTGGGCTCCCTAGGAAAAAATTATTGGTACTACTAGTATTATTGTAACCCAAACTATATGCTCCCGAAATATTGCCCCATGATCCAGAGACATCCTGTATACAACTTATTATCAAAAAATATATTCCGTCTCTTGTGTGAAGTGCGCGATGTTTATTTATTGTTTTATTAATTTTCTGTAGTAACTTTTTTGAGTAAGTTTTTTCTGGCAGAAGTCTACATTTGGAAAATTCCAGAAAAAGGTAATCGCCCCCTCTCGCACCTGCATGCGGATTCCCACTGACTCTGAAGGGGTTACTAGATTTGTTGGGAAAAAGATATGAAACGTAATGTTGTGAACATTTCTAATGCCATCCATTTTCCAAGAATGTCAGAAATTCAATGAAAAATATATACAAAAACGTTGCGTTAAAAAAAATGCGAGAAAAATCTTTAATAATAAGAAACAACTAAGTACAAATAAATATTTAAGAAACAATTAAAATGTCTCTGTATATTACGCGGTAATTTATTATCGCGGCAAAGGACCAGTCAGCTAATGCACTGACAACAAGAGTAATTAAAATTAAGCGGCAAAAATTATAGACATGAACTACCTTAACTTCACTGATGTTGGCTTTCTTCTGGTTGGGCCCAACAATCTCCAACAATGTCCTGTGTTCAATGTTCACGAGAAGAAACACTATTATTCTTAATGTAGTAGCACTATGGTTTTAAACGCGGTTTTTGAATTGAATTATTATTATTTTTGTTTTTATTGCAAAAAAAGGTATTTGAGTTATATATTATGTTATTTCAATAATAATTCTTGTTGCTATGAGAAATTTTAAAACTTAGTTACTTAGAAACAAAACAAAAAATACATAATTGTGTTGTCCGAACATACCGCCCATCCAAATGACGAAGCATTTGCAATAAAAAGTTTGCTATTCCAGCGTGAAAATTTATTTATGAGTACATGAAATATATTTAAATTATGAAACTAAAGCTAAGTTAACAATAACATAAATTACTGAGGAGTTGATAAGGGACATAATTTTACTAGAGGTCTCTTAAGGACACCATTAGCCGTTCGTACAGTAGCAATACGGATCTGCCCATCAGGACCAGAATGCAATTCGACAATACGACCAAGGTGCCAAGTTAGTGGAGGAACGTTGTCCTGTTTAATTACCACAATGGTACCAATATCGGGAGGTTTCGTAGAATTTGTCCATTTGGATCGTTGCTGAAGAGTATGAAGGTACTCGTTATGCCAGCGCTTCCAAAAACCTTGCTGAATTTGTTGCAACAATTGCCATCGCGACAAACGATTTATGGGTACGGATATTAATTCCTCGTCAGGAGGAGCTGTCAGTGAGGATAACGTTAAAAAATGACCTGGCGTTAATGCCTGAAGATCATTTGGATCACTACTGAGCTGACATATTGGTCGTGAATTTAAAACCGCTTCGATTTGGTGAAAAACAGTATTAAGTTCCTCATAGGTCAGCACTTGATCACCAACAACTCGAGAAATGTGATGTTTGACTGACTTTACCCCTGCCTCCCACAAACCACCAAAGTGAGGAGAAGAAGGGGGATTGAAGTGCCACTTGATTTGCATGACTCCAGAGGCATTTTGTGTCAATTCAATCAATTGACGATTAGCGCCAACGAAATTAGTTCCATTGTCACTATATAGATGGGAGCACTGACCTCGACGTGCAACAAAGCGCCGTAATGCTGCTATGAACGACTCAGACGTAAGATCTGAAACAAGTTCAAGATGAAGAGCCTTAGTGGCGAGACATACAAATAAACATAGATAAGCCTTTTGAGTTTTACCACCCCTGCGTCTGCCAAAAGTAATACTAAACGGTCCAGCGAAATCTACCCCAGTGTGAAGGAACGGTTTAACTTCGGAGACCCTAGGAGTGGGCAAATCACTCATAAGAGGTGTATAGGATTTTGGATTATGTCGTGAACAACGATAGCAATGGGAAATGCAGTGATTAATTGCGCGTCTGGCCGACAAAATCCAGAATTGTTCAGCTAATAAAGCCTGAAGAGCGGTCGCACCAGGATGCAGATACTTATTATGATAATGATTAATAAGAAGCGTAGTTAATCGGTGATCTCGTGGTAACAAAATGGGATGTTTTCGCTCAAAGGATTCCTGGGAGTGGCGGAGCCTTCCGCCCACCCTGAGAATACCATCTTGATCTAAAAAAGGGGCAAGTTTGCGTATAGGCTTAGCACAAGGGCTATTTGAAGAAATTTGTTTTATTTCATTAACAAAAACTAGTTTTTGAATATGTTTTATAATGATAAGTAGTGCGTTATGTAGCTCCAAATTTACCAAAGGACCTTGAACAAAATTGATCTTGTCCTTTAGATAGCGGGTGAATAGAACTAAATAAGCTACACTTCCTTGAGCCTTTCGCAGAGAAGAGAAATGCAATAATAGATTCATTATGAAATCATGTTGTTCAATGACAATAAGAGAGATTGTATTGGCTTCTAAATCTACCTCGGAAGATGAAGTAGAAGAGGAACTATTAGGCCAAAGTTCAGGAGAAGAACTTAGCCACTTGGGACCCGCCCACCATGCGGAACATTTCAAGAGGTCACAGGGAAGAAGGCCACGCGAGGCGCAATCAGCAGGATTATCGATACCATCAATATGATACCAATTTTCTGGGGATATTTTTTCCTGAATTTGTGTGACACGATTTGCAATGAACGTCTTCCATTGATGCGGAGAAGATTTAATCCAGGTTAATACCACAGTGGAATCGGACCAAGCGTAAATTTTATTAAAAGCAATGTTGACATAGGTTTCACGCACAAAATGAATTAAATCCGAAAGTAACAGTGCAGCACATAACTCAAGGCGCGGAATCGTGATGCGCTTAAGCGGAGAAACCCTGGATTTAGCGCATACCAAAAAAATGCGTACAGAATTATCATTTTGTGTTACTCTAAAATATACCACGCATGCATAACCAGTCATAGAAGCATCACAGAAACCATGTAGGTCACATGATTGATAATTGTCCGTTATAATGCGGCGAGGTAACTGAAGTTGAGCGAGACATGGTACTTCACGCTTGTATTGTGACCAACGGGAACAAATCTCAGCGGAAGGTGCCTCATCCCAGGACAAACTTTGTGTCCAGAGAACCTGGATCAAGTGTTTGGCAAAGAGAGTAAGCGGAGCTAACAACCCAAGTGGATCAAATATGCGTGCGACTTCAGAAAGTATTGATCTTTTGGTACAACAACGGTCGATAGTTTCTATTTTGTACGTTAGGGAATCATAATTTGGATTCCAGTTTAAGCCCAATATCTTTTGAAATGAATCAGCAGTGTCAAATGACTGACAATTAGTTTGCCGTAATGATGGCGGTATAGATTCTAAGACAATAGGATCATTGCTAGACCATTTCCTTAAATCAAATCCACCACTTTCAAGAAGACTTCGAAGTTGAGATTGCAAAGCAATAGCTTCTTTAGCAGATGAACAGCCCGTGACTACGTCATCCACATAAATATCGCTAAGTAACACTTTTGCAGCATAGGGAAAGTTATGTTTTTCATCTGAAGCAAGTTGTAAAAGAGTGCGAATAGCAAGATACGGAGCAGATGATACTCCATATGTAACGGTGTTTAGTTCAAATTCTAGAACAGGAGTGTTTTGAGAAAAGCGCCACAATATGCGTTGGTAGGATCTGTGATCAGGTGTCACTGCAATTTGCCTATACATTTGTTTTATGTCTGCAATAAGTACAGTAGAATGTATACGAAAGCGTAGAAGTAATGAAACTATGTCTTGCTGTAATTTAGGGCCTGTTAATAATGTTTCATTTAGAGAAACATTATTAGTAGACTTCGCTGAGGCATCAAAGACGACTCGTAATTTCGTGGTAGAGCTTTCGGGTTTTAGTACGCAATGGTGTGGGATATAATAACATGAGTCTGTGTGATTAGAAACACTTTTACTACTCACAAGAGACATGTGTCCAGAATCAAGATAATCCTGCATAAAATTTGAATATTCTAATTTTAATGCAGAAGTTTTATTTAAGCGATTTTCCAAGGACAAAAAACGATGCATTGCAGTGGTAAATGACTCACCTAAAGTAGGAATCTCTTCACGAAAAGGTAACGAAACGGTATATCTACCTGATATGTCACGAGTATGAGAATGAATAAAATGCTGTTCGCATTTAATATTCTCTGGGGAATTAAATATTTTTTCAGGTAAGCTTTCAAGTTCCCAAAACCTTTTTAATGTAGAATCAAGTTGCGAATCAAACGACAAATGAAATGAGTTTACAACAGCGGGCGTAGAAAGATGAATTTTTCCAGATAAAATCCAACCAAAGATGGTTTTCATTGCGATTGGTTCGCCAGGACGACCATATTTAATAGCGGGTTGTATTATTTGTGAGTAGACATCAGCGCCAAGCAATATGTCTATTTCACTAGGTTTCCTATAATCAGGATCAGCGAGTGGCAGGTTATCTAAATGATTATAACCTTGAGTGGTAATGTGACTAGACGGAATATCATTGCAGATAACTGGCAAGACCATTGCCTGTATAATGAAACTGGGATGGTGTCTAAACAGCGGAGTTACTTGACACATAGTCATGCCAGTACAAGCGGGTGAAGAAATGCAACCAATTCCTTGAATAGGAAGAGAACATTGAGTGAGCGGTAGATTAAGTCTGTTTAGACATCTTTCAGTAATTATTGAAATTTGACTGCCATTGTCAATAAGAGCACGACATGTTTGAAAGTTACCTTTAGCATCACAGATAGATACCAAAGCCGTAGACAAAAGAACTGTAACTGGGGCAAGAGCACTAGCAACAACTTGAGGTGTGTCAGCAGCGGAACCATTATCGGTAGAATTGAAGGTCCCAGTTGCTTCGCGTGGAAAATGTAGCAGCGTATGATGGCGTTTTTGACATATGCGACAAGTAGATTGGGAAGCACAAGTCGAGAAACTGTGTGTTCCAAAACAATTTACGCAACGTTTACCTTCTTTAATAAAGTTATACCGATCTTGGGGTGACTTAGTTAAAAATGAATCGCATTTAAAAATAGAATGATTAGCCTTGCAAACAAAGCAAGGTGTTTCATGAGACTTTGTAACAGCCGTTGCTGAACCAACATTGTTTTGAGAAGATGTGTCCACCACAAGGGATTGTTGTTTGGATTTTATGGAAGACTGCGTATATTGTTTTTGAGAAAATGATCGACCAAATCTTTCAGTATTAGGACTTGAATGCTGAGAAGCATTAGAACAAAGATGTGATGTCATAGTACTAGATTCCAAAGCTTTACATTGATCGGTCAAGAATTTGCTTAACTGCTCATATGTGGGCATTTCCGTATCGCTATAACGCATTTCAAAATGTTTTCTAGTATTGGGATCAATCTTCTGCATTAACCAATTAAATAAAGTAAAATTCCACAAGTCAACATTATATTTGTTAAGCGCGGAAATATTTTCTGAAAATATATTCAAGAGAGTACGAAGAGAACTTGCGGAATCCGCTTTAGCTTTCGGTGAATTGAGAATATTTCCCCAGTATGTTGAAATAAGTAAGCGTTTGTCGTCATATCTTGTTTCTAGAGATTTAAATGCAATATGATAATTATCAGATTTGAATGGCAATTGCTTAACTAGTTTTAGAGGTTCATCAGACAGGGCACTTATTAAATATTGGAATTTATCTATGTCTGACAGTTTTGTACTACTGTGTATTAATGATATAAATAGGTCATGAAATGAAGTCCAATCAATAGGATTCCCTGAAAATTTAGGTATGGGAATTTCTGGTAGACGAACATTATTTTGATGATTTTCAACATTAATTTTTTGATTTGCATTAACAACTGACTTCATATTGGTTAATTGTATATTAACAGTTTGAATGTTATCGTACAAATCATCTATTTCTTCTACCATTGAATTCAGTTGGTCCAAATTTTCAGTAGAAAGTTGACTTAATTTTAGCAATTTACGCTGTTCCTGAAAATCCTCGTAAATGAGGTTAGATCTTTTAAATTTTGCATAAAACATAGAGTGTGTTGAAGTATCTGTCATGACATTAGATGAATATTCTGACACAGCGGTCAATTTTTTATTTACTATATTACATTCTCTTACGAAGTCCTCAAATTTCATTTTGTAAGAATTGATAGGCTCGTCAATATATTATTAACTATAAACAAAATTGCAAATTGATTTTATTAATCAGTACTCACAAATAGAAATTATTTCTCACTAAGAAAATAAATATATTAGCAGTAGGTTGAGAAAAATACAACTAGTGTGCTAGTGTCAAATTAAATTTATTCAAGAAATGTCAGTTTTGAAGTAATTTATGAAAATTATTTGAAAATGGACAAGAGGTAAAACTGGTTCTGTTATCTTTTAAAATATCCGGCTCGAAGGACCAAAATGTATATTACGCGGTAATTTATTATCGCGGCAAAGGACCAGTCAGCTAATGCACTGACAACAAGAGTAATTAAAATTAAGCGGCAAAAATTATAGACATGAACTACCTTAACTTCACTGATGTTGGCTTTCTTCTGGTTGGGCCCAACAATCTCCAACAATGTCCTGTGTTCAATGTTCACGAGAAGAAACACTATTATTCTTAATGTAGTAGCACTATGGTTTTAAACGCGGTTTTTGAATTGAATTATTATTATTTTTGTTTTTATTGCAAAAAAAGGTATTTGAGTTATATATTATGTTATTTCAATAATAATTCTTGTTGCTATGAGAAATTTTAAAACTTAGTTACTTAGAAACAAAACAAAAAATACATAATTGTGTTGTCCGAACAGTCTCTGTTTTAACAAAATAAATAAACTAAAAACCGTATTTTTGTTTAAATAAAATAGGGTAGATAAATACCTATCTAACCTATATAGATATTACATATTACTTAAGGTAATCTCTATGCATTACAGCAATGCTGTATTTTATTGTGGGTCGATTTCGGACGTGGCATATCAAATAGGGTTCCTTACAATGTGGGACTGGTGGAATTTGTTGAATTAAACTTCCTAAATTAATTTTTTCTCGGCCGAAAATTTGCTGATAATAAATATTTGTAATATATAAATTGATAGACATTTATACACCATTTATTTTTATAGTAATTCAGTACACATAAAAATAACCACAATATAATAAACAGGTAGGCCAAAATGATTTAATTTTTCATTTTCAGGATTCATTTTAAGGTGGCCATTCCCTAGAAAGAGACATCCGATAGGGAAATATTTATTGTTTTTGGCCATAACTTTTCTTTCTTAGTACGTATATTTAAAAAAACTATAAGAGTACCTAAGTAGAACCATAGCAAGACTATTACTATGAATTTTCTTTCAATAATTTCAGCAGGTTGCAAAATAGCTAGATTTAAATTTAAAAATTATGTTAGTTTTAAAGCGAGCTATTTTGCAAACCACTGAAATTATTGAGTGAAAATTGAGAGTAATAGTCTTCTTATAGTTCTATTTAGGTACTCTTATAGTTTTTTTAAATATACGTACTAAGAACAAAAAGTTATGGCCAAAAATAATAAATATTTCCCTATCGGATGTCTTTTTCTAGGGAATGGCCACCTTAATGTAAACAAGGAGTACCCTACAATGATTCTTGATCATGTCAGCGAGCAAACAGTACGCAGTGTAGTAAAGTGATTAAAAAAATCAAACTCTTCTGGTATAGATGGAATTAGTGCAAATATTTTAAAGTCGTGTATTGATTATATCTTGTCCCCCTTTAACATATTTAATAAACCTATCCTTCACATATGGAATTTTTCCTGACATTTTAAAAATTGCTAAAATTACATAAAAAAGGCGAGACCGTAAATGTGGAAAATTATAGGCATGTGTCGTTGTTATCCACTATTTCTAAAATATTAGAAACATCAATTTTGAGAATATTCCTACCTTTATATCAGAAAACAATATTTTAAACGACGCTCAACATGGAAAAGGTAAGTCTACAAATTCAGCAATTTACAACTTCCTATATGGGCTTGTTCCATGATATTCTTTTTATATGGTTTTTATACTTTTTCATATAGTACTCGATATTCTCACTATGCACTTAAAATTTCGTATTATTAACTTTTTCCGTTTTCGAGATATAAAGAGTTGAAATTAGTAATAGTTGCAAAAACCGAGCGCTCATTTGTGACGTCACTATGCGCAAGTGACGTAAGAAAAGGCTTTCTGGGACCTTTCAAATTTAACATGAAAGGTCGAAAAACTTGGAATTTTCAAACGCTGGTAACTAAATAAACACGTTCGAATGGAAGTTTGTTCTATGTCTCTACGGAAAGGAGAAGGTCGGCGATGAAACCTAATCGTAAATTGCAGGGTCAAAGTTGAAAATTCGTCCCAACAGGAGCGAGAGAAAATTGTAATTTTTTGACAATTCACCAAATTGTACACCCCTACTGCCAAGAAGTATGCAAAACAAACAATACTTCAAAAACACTTATAATTATAACAACTAAGGAGCATCAAGTCTATTGAGATCGCCGAGTCTATGCGTATAGTGACGTAGCGCCTGGTCACGCCCCATTTTCGCGAGGTGGAGATTTGTAATAGTTTTTAAGATACTAAACGTACGAATAAGATTCTGATTTTTTGCATAAGAAACGTGTCGGCTTATTCTTGGATCTAAGTAAAGCGTTTGATCTGGTGGATCACGCTTTACTTTTGACAAAGTTGGAAGCTTATGGTTTAAGGGGATTAGTTAACAATCTAATAAGGACATATATTTCAAACAGGACACACATAGTAGATATTGATGGCGTAAGATCGGAAGAAATAGGAATTGATTGCGGTGTACCACAGGGATCGGTCTTGGGCCCACTGCTTTTTCTTATGTTTGTTAATGATCTCCCAAGCATAGACAGTAGTAAGCAGTTAGTTATGTTTGCAGATGACAACAGTTATATTTCTGCTAAGAATTCAATTTTGGACTCGATATCGGATACGCAAATTATGTTGGATAAATTTATTATGTGGTTTAACGAAAACATGTTATTTCTAAATGCAAGTAAAACGGTATTTATGAATTTTACACCGAGAATTAAAACAGTATTTGAAAGTCACCTTATAAAAAACAACGGCAAAACAATTGAACAAGTTACCAATACAAAATTTGTAGGTATAAATATAGATAACGGGGACGGTAGCTTAGTGGTTTAGCGCGTCTAGCTTGCATACTGGCATATCTAGCGAAGTAGGTTCAATCCCTGCTCATCGCGAAATAATTTTTATTATAAAATTATCCCCAAGATGTGGTTCGGACTCCAATATAAACTGTAGTGCCTCGTTTCTCATTACCTAACACAAAATCATTCTGGATTTTCAAGGAGTTACCTCGGTGACTTGAGAAGCGGTTAAGAAAACATCAAACATCTTTGAAACGTTGCTATTTATTGAGGGAAATTTAGATAAGTTTACTAAAAATAATTATTATCCTAGTTATAATACAAGGAAGGGTAACGATTTGTGCTTACCAATAAGTCCATTGATAATTTAAATCGCTTTAAAATTATTTTAAACAATAACATTTACTTATCTAATGTTTCTATAGCATAGATGAGTATGGAACTGAAATTATTTGTATCTATTTATTGTTAGTTATTTATGTCACTTATTGTATTTATTTATTTATTTTATTGTCAATTGTGTTTTGTTGACTTGTCCTATACCATGTGCATGGTCGTTTGGATGAATAAATCATTATTATTATTAATAATTATTTTCAAAACTTCCTTGCGCACAAAATGTCTTATACATAAAGAACAGAAGTATTTTTACAATAACCCGATTTGGGAACCACGACAGTGCTTCAAGCAAAAATATCAAACTCCGAAAGAAAAAGTGGAGCTAGTAACTGATAAGTAAGCAAATGCCTTTTTGGGAAAGAACTTGTGGTTTCTATATTCTTCTCTTATTTGACAAGTTTACTTCGTGTGTATTACCTAATATTAGTTATTATCAAATCGATATCCACACTGTTAATTTCGTATTCTTAACAAATGATAAGAAAATTTTCCAAAATTGATTTTAGATTAATTGATAAATTATTTTTTAGTGATATGTCAATGTTTTTGTTTACTAAGCTTTATGCTTTGACAATTGATAGTACCCAGTCAGTTTAAGTGGGTAAAGTAAATAATGAGAGTTTGATTATTTGTCTAAACATACCACATTTTACAAGGCGAAATTGTTATTTACGAAGTTTTAGTTTGGGGACACTATTTACAACTATGTGTTGCTCATACCGGATTCTCTACTCATTCAATTTAATACAAGTTTTTTTTTACTTTTGAAATACAATGTCTTTCCGACCCCCCATGTACAGAGACAGTCAGACATCCACGGTCTGAGCAACCATAGTGTAACTGAAGAGCCGAACGAGACGAGGTCGGGTCCCTTAACAAATTAAAATTATTTATAATATGCTTAATGTATTATTTAAAATATTATGATAAATAATAGACAGGTGATTTAAAAATAAAAAAGTTCAAAAACCTGTGATCATACTATTAATTCGATACTGTCAAACAAACATGCTACTTTATTGAAATAATTTATAACTGCGGTATAAGTGGAACCCAAAATAATATTTTACAGTGCGTTTTTGTAAAATATATTGTACTATGATGACACAATATTACATTCTAAAGGTTTAATTAGTCAGTCATCTGGTACAAAATTAAAATAGATAATAATTTTCTATCAAAGTTTATTTTCTCATAAATAAATTTTGCAACTGAATAAGTCGTTTCAACATTATGTAATAATAATATTATATCTCCACAGCGTATTAATTGGAATATTTTTATATTAAATAACTTGTCTCATAACTTGTTTTGTTAGTAAATATTTATGAGAATGATAAATTAAAATTTATGTAATTTATAAACGCTATTATTGCAAAATGGAGTCATAAATACGAGTATACCAAAGTGTAGCCACATCAATTAAGTTTTAGTAAATGTAGATTATCCAAAACGCAGCATATAATGTGTACATGTACATTGCGTACGCTATTCAGGGTGTTCCAAATTGGAGATGAATGAAGATGAACGAAATAGTCTTTATTAACCCAAAATAATTACAAAATTACACATAGGGTTATCCTCTACTATCAATTAAAAATACAAAAGATAACAAAATAGCAAATGTTTTTGTACATACATACAAATTAACTTTCTTGATTTAAGACGAAACTGAATGAGATTTTATGAAAATGTAATTCATTTGAATGAAAAAAATTTTTAAAGACAAGGTACGTAAATAAATTAATTTCAGGCCTTTGTTCTCAATTTTAACTGAATTTACATATCGTAGGGGATCATGTAGATACTAGTTTAGCCTGCTTAGCCGTAGGGGACTAGGTTGGATGCTAGTGTTAAAATGAGAATAGCAAATCAGAATTTTACTTGTTAGCATAACCAGAAGTCAGGTTATCGAAAGAATGCAAAGATTTCATTAATATTTTTATATATAGTTTTTCCTTTAGTTCTCATAGATAGCTTTTCTTTCCACTGTTTGCAAAATCCTATAAAGAAAATGTTTCATTACTATAAGCAAACAAATAATAAATAATTCACTTTTAAAAGAGAAATATCTTTCGCAAAATTGAGGATCCGAGGATTTGTTGGAATTTCGGTAAGCTTTAATTTAATTTCCTACAAGATTTGCGCTCCCTGGCCATTTTTGAACAAAAAAACTCGTTTTGGGACTACTGCGCAGCGGTGTAGTGCTAAGACGTTTGGCTTGTGACCACGGATATACATTTAATAAATACATAGTACTTAATATATACCTACTGCATGAACGAAAATACAGTTATACTTATTTCAGATTGCCATCGATTTACACTAAAAGAAGAAAAGTTTGGACTCAACTAAAGGAGCAAAGCAAAAAGTGGATGAATGCTTTAATGAGATCCTATCTTGAGTCAAAGAGGAAATATGACTGTTGTTCCAAACATTTCCTAACCTTTCCTTCCCAACTCGTCTGGATTGGCTAATAAGTATCTGGGTTATGCAGTTTCTTCTGAGGCAGTCAATCAATATAATCGATATAAGCAGGGCTGGATTTTGGAATTTTGCGCCCGTATTCAGATTTGAATCTGACGCCCTTTTTCAGACAAAAACCGAAGTGGGTATTTAAACGTGCATGTGTGTATCTTTCATTATAAATCATAAAATGGATAATAATAATTATTATTTTGTCATTATTCTTTAAAAGTCATAAAATCTTTTGGCGGCATGCCGCCCTAAAGAATTTGCCACTCTAGGCAGCTGCCTACATTGCCTATTGGGAAATCTGGCACTGGATATAAGAATCGCCAGAGATGACAATTGTTAACGAAAATATAACATCTATTTATTACCTAATCATTTATATAAATATCATGTTATATTTTTGGATTGACTTCACCACATCGAACCAAATTCAGTAAGCTAGTTGCACTAATAGAGATCTTCACAATTTAGTACCGCAAACGAAAATAAGATCAGGAACGGCTTAAGTTTTTTTATTTTGGAATTTGTCTAAAACTTTCACCCTGTATATGGATTTCTCGTAATTTTCAATACCGAAATACTCTAATAACGTATTTAAACCTTATAATTAGTTATTTGCGGCTACTAACTAATATTAGGCATATTCGAGTACTTACCATAATTGCAATATAGTGTCTATAATCAAAGGGAAGTGGTCCGTCTCCTCTGAGAATGAAATTTTGTGTTTTGAGAAAATGGTCCAAATATGAGGGATGATATCCCATAACCTGACTCACATGGTCCAGTCTGTTATTTTGTAAAAAGGCATCCACGAAGAGAGTGTGCGTCTGGAATAAAAAAAAAACATTTATTAAAACCGAATATTTTATATTCTATATGAACAAACTATATAACATATTCGTTATCATATTTTCTAGTTACATTATAAAAGTCGGTAAATATTATTTATTCGAGGTAAAATAACACCCTCAATAGATAGGCAGTAGAGTAGTATTATTATGAGAAGATGCTCGCAAAAAATAATGCGCAGAAACGCGTTTGTGTGCTTCCATTGTTCTAGGCCAATGAGAGCGAATTGCGTCATATTTGACGTCGAAGCCAGTGGCACCGTCAACCTGCTGTCACAGGATCTGTGCTGCGATATACTTGTTGTGTTCGCAGTTTCTGATTGAATTAAGTGATATAACCTTACTTTCAGTGAAGAATGTCTTCATCGTAAACACCAGAGTGTGACAAGCTTTAATATTCTACATTACACAGCTCTTCGACCTCGAAAATTTGATTACAATAATTATATATCCTTCTACCCCAGATGATGTGTCACTGGTAAAAATATTCGCGCACGTTAGCTCCGCCCCGAGCATCTTCTCATAATAATACTACTCTACCAACTATTTTCCAGGCAGAAGTATATGCTAGAGATCTATTAGCACAGATATGCCCAAACAAAAACATTCGAAAGGCAAAGATCTATTTACTTTCAGATAGTGAGGCCACATTGAAGGCCCCCACTTTTGAATACAAAAGTGCCCGGGAATTCAGACAATTTCTGAAGCAACTGGCAAAAAACAACAATGATGTTGGTGGCAGGACACAAGGGAATGGAAATAGTGGGTAACGAATTAGCTGAAACTCTTCATATCTGGCCCGAATAGATTTACAGCTTATCTAGAGGACACAATAGAAGAGTTCTAAAATGGAAAAAGAAACACAAGAAGTCCTACTGGAGGAATACTCTAGGTCAAAGACAAGCGAAAAAGTTTATAACCTATTGAACAAAGAATGCTATAAGTTTTCTAGAACTCGAATAGTCTGATGACAGGCATTCTAATGGATCATTGTCCCTTAGGGACATGCGCAAGGCAGATACTGCAGATACATGCAGATACTGGATGCTGCAACAGAGACTGTGAAACATATACTTTGCGAATGCAAGACAATCCGTACTACGCTAAAGTGCCCAGAAAAGGTGGAACTAACGCCTGAAGACGTAGAGAATTAGCTTCCAGGAAAGTCACAAATTTCGTAAAAACCTTGTAAATCCTGGGCAACACAGGGTGTGCTTGTATTCAAACCACAAAAATGTCAACTTCGAATGATTTAACAATTTAATAGTACCAATGAGACGTTAGTATTTTCAAACAAAAATAAAATTCTACCCGCTTCTCAACAATATCTATATTAGTACAGTTATTTTTTCCAAAGAGAAGATTTTGTATGCTCTCCAGTTTACCGGAGTCTGTCATTAAATCATATTAAATGAATTATGAATTATTTTCTATATTTAATTGGATTTACCTTTAAAAAGGAACAAATAATTTATATTCATTGAATCCACACACAAATTTAATATGTTATATAACACCGGATCCTTCGCCATCTCTTAGAGTACAACGTCCGTTACACTGAGTGTTTAATTTTTTTTTTTGGCATAAAGGTTTAGAGCCATCCAGCTACAATTTAGTAAATGAAAGTTAATTAAAAAAAACTAACCTAACCAATAAGAACCGTGACATATATGTCACTTATAAAACAAGGGATGTACAGTCGTGGTCAGTAAAAGGTTTCCGACCTAAAGCAACATTACTCGTGTTTGAATCAGGCTCCTTAAGATTATTTATTTTCGCTCCGCCTATCGACATAGATGAATAACATACCGCCTTTTGATTATAAGTATTTATAGGAGCCCTATTATCACAAAAAATATATTAGCAGTAATCTGCTATAAAGACATACAGTAATTTTTGCTGGTGTATCTTTTGAAATATTATTATTGCATAAAATGTTAATAACAATTCTGCCTTTACACAATAAGCTAATTTATTACATCTATTTGATTTAATTAAATAAATATATTATAACAGGACAAACATTTTTAATAACTATCGTAGAAAACAAATTCTTGTATGTTTAATATTTTGGCCAAATGTGTTATAGAGGATGATCGTCAGAATCTTGCAAAGGATCATTTTTATATAAACTATGATATTATGATATTCAAATACGCATCAGTTAATATTAGTAGTATGGGGGACACTGGCCTTGAAAAGTGAAAGTTAATTAGGTCATTAACATTAATGAGGCAATTAAGATAATGACGTAATTAGGGAAATCCGCGGATTTTAATCACCGCGAGATAATTATCTTATCTGGTGGGTGGCCCCGGTGATTAACGTTAATTAGATATACGTGCCTTTCAACATGTGCTGGAATTTTTGAGCTATTAAAAAAATTTAATGACGCAACAAACTGACTGGGATTTTGGAACTTGATTAAGACTTGTTTTCATAATATAAAAACACACTGTTGTGAGCAAATAGTATTCAGTGTTCAATTCTGACGTTTCCACGTCGATAAGAATAATATTTTAAATAAGTTTGCATATATTTAACAGACTTTACAAGTTTCGGTGTTTAGAATTATTTTAAAAAAAAGTGACACATTTTCGAAAACTTAAGATGACTATAATCGTCAAGTTTTGTGTTTAAAAGTGGTATGGATATCAGCTTTAATATTCGACGTTCACCAAGGCATCTTAATCATATTCCAAGAGAAGAGATACCCATTAAACCGCAGTGCAAGTAAAGTTGTTGGTGGCTGCCCCGGCCCCCGGCTCATTTTTTTAAATATTACAATATTTTTTCAACACAATTTCTCAACTGGATAATGAAATGCAGCAGATATTAAAAACTCAGAGTTAGACATTTTTCATTGTAACTTTTCAAGAAACGTAGTACCTATTCGGTTCTCAATAAGTTTTTTAAGAAGTGTAGTAAAATATGTGTTCAAACGATGCATGTTGTGAGTTATGGGATAAGGATGACTTTCCAAGCTACAATCCTTTACAGGATATAGAAACAAGGAATGTTTTGAGGAGTGCGTTTTCGGTAATAGGGAAATCTAAAAAAGCCAAGAAAGCCTTCCGACTTGCAGAACGACAACGACTAAGTAAGCTTGAGGAAAAAGAACAACTTTCAAAAAAAGAAAATTTGAAAATAGATAGTGTCGCGAAGAACTTAAAGTGATATTAGTGGAGACTGTACAAGTGTTCAGTGTTTAAAAAAACTGTTAAAAAAGTGGTGTGGCTATAGACAGCGGCTTTAAGGTTCACATACCGGAGCGCCACAAATAACTTAAGGTGACTCCATCTAGATTGCACAAGTTTTTCGTGTTAAAAATGACATGGGCATGGGCTTTAACATACACACATACACACAAACATTTTCGGTTTTTACAAAATTCTACCAGAGGCATCTTAAATCATATTCCAGGAGAAGAGTTGCCAACTAAAACTGGAGTGCAAGTCAAGTAGTTTCTGGCGACGGCCCCCGCAACTTTTAAATTTCTGTACATGTATTAATTTGTGATTCTTTTCACAATCGATTAAACTGGCAGTTATTTCTGCTTTAAAATTATTTAAAGTGGTATGAATATAGACATCAACTTTAACATTCAGACATTTTCGGTATTCACAAAAATTTTACCAATCATCTTAAAACATATTCATGTACCCGGCTAATTGGTTAACCAAGTTTGGTTTATTAGACAAATAACTTAAGGTGACTCCATAGAGATTGTATAAGTTTTCGTGTTAAAAAATGTTAAAAATGATATGGGTATGGATTTTAACATTTACACTCACACATTTTCGGTTTTCACAAAAATTCTACTAGAGGCATCTTAAAGGAGATGTACCAACTAAAACCGGAGTGCAAGTAAAGTAGTTTCTGGTACCCCCGACCCATTTTACATTTTAAACCGTTTTTTCGCGAGAGTCTCATTAACGATCGAAAAATAGTGGTCATCAAATTTGTAGCTTCATCACAAATTAATATATGTACAAAGAAAATTAAAAGTTACGAGATATATTGCTTATTTCACAGGTGTGCTTTGTCAATTTATGATTACTAATGATATAAAAGACTCAAAATAATAATAATAGAAAAAATGTAAACTAGAAATTTTCACTGAATGAATTAGCACTAAATAACAGTTATCAAAAAAATTCTTATTCGCTGTATTGTTTGAACATTGGTAATCTTATTTTAAAATTAAATATGCAGCAAGTTTTTCGTTTTCTTACATTCCTAAATGATAGGGAATGATATTGTTTAAAAGGGTGCCTGCGAAACTTTTCGACGATGAGTTTATTTTAAAACTTTTTAGAAACAAAAATAACCAATATAAAAATGTTAGCTATATCTATACAGACTTGTTATTTAATTTTAATAATCTTATTTGTAAATCTATACGTAAGGCTTATATCACATATGTTGGAAACAAACCAGTTCTATATATATATAACAATGTATGTATGTTTGCAATTATTTATTTTTAAGAAATAAAAATGATCTATAAATTTACCTGTGTGTTTATTATATTATAGCAAATAAGAGAAAAATGGCCACTTTGATGTTAAACACTAAGTTGTGCATATTACAGCTAAAAATAATGTTATGTATTCAAACGCCTACAATAAAAAGTGTCGTGTTGCACAACGTGCGAGAAAAAGTAAAACATATTTAAGAGCGACCGATAGAAGTAGAACTACACCAGAGTTTAAAATGAGGCTAGAGAAATACTGCAAAAACTTGGAAGAATTGAAAAAACTCATACATCTTTATGAGGATATACAGAGCATGTTCTTCAGCTTCTCAAATAAAATGTACATTGGGGATTAGTGGGTGTATGGAAAAATATTTCAATACTATGGCTTGTTAAAAACATTGAGGATCTCAGGTGTCCCGACTATAAGCTTTTAAGAAGTAGATTTTTCAAAGGTTAGCTGTATGTCACACATTGAAATAATGTATATGTGCAAATATGTATTCGCTAAAAATAAAAAATATTTAAAAAACATGTGTTTATTATATATATTATAGGAAATGAGAAAAAATAGGACCTGCACTGTAGGGTTAAACGCCAAACTCTATTTAGAATATATTAATATTTTATTACATTTAAATGCATAAGACGCGACACAACTTTAAACAAGCTATTTTGTAAAATAAATAAAAACACATGGGGGCTGCAATGTTCCTCCCAGCTAATAACTTAGTAAGTAAAATAATGAAACCACAAAATATCAAAAACACAGCAGGTGAAAAAAATTAAAATTGAAAAAAGTGACTTCCACTATTTTTTAAACACTAGCGTATTATTATCAACTTGCATCTCAGATATAGTTTCTTAAAATTATAAGTCACATAAAGCAAGAATTCTTTATAATTGTTATTTAGTGCCTTTAAGTAATAAATTAACAGATAATAATAAAAAATGCGGTTCACTGTATTTTCACCAGGTTGGTATTGTACGAAACGCCTGCAAACTTCGAAATATAAAAAATACACTCAACGTTATGCGTACCATTTGCGTACGAAAATAGCGCGACACAACTTTAAACAAGCTATTTTGTAAAATAAATAAAAACACATGGGGGCTGCAATGTTCCTCCCAGCTAATAACTTAGTAAGTAAAATAATGAAACCACAAAAGATCAAAAACACAGCAGGTGAAAAAAATTAAAATTGAAAAAGTTACTTCCACTATTTTTTAAACACTAGCGTATTATTATCAACTTGCATCTCAGATATAGTTTCTTAAAATTACAAGTCACATAAAGCAAGAATTCTTTATAATTGTTATTTAGTGCCTTTAAGTAATAAATTAACAGATAATAATAAAAAAATGCGGTTCACTGTATTTTTACCAAGTTGATATTGTACGAAACGCCTGCAAACTTCGAAATATAAAAAATACACTCAACGTTATGCGTACCATTTGCGTACGAAAATAGATATTTGTTAAAATAGGGTCATCACTATTGCAACAATAACAAAAAACAACATTATTTAAAAAGAAATATTGTGTGTAACTATCAAAGACAGCCCCAGTAAAAACTAGCTTGAATCTAGAACGACAAAGTATTCCGTGAAATAAGTAATATCCCGTACCGCATTTTCAGTTTTTCAAAAAAGAAAGAAAGAACGATAAAAACTTATAGTGTGTACTTGATTTAATTTTAAAAATTAAAAAAGTTATTAAGCTTTAGTTCTTTCTTTTTTTTTTTAATTTTCGTTTGTTTGATTTGATCGAGTGTAGATAGAATTTTTTGCAATTCTAATTTATAAAAATCTCGAAATTAAAATGAGATGCGGAACATCAATCATTTCACTGAGTACTTTTCCACTAGAAACAAATTAATAACGAAACTTTGCCTTAATAAACCGAAAATTTAAAAATCATATATTTCATTTACATTTGAATATAATAATAATGAAAACGTATTTGTACATAGTCTAGAAACAAATTATAAAAATATATGTAAGCTTGACGAAAGAGAACTTTAAAAAGAAAATTTGAATTACTTGCTTGGTTATGTTGATACCAACAATAGGATTACTTTATCATAACACGATACAGAGAAAATTATTTTAAAAATTAGAAATGCAACAAGTTTTTCGTTTTCTTACAAATAACAATGATCAAAATTAAATCCACGCCGCCATTCCCTGATGGAGAAGGTCTGGCTTAATGTATTTTGAAATACCATCGCAACCCAACTGTAATAAAATATTAATATATTTTAGATAAAGCTTGGTGCAGATAATTACTGGGGTAACAATTTGAAAGATTTCTATTCATTAAATTCTTATTATTTAAAATACCACTAATATACGAAAACTTTTAAATAACCATATTATGTTAATGTAAAATGTCGAGACGGGCTGTAAGATAGACATCTCTTAGTCTATATATCAATATGAAAGACTTTTTGAAAGTCCCATTTTGTGATTTGATTAAAAAAATCTCGGAATTTAAATGAGATACGAAACAACAATTATTTCAGGGAATACTTTTTCACTAGAAATTTTCGTGTTTAAAAAAATCGAATGGCTTCAACATTTATTACACCCGTTTTTTAATGATAACAGAAAATATGCTAAAATTTATTCCTAAAAAAGCACACATAGTTTTAAAACATTCCTAAATGATATAAGGGAGTGATCTCATTGAAAAGGGTGCCTGTGAAACTTTCGACGGTGGGTATATTTTAAACTTTTTTAGAAACAAAATAACCAACATAAAAATGTTAGTTAGCTACATCTATGCAGACTTTGGCATGTCTTTAATTTATTGCTTCGAAAACTAAATAACAGCAAACTGCAAGATTTCTAATTCACTCAGCCAATGAAAAAAAATATTTCCATAATTTTTGAACGCCTCTACTAGTAATAATTATTTTTTTTAAAAAGAAACTGCCAACTCAACCGAAATTTTATGTCGATGATAAAAAGTAACAAATTAATATATGTACAGAAATTTAAAAGTTGCGAGATATTGTTCATTTCATAGTTAAAACTAAACCAGCGCTGTTAGACAAGTTCGTGTTGTACAATAATTATTTTAAGTGTAAAGCCATTGAAATAAAAATTATCAAAGAAATATTCTTATTCGTAGCTTACAAGACAAAAAAAACACAAATTGAATATGTACAAAATTAAAAGTTAAAATGACGAGTTATTACTTACTTATGGCGATACCAACAATAGGATTACTTTATCATAACACGATACAGAGAAAATTATTTTAAAATTAAAAATTCAAGTGTTTTCGTTTTCTTACAAATAACAATGATCAAAAATTAAAACCACGTGGACCAGGCAGGGACAGGCCTCGGTACGATTTATTGACTTCTCAATATTTCTTTGTTAATAAAAATATTAATATTTGCAATAGAATTTTTTCACTAAGAAAACATTTTACAATCGAAAGATAAGAACTCTTGGATTAAACATTGCTACATCACTGAATGTAAAAATAAAATATTATTAAGCTCTAGTCCTTTCTTTTTTATTTTTAAAAAACCATCAGCTATATTTACGGGCAGTGAAAATTAATGGTTTTCTATAAAATAACAGTAAGATGCAGGTTTTCTAATTCGTTTATTCACTCAATGAAAAAGTTCTCTGTTTAAATTTTCCATTATTTTTGAAACGTTAATATCAGAAATAATTATTTGTTCGCCAAATCTTTGAACAAGTACTTCTACTTTAAAACAAAAACCTTGATCTTAATCATAAGCGAAACTTTAAGAGGTTTTATATATATAAAAATGTAAAGGTGCAATTGTGTATTCACTAGAAATAAATAAAATATTTAAAAAAATACTTGTGTTTATTTTATTATAATAATACAACATTCAGAATGTTTGTGAAGAAATGATTACCTACTGTTGATATGGGAACTCAAAAATAATAGAAACAATTTAAGTTCAGAGTTAGAAATTTTTTATTGAATGAATTAGAAAATCTGCATCAACTATTTACTTGTGATGTAGAAAAATGTTAAAAAATATCTATTTCGCGCACGATTGGTACACATAATGTATAACGTATTTTTATATTTCGATGTTTGCAGATAACTTTTCATACACCACAGCTGGTACTGTGAACCACATTTTATTGTCTGTTAATTTTCTTACCTAAAGGCACTAAATAACAATTATCAAAAAATGTATTTTATTAAGCTTTTAGTTCTCTCCTCTTTCATTTTGTCTGATTGATGGAACGTAAATAGAAATTTTTCCTATCAAATTAAAAAAATCTTGAAAATAAAATGAGATGTGAGAAGATCATCTCTATGACTCCGTTAGGGTTTCGGACATTTTGACGCCAAATATTAGGATAGGTTAGGTTAGAGATGATCTTCTCATATCTCATTTTATTTTCAAGATTTTTTTAATTTGATAGGAAAAATTTCTATTTACGTTCCATCAATCAGACAAAATGAAAGAGGAGAGAACTAAAAGCTTAATAAAATACATTTTTTGATAATTGTTATTTAGTGCCTTTAGGTAAGAAAATTAACAGACAATAAAATGTGGTTCACAGTACCAGCTGTGGTGTATGAAAAGTTATCTGCAAACATCGAAATATAAAAATACGTTATACATTATGTGTACCAATCGTGCGCGAAATAGATATTTTTTAACATTTTTCTACATCACAAGTAAATAGTTGATGCAGATTTTCTAATTCATTCAATAAAAAATTTCTAACTCTGAACTTAAATTGTTTCTATTATTTTTGAGTTCCCATATCAACAGTAGGTAATCATTTCTTCACAAACATTCTGAATGTTGTATTATTATAATAAAATAAACACAAGTATTTTTTTAAATATTTTATTTATTTCTAGTGAATACACAATTGCACCTTTACATTTTTATATATATAAAACCTCTTAAAGTTTCGCTTATGATTAAGATCAAGGTTTTTGTTTTAAAGTAGAAGTACTTGTTCAAAGATTTGGCGAACAAATAATTATTTCTGATATTAACGTTTCAAAAATAATGGAAAATTTAAACAGAGAACTTTTTCATTGAGTGAATAAACGAATTAGAAAACCTGCATCTTACTGTTATTTTATAGAAAACCATTAATTTTCACTGCCCGTAAATATAGCTGATGGTTTTTTAAAAATAAAAAAGAAAGGACTAGAGCTTAATAATATTTTATTTTTACATTCAGTGATGTAGCAATGTTTAATCCAAGAGTTCTTATCTTTCGATTGTAAAATGTTTTCTTAGTGAAAAAATTCTATTGCAAATATTAATATTTTTATTAACAAAGAAATATTGAGAAGTCAATAAATCGTACCGAGGCCTGTCCCTGCCTGGTCCACGTGGTTTTAATTTTTGATCATTGTTATTTGTAAGAAAACGAAAACACTTGAATTTTTAATTTTAAAATAATTTTCTCTGTATCGTGTTATGATAAAGTAATCCTATTGTTGGTATCGCCATAAGTAAGTAATAACTCGTCATTTTAACTTTTAATTTTGTACATATTCAATTTGTGTTTTTTTTGTCTTGTAAGCTACGAATAAGAATATTTCTTTGATAATTTTTATTTCAATGGCTTTACACTTAAAATAATTATTGTACAACACGAACTTGTCTAACAGCGCTGGTTTAGTTTTAACTATGAAATGAACAATATCTCGCAACTTTTAAATTTCTGTACATATATTAATTTGTTACTTTTTATCATCGACATAAAATTTCGGTTGAGTTGGCAGTTTCTTTTTAAAAAAAATAATTATTACTAGTAGAGGCGTTCAAAAATTATGGAAATATTTTTTTTCATTGGCTGAGTGAATTAGAAATCTTGCAGTTTGCTGTTATTTAGTTTTCGAAGCAATAAATTAAAGACATGCCAAAGTCTGCATAGATGTAGCTAACTAACATTTTTATGTTGGTTATTTTGTTTCTAAAAAAGTTTAAAATATACCCACCGTCGAAAGTTTCACAGGCACCCTTTTCAATGAGATCACTCCCTTATATCATTTAGGAATGTTTTAAAACTATGTGTGCTTTTTTAGGAATAAATTTTAGCATATTTTCTGTTATCATTAAAAAACGGGTGTAATAAATGTTGAAGCCATTCGATTTTTTTAAACACGAAAATTTCTAGTGAAAAAGTATTCCCTGAAATAATTGTTGTTTCGTATCTCGTTTAAATTCCGAGATTTTTTTAATCAAATCACAAAATGGGACTTTCAAAAAGTCTTTCATATTGATATATAGACTAAGAGATGTCTATCTTACAGCCCGTCTCGACATTTTACATTAACATAATATGGTTATTTAAAAGTTTTCGTATATTAGTGGTATTTTAAATAATAAGAATTTAATGAATAGAAATCTTTCAAATTGTTACCCCAGTAATTATCTGCACCAAGCTTTATCTAAAATATATTAATATTTTATTACAGTTGGGTTGCGATGGTATTTCAAAATACATTAAGCCAGACCTTCTCCATCAGGGAATGGCGGCGTGGATTTAATTTTGATCATTGTTATTTGTAAGAAAACGAAAAACTTGTTGCATTTCTAATTTTTAAAATAATTTTCTCTGTATCGTGTTATGATAAAGTAATCCTATTGTTGGTATCAACATAACCAAGCAAGTAATTCAAATTTTCTTTTTAAAGTTCTCTTTCGTCAAGCTTACATATATTTTTATAATTTGTTTCTAGACTATGTACAAATACGTTTTCATTATTATTATATTCAAATGTAAATGAAATATATGATTTTTAAATTTTCGGTTTATTAAGGCAAAGTTTCGTTATTAATTTGTTTCTAGTGGAAAAGTACTCAGTGAAATGATTGATGTTCCGCATCTCATTTTAATTTCGAGATTTTTATAAATTAGAATTGCAAAAAATTCTATCTACACTCGATCAAATCAAACAAACGAAAATTAAAAAAAAAAAGAAAGAACTAAAGCTTAATAACTTTTTTAATTTTTAAAATTAAATCAAGTACACACTATAAGTTTTTATCGTTCTTTCTTTCTTTTTTGAAAAACTGAAAATGCGGTACGGGATATTACTTATTTCACGGAATACTTTGTCGTTCTAGATTCAAGCTAGTTTTTACTGGGGCTGTCTTTGATAGTTACACACAATATTTCTTTTTAAATAATGTTGTTTTTTGTTATTGTTGCAATAGTGATGACCCTATTTTAACAAATATCTATTTTCGTACGCAAATGGTACGCATAACGTTGAGTGTATTTTTTATATTTCGAAGTTTGCAGGCGTTTCGTACAATATCAACTTGGTAAAAATACAGTGAACCGCATTTTTCTATTATTATCTGTTAATTTATTACTTAAAGGCACTAAATAACAATTATAAAGAATTCTTGCTTTATGTGACTTGTAATTTTAAGAAACTATATCTGAGATGCAAGTTGATAATAATACGCTAGTGTTTAAAAAATAGTGGAAGTAACTTTTTCAATTTTAATTTTTTTCACCTGCTGTGTTTTTGATCTTTTGTGGTTTCATTATTTTACTTACTAAGTTATTAGCTGGGAGGAACATTGCAGCCCCCATGTGTTTTTATTTATTTTACAAAATAGCTTGTTTAAAGTTGTGTCGCGCTATTTTCGTACGCAAATGGTACGCATAACGTTGAGTGTATTTTTTATATTTCGAAGTTTGCAGGCGTTTCGTACAATACCAACCTGGTGAAAATACAGTGAACCGCATTTTTTATTATTATCTGTTAATTTATTACTTAAAGGCACTAAATAACAATTATAAAGAATTCTTGCTTTATGTGACTTATAATTTTAAGAAACTATATCTGAGATGCAAGTTGATAATAATACGCTAGTGTTTAAAAAATAGTGGAAGTCACTTTTTTCAATTTTAATTTTTTTCACCTGCTGTGTTTTTGATATTTTGTGGTTTCATTATTTTACTTACTAAGTTATTAGCTGGGAGGAACATTGCAGCCCCCATGTGTTTTTATTTATTTTACAAAATAGCTTGTTTAAAGTTGTGTCGCGTCTTATGCATTTAAATGTAATAAAATATTAATATATTCTAAATAGAGTTTGGCGTTTAACCCTACAGTGCAGGTCCTATTTTTTCTCATTTGCTATAATATATATAATAAACACATGTTTTTTAAATATTTTTTATTTTTAGCGAATACATATTTGCACATATACATTATTTCAATGTGTGACATACAGCTAACCTTTGAAAAATCTACTTCTTAAAAGCTTATAGTCGGGACACCTGAGATCCTCAATGTTTTTAACAAGCCATAGTATTGAAATATTTTTCCATACACCCACTAATCCCCAATGTACATTTTATTTGAGAAGCTGAAGAACATGCTCTGTATATCCTCATAAAGATGTATGAGTTTTTTCAATTCTTCCAAGTTTTTGCAGTATTTCTCTAGCCTCATTTTAAACTCTGGTGTAGTTCTACTTCTATCGGTCGCTCTTAAATATGTTTTACTTTTTCTCGCACGTTGTGCAACACGACACTTTTTATTGTAGGCGTTTGAATACATAACATTATTTTTAGCTGTAATATGCACAACTTAGTGTTTAACATCAAAGTGGCCATTTTTCTCTTATTTGCTATAATATAATAAACACACAGGTAAATTTATAGATCATTTTTATTTCTTAAAAATAAATAATTGCAAACATACATACATTGTTATATATATATAGAACTGGTTTGTTTCCAACATATGTGATATAAGCCTTACGTATAGATTTACAAATAAGATTATTAAAATTAAATAACAAGTCTGTATAGATATAGCTAACATTTTTATATTGGTTATTTTTGTTTCTAAAAAGTTTTAAAATAAACTCATCGTCGAAAAGTTTCGCAGGCACCCTTTTAAACAATATCATTCCCTATCATTTAGGAATGTAAGAAAACGAAAAACTTGCTGCATATTTAATTTTAAAATAAGATTACCAATGTTCAAACAATACAGCGAAAAAGAATTTTTTTGATAACTGTTATTTAGTGCTAATTCATTCAGTGAAAATTTCTAGTTTACATTTTTTCTATTATTATTATTTTGAGTCTTTTATATCATTAGTAATCATAAATGTTTTAAAACTATGTGTGCTTTTTTAGGAATAAATTTTAGCATATTTTCTGTTATCATTAAAAAACGGGTGTAATAAATGTTGAAGCCATTCGATTTTTTTAAACACGAAAATTTCTAGTGAAAAAGTATTCCCTGAAATAATTGTTGTTTCGTATCTCGTTTAAATTCCGAGATTTTTTTAATCAAATCACAAAATGGGACTTTCAAAAAGTCTTTCATATTGATATATAGACTAAGAGATGTCTATCTTACAGCCCGTCTCGACATTTTACATTAACATAATATGGTTATTTAAAAGTTTTCGTATATTAGTGGTATTTTAAATAATAAGAATTTAATGAATAGAAATCTTTCAAATTGTTACCCCAGTAATTATCTGCACCAAGCTTTATCTAAAATATATTAATATTTTATTACAGTTGGGTTGCGATGGTATTTCAAAATACATTAAGCCAGACCTTCTCCATCAGGGAATGGCGGCGTGGATTTAATTTTGATCATTGTTATTTGTAAGAAAACGAAAAACTTGTTGCATTTCTAATTTTTAAAATAATTTTCTCTGTATCGTGTTATGATAAAGTAATCCTATTGTTGGTATCAACATAACCAAGCAAGTAATTCAAATTTTCTTTTTAAAGTTCTCTTTCGTCAAGCTTACATATATTTTTATAATTTGTTTCTAGACTATGTACAAATACGTTTTCATTATTATTATATTCAAATGTAAATGAAATATATGATTTTTAAATTTTCGGTTTATTAAGGCAAAGTTTCGTTATTAATTTGTTTCTAGTGGAAAAGTACTCAGTGAAATGATTGATGTTCCGCATCTCATTTTAATTTCGAGATTTTTATAAATTAGAATTGCAAAAAATTCTATCTACACTCGATCAAATCAAACAAACGAAAATTAAAAAAAAAAAGAAAGAACTAAAGCTTAATAACTTTTTTAATTTTTAAAATTAAATCAAGTACACACTATAAGTTTTTATCGTTCTTTCTTTCTTTTTGAAAAACTGAAAATGCGGTACGGGATATTACTTATTTCACGGAATACTTTGTCGTTCTAGATTCAAGCTAGTTTTTACTGGGGCTGTCTTTGATAGTTACACACAATATTTCTTTTTAAATAATGTTGTTTTTTGTTATTGTTGCAATAGTGATGACCCTATTTTAACAAATATCTATTTTCGTACGCAAATGGTACGCATAACGTTGAGTGTATTTTTTATATTTCGAAGTTTGCAGGCGTTTCGTACAATATCAACTTGGTAAAAATACAGTGAACCGCATTTTTTTATTATTATCTGTTAATTTATTACTTAAAGGCACTAAATAACAATTATAAAGAATTCTTGCTTTATGTGACTTGTAATTTTAAGAAACTATATCTGAGATGCAAGTTGATAATAATACGCTAGTGTTTAAAAAATAGTGGAAGTAACTTTTTCAATTTTAATTTTTTTCACCTGCTGTGTTTTTGATCTTTTGTGGTTTCATTATTTTACTTACTAAGTTATTAGCTGGGAGGAACATTGCAGCCCCCATGTGTTTTTATTTATTTTACAAAATAGCTTGTTTAAAGTTGTGTCGCGCTATTTTCGTACGCAAATGGTACGCATAACGTTGAGTGTATTTTTTATATTTCGAAGTTTGCAGGCGTTTCGTACAATACCAACCTGGTGAAAATACAGTGAACCGCATTTTTTATTATTATCTGTTAATTTATTACTTAAAGGCACTAAATAACAATTATAAAGAATTCTTGCTTTATGTGACTTATAATTTTAAGAAACTATATCTGAGATGCAAGTTGATAATAATACGCTAGTGTTTAAAAAATAGTGGAAGTCACTTTTTTCAATTTTAATTTTTTTCACCTGCTGTGTTTTTGATATTTTGTGGTTTCATTATTTTACTTACTAAGTTATTAGCTGGGAGGAACATTGCAGCCCCCATGTGTTTTTATTTATTTTACAAAATAGCTTGTTTAAAGTTGTGTCGCGTCTTATGCATTTAAATGTAATAAAATATTAATATATTCTAAATAGAGTTTGGCGTTTAACCCTACAGTGCAGGTCCTATTTTTTCTCATTTGCTATAATATATATAATAAACACATGTTTTTTAAATATTTTTTATTTTTAGCGAATACATATTTGCACATATACATTATTTCAATGTGTGACATACAGCTAACCTTTGAAAAATCTACTTCTTAAAAGCTTATAGTCGGGACACCTGAGATCCTCAATGTTTTTAACAAGCCATAGTATTGAAATATTTTTCCATACACCCACTAATCCCCAATGTACATTTTATTTGAGAAGCTGAAGAACATGCTCTGTATATCCTCATAAAGATGTATGAGTTTTTTCAATTCTTCCAAGTTTTTGCAGTATTTCTCTAGCCTCATTTTAAACTCTGGTGTAGTTCTACTTCTATCGGTCGCTCTTAAATATGTTTTACTTTTTCTCGCACGTTGTGCAACACGACACTTTTTATTGTAGGCGTTTGAATACATAACATTATTTTTAGCTGTAATATGCACAACTTAGTGTTTAACATCAAAGTGGCCATTTTTCTCTTATTTGCTATAATATAATAAACACACAGGTAAATTTATAGATCATTTTTATTTCTTAAAAATAAATAATTGCAAACATACATACATTGTTATATATATATAGAACTGGTTTGTTTCCAACATATGTGATATAAGCCTTACGTATAGATTTACAAATAAGATTATTAAAATTAAATAACAAGTCTGTATAGATATAGCTAACATTTTTATATTGGTTATTTTTGTTTCTAAAAAGTTTTAAAATAAACTCATCGTCGAAAAGTTTCGCAGGCACCCTTTTAAACAATATCATTCCCTATCATTTAGGAATGTAAGAAAACGAAAAACTTGCTGCATATTTAATTTTAAAATAAGATTACCAATGTTCAAACAATACAGCGAATAAGAATTTTTTTGATAACTGTTATTTAGTGCTAATTCATTCAGTGAAAATTTCTAGTTTACATTTTTTCTATTATTATTATTTTGAGTCTTTTATATCATTAGTAATCATAAATTGACAAAGCACACCTGTGAAATAAGCAATATATCTCGTAACTTTTAATTTTCTTTGTACATATATTAATTTGTGATGAAGCTACAAATTTGATGACCACTATTTTTCGATCGTTAATGAGACTCTCGCGAAAAAACGGTTTAAAATGTAAAATGGGTCGGGGGTACCAGAAACTACTTTACTTGCACTCCGGTTTTAGTTGGTACATCTCCTTTAAGATGCCTCTAGTAGAATTTTTGTGAAAACCGAAAATGTGTGAGTGTAAATGTTAAAATCCATACCCATATCATTTTTAACATTTTTTAACACGAAAACTTATACAATCTCTATGGAGTCACCTTAAGTTATTTGTCTAATAAACCAAACTTGGTTAACCAATTAGCCGGGTACATGAATATGTTTTAAGATGATTGGTAAAATTTTTGTGAATACCGAAAATGTCTGAATGTTAAAGTTGATGTCTATATTCATACCACTTTAAATAATTTTAAAGCAGAAATAACTGCCAGTTTAATCGATTGTGAAAAGAATCACAAATTAATACATGTACAGAAATTTAAAAGTTGCGGGGGCCGTCGCCAGAAACTACTTGACTTGCACTCCAGTTTTAGTTGGCAACTCTTCTCCTGGAATATGATTTAAGATGCCTCTGGTAGAATTTTGTAAAAACCGAAAATGTTTGTGTGTATGTGTGTATGTTAAAGCCCATGCCCATGTCATTTTTAACACGAAAAACTTGTGCAATCTAGATGGAGTCACCTTAAGTTATTTGTGGCGCTCCGGTATGTGAACCTTAAAGCCGCTGTCTATAGCCACACCACTTTTTTAACAGTTTTTTTAAACACTGAACACTTGTACAGTCTCCACTAATATCACTTTAAGTTCTTCGCGACACCATCTATTTTCAAATTTTCTTTTTTTGAAAGTTGTTCTTTTTCCTCAAGCTTACTTAGTCGTTGTCGTTCTGCAAGTCGGAAGGCTTTCTTGGCTTTTTTAGATTTCCCTATTACCGAAAACGCACTCCTCAAAACATTCCTTGTTTCTATATCCTGTAAAGGATTGTAGCTTGGAAAGTCATCCTTATCCCATAACTCACAACATGCATCGTTTGAACACATATTTTACTACACTTCTTAAAAAACTTATTGAGAACCGAATAGGTACTACGTTTCTTGAAAAGTTACAATGAAAAATGTCTAACTCTGAGTTTTTAATATCTGCTGCATTTCATTATCCAGTTGAGAAATTGTGTTGAAAAAATATTGTAATATTTAAAAAAATGAGCCGGGGGCCGGGGCAGCCACCAACAACTTTACTTGCACTGCGGTTTAATGGGTATCTCTTCTCTTGGAATATGATTAAGATGCCTTGGTGAACGTCGAATATTAAAGCTGATATCCATACCACTTTTAAACACAAAACTTGACGATTATAGTCATCTTAAGTTTTCGAAAATGTGTCACTTTTTTTAAAAATAATTCTAAACACCGAAACTTGTAAAGTCTGTTAAATATATGCAAACTTATTTAAAATATTATTCTTATCGACGTGGAAACGTCAGAATTGAACACTGAATACTATTTGCTCACAACAGTGTGTTTTTATATTATGAAAACAAGTCTTAATCAAGTTCCAAAATCCCAGTCAGTTTGTTGCGTCATTAAATTTTTTTAATAGCTCAAAAATTCCAGCACATGTTGAAAGGCACGTATATCTAATTAACGTTAATCACCGGGGCCACCCACCAGATAAGATAATTATCTCGCGGTGATTAAAATCCGCGGATTTCCCTAATTACGTCATTATCTTAATTGCCTCATTAATGTTAATGACCTAATTAACTTTCACTTTTCAAGGCCAGTGTCCCCCATACTACTAATATTTAATGTATTAATATTTACAATAATATTATATGCTCATGAAATTCATCAAGAAAAAGTTATTTCTTTATATGATTCATTCATTCATTTGCAAAGTTTCCAAACATGAATGGTTGTAGTAGTAGTAGTTGGCGCGTATGAAACACAAAGACTCTGCGTTGCCGATACGGAACTCAAGAGATTTATTATTGTGGTATTAATTTCAAAAGCATTCGCTTAATGGCAGTCGCTTTGACGGAGCTTAGAATACTCAAACGCAAAGTTACACAGGGAAAAATTATAAAATACGCTGTTCAGGTCGGAAACCTTTTTCTGGCCACGACTGTACACGAGTCACAAACTTCTCGTCCAGGTGTCTATCAGGACATTTTTCTGACGCACAACACAAGATGACGTGTTTAAAACCTGAAAATCTTGGAAACGGTATATTCCACTTTCACTAAACATGGCTATAAGAACCATTTTGCATATACTAGCTTTTGAAACAGAAAACCGCTTTGAATTCGGTTCAGCCGTCTTTGAGCTAGGACGCCACATACGGACAGACACACACACCCGCACAGACAAAGGCTACAAACATGTAACACCTCTTCTTTTTGAGTCGGGAGTTAAAAAAATGTATATTATTGACTGTTAATTAAAATGTTAAATATTTCAAGTTTTGTTTAAGGGAATATACATATTTAAACTTGAAATAATATTAAAATTTCATCGAATCATATTATTTTGTAGCCTATATGTTTAATAAAATGCAGGAGTTATATATAAATTATAGTTATTATAGGTAGTTACGATAATCAGTCATTCATTGTAGAAATTACGAAATAAGTTCATACATCAGACAGCAACTGTGGCAATGAGTTGCATACTAATGTTATGGTGAAACAAGGTTTACAAATAATTATTTATTCAAAGTTAGTAAGCATTATCTATGGATACTTTTAGAATATTATAATACATACACACGTGTCTTGATGATATATTTCTATTCTTTTTACACAAGCAGTTTGGTTTAATAGCCTGTTTACATTAAATAAATATAAATTAGAGATTTCATTGCCACTCTATAAATATTGCGATATTTAGATATTTTTTATGGAAATGTTCAAGATTTTTGAATTAATGATTTCCTCATGTATGCTTACAGGGAAATTCACAGTGTCTCGCCCTTAAATTCTCGCTTTTTTCCGTATATCCAAACGATATTTTAAAACAAGAATTTAAACCACTTATTGTTGTGTCACAGTTTTCTTGGAGGTAAAGATATTTGTAATACTAGTGAAGCATACAGTTCACTTACATTACCTAAATTACTTATATCTTTCTTTTAGGAAAATAATTTACTGTCTGCCTGCCAACATAAATTCTCTAAGAATAAGAGTACACAATCGGCACTTTGTGATTTCCATGAATTAATTGTGAATGTGCTTGATAAGAAGCAGCATGCCTTAGATTATTTATTGATTTCTCCGGTGCCATTGACATGGTTTATCATAAACTGGATATGTCGGAGTTACAGGGATTTCATTAAACCTTATCTCTTCATACCTCAAGAAAAGAACCCAACTTATCAAACTAAATTATGTGACGAGCGATATATATATATATATATATATATATATATATATATATATATATATGAAATAATACAGGGTGTTCCTCAAGGTACTGTTTTAGGTCCTCTGTTATTTAATATATAAACAAATGATTTGATAACATATCTAAGTGGAATATCAAACATCCATACTATATGTTACGCTGATGATGAACATTCTAATCATAGACAGTAAATTAAATGCAAGTAAGAAAACTGCTAACCTAGTGTATTCAAATATAATCAAATAGTCAGAAGAAAATAAGCTCAACTTGAGTAAAAATAAAACAAAAACATTATTATTTACTTTGCAAAAAACATAGATATCTGTCTCTTTGGCAGTGATATTATATAGAAATGTGCGAATCTGTAAAAATACTAGCAATAATTGTCTCGTTATGGTTCTACTTAGGTAGTCTTAGTTTTTTATAAATATACGTACTAAGAAAAAAAATCATGGCTAAGAATAATAAATATTTCCCTTACGGATGTCTGTTTCTAGGAAATGGCCATCTTAAGAATCATTGCAGGACTATGATTTCGTGAAAGTTGCTATTATATATTTGATATAAGATTTTAGCTGTAACTAGTTTGCATATTTTTGAAGTATGCCTATACGTTTACAAGAATAAGCTAAGTTTATTGTTAATCAAGTCAACCATGATCACAATACAAGGTTTCAAGGGCTATTACAGCCAAACCTTGCAGGACAACATTTTATCAATTTTTTTTTTTTTACAATGGATGTAAATATTTAAACTTGTTATCTGATAATATTAAATCATCAAAGAACATCTATGTTTTCAAGGTAAAATTGAAAAAAAATCTATGAAATTGATGATTTCTTTACATAATTTTCATTGTTTTTTTTTTCGTTTCTATTCTGCTTTCGTATGTTATGACTGGATTGTTTGCTTTTGACTGTATAATATATTTTTGTAATTTTTTTGGTACTATTTTGACTTGTGTAAAACAATTTCCAGTATATACATCCATAATTATTATTATTATTATTATTGTTTTTTCCAGTTTACCCATTGCTGGACAGGTCTTCAGCGCTTTCCGACCGATACCACACGCTATCCGTCCCGGCCATAGTTACAGCCACTCCTCACCACCTATGGGGTTAGTGACTCTAAATAACGGAATCGTGTGCCCTAAGTAGGCGAAGGGACCTCAAGATCGCCTTCTGCATTTGGCCTGCCCGCCATTCGGCTGATTTCTGACAGACCGGTATGGCCTTTAGTTCCGAGAGTATTATTATTATTATTATTATTATTATTAAGAACTAGGACCATTATGCTGAATAACTAATTGGTCTTTTCACCATGGTAAAAATTCTTTCAACTGTATATCGATTGTTTTTATCTAAAAAAATATTGCATTGATGTTTCCGTAGATCATTCTGTACATGTTTTTAAGCATATATCTCTTATACAATTAATGTTATTTCCTTTTACTTATAAAATGAGTGTAGAATGACAAATCGTTGGTAAAATTTATTCTGGTCCTTGAAAATTGATTATTGATTGAGATTATATATTCCCACGTGTTATTTACCACATGTTTTTGTTTTTGTCAAAGATCCATATAAAGCGGAAGAATGGAAAACTTCCATCAATGAAATAAATTGGAGGATTTCCCTTATATTTAATGCTTCCAGAAGATCAAGGAATAGAAGCAGGTATTAAAAGTAACAAGGTGGTGAAATGTAACTTCATGGGATTTATTTTTAATTTTATTAACACTGGAAAGAAACGACTAGACATAATTCTGTTTGACGAATGGAAGAACTAAATTGGTTGTTGGAAAAGAGATTATGAATTCCGAGAGGTACTAATAAGTGTATCAGATCTATTGTTGTGCCTTATGATCAAAATTTCGGTGACGGCTTCCTACTTGTGAATGATAGTCGACCACATTGTGCGAGCCTAGTCACCAAATTTTTTGGGGGGAGCACAATATCACCCATTTCTTCAGACACGAATCTTATCGAGCAAATACGGAGTACGAAAACAACTAATACAAAGGGAGAGTTAAATGAATAATTTGGATATGGTGGATGGGATTTTGAAATAATGAATTCTCCAGAATTTCAGTGATTTCAAACGCGATGGAGCCTAGCTAAGTACTGAACAAAGTTCTCCAATCCGAAAAGTGATGAGAAAGTTGCCATTTTCCAACCTGAAATGTCATATTTTCCAACTTTTGACATGTAAGACAATTTAATTATGTCTGTATGATTGTGAATAAAAGATCATAAAAACGACTTCTATTTATTAAAAATAACATATAACGTAGGCAAGCAATGAGTAAATAACGACTGTCTGTGTTGAGCTAGCACACGAACAGGAGTAATTTAAAATAAATATATACCATTATCAATATTGTATCTCGAGTCTCAATTACCTGAATACATTGTTTTTCTTTAATAACTAAGCTTCATTTAATCTAAGAATCATGCGTCTGGAACCTTCATATGTTATTTTAAATAAACAGAGGTTCTTTTTACGATCTTCTTAGGCATTAAATACAAGTGAACAATAAAAATACATGCATTTTTTTAATACCCAAAGTTGCAGATATCTTACTTCTCTGGTAGGTTAGGTAAATGCCGCCATAGTAAAAACTAAAGTTTATTTTTGAATTTTGTAATTATTGCTCAATAGAACGAAATTGGTACTTACAAAAATGTTCGTTTTTCATTTCTACATCACATCGTTGAAAAATATACAGGGTGTTACATTTGAAAAATTGAGAAAATTCAATTTAAAAAGTCCCTAATTGAAAAATTATTTTTGGCCACCCTGTACAGTTTCAGGAAATGAAAATAATTCAAAAACATTAATTAGATGTCTCGTAACTGGTATTCACATAAGTTTTTCTTAAAACCCATAATTGTGACTGTGGTGATTTTTTTAATATTCATCTGCAGATTGCATTATTTCAACAAAAAAATTCATTACATCCAAGTGGTTGGGAGATATTCAATGCTAATATAGGAATGAATAGAGCCTAGAAAGAGCCTTAAAAAAATTTACTGATATACATAGCATTCCATTAAAAAAAGGCACTTGGTCCTGTAATCTCGTCCTGGCTCGCCTTGTATGTTCGAAAAAAATGTCCAGTTATAGACTTTTTTATCTAGTTTACTTGCAATTTTTTTAAAATTTTCTAGCTATCGTCGAATTCGAGAAATCTGGCAGATAGCTGGGATCAATAGAATTGATTTTCAAGGATAGAAAATATTTTTTTAAGCGATTGTGAGTTCTGGAAGGTATGTGTTAAAATCGAAAGACATTATGCAGTAGGGTATATCGAAAATAGGATTTTTTCGAAATTCCGAATTCCAAGTTGATAAAAAGTTGTCTCTATGAACCCATATCCACCACAAAAAAATTTAGTTCAATTGAAAAAAAAAATAGGTAGAGGTCTAAAGTTTATAATTTTCGTCAAAAAACTGCATTTCTCCATATTATTTTTGGCATGCGATTTTATTCTTCAAGCTGAAAATTTTTAACAATAGGGTGTGAAACGAAAGTATTAAAAAATGTTACCATAATGAAACGTTTAAGTCTCCCGATGAGGTGTTCTTCCTAATTTAAAAGATTTTTTAGGACGTTAAATATTTTATTCTTCATTATTGTCATCATAAGTATTCTGTCCTAAGACACGTCCTTAATTCTTAATAAAAAAAATATGAAAATAACTAAGTTTTTTTAAGAAAATTATAAACTTTAGGCCTGAGATCTATTTTTTTTTCAATTGGGCAAATTTTTTGTGTGGTGTATGTGGGTTCATATATAGAGACAACTTTAAAATTAACTTGTAATTTTGAATGTCCAAAAAAAGATTTTTTCGTTACACCCTATTATGCAGCGTTACTTTGAGTGCTGACCAGTGTACTAGCAATAAGTAACCGTAAACTGAACTATAAATCGTCGGTTGATATCATAAGATTACATAATTATGGAAGATTGCATCTAGTAATCAAGGAGTTGGAGGAAATTTAATATTTTCCAAGTTATATCACATTCTAATCAGAAAATTATTTATTTAACACACTAATCAGTTTAATCGTATAGTTTATTTCTTGGGATTAACTACAAAATCACGCAATTTATTTGATAGTAAATGGCAACAGAAATAATTTTAAATATAACCACAGATTAGGAGCTACCGGTGTAATCTAAATACCAAATTTAATTATTAAGGTGGCCATTCCCTAGAAAGAGACATCCGATAGGGAAATATTTATTATTTTTGCCAATAACTTTTTTTTCTTAGTACGTATATTTAAAAAAACTATAAGACTACCTAAGTAGAACCATAACAAGGTTATTACTATGAATTTTCACTCAACAATTTCAGTGGTTTGCAAAATAGCTCGATTTAAAGCTACGAAATAGGAAGATTAATATAATTTTTAAATTTAAATCTAGCTATTTTGCAACCCGCTGAAATTATTAAATGAAAATTCATAGTAATAGTCTTGTTATGGTTCTACTTAGGTACTCTTATAGTTTTTTTAAATATACGTACTAAGAAAAAAAAGTTATGGCTAAAAATAATAAATATTTCCCTGTCGGATGTCTCTTTCTAGGGAATGGCCACCTTAAGCAAATAGGAATAAAATGCTTATTTCTGGGGTTGTGGGAAATAAAAAACAAAAAAGGAATAACAAAACAATCGACTAAAATAAAACTTTAGGTAAATAATAAAAAATTCGCATATTAAGAAATACTAATTTAAATCAGGATATAAACCTTTATAAATCACAAAAAATAGCAACTGTGTGAGCTATTTTTATCGACAAACATCATCACGCTAAAAATGAAAACGTGTTATTCTTCGCATTTAACTTAAATCCATATTCCTCCCATTGTGCATTTCTATTAACGATTCAAAAATTTTTCACCAAACAGAAGTATAGAGGTTTAAAAGATAGATTTGGCAACGAATATTTGGATAATTTTGTCATTGTTAAAACAGGTCAGGCTTGACTGCACCTTTCGCCAAAAAGATGGTTATAATCATCTCTATAAATACCTTTTACCGATAGGGGCAAAGTTTAAACGAACAAGTAATTTTATACAGGGTGTTATTAATGACTCTGGTCATTCGTGACAATGCGCGATAACGCCACTATTTCTGTGACAAACTATTGCATGATCGGTATTTTGTAAGTAATTGTATTTTTATTATTTCCAGAATATTAACTTATTTTACTTATAAAAAGCTACTATTTTTTGCTGAGTTTAACATTGAATAAATTGCTTTCAATTCATCATGAATTTTCTCAAGCAACATCACGTTATAGCCATTAACATTTCGATGTAGAGACTTTATTTAGGGTAACCTCTGAAAGCATCGCGGCATGTTTTAGAAACACAGAGCGAAGGGTATAGCAACCCATTATTAGTAAATTAATATTATGAAAAATAAGTTGGAATCTATGATTTTTTAGTCATCCAGTACAAATAATTGCTATAGCAAAATTTAAATTGTAAATACTAAAGGAATGATACGCATCAGTTTTTCGTATGGTACTTACTAAAAATCGGATTATTGCTATTAAGAAACAAAAGTATTAAAATGGCGTACTATTTTATTTCTCTCACTTACTAAAGAGAAATATCGTAATCGTGAAAATATCCCTTTGCCAGATTATTCCAGATTTTACGTTTCAGACTATGTAGATTACGAAACTTTTTCCAATTCTGCCATCCTAAAGATTTTTTTTCAAATATAGTCATATGAAATATAGCTGGAACGAGGCTTTTTGCGTAGGGTTCATCATATTTTGTGTGAAAATGTGTTTATATTAACAGCAATAGCTTAATTGCTTTGGGTCGTATCAGCTAGCTTTAACCCGAGTTAAAATCTTACCTGTGATTTCACGAAACGACTCTTATTCTCTTCTCCTGTCTGAAACCTAGATATTTTTTTTGAAGTTGTTACCGGGTGATTTAATTTTGTACCCAACGATTTAAAAGTAGAGAAATAAGTGGATATTGATTAATAAATTAGAAAATGAATTTAAAAATAATAGATTTGACGGAAAAAATATACAGAATATTCTATTTAAAGAAACAGAGTTATAAGTTTAAAAATAAAAATTGTAAACAACTAAAAAAGCGGTAAAAACCACGTTAAACTCGATCAAATTTAAGCCACCGATACATCAAGAAATTCTGCACGAAGTGTAACGACATAATAGAAAAACAAAGTTGATATGGAATTATAATTACGCGTACAGTTTATAGTACAGGCAATGAAGGCAAAATTTTGTAAAAACCTCGCAAAAATTTATAAAAAGATCATCTCCGGGATTTAAGTAGGTAATTACCTGTAGAATGGAATAATGCATTCTTTGCACTTCCAAGTACCGGGAAAATTAAAAAAAAATTGGAAAAACTTTTTGATTTTCGATTTTTTTGCTCTAGCGGCTAAAATAATGAAAATACAGAAAAAAGTTTTCAACAAAATTTGTAGCTCGTCTCTTTCTCTACAAAAAAGGTCTTTACAAATGTTTGTCTTACTTAAGCCGTTTAGGAGATAAATCCAGTTTTCCAGTTATAGTTTTGGGCCGCTCCGAAATGCGCGGAAAATGCGATTTCTCTGGGAGTTTCGTCATAATTTTAACGATTAACAATAAGCTGTTTTTTGCAAATTGGGTGATGTTATTTAACAGAAAATAAGTGGAACTTGTACATAAATAAATGCTACAGGATTGTTGAGGACTATTTTTGCCTAAAATTTGATTATTAGGGAGATACCTCCTCCTTTGGCGCTTTATCCCCCCTCCCCACTAGCCTTACGTAGTGTTCACTCTTGAGTAAGACAAAAATTTGTAAATACCTTTTCTGTAGAGAAAGAAACGAGCTACAACTTTTGTTGGGAACTTTTTTCTCTATTTTCATTATTTTGGCCGCTAGAGCAAAAAAACCTAAAATATAAAAGTTTTTCCAAATTTTTTTGAATTTTTCCAGAACTTGGAAGTGCAAAGAATGCTTCGTCTCATTGTCCAGGTTATTACCTACTTAAATCGCAGAGATGATCCTTTTATTAATTTTTGTTACCCTAAACGGCAAATTTTCCTGTACTAATATTAAATAGAATCAAATAAAGCAAGCGTAAGTGCCTATGCCTTGCTAAGACGACCGAACACCATTTCTCAAATGGTTAGTGTGATAACGTAAACATCTGGCAATATAACACACCATCAGTGAAAAGCAACGGACTGGTTTCTAATGAGTGTAAGTAGTAACATAAGCAAAGCAAAGCAAAGGATGAAAAGATAAGTGCTATTTTTATTTATTTTTAAGTTTTATTTATTGGTTTATTAATCCTTGTCACAGGACAGTTTATTACACAACAGAGAAAAAATTTAGGGGTAAAAATGAAAAGGTATTAAATATAGGTAATGAAATAGAAAATACCCGGAATTGGAAGGCGGCGGCAGTTGAAAGTAATTGCTGAAGAAACAAACTAATATACAGGGTGTAGAGTGGAATCGGCAGCAATGATCACCTTACGCTGGCAAATCTATCAATCATTCAATCAATCAATAGATTGACGGAAAAATATACAAAATATTATATTTAAAGAAACAGAGTTATAAGTTTAAAAATTAAAATTGTAGTCATTTGATTTATCGTTGGTAGCGATCCTGAGAAGCCTGATTTGTACATGGCCTTGACTAACATTCAAAGTGAAGCGACAGCCCAATTTATGGAAACATATTTTTGCAGATTTTACTTTTGACCACTGCAAATGATTTTTTTTTCTCGAAAAAAGTCAAATACAAATATATAAAAAATGATGAGTGTCTTAGTATTAGCTTGCCACTAATATGTGAAACACTATAGATTTTAAATTCACTTTAGGATATGTCACTCTTGATCTCGAACAATTTTTATTTGAGGCGATTTTCCCAATTTCAAAAGTGCTATGAGATCATCCTGTATATTGTTTACAATATGAAACCCGCTATTCACGAACGTAGTCGTTTTGTACCGAATTATTATAATTAAAATTCATTATTTAATAACACTGAATCAATCGATGGCTATAGGTAAATAATATTTTTCTACTTCTGAAAAATTCCACCGCACAAACATCTTCATACCCACACATAATTAGTTTAATTTGTTTTCTGTTATTTTATATGAAATTTTATGGTAATTGCGATATTATAATGTATATTTATGTGGCACATTGATTTAACTATAATGACAATATTTTAATTAATGCAGATACTCTATAAGGCTGTCGAGGGTCACAGATAACAAACAACTATACACATTAATGTACGGTTGAAAGCGCACAATAACGTGTTGTTATTTTTTAATTCCTTTTAGGTATCTGAAGAATATATGCAAAGAAAAGGCGGAAATGTTAATGCAAATTTATAGTGGCTCATGGTTTACACCTGCCAGTATGATATATGGTGAGAAAATATAATACGCCTCATTATTATTTATAGGTCAAAACTCCGATACCCAAATTCCTGAATGAACCATTTTAAATTACTGTTTAATTACGCAAAAATTTAAAATTGTTTTAATTAATGTTTGCATATCTACATCGATATTTATCTGACTACAGCGAAAAAGCGACTTCTCAAATGGAAATGTTTCTGAATACAGATTCAGAAACATTACCGATTTTGTTACATTTTTTGGTGTATTTAAACGTTAAACAAGTGCGCCTAGTTTTGCCGAAATGAACTCATAAGGGAATAGCGAAGTGGGGAAAAATTACATTTTTTCACTTCTCGCGCTGTCAGTTGTTTTTAGATAATAATTTAAGTATTTTGTATTACTTACTACTAGTGATGCCGCTGAGACTAGATAATTCTCGATCTCATCTCGTCTCGAAATTCGGGATCGAGATGGACATTTTTAGATCTCGAATACTCGAGACGAGATCGAGAAGAGATCAACCTAATTCTCGATTTCTTTTGAGATTCTCGATCTCAAAAATATATAAAGAATTTTTTAAACAAAGCAGAATGGCTATAGGCTAAAGCGCTTTATCTTCATAAAAAATACATTAAGGATCTGTAATGGACAAAAACATAGCCTCCTTCATTTCAGTTATATTAAATGTTTTTTCATAAATTCGCATGTCTGCCAAGAGATTAAACACAGCAATACCCTAGCAGAATCATGATCAAGTCTGTTGCGGTGTTGTATTTAAGGATGTTATATGCCTGCCAGTCTTCGAGTTTCTGAATAATTTGCTATACTCTTGAGTGTGATGGATTTTTTAAGTCTCGTTTTAAACCAGTCGTATTAGACTGCTTAATTATTATTACTCTTCGCAAATACAAAATGAAGAGTATATTGCATTCGATCGGCACATTTCTAAAACTGGTAATATAGCTCGTAGAGAAAAAAATTTCATATCACTCTGTTGGGGATCGAATTTTGAACAACTTTCAAAATGTCCGTCCGTCTGTCCGCCTGTCTGTCTGTCCGTCCGTCACGTTTCTTGTAAGCACAATAACTTAAGAACGAAATGTCCGATAGTATTGAAATTTGGAAAGTAACTTAGCGTTAGCTAGATGAAGAACCCTATTGAACAAAATCGACCAATAAATAAAGAACTTATTAATTTTTGAAATAAAAAAAATTGTTTTGTAATTAAACAAAAAATGTTTGAAACTAATATCATTTACAAAAAAAAAACTGCGAAGAGTATCCTACAGAATGTGCAACAATTATATAACAAGTGTAGTAAATCGGCGAAGAGTATAATGGTTAGCTTGTTTTAGTATTGAAAATACTACTGGGCGCATGATATAGGACTCATCTTACGAAAAACGTATCGAGAGCGACAGATCTGTCTAGGCCGCTGCGCCGGCCTTGTAACCGTACCGTTCACTCAACGCCATGCTATTAGGGATATCACGTTTCAATAACAATCCAAGCAGTATCTCGAAACTAAAATATAAACATAAACACTCCTAAACTTAATGGTCTCTTGTGATACATGCCGACACTGCCATATCGCTTCGCTCGTATTTTTATTCTAGCCATTCGTGCCATACAGATTGGCTGTTTATACTTGCATCTCAAATAACTACTAATTTTCATCTCCAACACTGATACGGATCAGATTATTGGATCCACGTGCTGCACTTCACACCAATAGTTCATTTCTCCAGAAAGCAAAATGAATTTACAGCATCGCATTCTTTCGCATCCTGTCACGTTTTGGGCAAATCAACCATAGAGAGGAATTATGATAATGATTTTTAACGATTCCTGACATTACCGGCAACACTTTTTCTGAAATATATCCATCGCAGTTTATCGTCACTAATTGGAAAACCTCTTGTTGCTGATAATGGCAACGGAAAAGCCCTGTGTAATGGTTGCAATGCATTTACTCCTCTAAAAAATATTTGCAATGTTCTTATGCTTGGGTTCTAATAAGTTTGTCTAATTGAATTTAAGATCATTAATTTTCTGCACTTGAGAATTTAAATATAAACAAATACGCTATGAAATCGCCAAACCAATATTATATTATTATGACTGTTTTTCAGATTTATAGAAGAAAAAATAATCGTGTTCGTTTTATGTGTAACTGAGCGTGTTATTCTGACTATTATAATGTATTAATTTATTCGTTGTTATGGTATAACAACACACACAGCATAATATCTAAAAATACCAATCAAGATTTAGATTTGCCTTTAAAAACAATTGTTATTTAACTAATCCGGTAAATGTATATTACTCATTTCTCATTCTCTCCTCTGAGGTGAGTTCATGCTTATTTAATCATTTTTAATCTTAAACTATCAAGTATTATTCCCAAAAAATTCAAATTAAACGAAAACACAAACATAATTTATTTTATCTGCTGCCTAACATGTTTCGTGCTCTTGATTTATTTATATTCTGTCAACAATAATAAATGGGTATGACAATTTAAAACATAAAGGAAATGATTTTTTTCGTTATGTGAGTGCGGTTATATCGACATGATAAACAATCAAACGATGGTGTGCGTGTGTCTGTAGATTGCATTTACTTACTTTGTATATTCATTTTAGACTTTACAAAAATATAAGTAAAAAAAACTTTATAAAAACAAGCTTTTATTAAAATATACTAAAACGAAGAAAATAAATACCTATTACATGATTTGATTGGGGCAGGGTCGTACTCTACTCTTTGGTCGTAGTCCTATAAGTGACCCAGTGCAGATGAGTGGATATTAACAATGTTGATGACCTAAAATCTTGTCACGAGAAGTTTATAGGTATTTGGTTCGACAGAAATAGGATTATTTTAATGTATATCTCGCGACAAGCTTTTAGGTCGAGTCATCAACATTGATAAAGTTATGTTATTTGTTTCGATAATTTTTAAATTACCTTGTTATCAATTAACGTTCACTCATTCGCATTGGATCCACTTATTGCACTACGGCCCTACCCCAAGGATATCACTTAATATTTGTTTTCTTCGTTATTGTACAGGATGGGCAACTAAGAATGGAGGTCGGGCATATCTCAGAAAGCAATCATCGCACAAGTTTAAGGATAATATCACCTTAAGCAAAGTGACTGAAAAATCGCTGGAAAATATTTTCGACTTTCTGAAATGGTCGCTAGGGGGAGTAAAATCCATGACTGAATATAAAATTAGGTTTCTCCCTGTATTTTGCTCAATTAAGTGGCATTGAAAATATATGTATCGTGATTCTAAGATAATTTCGAATTTTTCGGTAACTTCAAGAATAAAGTGGTGGGGATGTGCCAATAAAACATTTTTTTAAATGTCGATTATTCCAATTAGCCTTAACGGAAGATAACAAACCTGGTATACGCTGTTTTCATTTGATCATTACCGTCGCCGCCAGAGGGCGTTATTTGACATGGCAGCAAATATCGCACTTTTTCTAAAAAATTTAAATGGCATGGTAGGTTTATTGTTACACGGTAAAATTGAGAATTGAAGGCTTCAGATGTCAGTGAAAACCACAACTCGATAACTTTTTTCTAACAGTAGATATTAGCAAACAATGTTGAAATTATGAATTATTATCCGATTGTAACATTCTTAATACCTAAATATTAAAATGTGTTACTCCGGTGCGAACGGCAGCTGATTTTTTTGTTGGAGAACATAGGGCCGTGGGTTACGATTGTGTGGACACTCAAAGGGCGCCACCGTCTGTATGTTTATAATTAATAATATGATTTAAATAATTTTGCCAGCCAGGAACAAAATTAAGTTACTAGCAACCATGCGATGGAATTCTCAAAATATTTCTATGATATCAAAACTCTTACTTTACTCTATGAAATCTCAAAATTTAAACAAATATCTAGACATTTATTACAACACACGTGAGATGTACAACAATAAAAAATAAATAGTTTCACAAATATCCCCTAAACATAATCTATATACGCAAAAGAAATTCAGAATATGTATATGACCCCATCTAAAATTATTTTAGTGATTAGAGTTTTTTATGAAAATGCAACTACGATTTATGTGATACCAAGAATTAGTTTTAGAATTACAACAGCGAGTTAAAGGTGTACAATGGATTAAAATTAAAACTCATCACTAGAATATTATGTAATAAGCGAAATTCTGTGAGCCAACTTTTGCAATGCTCGCTGTGTGCACTAGAATGTTAAAGAATGATCTAAAATAAGTATTTTCTATTAAAAATACTTCATATGTGACATAGTAGAGGGTAAATTAGTATCACGTGGTACCATGCGTTACTTTACAGTAAAAAATCTTAAGATATTTCATCATGCCAGGTATGTAATTGCAAAATTGTTGTGTAATTTACTTTAATATTTCAACAAAAAAATCACTGAATAAAACTATAATAATTTCTTGAAAATTATGTAACTAAAATGAAACAATAAAACCTGATTAAAGCTTTGGCATTTTCTGTGACGACTGCAGTTTGACCTGTCACCACTTCATAGACGTTCTCGACGTTGCTTGCGACTAAGACTCCGTGTCACTCCCAAATTTCTGCCCAAATCTCTTGGAGACTGCTGCGAACAACTCTCCAACCAAAACTTCTCTAAATATCAGCAGGACCCACATAAAACCAAACATCTGAGTAATAGACTTCCTACTATTACTCCTCTAAATACTGATCCCCTTACATAACCAAAATGACAGCACCAAACATATGCTTATCCCAATTGTAAGCCTCTCCAAATCATAACTAATTCTCAAATGGCCAGTCCCAAAACATTCTGTAATAATTACAATAAATAAGAACTAAATAAAACTCCAAACTAAGTAAAATAATAGCTCACCTCATATAGAGAGTATTAGATAACCTTACGAAACACGTGGCGATAAGTTTACGACAACCAACAGAATTCCTTCCTGGAATTTACAAAATGCTTTCGGCAGGACGGTAAAGAAACACTGGGTACATCAAATCAAATACCTTTTCAGTGTAAGCGATGTAAAACCCAAATTCTTCAATACAAAACTGGCACCGCCTCCATTAAGCTATCTCGTCGCTGTCGAAGAAAACGAGCTACCAGCCGGAAATCTCATTAACAGGTCTCAGTGTTGCCAACTTGAGCATCTAGAGAACACTTTCTCTAGCCAATGAAAATGCGCCAACAAAGGACTTATCAATTAAAAGACTGAATTACACAATTATGTAATATCTCAACTACAAGAATATAGGACTAACACCTCTAGCTCAAAATTATACTTAAAGAAAACATGTTTACTACCCATAATTTCACATCAAGATAGGCAACTATTTACTATCGAATTCTAGATCGTGGGTTGCATACCTCTATACTCAAACAAATGAATTAATCTGAGTTAATTTACTGTATTCAAACATAAATTTATTACTGTAGCCTTTTCAAATGCTACACGATCTTGCCGACGGAACTTGCAAAGCAGGTGTTGAAAACACAAGTAAGCTGTGAAAATGACACGGTGAAAAAACAAATATCAAACATATACAGTTGAATATATATTACATAATATAAAAATTAGTAATTATTAACAATGACAACAAATCTAATAGTAACAGCAATAAACAATGTAACAAACCAAACGTCCAAAAGTAAACGCAAGAACACATTACAACACATTAAATTTAAAATTTGGCGCCCTAGACGATCAAAATGTCGTCCATCATTTTCGATGCGAGAATTTATTGTCTGACAAGTGGATTGAACAGAAGTCTCTACTTCTTTAATCGAAATACTTCGAATAACATTTCTTATTCTTTCGATCATGTCGTCTGTTGTAGTGGGTCTGGGGGCAAAAACGAGATATTTTATTCTCCCCCACAAATAAAAATCTAGGCAAGTCACGTCTGGGGACCTGGCTGGCCAATGAAATAGACTTCCACGTACTGACCACCTATCAAGATATGTCTGGTCTAAGATCCCGAACGTTCAAAAAGAAATGCGCCTGGCACCCATCATGTTGGAAAAACATATCACGACGAATTAGTAGAGGTATGTTTTCTAATAGAACTGGCAATTCGTTCCTTAAAAAACTTAGATAGCATTCTCCATTAAGAGTTTCATTGAACATAAAAGGCCCAATTATTTGTCCACCTAGAATTTCACACTACACATTTATAGACTAACGACCCCCTGAGATTGGACGTCTCGCATCCAGCGCGGATTCGTCTCAGACCAATAATGCATATTATGACGATAATACGACCATATAGTGTTGTAATGTGTTTTTCGTTTACTTTTTTGGACGTTTGATTTGTTACATTGTTTATTGTTAATACTATTAGATTTGTTGTCATTATTGTTAATTACTAATTTTTGTATTATGTAATATAGGTATATTCTACTGAATATGTTTGATATAGACTGTTTCTTCTGTAACATCAATTCCTGCCCCTGAGTGGAATAGGAACGATGAAACTACCCGGTTCTCATTTTTTTTGTGGAGGCTGGGTCGTGGTTCGAAAATTAATAAAAATTTAGAATTGTTAGGCGCCAATAGCCAATTGCTCGATACCTATGCCTTACTGGTTTTCAAAAATGTAATACTGTGGCTATTCAGTGGCCTTAATGTTTACACAGGTATCATGAATTTTAAAAAAATTTAATATGAAAAACACAAAGTAAGAAAAATAAGTTGTATATTAAAATTTTAAAGACAAAACTGGAAATGGTAAATATTTGATATAAATTTAGATATTTTATTAACAAAAAATTTAATTTAGAGGGTAGCTACCTTCCTTACATAAATTATATGTAGGAGTAAGAATGTTATTAGGCTGACGGCCGATGAAAAGTTAAAGATAAAAATTTACATTTGCTGAAGGCTAAAAATTATATGTTAAATAAAAATTCCACAAGAAGTTGAGCGTGTTGATGTTCAAATGAGAATGACACTCTCACCACAAATCCTGATTTCGAGCTGCCAGAGCGCCTCGTCCCACTCAAATCTCCTCTTCCCCTTCCTCTGTTTGCTTCGTTTACTGATAAAAGTTGAAACTTAGATTGATTACCATTTAGTCGCTATTCAAGCTCCATATTCAGTGACATGTGTGGATATGGACAAACAAATTTCCTCCTGGGCTAACAAGGTTATCCTCACAGGACCATCACCATCAAGCTGGTCACTTAAATTGACACCCAAGGCTTATTATTGGCTGGTCATTACCACCTCTTCAAGCTGGCACTTAATAGCTCATCAGGCTGGTACTTAATACCTCGCAGGCTGGTACTTACTACCTCACACCTAAAAGAGTCCATCGTGTTACTCTACCTTGCATTTACTTGTTTGAAAAGGCACTCTGGGTGCGTTAATACCCCACGTAATGCTTTAATACCTTAACGTTTCTTCTAAAAATGCCCAACCAAATTCCAAGATATTTTTATAACCTTACAAAATTTAAAAAAACCGCGTTCTACTATTGCCCAAACCTATATTTAAATCGCGTTTAAAACTTTAATTTCACGATTAATTCCCCTTAACAATAAGCAACAGAATTAAATGTAATTCCTTATCCAACATAGATTTTAGCTACTGACGCTGTTTTTTATGGCACGCGTGCATCTCTAAATTAACCTATTAAATATCCCTTAACATCGGATTGAATGCTGGCAATTTTACAAATTAAATACATATACATTAATCAATAAATGTCAGTGATTATAATTTAGTAGATATTGGTTTATTTAATTACCTATCTCCAGGAATTTGAGGCTTTAAATCTGCGGCAAGACAGCACAAGCACGTCTTGTTCTTAGCTTCAAGAATCGGAAATGCCTAATTTATTGTCTCCTATAAAATAGCTTTCAATCGTTGCCAACCGCAAAATGATAAAAAGTATTTACTTAAAATTCTGTTTTTATTATCAAATCTACTTAATTATTGCACTATTTTACTTCCCATTAATAATTCTCATTTGTTACTAAATTTCTATTGCTTCAATTTATTAATTAAGGTTTATTGTTTAATTTTTACCAAAACTATCTAGATTTCTAACTAGTAAGAGCCGGTGGTTTGCTGGTAGAATAACAGATGGCGCTCGGTGTATATTTTAAAGTTAATTCAAGTCTATTCGTTAAGAATCGGTTGGGTTTGCTTGTAAAGTACAGATGGCGCTCGGTGTATATTTTAAAGATAGATTTTCGAGTGGGGATGAGGACTTCGGCAGCTCTAGGTTTCTGTGAACAAAAAGTTAATAAATTTAAAGTATCTGCTATTATAGTGGTTTTAAGAACCCCATAATTAAATTATATATATTCTGTAGCGTCCTGGAACTTTAGGACGGTACACTTTCTCTCTCCCTCTACAAAAAAATATGTGTACTTCCATACATGTATTTTTTCCTATTAATTGAGACTTCAATTTCTACTTATCCGCTGATGGATATAACTAAAGCTAACTTAAAATAATTGAGATATGGTTACTTAACCATAAATAATTATAAACCGAATTGTAACTAAATTAAGCTATAAGACAGCTACGGTTCCTAGACCTTAACTTCTTACTAAATAACTAAAAGTAAAAATCTTACATACTAGTGAATGCTGCTATAAGAGAGGATTTAGTACTCAATAGTAGCTTCGCGTACTACACGCCTAATATTTCAGGGACAAAATCAGTAACGACAAATTCAATAATGACAAAATTGGGAAAGACACAATCGGTAAAGTCAATGTAGTACTAATCCAAGCCATATTAGCATATACACTATACATATTTCACTTACTTCAGAGACCGAGAGGCTCCAAAAACATAATCTATTCAATACCACATTCCACCAGATACAAAATATCCCCTGAATACTAATTATTCAGACACAAAATTGGAAGTAGAATTAAATCGATATAAAGCTTGTATAGCATTTCACATACAAGAAACCCTTTGAAGAGAGTTCGGAAAGGAAACATAAAATGTTTTAGGAGAGGACCCAAACATCAGTCTCCACAGACACTGTGGTGTAGTGCCTGAGCAGCGTTGTAGCGGCTGCCAGTGCTGAAATTGGAGTAGACATAAGCACATCTAAACCACGATACAGGAACCAAGTTCTCTGCCTATCCTTAACAGTGGGATAAAATATCCAGACTGTTAATAAATCAAACAAATTTATTTTGGATGTAGCTCCAAAGGGCTGAAATTAGACGTACGTATCAACTAAAATACTTTGGATATAGCTCCAAGAGGCTGAACTAGAAATACGTGACGACTAAACAACAAAAAGGACCATTGTTCTGGAAAGCTCTTGCTTCAGGCGCGATGAACAGTGTTTCGATCGAGCGATTGGCCAAGGGCTGAGGTGAAGCGGGGAGGCTGAGATATGTCTCTCGAAGACCGTCAGACGACCTAGGTCACTCCTGACTGACAAGCTCCCTTACCCATGTTTACGCTCGACCCTCCTTAACCACCTGTCATTCAAGACAGCCCGGCCGAAACTAGTCCATCCCCATCCCGGAACAAGTTCCTTTAATGGCCGTTAAATATCCTACGAACTAGGATAATGATTACTTCTTACCTGTAAACATCTAGAAAATATAATACTAAAAGTAACTAAAGTTTAAACAAACAAAACTAGCACGAAGTTAGTCAGAACACTTAACCAAAATTAAGATACTAGAAGATTTCAAGTAGGATGTTCTCCAGAAACGTCAGAAATACAAAAGGAATATACAAGCAAAGCATAATCTTTTTGAGTCAGGTTTGGTAAAGACATTACTCTGAACTAACGAAAGGAAAACTAACTCACTGTTTATCAAGGGGCAATTTGACCATCCAGGAAAAATATTCCCTCCAAACAAATTTCCCTTGACTTTCAAACCACAACTGAACAATTATATTTATTTACCAGACCACGAGAATGCCTTAGCAAGACTGGCAAATAGAATACAATAAATATAATAAAAACCAACAGGTAGAAGGTTTCCTTAAAGAAATTCAGTTTGCCCTAACCCTTCCTCAAACATAAACCTAAGTAGAGTAACACAAAAGAATTATAGAAGTGGAAAAATAGAAAGTATAGATGAAAATAAGGACAACACAAAGAAGAATGACGTTGTTATGTCATTTATTGATATTTTCCAAGCGCATGAAAATCACCAAAATGTCGTATAATCACAAAAGGCTTAACCGTTACTACATCGGATTCCATATCCTCGAGACAAATCTTGCTGAGTTTCACTTGCTTGGTTCACATCAACTGCGTGGCGTGCAGACGTTGAAGACGCTACACCCACTAAACGTGGCCCACCCTTCAACCCTTGGATAAAAGATATCCAGCCGGAAAAATATTTCCGAAGTTTACTGACAACAAGCTACACTACTAGAAAACTACTATCAACGCAAGACAAAACCTTCCAGGTATCTTAATTAAAATTAGTGCGCCTAATCTAAATTTATGGGTAATTAACTTAATAGAAAATGCATCATAAAAATGTTTACCCGACTGAAACGTCAGAGTTTGATCCATAGTACGTTTTTAAATCAGAAACATGCCAATGACCTGCATCAGATCCGTCTGCATGGTCTAATGCATATACTAATTTAGAAATTTTCTGGCGAACTGTGCAAAGTACAAATTTGGGTGCTAACTTAGCTGAAAAATGTTTGGAAGCATCTGACAAAACCTTATTTTTCTTCCATACCTTATCACCTACTTCATATTTAACTTCCCGCCTACGCAAGTTATATGTTTTCTGATTTCTCTGGTAAGCATTATTTAACCGCTTTACTACATCTTTATATGTATCCGAAAGATTCGATATGTCATCACAATACCTATTCCTATCACCCGGAGCTAGTTGAATGCCTGATGTTGACTCTACTTGCCCGTAAAAGTCTCCTGAAATGGGAACTTTACGGCCGAAATTCAAGAAAGCAGGAGGGAAACCAGTTACTTCGTGAGTAGCCGTTCTGATTGCGTGAGCAACTCTGAAAATTTCTACATCCCAATCCTGATGATTATCTTGGATATAACTGCGTATAGCTGTACCTATTGTAGCGTTCGATCGCTCGACTGGATTTACTTGTGGGTGATACAATGCATTAAACCAAATTTTTTGTACTTTGTACCGATCGGCCAGTTTCTTAAAAACTGATGAAGCAAACTGCTTCCCGTTGTCTACCATTATGAACTGTGGAACACCGTAAATCAAAAATACGTCATTCTCCATAAATTTAGATATAGTCTGAGCTGTGGCATTACGCATGGGATGTACGAGAACATATTTAGTAAACCAATCTAAAACTACTAAAAGATATGAAAAACCCCTTTTACTTCTTGTTACCGGGCCAAAAATATCTACGCTTATGACTTGCCATGGAAATTCTACTTTCTTTTCTTTCCCCATTAAACCGTAACGTGAAAATGACACTTTTTGCGAACCGCAAGTCTTGCATGACTTGACATATCTCAGTATATCCTTACGCATTTTAGGCCAATAGTAGTCTTCACAAATTCTCTTAAGTGTTTTAAAATACCCCAAATGTGCTGCTGTACTTTCATTGTGACATTGTTTTAGAACATTATTTCGTTGTGAAAGTGGTACCAAAAGTTTCCATTCTGTTAAATTAGTTTTCACCGGTAATTTATTAGCAACATGTTTAAAGATTAAATTATTCTCTACCTTAAAAAATGGATACAAATTTGGATTTGCCAAAATTTTTGTACGTAATTTAATATACCAATCATCTAGACTCTCCTGATTAAGTGATAATGAACCTACTGTGAAATTTTGTTCTTCATTATCTGACGGTTCGTCCCGCGGCACTCTAGATAAAGCGTCAGGAACTACATTTAAATTACCTTTACGGTGCACTAAATTAAAGTCATATTGTTGCAACTTAACCATCCAGCGAGCTAATCTGCCGGTAGGTGACTTTAACTTATGCAACCAGCTAACCGCTAAATTATCCGTTATGACTGTAAACTTCTGACCTTCCACGAAGGGCCGAAATCTCTCTAAACTAAATAATAAGGCTAATACTTCTAACTCGTAAATACTGTAGTTTCTTTCTGCCTTATTTAGTGAGCGACTGGCAAAAGCAATTACCTTTTCTTCTCCTCCCTGTACTTGTGTCAAACAACTACCTAATCCTGTACTAGACGCGTCGCACTGTATAACAAAATTATTTGACTTAAAATCAGGACTAGTTAGGATTGGAGTAGAGATAAGCGCTTGCTTAAGTGCCAAGAATGCTTGTTCTGCATTTTCATTCCACTTAATTGGTTGTCTTTTACCACGTTTCCCTTTTAGCAAATCATTTAACGGAGCAACTAAAGTCGAAAAATGAGGTAAAAATCTCCGGTACCACGAACACATGCCTATAAATCGTTTAATCTGAGTTGTATTTGTAGGACGAGGATAACTGATCATCGCTTCTACCTTCTCAGGGTTTGTACGTAATCCACCTTCAGTATCAATTACATAACCTAAATATTTTAGAGATTTTCTAAAAAACTGACATTTTTCATAATTTACTGTTAGGCGAGCATCCTTCAACCTATCAAACACTTCTTTTAAAATTGATACGTGTTCCTCAAAACTAGAAGCGGTGACAATTATATCGTCTAGATAAACAAAAACTTTATTTTCTAATTTTGGTGTTATAACAATGTCCATTAGCCGTTGCATAGCCTGTGCAGCGTTTGCAAGACCAAATGGTAGTACTTTAAAACAAAATAAGCCCCTTCCCGGAACAGCAAATGCGGTTTTGGGTTTGGAAGTTTCAGAAAGTGGAATTTGCCAAAAAGCGCTTTTCAAATCTATGCTACTGATATATTTAGCGTCCCGTAACATACTCAATATACCGTCTACAAAAGGTAAAGGATATGAATCCTTAACAGTTACTGAATTTAAAGATCTACCATCAAAACAAAATCGATAATTTCCATTATCCTTTTTAACTAATAAAACTGGCGACCTCCATTCACTAAAAGTAGGTTCAACTACATCTTGTTCTAACATTTTGTCAAGTTCTTCATTTAAAATATTCATCATATGTGGTGATAAAAGATATTGGCGCTGCCTGATAGGTTCAGCATTTCCAGTGTCTATATGATATACCATCCTATCGGTAAGGCCTAACTTCCCACAACTAAGTCCCTTGAATAACTGCTTGACCTTTTCAACTTGCCGGAGCTGAACTCCAGTTAAGTCAGCCAAACCGTCATCATTGGTCTCAACTGTGTTCACACGACACAGAGCTGAAACTCTTATGCTACCAACTTTATTTACCCAAGTATTTGATTCAAAATCTAAATGAATGCCAAATAATCTACAGAAATCTATACCAAAAATAAAAGAACTAGGCAAAGATGGAACTATATAAACCTTAAGTATTCGAACTATGTTGTTAATCTTGAGCGGTAAGTGAGCTATACCTGTGACAGTTTGAGGAGTACCGTCTGCTGTCGTTACATATCTTAGATCTGACGTTACAAATTTACATTTAAATTGTTCTAAAATTTTCACACCATTGCTTCCAACTACAGAACGATTACAACCAGTATCCACTAAAGCTAAAAATTTCTTATCGTATAAAAAAACTGAAATGTAAGGTCTATCGTCACCATTTTTAGACAACAATAGAGGTGTTACTTGTACTTCATCACTAACTCTACGGTAAGTTTTGTAAAAATTTCTTACTTTACTTAACCAAAAATTCCAATCTGATTTGTTAGTCACAACATTTTTAAACTTACTATAACTACGGGGGTTTGGACGTTGACTAACTTTACGTGGCCCCCTGGTTAGTTTTTTGAACATTTTTTACACTCTTTAAATGTGACATTTGATTCACCACATTTAAAGCAAAATTTATTTCTCTTAGCCCTACATTGTTTAAAAACATGATTTTCACCTTTACAATTAAAACAGATTACTGGTGTCTTGGTAGTTTTGATTTCATTAACATTTGATTGCCCAGGTTGACTTCTACGATTAGGTTTAAAATTTGATTTTGGTGGTGATACAGACTTAACAGGCTTTTCATGAGATTCCCTAACATTACTCTTATCTAAAGAAGGCAACCCAACATACAGAAGATCCTTTTCCACTAAATTACTTCTCATAGGAGGCGGTATATATTTTTTGGTACTTTCCTCAGCGTATTCTACTTTTTTGCACTTTGAAATTAATTCTGAAATTGTATCTATAGTCAATAATGCTAAAGGAGTAGCAAAATATGGCAATAAATTCTTTCTAATTTGTTTAATGCGTTCTTCTAAACTTGGTTTTGTTTTTAGTCTATTATATAAAGCTTCCATGATTCTAATATAAATATGTACTGGCTCATCCACATGTTGTGTTCTCTTTTCAATGTAATCACTCATACTCTTATCAAAATCCTCATGTAAAAAATCATTTTTCAACTGTTCTACCAAATCTTCCCAAGTTCTAACCTCATTACTACCTCTAACAGATCGATACCACTGTAGAGCTGGTCCCGAAAAAAGATCTAACCCTGACTGGAATAATTCTCTTTTAGTGACGTTTCGAGCTATTGCTAACTCTTCAACTCGTTCAATAAATGAAATTACATTATTAGGCTGGCCATCAAACGTGACACCCCACTTATAGATAGGTACAAACTTAGTACTAGGACTAGTTGCTATATTTACACCAGTGCCTACTTGTAATGCTAAATCATCTACTACTTCTAAATTCAGTTTATCATAAAGATCTGCTTCTAGTAAGTAAATCGTAGCCCTCGACTCGTTTTGAAATGTTACCGTCTCCTCAGAATTTTGTTCTGGGATAGGCATTCTATTTATTCGTACCATAATATGTACTAACTGTGACTTAACCTGTTTTACTGGCAAATCATCCTCCGTAGGATTATCTAAATTGTTAATTATATTTCTGATGGAATCTAAAGTATTGTTTACTTGTACTTTCTCTGTATTAAAATTAAATAATGGATCTCTCAGAGATAAATCATTACATGGTTTGGCTATTAGAGCTCGTGTTAAAAGTCTACAGCATGTTTCTGTGTCCCTAACTGTAGTACAACCTCTTACGCGTAACTCATAATCAACTTGATCAGCTTGTAATAACGTAGGTATGAAAATTTCAGACATTTTGTTTACTTTTGATTAACTCGACTATTCAAATTTAACAAACTGCAAGGTATATCAAAATTCAATTCACTGGCTTACTAAGTATTTATAACCCCTGTGCTCCTGTATTATTTTTCTAGACTTTCTCAAAAATACTACGATAACTCGTATTTCACCCTACGATTATCTTATTCCTACAATAAGGACTCAAAAATTTTCCTGTAACTGTCTTACCGCAATGTTTAATCTTTTTTAATTTAACCCAAAAGTATACACGACTTTGCAAAACTAATCTAATCAAATCTTGAGGTCTCAACCATAAACAATACACATAATATCAGTAATACACACAAATATATAAACAGTAAGAAAATTCAAAAAATAGGACAAAATTAAAAATGTGACAATTTGTCTCAACAGCTCAAAGTTTATTTTATTTTTTTTTTTGATAACACTCAACTTCTATACTCGCAAGCCCCACGTTGTGAATGCGTCACTTTGTAACATCAATTCCTGCCCCTGAGTGGAATAGGAACGATGAAACTACCCGGTTCTCATTTTTTTTGTGGAGGCTGGGTCGTGGTTCGAAAATTAATAAAAATTTAGAATTGTTAGGCGCCAATAGCCAATTGCTCGATACCTATGCCTTACTGGTTTTCAAAAATGTAATACTGTGGCTATTCAGTGGCCTTAATGTTTACACAGGTATCATGAATTTTTAAAAAATTTAATATGAAAAACACAAAGTAAGAAAAATAAGTTGTATATTAAAATTTTAAAGACAAAACTGGAAATGGTAAATATTTGATATAAATTTAGATATTTTATTAACAAAAAATTTAATTTAGAGGGTAGCTACCTTCCTTACATAAATTATATGTAGGAGTAAGAATGTTATTAGGCTGACGGCCGATGAAAAGTTAAAGATAAAAATTTACATTTGCTGAAGGCTAAAAATTATATGTTAAATAAAAATTCCACAAGAAGTTGAGCGTGTTGATGTTCAAATGAGAATGACACTCTCACCACAAATCCTGATTTCGAGCTGCCAGAGCGCCTCGTCCCACTCAAATCTCCTCTTCCCCTTCCTCTGTTTGCTTCGTTTACTGATAAAAGTTGAAACTTAGATTGATTACCATTTAGTCGCTATTCAAGCTCCATATTCAGTGACATGTGTGGATATGGACAAACAAATTTCCTCCTGGGCTAACAAGGTTATCCTCACAGGACCATCACCATCAAGCTGGTCACTTAAATTGACACCCAAGGCTTATTATTGGCTGGTCATTACCACCTCTTCAAGCTGGCACTTAATAGCTCATCAGGCTGGTACTTAATACCTCGCAGGCTGGTACTTACTACCTCACACCTAAAAGAGTCCATCGTGTTACTCTACCTTGCATTTACTTGTTTGAAAAGGCACTCTGGGTGCGTTAATACCCCACGTAATGCTTTAATACCTTAACGTTTCTTCTAAAAATGCCCAACCAAATTCCAAGATATTTTTATAACCTTACAAAATTTAAAAAAACCGCGTTCTACTATTGCCCAAACCTATATTTAAATCGCGTTTAAAACTTTAATTTCACGATTAATTCCCCTTAACAATAAGCAACAGAATTAAATGTAATTCCTTATCCAACATAGATTTTAGCTACTGACGCTGTTTTTTATGGCACGCGTGCATCTCTAAATTAACCTATTAAATATCCCTTAACATCGGATTGAATGCTGGCAATTTTACAAATTAAATACATATACATTAATCAATAAATGTCAGTGATTATAATTTAGTAGATATTGGTTTATTTAATTACCTATCTCCAGGAATTTGAGGCTTTAAATCTGCGGCAAGACAGCACAAGCACGTCTTGTTCTTAGCTTCAAGAATCGGAAATGCCTAATTTATTGTCTCCTATAAAATAGCTTTCAATCGTTGCCAACCGCAAAATGATAAAAAGTATTTACTTAAAATTCTGTTTTTATTATCAAATCTACTTAATTATTGCACTATTTTACTTCCCATTAATAATTCTCATTTGTTACTAAATTTCTATTGCTTCAATTTATTAATTAAGGTTTATTGTTTAATTTTTACCAAAACTATCTAGATTTCTAACTAGTAAGAGCCGGTGGTTTGCTGGTAGAATAACAGATGGCGCTCGGTGTATATTTTAAAGTTAATTCAAGTCTATTCGTTAAGAATCGGTTGGGTTTGCTTGTAAAGTACAGATGGCGCTCGGTGTATATTTTAAAGATAGATTTTCGAGTGGGGATGAGGACTTCGGCAGCTCTAGGTTTCTGTGAACAAAAAGTTAATAAATTTAAAGTATCTGCTATTATAGTGGTTTTAAGAACCCCATAATTAAATTATATATATTCTGTAGCGTCCTGGAACTTTAGGACGGTACACTTCATTGTGTCATTTCCAAAGCTAACTTGTGTTCAATAGCTACTTTTGCAAATTCCATAGGCAAGATCGGACAATAATTCATAATTTCAACTTTGTTTGCTAATATCTACTGTTAGAAAAAAGTTATCAAGTCGCAGTTTTCACTGACATCTGAATCTTTCTATGTAAAAATAAACATACCATTCCGTTTAATTTTTTTTAGAAAACTGCAATATTTGCTGACATGTCAAATAGCACCCTCTAGCGGCGTCGGTAATGATCAAATGAAAACACCGTAAAGTGCCCTCGATAGACTAAGAAAAGCACTTTGTAATGAGACTAAGTTTGTTAAATTCTGTTAGGGCTAATCGGAGTAATCGACATTTAAAAACATATTTTTTTGGCATTTCCCCGCCACTTTATTGAAGTTACGAAAAAAATGGAAAACTAAAAAGATTCGAAATTATCTTAGGATTACGAGGCATATATTTTGAATGCCACTTAATTAAGCAAAATACAGAGAAAAACATAATTTTCTATTCGGTCATGGCAGTTACGCCCCCTAGCGGTCATTTTAGAAACTCACTTTACTTAAGGCAATCTTTTCCATAAACTTGTGCGATTATTGGTTTCTGAGATATGGCTGGCCTCCATTCTTAGTTGCCCATCCTGTAGATTTTAATAAAACTTTGTTTAAACATTCCTTTTTCTTATATTTTATTATTTTCGTTTTGGTCACGGAGAAACATGTGAAGTTGAATAAAATCTTGTAACAAAAAAACAAATGAATTGGCAAATTAAGATGTAAGTAAACGGCCTAAAAGCCTAGCATTTTATATATTTACCAAATTTCGCTATTACTACTCAATTTTTGCCGGAGACGCCGGGGGTACAGATACGACCTTTAGTGGAGTTACATCACAAGAAAGTTTAGTAACCTAGAAAAAATAACTGAAACACCCCTTTTTTTTATAAATCGTTTCTAAACATCAAGGCTCACTTCTCTCGCTGACTTTCCAACGACACAACTTGCCGGAAGGCACCTGTATCCATTTTTGAGCATTCTTGTCTTCTTTCTTAGATTTTCTTGAATATCTCAGTTCCTTACATACAATCGAAATTAAAAAAAAACAAATTGTTCACACACTACCTCGATGCTGCTTTTCCAATCAAAACTGTGTCTTATAAGAAAAAAAAAAAAAAAAAAACAAAAAAATTACCAATCCAGAAATCAAATACCTATCTGAAAATCTGCGCCATTTGAAGATATTCTACGAGAATACAAGTTACTTTAACATTCTTGAACTACACAAAATCAGAAAAAAGTATACAAAAAGGTTTTATCTGATTTCAAAAAATCAAACGATAATAAAATAAAAAACGCAGAAAATAAGTCTAAAGCAGTTTGGGACATTTTTAAAGATGTGACCGATAAAAAGAATAATTTATATAAACGAAAACATTTACTCCGTCGTAATAGATGTTAGGGTCGATGATCCACAGCAAATAGCAAATTTTTTCGCGGATCAGTTTATATTATCCCAGAATGCAACACCATCACGGAAGTCTCATCAGAGTAGTCAACAGCATTCTATGTTTCTGGCACCAACCAGACCTCAGGAAATTTTTGAAATAGTAGCAGACCTTAAGCCAAAAAAATCTACAGGATTTGATGAAATACCTGAGTCTTATTAAAAAAATGATAAATCGGATAGCCCAGCCGCTATCACATATCATAAATGCTTGTTTTCTAAGTGGTGTTTTTCCAGATGTATTAAAGGAGGCCAAAGTAATACCAATTTTCAAAAAGGGATCTAAAACCCAATTAAAAAATTATAGGCCTATCTCTTTTACCCGCAATATCAAAAATATTTGAAAAAGTAATTTATAAAAGATTATTATCATATATAAAAAAAACATAACCTTTTAACAAGCCATCAATACGGATTTCTGCCTAAAAGCTCGACGGAACACGCTATATATCAAGCCCGTTGCTTTATTTCCGAACATGCCGACAAAAAAGAAAAAGTTGCTGGAATATTTTTTGATTTCTCCCGAGCTTTCGAATCAATTAACCGTGACTTACTACTTCACAAATTAGAGAACTACGGTATAAGAAATACTTGTTTAAACCTCTTTCATTCATATTTAAGCAACAGAACTCAACAGGTATCTATAAAAACCGTGATTAATGATGGTTCAGTAAACACAGAAACATACACGTTATCAGAAAAAGTAATAATATCGGAAGGGGTACCGCAGGAATCCATTCTGGGCCTATTATTGTTTTTACTTTACGTTGGTGATATGCCATCTTTTATTGACTGTTTTTCGTTTTACCAGTTTGCAGACGATAGCAAGGCAGTAGTAACTAGTACGACTATAAAAGAATTCTCCTTCAATTGTAATAATGTCATTAAAAAAATAATAGATTGGTCTAAAAATAATTCTTTTCATTTAAATCAAGATAAAACAAGTCTCATGGTTTTCGACAAAACTTTCAATAGAACCCAATCCATTTACATCAGTTTAAATGGCAATACTATACCAAATTCCGAATCAACAAAGTTCTTGGACCTAACAATTCAAAATACCATGTCGTGGCAAGCTCATATTAATGGTTTGGTGGCTAAATTAAATGGCGCAATCTATGTTTGCCAATTTATAAAACAACAGGTATCTTTGGAGTCGTTGAAAGTTTATTATTTCGCTCATATACAATCTCACTTGCACTATGGGGTTATGTTTTGGGGTGCACATTCGCAGTGCTTCAGATTGTTCTCAGCACCAAAAAAATATATCCGATGTATGCTAGGACTGCCTTATCGAACTCCGTGTAAATCTCATTTTATTGCTTTAGGTATATTATCTCTTCCTTCCTTATATATTTACCGCCTAGTAAACTTTGTGAAATCAAATGTGCATCTTTTTACAAAAAATAACGAAATCAGTAATAGAACTACTAGAAGTGGTAACGACCTAAGGATACCATCACATTCCACAACTGCTTACCAAAAAAATGTACATTATAAAGCTATACAAGCTTACAATAACCTTCCTCCTGAAATTGAAGCAATAACTAACTGCAACTTATTTAAAAATAAGATAAACCATTATAAGCAAATCTTTTTATTCATTCAATGAATATATCAAAAGTCATTAATCAATCAACTAATACAAACTTATAGATACACTTAGGGCTAGGGAGAAGATAATTGATCCTAATTTTGAATGTAATCGTTTCTAATGTCTTAAAGTTATTGCAATTCTTGAAATTCTTGTAATATTTGTTGTATACGTTATGTACTTATGTGATTTTATGCTAAGATGTCCAATAATTTGCTGTGAGGTTTAGAATGTCACGCAACGTCGAGATGTTAAATTTGAGCGGGAAAAAAAATCTGTCTGTCGGTCTGTAACTTTCTGTTACAATTCCTGCAAGGGTCTAAGATGTTGACTTGAAATTTTATAAACGTGTGTACTATAAGGAATCTGTTTTTTGAACTTATCCGGTGAAGGGTTTGGGGTAAATAGGAGAAAATAAAACAAAAGTAAAGCAAACTGGTAAGAGTACGAAAATTTTGGATTTGGTGTATATACTAAAAGCCTAGGCCTCACATTCTTTTATAATATTTCCTTCCCTAGCACCACCCCCACTCCATTATAAAAGGGGTTGGTAAAATAAAATTGAAATATTCACCTGAAATTTGGTATATGATACTTAGAACTAGATTATATTTTGAGATGATTCCGTCATTATAATTAACGTAAGAAGTTATTCGCATTATGTTCCACTTCACAAGTTAAAAAGCCATAACACGTGTCTCACCTTTTGCTACGCAACAACAACGGAACCGTGTGCTTTATTAAAATACGGGTGTATTCATGACCTACGTCCCCCACAATTCCAGCCTGGTGTCAACTATATAAATTTATAGTCAATAGTAACTCTGCAATGGACCCTACTAAAGAGGTCAACAGTTTTCATCAACATCCAATACAGGATGTTTAAAATATGTTAATTTAAACATTTGGGTACGAATATTCTGTTATTTGGTCGAGAGAATCCATGAATAATTCTTTTTGCATTAATATATAGTATTAAGGACGTACGCTTTCAAGTCTATATCAATAAATTTGACAGCATTGGGTTTACAAATTTGATTTGTAGGCGCCTTGGTAATACAATCACGATGTGTTTATTACAGGGAAGCGTTACAATATTGGCGACTCTTCAACTAGCCATACATGATAAGACACACATGTATTACCATACTAAAGATGATGGATTTTTTGTAGGATATTAATTTGTATACCAAAGTGGTAAAGCGATTATGTGTTTGTAACATCAACTTTTTCAATCCTCTTTCCGTAAAAAAAGGAAATGTAAATCCCTTGTTCCTACTCCTCACTTTCGTGCTTGCTAATTCGAAATTCACTCTAAATAATTTTTAAGCCGAAAAGCGTTGCAAAAGAATTCAATTTTATAATTATTTTAATATTTACAATTACTGTTTGTAGGCAGCGAATGGCAGGCACATAAGGTCTCTACTTAAGTAACTAAAGAAGTCACTTTAGTAAGTATCGTTCAATACATGTATAAGGAAGTCTAAGAGCGTATTTCTGCCACAGGGTAGTTTGCTGATGATTTGATACCTGAGTTAGTATGCCAATATGCATTTTTTGACACGAATTGACACTTGCATGGTTATAATTGGAATCTAAAATAAAATGAAATCCCTTCAAGAAAGAGGGGTACTTTAGCAATTACCCCTCTTGCTAAAGTACCCCTCTTCCTTGAAGGGATTTCATTTGGTATTCAAAATGGCATCCTGAGGCCAGAAAGTACCACAAGTTGTCCAATCATATCGTATTTGGTGTCATTTACATGTATTTTTGACTCAAATAACACATATCTAAGGTCAAAACCGACATAAGACGTTAGAATGAAGCAAAATAAATTCATTTTGTTAGAAAGTAGCGAAAATGTAAAAAAAAAAGAAATACTTGAAGGGTTTTGACAGTTTCCTCTAGAGTTGAAGCACATCGGTGTGCATGGGATACCAGCGGATCTACAAGAGCATATATTCATCCATGTGCCCACATTTCTAAGACACGAAGCAAAATAAATTCATTTTGTTACAAAGTAGCGAAAGTCTTTATTAAAAAAACAAGAAATACTTCCTTGTTTTCATGATTTCGGCATTTTCCTCTATAGTTGGAGCACGTTAGTGTTCAGGGGATACCAGCGAATTTACAAGAGCATATATCCATCCCTGCAACCACATTTCAATAGTTTTTTGCAAGGTTGCTATGGTCCACATTTCACTCCGCTGTGTCCAGTCCCAAATTAACTGAATATGGTATATTAGATGTTTCTATCTGCCTGACGACCCTACATATACCTTCAGTATATGGCTCGAAGAGTGAATAAGGATAACAAATCGGATATAGCAGCACCACTTGGCAATGGCTTAGCTTTGATCGCGAACAGGTCTTTGCGTGATGCGTTAAACCATAGAGAATGACCACAAAGTGTTTTAAGAGTTATCGACTCTGCAGTGTAGGCAGAAGATTGAAAATAGCGAAGAAGGCTGTGGTTACTTTCTCATAAGCCTTCTACGTGTTCCAGGCAGAGTGTTTACTTTGGCATTAAAAGCCTACTGTTTCGCAGCCAGTAAATGTGCGGAAACCAAAGACTTGGTACATGTTGACAAGTAGCGCCAAAAACAAAACTATTATGCAACTGGGCTGATTTTCTTAAAAATAAATGAAATAAAAAAGAACTATTCATCCAATTATGCTCTGTATAATTTTGAACGTGCCTGGCTGGCGTTTCATGCGAGAAGATGGATGATGCAGATGGTCGTCTAAGCTGGTATGTGCGGGATATGGCCTGCCATAGTATAAACAATGTTCTTCCTTGTACTACGGATTCTGATGTCTTGTCAGCAATATACCTCTTTTATGTTCTAACTCGGACTAACCGAGATTTGGATCCTGTATGGCTCTTACTGAAACCAAAGTTACCAATCAAGTCGTCACGTACTAGCGAAAAATGGAAGAAAAATCTATTATCCTTCGTAATTTTTACGTGCTTACTGGTTGCAACAAGGTCTTAGCTTTCAGTTACAAAGGTAAACATTTTGCTTGGAAGACGTGGAAGGCTTATGAGTATGTAATCAAAGCCTTCATTGCCACTTCTAGTCCTCTATGTATACGGCAATCCACCGTTAGACAATTCCTGTGGTTATTCATTATTTCAGATTATTAACGCAGCATACAAAGGCCTGTTAGTAACCACTGCCAAACCTTCTTCCTACATGTGATGCGTTAGTTATACACTGTCGTGTACTAAGGTGGGTACCTATGAGGTCAATCATACAGTATCATCACTGTATATCATCATTGGGGCCGAACACAGCGATGTGCCGGTTTGCAAATAACTATTGCAGTATGGGTGCAAGGAGGGTCATATGTCAAATAGATGTCTTGTAAATCTGCTATCCGGTACACACTGATATGGTTCAACTGTAGAGAAAAATGCAGACATTTTAAATAAACCTAAAGACACATTTGCCTCTTTCAAAGTTTAAAAATGAACATATTTTCTTTCTTTTAATAAAATGGTCGTATATTGCTTCATTTTGTTGCCGTATTATTGATTTTGACATGTGATGCTCGAGTCAAAAACACCAACAGGGATATTTCTTGACAACATGTAATAAGTTTTGGCATTAGCACGCCATTTTAGAAAATAGACGCCATCTTGAATGCTTAAAGAAATTTGGATTGCCTTTCCTTCCTAAAATGTTCTCTTAGATTTCAACTACAACAGTGCAAAATGGCAATCCATGTTCAAAAGTGCAGTATACTAAAGTATACTAATCAAAGTTGTCTCATACCACCTCAACTATATGTGCAAATCTCTCAAAATGTTCCTAGTAACACAACCGATTCTGTGAATAGTCAAAGAAATCAGGCAGATGGAAAATGGCGAAGACTGTTACAAATAGAGCGTAGAAAACATTTACTATATTTTATTTACGTACGTTTTTCTTCCTTTTATCATATTTAGAGCAAATTATACATAAAAATCAATAGATCAATAAATTAAAGTCTTCACAGCTTATCCCTTATTTCTGTCCACGACTGTACATATAAGAACATCTCCTGTTCGACGATCTGATTGTGCTCCTCAGGGCACGTATTGATTAATTACGTATATTTTCCGTATTTTAAATAACTTTTGTCAAGCGTTGCATTTCAGCCACGATATTACTGCAAATACAAAATATGAACTATGAAAGTCACACAAACAGCCTCCTTGTTGATAAACTTATTTTTAAAACACTTTCACTGCAACGAAAAGACATAATTTAAACATTAAAATCATGATGTATTATGACTATTTTAGTAATATTTGTATTCCAAATTTACATTGCTATGCACGTTTAATGGAGTAAAACAAATCTTGTTGTTAACACAAAACCTATTAACTACTAAATTTGGACTTCTGACGATAATCGATGAAGTTTAAATAACACGCAATGAAAACAGGAACATAAATTATAAATATACTAACATTTACACGTGAACATAAAAAATATGTATTTGAAAATATATAATATATGCATGTTATGTTAAGTATTGAACTACTGTAATATATTACGAAGAGACACGAATAATAAACAATCTAATATTCTTATAGAAAGGTTCTTCCTGTAATAAATATCGATATATACAATATATGTATATAACTCCCAAAAACAACTTTTTTAGAACTGCTAGAGGAAAAATTTCTTTAATTTTCCTAATTTGAAGGGACTATACGGTAGTAACATTTGTATCGTACATGAGCTGAAAATGGTTTTATACAAATCGAATAACGTTTAGTGCGCCTTTGGCACATCTACGTTCTTATTTTACAACTTGATATCATTTTTTTATTTTGCCATTTGAAAGTAGATGTTATTCAGATTTAAGCAGTATATCACAACCTCACTATTTCCCACTCAATTACCCTCAAAGAAGAGTTCTTCGATAGGGGATCGGTTAGAATATGATTATATAGATTAGTTCATTTACGTAGGCCACGGTACATCCACTCAGCCAGAGTATTCTACTATCATAGTTGATGTCAGTGTCAGATTTTCAAATATTTTGAAAAGATTTAATAAAACACGTTAAAGGTTATTTTAATTTTGAAAGTATCTGCGTCAATACAGGTGTTTCAGTTTTTTTGCCCATAATGGAACAAGCTACTTTTTAGTAGATATCGGCAAATATTTCTATTAAATGAAAAAAATGTATTCAGTATGGCGTTAATTTTTGGTTTCAAACTGCATGTAATTCAGCTATTTCAGCCCTTTTCCATATCAGTTTCTATCATTCAGCCCCCCCCCTGTATCCTTTTTAATAATTATCCACTTTTGAGAACTCGCACCCACCAAAAAAAAAAAGAAAGATTTGTCACTTTTCGAAGGGGTAATGTTGTAATTATGAATTGATAGAATTATGGTTACAAACATTATACGCTGAGTAAGGGTGAAATGTTGACACTATTAGTTTAAATTTGAAGTTCTGGGAACAGACTCTAAAGAAAGATATTTTTTAATTGGAGTAATTTAACGTTAGTTCATTGTGTACTCTCGTCACTTACAGACGTAAAAAAGTTGAATTCAAAATTGTCATTTTTAGTACATAACATTCATAACAATTCAAATCTGCAGTGAGTACAAACGTGAGCAAATATCTTTTCTGTAAAGCCGCCATACACTATATCGAATCTTTCGTATTTGGATTTATTAATATTAGATGCCAAGGAATGGCGCGAGCCGAGCGAGTTAAGTGCGTGCGTGAATAGACGTGTTTTTAAGATGCTCCCTAAAAAAGCGGTGAAAAAGTGGTAAAAACCCCGTTAAACTCGGAAAAATTTCAGCCACCGGTAGATTAAGAAATTCTACGTGAAATGAACCACCCCAATAGAAAAACAGAGTTCATATGGAATTAATAATTACAAGATTTTCTAATAATATTCAATCAAATAAAGCAAACAAGCTCAAGTGAAGTGCAGTGTCCCTACCCTACCCTAGACGACCCAACAAGATACTTTTTAAGTGGTTCATGGGCAATAAATAATAGCATAGTCAGTGTCAAAATGAGACACATATGTTCACAAAGCAATATAGCTGTGTTGTGACCTAAAGTAATTGTATACAGTGGAAAGTTTTTAAATGGACAAAATCAGTTCAACCCAAGAAAGAAAAGGAAAGGAAATAAAATGAAACAGCAATCATAAGACGCTGCAGAAAGACAGATAGGCTATAAATTCATTTATTTTATTTTATCTTATTTAATTGATATTATTCTATTCTATCTTTCTATCTGATCTTTACTATCTTAATTTTTATCAGCTCGATTTATTGATTCGAAACATAATATTTTATTATTAATTTGAAAGGTGGAAATTGAAACCGATTGTCTCAAAGAAATGACATACAGTGTGAGTAAACTATCCCTTCGGACCTCTTTTCTCATAACGCGCAAAAAAATATTGTTACCGCGAGATGGGGCCCTTCCCAGCAACTCCACTGTAAATGGATATTTACCTGTGGAACGGTTAGTAAATAAAAAAAACAAAAAAAAAATAAATAAATAAAAAAATGAAAGATGCCAGATTCATAAACAGAAAACTTAGAAGAAAAATAAGGAGATGACGATAGATGGAAACATAAAAGGAGCATTGAAACTGAAAAGAAGCATCTCGCAAACACCTGTACACCCCCACCGATGATGGCAGATCGAAACTTAATAGAAGCATGGAAACTTATAAGAAGTATCTCACAAACACCTACACTTCCCATCCTATATTCCCACCCCATGCGGCTCTCGCTGCTGACAACAAGCATGTCCAATGACCCAGCGGTAAATAATACATCTGAGATTTGGATCCGGCACGCGGTTTGGCCGTCCGTTGGGCGTGTTCGACGAACGACCAGGCTGCGTGTTGGAACGAACCTCCATGGATGCCTGGAATCGGCAGCAATGCCCACCTTACGCTGGCAAATCAATCAATCAATCAATTAGATGCCAAGGAATGGCGGATTTCAGGTTTCAGGTGATCGGAAGTAACAAACAAATGCCGGATATTTTGACATGTCTTGCTTAATTTCGTCTTTAGTTGTAAGTACACTACATGTTATATAATGTTTTTCCACTGATCACGAAACTTTATAATTGCATTTATTTTTAAAGATGTGTTTTTCCAGTTTTTGCATTATACTAAACATTTTATCTTTTTACACTAACCTTGAACATCAGTAATCGTAACAACGTAAATTTGAAACGATTTGCTAAACAAACAAATTTAAAAAAAATGTGTTTAGTTGTTTTAGCATATTGGATACGTCATAGGTACGGCACGAGCAGTAAATAAGATATCTGAATATAGCTTTGGATCCAGAAATAACCATAAAACTACAATACACAATTAAAAATATTTTGGCTTGAACTCTCATTGCGCATACCTAGTTCCAAATTTATAAATAAATCCACTAATTTACTTCCGCTCATCTATATCTATGAGGCCGTTTACCTATTTAAAATTATCCATCATGAAATTCCAGGTTTGCGAAAACGCTATTACACAACTTTTAACCAAATGTTAGTTTTAAATTGTATATTCTACAATAATTTTTCCGAACCAGCATGCGGCAGTATAAATTGAGTTTATTATTGGTGTAGGAACTTTTGGTAGAAAATAAATGACCGGTAATATTTTATCGTGTCATAATACAAAATTCTAGTATCTACGAAAATCGTCACATAAGAGAAATTACTCTTTGATGATCCCGAACAGAAATTATTTATGGGTGTACTCATACGCTAATTAAGTAGCTAAAGAGTTATGGAACTATACGGAAAGAATACCTATTTATTTTGTAATATCTATCGAGTTGATGGTCTAAAAAATGGATATTGGGATACCTATAAGTAAGCGACATTAGAACATAATACTTTTGCCTATTATTTAAAAATAACTTTTTTAGTAAAAACTGAAATTATAAAGGGCAATGAAAATTTCCTCAAAAATGGATAATAAATAGTTTAAAAGTATTATCGATAAAATTTTAAAATCTGTACATATTAACTCTAGATGGAGATGAGAACTTAGACCTTAATTACAAAAAATACAAATCAGTTAAAAAAATCTAAAACATGTATAACAATAATTTAACTGCTAATACGAACAAAAATAGCATGGAACTTAATCAGACAAAGTAACCACAAATATGAAAATTAATAGTTTAAAACACTAAAACCAGCTTTTATCAGTATTAAACAGCAAAAAATAATCATCGAACCTGTGCTGCTAGTCTACCCCGTAAGGGACCTTAGTGTAAGCCATGTTTATAATTAAATATAATAGGTATTTGAGTATAAAAGCGTGGAGCGCTTTCCATTTAACCTATTCGAAACAGCGTTCGATAATTGTTACATTTGATAAAATTGAGTTAAAAATATAATAATTTGAATAATCGTGGATAACACTCTGTAGAACTACTTTGTGCCCCTGTGTGTTTTCACTTAAAATGTTTCAGCAATCTATTACCTACAAACTGAAATCGATATGACAACTTTTCTTCGACATGAATTTTTCAAATACCGTCGAAGAAAAGTGGTTGCTATGAGGTATAGAATTAAAAACCGTCAATTCCATTTTTTTGGAAGTTTATATGCAAGGTCTAAAGATATTATAAACAATTATTTATTGCAAAAAACACCATTTTTTTATCATATTTTTAGAGATACAAAAACGAGAAATTAGCGAATTTTATATTTTTTAAAATTATTAACATTGAAAATATCAACTTGTTGGAAATTATAGTCCAGTAATTGTACGGAAAAGTGCAAAACGACGCTACCCGGAAACAAAAAATAGGGTCATATAGAGGAAACAATAGAGAGATATTGCATTGTCACATAACGGCATCCGCTATTACAGGATCGCGTTATTTGACATCTAAGAATACGCATATTTAATCTGTGTTAAGACATGCGGTAATAACTTAGCGCCTGACGTAATTTCCGTACGTTTAGCGAGCGTCGTATGAACGACGTTATCCTCACTTCGGTGAAAATCGGGAACAACCAGAATCAGCCGATCTGTATTATTTGTGTATTCTATATTACCACCAGCCAATATACCTGCTTCCAACATGGAGGAATGTCCATTATAAGCCTAAATATATGTAAATATTATATCATATAATTCATATCATACAAAAATTCATCTTTGTTTTGTCTACAATCGACTCCAAAAAATGTTGTTTGAAAGGCCTTTTTGAGTAAATTGGAGCCCCCCTTTTTAGAAAATAAGACCAGTTTGATTTTAAAATTAACTTTATTAAAATTTACCTTTCATAATTTTAATATTTTACAACAGGAATAATATATTTCTAAATTTGACGACTATTTGACATAAAAAGTGACGTTTTACATAACCTAGTTACGCACGAATGGAACTGCAATGTAATAAGTCTGAATCAAAGCTGTGTTATTTGCCTCAATAACGTAACGTAATTAGCGAACGTCGTGCGGTATCACTGACTGCAATATCTCTCTAATAATTCTAAGAGTGGTAACGTTTGCATCGCTCTAGCTGGTGTAGAACATAACCTAAAAAATTAGACAAGTCGAAAAAATTGTTTTCTGCAATTAAAAAAAAACGAAACATCTTACAAATAAAAGTTAAATAAAAAAGTTGTAGATAAGGAAAAAACCTATCAAATGCGACGAATAGAATAAAGGTTCGTTATTTATTTTCCGAGATAACCTATATATATCGTCAAAAATCGCTTTATTTTGTTTTTGCTGTGTTTATTACAATTTTGAATTGAATCCCTTGTTCGGTGAGAATGTTGCCTCTGTTGATTGACTGATTGATTGATTCGCCAGCGTAAGGTGGGCATTGCTGCCGATTCCGGGCATCCATGGAGGTTCGTTCCAACACGCAGCCTGGTCCGTCGAACACGCCCAACGGACGGCCAAACCGCGTGCTGGAACCAAATCTCGGATGTTTTATATACCGCCGGACCGGCTGCATACACCGGGTTGGACATTGGACATGCTCGTTGTCAGCAGCGAGGGCCGCATGACGCATGGGGTGGGAATATAGGATGGGAAGTGTAGGTGTTTGAGATATGCTTATTTTAAGTTTCCATGCTCTATTAAGTTTTCATTTGTCACCATCGGCTGGGATGGGGTGCAGGAGTTTGCGAGATGCTTCTTTTCAGTTTCCATGCTTGTTTTAAGTTTATATCTATTGTTATCTCCTTATTTTTCTTCTTCTAAGCTTTCTGTTTCTTCTGTCTCCGAATCTGGCAGCTTTTTGCTTTTTTGTTTTTGCTTTTTTTATTTTTTTGTTTAATTTATTAACCGCTCCACAAGTAAATATCCATCTACGGTGGAGCTGCTGGGAAGGGCCCTATCTCGCGGTAACAATTTTTTGTGCGTTATGAGAAAAGAGGTCCGAAGGGATAGTTTGCTCACCCTGTATGTCGTTTCCTTGAAACCATTGGTTTCAATTTCGGGCACTTTTTCCATTTCATCACCTATATATTATGTTTATTACCTATATATTATTATTATGTTTAATATCTTCTCTGTTTTGATCTTCATTTCTTGTTTAAAATTTAATAAATAAACAATGCTAATGCTACAAGAACAAAAACTTATCTGTTTCATTCACACATCTGGCTGGCTGTTGCTTATTTTATACCACCCACTTCAAGAAGGGACGAATCCAGGTATACATTTTATGGTCAAGCACTCAAGCAGTACACTTTTCTCGGATTGTTTATATACACTATTTTGTGTTGCTTTATTCAACCAACATAATTTAATCAAATATCAACTATATGAGATAGCCATACTCGCGCCAATTTATATCAATCAATGCAGAATTGTTCACGCTTCAATTCAGTACAATTTCGGCGTTTTGTTGCCGCTTTATCCGGATTTATCTCGATATCCCGTAGGAGCCACGAAACATGCGTCTCTCACCGAACTCGACACACTTTGAACCCGGTGAGAGTGTTGCCTCTGTTGAGTAGAAAAAGAGCATTTTTGAAAAATTTCCAAAAAATTAGAAATACGCGATTTATAGCGTAATTGCGAAAAAAAACTTTTTGTAAATCGGCCATTGCTCACGATTGGGTTGGCCTAGAGAACCAAACATGAGCTTAAATTCTTCATAACGGATAGTATTATCATATAATTTAAGATAGAAATATTTTTAGTCATTTTGTAACCTCGAAATAATCGAATTAACTACGTAACGTTTTTTGGTTGTACTTTTGCTAAATATCTCTTTGAATTGAGTAGTTATAAATTCCGTGTACAGTAATCGATGGTATACACTTTTTCACATATTAAAAAAAAAAGAGCATTCTACGATCACTTTGGTTCGAAATAATTATTTATTTATTATTTTCACAACGGTAAAAGATCTATATGAAACTATGGCTACTGCCATCCCAGGGAGAAAGCATATTTTAATTTATAATCCAATGTGGGTCTCGCTAATTTTACTGAGTAAAAAAGGCGCAGGAGCGTCTGACGAATCTATTAGTGTAAATAAATCAGTTTTCTTAAAAATGGTATGTTTTTGACGTCAGTCAAGATTTTTGGAATGTACCGCCATTTCCTCCATTTTGAATTGTACGTGTCAGCCTACAGAGGACGAGAAAGAAGAAGGAGAAAGAGCATAGAAAGAGATAGATAGATAGATAGATAGATAGATAGATAGAGAGAGAGAGAGAGAGAGAGAGAGAGAGAGAGAGAGACGGATGGAGGAGACATAAATTAGAGCGAACATTCCAGTAAAAATGTTTTTTGATTGCGTTGAGGTAAAGTGACCAAAAATATTTATATCTCGAATTATAAGATAATACTATCCCTTATGAAGAATTTAAGTCCACGTTTGATTTTCTAGGCCATCCGAATCGTAAGCGATAGCCGACTTACGAAAAGGTTTTTTTTCGTAATTGCTATAAATCGCGTATTTCTAATTTTTTTGAAATTTTTCAAAAATGGTCTTTTTCTACTCAACAGAGGCAACATTTTCACCGAACAAGGAGTAATTTAAAGAAAAATTGTGATAAACGCAGCAAAAACAAAAAAAAGCTATTTTTGACGGTATTTTTAGGATATCTGGAAAAATCAACAACGAATCTTTTCTGTTTGTGGCATATGATAGGTTTTTTCATTACCTACAACTCTTCTATTTAACTTTCATTTGCAGAATATTTCTGTTTTTTTAAATTGCAAAAACCGTTTTTTCGACTTTGTCTAATTTTTTAGGTCATATTCTACACCAGCCAGAGCGATGCAAAAAACTCTACCATTCTTAGAATTTCTTCCTCTACACGCCCCTATTTTTTGTTTCCGGGTAGCATCGTTTTAGCACTTTTTCGTGGAATTACTGAACTATTAGCCAAACATATTTTTTTAACTTGTTTGATTGAAAAAATGTAATATCTCCTGAACTGATTTTAGCAAAAAAACTGCGTATGAAATGTATTCGAAAGACATGCACTCATATCGCTTGCTCTATAAAAGCATCTCAAGCATTTTCAGAAAATATCTATAATACGAGTTTTATAATTTCATAGGACTTAAGCAGTATCAGTTTCTTTCAAATATGTAAAACATGTACATAAATGAGTTATCATTAATTAAAATTGTTAAATAATTTTAAAGGTGTACAGGGTGATGAGATAAACAACGTGTCAGTAATTACCTATGGTATCCTACATAAAACTGATGTCATACTTAATTTAAAAATATGTTAATTATATTTTTTAAACAATAAATTATGTATAATGAATACTTATATTAACGTTGTCCGTTTAATTATTAATGAATTAATAATAAAAGATTATACACACATGTTAAAAATTTTGTTGAATCATTGTTTCTTTTCTTTTACTTATTATAATGAAATGTGAGGAAGCCAGTATATGCCGAATATGAAACATTTAATATTTGTCAAGTTGGAATATGAACAGAAATGAAAAACCGAGAATGAATTCGAAGGAATTCTCATTTCATCAATTCCCGAAGTCCAGCAATCTTGTACGGGTAAGTATCAAGTAAAAACAAAAACACTGCTTTTATGCGGTTAGTTAATAGAGTAAAAGTGTAAATAATACAACCCCCCTCGCAAAAAAAATTCAGACCAGCGAACCAGACCCATGTATCCCTATATATTTTCGGTCGCAAAATCTGAATCCGAGGTAAAAAAAATCGCACACCCCCAAAATCATTATCTAGAGCTAAAAAAAATCCCTGGAATGGAATAAAAAGAAGATAAGTTACGAGAATACTTGTTACATCTTAATCAATTGAATTATACAAATTAAGGTTAAACAGCAGGGTACATACAATGGATATGAAATACACCTCCAGGGAGGTGTGAAAACTACCCCAAATATAAAAAAAATCGGTCCAAAACAGCAATGGCTGCTGAAAAAGCTCGAAATGTCTAAATTTTGTTAAAGTGATAAGAAACTGCATCAGGTCCAACGTAATCTTCGTAAACTACACCTATAGGGTTGAGAACAACCACCTTTAAATTTAAAGGACACAAGAAAAACAGTAAAAACGTTAAATCCAATCGGATTTCTATTTTCATGGATGCTATGACTGGCTGAAATTGCGTAGTACTTTAAAATAGAACTAGAAACTTACGAACCATCAACGTCCTACAGTGTCAACCCTCAGAAGATGAGAAAACTATCCCGTTCAAGATTCAACTTGAAAAAAGCTGCAGTGACCCTTGAAATAACTCGAAACTGCCGAGGCTTGTAAGGGTGAGAAGAGTCTGCAGTAGTTTTGGCTCATTTATTGAAAACTACCAAAATGGCGCTGCCAAAAATCACCCCCTATCTTAAACGACACAGAAAAAAAAACAAGAAAAAAACATTGATCGAAAGTATTTCCATTTTTATGGATGCTATGATTGGTTAAAATTGCGTAGTACTCAGAGTTAGACTTCAAAAGTCACGTACCACTGTTATTATTCAATTCTACTCCCTTAGGGGGTGAAAACTACCCCATGTGTAAATAACAACTATAAGAAGTCACAGTGAATTCTGAAAAAACTCCAATCATGCCAATCATAGCATCCATAAAATGTAAATCCAGTTAGTTTCTGTCTGTTTTTCTAGCATCCTACGGATATAGAGGTGACATCTCGCAACTTCGTGGGGTGGTTTTCAAGCACAGCATCGAACATAGTCACTTTCACACAACGCGGGTGTTTTTGAATTTTTATAGAAGTCACTGTAACTTTCTATAATTAAATCCTATACAGGGGGTAGTTTTCACACGCTCTTAGAGTTAACACTGTAAGACGTTGATGGTACGTAAAGTGTCTAGTTCTATTTCAGCCAATCATATCATCCATGAAAATAGAAATCCTGTTGGATTTTACGTTCTTTCTTGGTTCCCTCGTGTCCTTTAAACTTAGGGGTGGTTGTTCTCAACCCTATAGGGGCAGTTTACGAACATTACGTCGGACCTGATGCAATTTCTTACCAGGTTAACAAAACTTAGACATTTCGAGCTTCTGCAGCAGTCATTGCTGCTTTGGATCGACTTTTTTATACACAGGGGGTAGTTTTTGCCCCTCTCTGGGGTCTGTTTCATATCTACTGTATGTACGCTGCTGATTAACCTTAATTTGTATAATTTAATTGATTAATATGTAACAACTACTCTTGTAGCTTAATTTTCTTTTTACCCCATTCCAGAGGTGTTTTACCTCAGATTCTGATTCAGCGACTAAAAATACATAGGGATACATGGGTCTGGTTCGCTGGTCTGAATTTTTTTTGTGGGGCTGTGAATCGTTACGATAATAATTATTGTACGTTATTTTAAGCTATTTTAGTCCTCACTGTATGGACATCTTATGTAGTTTGTAAAACATAATTAATGTAAGTTAAATATATTGCTGTATCCACACTGTGGAACACTACCTAAGTATCGTGTTTGAAATCATAAATAAAATTCACAAATCTGTATGTATTTTAGGAAATAATCATAACAGTTTTACTTTAACGGATCATACAGAAGCAGGAATATCTGTGGTTTATATAATTGATTCAAGTTCACTTATTCTCAGCGAGTAGAATGCAAAGAATGAAACTTGATATTGAATTAGAACAAAATATTTAAATAAACATAAAATGAAGTTATTTTAGTTTAACAAGGTTATTCTAAATAGTATATAATAAAACATGAACTGATAGAGAATCACAATCTCATTTAAAATGATTTAGAATGAAATTGGAAAACAAAAAAGTAAATTTTATAAAATCTGACATGCATGTCAATACTTAGGGCTGAAAATCATATTTTGTGTAGAAACACTGTAAATCTACACAAAATGAATATTGAATGAAAGACTATCAACAGTAGTTGCAGTGCAGCGTAATTATTTTAGAAATAGTAAGTCCATATATTACAAAACACTGAATGACATTTTAAGTTTTCAGATATTTTCAAATATCATTGCAGAAAGGTGTTTTGTAAATGATATTTCACATCATGCAGAAAGAAAGGACTAATAGTATGATGTTAAATGTTTGTTGGCGTATCAATTTCTTGTTTTAGTTTATAATATAAGTATACTGTCAGTATGGAAACTGCAGTACGTTTTTAACTACTAGCATTTTGCGTTTATCATTGCTATTCATCTAAATGTATGAATTAGTATTTATTTGAGATTGGAATTGTTAATTGTAGTTATAAGTAGATTTTAAGAAAGTGTATGTAATATGTCAATATATTTCGAGTAATTATAATTATTCACTTAATCCTGAAAAGTAGAATAAGAAACTTATCAGGAAAAATAAAGAATTAAAAACAGTATTCACTTAAGGTAAAGAACAAACAAAACTGAATAGTTTAAATTTTAAATTAAAATTAAATTTTGAAATATTAGATCAAAATAGAAAAAAACAATTGAAATATTGGAAATTAACCCATTGAAACGACTAAAAATAACAAATCAGTTGATCAGACACCGCTGAACAGCGAGCTGCGAGAAATATTCATCCTCGAATAATTAATAAATTGAAAAGAGAAGAAAAGTGGTGAATAATTTAAAGGTTAGAAAATTACAATCCAGATATATTGATATCAAGAATAAATTGTAAAAGTTGATTAAATATAAGAAGTGAGTATACTTTGAAAGTATTAAGAAGTAGATTATCCGGAAAGCAGATTTAGAAGAGGGAAGTATTTGTTAATTCAGTTAGCAAATTCATATGGTGAAGAAATTTCAAACGTCAATCAAGTGATAGAAATATTTCAAGGAAATCTTGAAAATAAATTGGAGGTTATAAACAAACGTCAATCCAGAAAAGAAGAAGAAGAAGCCTTGAGAGGTTTAAAAAGTCAGTCAAGTGACATTATATTTCAAGGATCATAATAACCAGTTAGAGGTTATAATTTAACATTACTCGACTCAAAAGAAAGACAAGGTAAAGCTTTACAATATCAGAAATCCATGGTACATATTTATTTTAAATAAAGGCCATATTTATCATTTTAGTTAAGTTAGATTTTGTTATTTAAATTTGTTAATTACATTCCAAGTTCAAATTTGTTAATAAATTAATACTTTGTTCGTTCAATACTGAGTTTGATTTATTTAGATTGTTATCTTGATCAATGAGCATTTATTGAACCGACTTCGTTGGACCCTGAGTAAGAGTCATTCTATAGATTGTAGATGGTCATGCTAATGGTGTTCTATAGTCTATAATATTAACAGCTTTTAAGAAACTGTTTGGCGCTCAATAAAATCATTTCAATTTACTTTCAAAAAGTAATTTCGAACGTATAAAAAATAAAATAGATATCAGAATATAGAACATTTATGGCTTGTTAACGTGGAGCGATCAGGAAAGCGATTAAATAAATACAACTTGAGAATAGTTTATCATTTCAAGCATACATTAGAAAGATAATAGATCAAATAACTTATTTTGATAGTTTTGACAACAAGGCATTGTCAAATTAAAAACAAATATAATTTATATGCGGTTAAAGTCAGGTAAGACAACAATGAATCAAGAAGAAACTACACCAGGTACATCCACAGTTCCACAAACACAAGTTGGTGACACAAACACACAACCAGACACAAACATGTTCCAGAAACTCATGGAAATGATGGGTGGAATGAAGGTACAGATGAATCAAAATAACCAAACTTTAAAAGAAGACATTAGTCAAAATAACCAGCGACTGGAAGAAAAAATGGGCAACATAAATACAAAAATGGATAAGAATAACCAAAATTTTGAAGAAAACATTAGCAACATAAATACAAAAATGGATCAAAATAACCAGCGACTAGAAGAAAATATTAACAAAAATATGCAAAAGCTGGAAGAAAACATGGGTAAAAAAATAGATGATAATATACAGAAAATGGAAGAAAGCAATACAGAAGTAAGAAATAAGATTGAAAATTTGGAGAGTAAATGGGAGAGAATGGGAGAGACAGTCAACGAAGAAATTGGTATTAAAGTAAACGAGGCAGCAAAAGAAATAAGAGAGGAAGTTGTAACTATGTTTGAAGATGGAATGACTGCAGTAGATAGCAGAATGAAGAAACAGGAGGATAAATACGATATCAAAATAAAAGAACAGGATAGCAAGATAGAACAGAACACGAAGTTGTTGAAGGATACCACACGTACACAATTAACACAATTACCTACACATACTTACACATGCAACAAAACACCATTTTATTTTTACGGAGATAACCGTATACACCCTAAAATTTTCATTTCACGTTTGAAACAACACATGGAAACACAACACGTAAATGCAAACCTAAAAGCAAACATACAAGACATGTTAAAGGGAGAAGCGGAGATCTGGTATTCAGTTATAATGGACAGGTTTGAGACTATAGAGGAATTTGAAGCTCTAGTCTTAAAACAATATTGGAGTGATTACACTCAGTTGAAAATAAGACAAGACCTATTTAATGGTAACTATGTAGAAAATAAAGGTATTTCTAGGGAAAATTATGTACTTAGAAAAGTATACAATATTAGACATCTAGAACCAAAATTCACAGAAAGTGAAATGGTCAGATATTTAGCTAGGCATTTTTCAGGGGATATCCAGAATGTTATTATTACGCAAAGAATTGCAAAGTTAGATGATTTGATTGATTATTTAAGAGAATTAGATGATTATCATCAGAGTTTTGATAGGAAGGCTAGTCAGAATAGGGAAAATAATAGTAGATATTATAACAAGTGGGGTTATGATCAGAATAAGAATGAAAGTGATAAAAGAGAAAGACAAGGTTATGGTCGTCAATATGACAATGATAGAAAGGAACGAGGGGGTTATGAGAAACGTCAATATGACAATGATAGGTATGAAAAGCAGGGTTATGAGAAACGTCAATATGACAATGATAGGAATGAAAAGCAGGGTTATGAGAAACGTCAATATGACAATGATAGAAAGGAACGAGGAGGTTATGGTCAATATAAATATGACAATTATAGGAATGAAAAGCAGGGTTTAGAGAAACGTCATTATGATAATGATTGCAGAGAGAGAGGGGGTTATGTTAAAAATAATGAGTCATATGCACAAGTGGCTAATATCAATATTCAAAGGGGAAATAGAATAGATGAAAACACGCACTCTAATATAAATAAAATAGAAACAGCACAAGTAAATGATAGAAATAGAAATCAGGATTTTTAGATAAGCTTGTTTTAAATGTAGGTAATAATTGTAAAAAAATAGGCGATTGTATAGAAAATGATGTTATATTGGGAGACGACATCTTATCAGGAAAAAAGGCAAATATTGTATTAGGAGAAAGAATCCTAAAAGTAGAAGGTGAAAGAATACCTTTCTGTAGTGTTAATGAATTGAATGGCAAAGGTGCCGAAATAGTTAATGAATTGAATGGCAAAGGTGCCGAAATAATTAATGAATTAAATGGCAATGATGCCGAAATAATTAATGTATCAAATGGCATAGAGTCCAATAATGATAATGAATTTTGCGGTGAACATATAGTGGGAACCACATGTGTACAAATAAATAATGATAAGAAGCCTGAAACCTTTCTGATAAGTCGTTACTCCAAATATGATAGAATTTTTAAAAATTTGTCTCAAAAATACAAAAATTCAATAGATTATGAACCTACAATAGCAAAAGGCTATGCGCAACAACTTGAAGTAGGTAATATTTTAAATGAAAACGAAAATGTTTTAAATTATAATAAGGAAGAATCATTACCGGGAAGTTGTCACATGGGGATAAATTATCCATATGATCCAGGATAGATTACTCTTAAGTTATCCAAATGATCCTGAGTAGATCACTTTTAAATTGTAAATAAACTTTGACAGTGTGAATGTCACATCATGTTGTTAAAACTAACAAAATTTTCACATGTCAAAATTCTATTAGTTTAGGGGGTTTTATGCTGTATCCACACTGTGGAACACTACCTAAGTATCGTGTTTGAAATCATAAATAAAATTCACAAATCTGTATGTATTTTAGGAAATAATCATAACAGTTTTACTTTAACGGATCATACAGAAGCAGGAATATCTGTGGTTTATATAATTGATTCAAGTTCACTTATTCTCAGCGAGTAGAATGCAAAGAATGAAACTTGATATTGAATTAGAACAAAATATTTAAATAAACATAAAATGAAGTTATTTTAGTTTAACAAGGTTATTCTAAATAGTATATAATAAAACATGAACTGATAGAGAATCACAATCTCATTTAAAATGATTTAGAATGAAATTGGAAAACAAAAAAGTAAATTTTATAAAATCTGACATGCATGTCAATACTTAGGGCTGAAAATCATATTTTGTGTAGAAACACTGTAAATCTACACAAAATGAATATTGAATGAAAGACTATCAACAGTAGTTGCAGTGCAGCGTAATTATTTTAGAAATAGTAAGTCCATATATTACAAAACACTGAATGACATTTTAAGTTTTCAGATATTTTCAAATATCATTGCAGAAAGGTGTTTTGTAAATGATATTTCACATCATGCAGAAAGAAAGGACTAATAGTATGATGTTAAATGTTTGTTGGCGTATCAATTTCTTGTTTTAGTTTATAATATAAGTATACTGTCAGTATGGAAACTGCAGTACGTTTTTAACTACTAGCATTTTGTGTTTATCATTGCTATTCATCTAAATGTATGAATTAGTATTTATTTGAGATTGGAATTGTTAATTGTAGTTATAAGTAGATTTTAAGAAAGTGTATGTAATATGTCAATATATTTCGAGTAATTATAATTATTCACTTAATCCTGAAAAGTAGAATAAGAAACTTATCAGGAAAAATAAAGAATTAAAAACAGTATTCACTTAAGGTAAAGAACAAACAAAACTGAATAGTTTAAATTTTAAATTAAAATTAAATTTTGAAATATTAGATCAAAATAGAAAAAAACAATTGAAATATTGGAAATTAACCCATTGAAACGACTAAAAATAACAAATCAGTTGATCAGACACCGCTGAACAGCGAGCTGCGAGAAATATTCATCCTCGAATAATTAATAAATTGAAAAGAGAAGAAAAGTGGTGAATAATTTAAAGGTTAGAAAATTACAATCCAGATATATTGATATCAAGAATAAATTGTAAAAGTTGATTAAATATAAGAAGTGAGTATACTTTGAAAGTATTAAGAAGTAGATTATCCGGAAAGCAGATTTAGAAGAGGGAAGTATTTGTTAATTCAGTTAGCAAATTCATATGGTGAAGAAATTTCAAACGTCAATCAAGTGATAGAAATATTTCAAGGAAATCTTGAAAATAAATTGGAGGTTATAAACAAACGTCAATCCAGAAAAGAAGAAGAAGAAGCCTTGAGAGGTTTAAAAAGTCAGTCAAGTGACATTATATTTCAAGGATCATAATAACCAGTTAGAGGTTATAATTTAACATTACTCGACTCAAAAGAAAGACAAGGTAAAGCTTTACAATATCAGAAATCCATGGTACATATTTATTTTAAATAAAGGCCATATTTATCATTTTAGTTAAGTTAGATTTTGTTATTTAAATTTGTTAATTACATTCCAAGTTCAAATTTGTTAATAAATTAATACTTTGTTCGTTCAATACTGAGTTTGATTTATTTAGATTGTTATCTTGATCAATGAGCATTTATTGAACCGACTTCGTTGGACCCTGAGTAAGAGTCATTCTATAGATTGTAGATGGTCATGCTAATGGTGTTCTATAGTCTATAATATTAACAGCTTTTAAGAAACTGTTTGGCGCTCAATAAAATCATTTCAATTTACTTTCAAAAAGTAATTTCGAACGTATAAAAAATAAAATAGATATCAGAATATAGAACAATATATATATATATATATATATATATATATATATATATTTATTGTGGATATACCAACTCTTGTTGATAGTATTAATTTAATTCTGTTCTAAAAACTTAATTATAATAACAATTATAATACGCAAATTAATAATGATATGTCAATAGTGTTACATGAATCTTTATCTCGTAATTCTAGTTCAAAGTTCTCCATTAACTGAGACGCCATGAGATAAAGTGTCATCGCCTTCTACATAATCCAATTTTCTATTTTCTTTGTGGACTAAATAAATAGAACTAGCATAATCACAAACAAAAACTAATACAGAAATGATAACTTATTGTTAATTATTTCTAAATAAAAATGCATATTTAATATCTAATAGGAATGTAGGACGTTTCGAAAAGATTGGGACACTGCTTAGCTGTAAGGTTATGAAGAAAAATTAAGACGATTTAACTAAAAAGCTTGGTCTAATTCTGGTTTATTTTCAAGTTTCTGTTTCAGCGACTATGATACGTCCCAACAAGCAATTATGGCAACCCTGTTAAATTCGTTATTTTTATACATTAACTTTTGACATCAGATTCAGTATCAGTTATTTTGAAAATAATGAATTCATGGTTTAATAGCGGTTGTGGCATCGGCGCATTCGCCATAATTTTAAATGTTTAACCAATGAGCAAGCTGTTTTGAAAAGAACACCGTTATTTGACTGGTTAACTTATGTTTGGCGCGCGACAGTCGTTCTCCAGATGCCCACTAATGCTCATATTTAGGTTGTGTTGCAAATTCTTTCTCGTCAGGTGAATGTTAAATTGCTAAACTGACATAAAGGTAAACATGTAAAGCTAATTGCCCTAAAAAAACACTGAAATTCCTTATTATATTTTCTAAATAACCATTATGAATAGACGAAATTTTGTTTATTCAATTTAATACATGTCTCCTTGGATTTATGATCGATCAGTGCTAATAGCAGACAGGTAGTTAATATATTATATCTATGACTATAAAAAGGGCAAGGAAAACCTAAAGCTCTTTCTAAAGCTTGAGATAATGCCTTATTGACTTCTTAATACAATAAAACAATGATAAAATATGTTATAAGATGAATTAATTATGAATAAATTTACCAGTTTCTGGTATATTACAAACAACTTTCTTAAACCTGTTATTAGCTTATTTACTACTGAATATATTTTTTCGTTTTTAATGGAATTTTCATTTCAAGTATGTACGTAATATATTCGTTGTTAATGTCCAAAGTGGTTTTTTCAAATTTTAGTAAAATTATACAAAACTCGTATTTAAAAACGTTTAAAAACAATAAAAATCTATCGCAACTACTATCAAAATAATCTACGCGCGCTCCTCGGGAAGTAGTTGATCCCCAATCTTCCCACTGGTTCTGCTTTGTTGTCGATAAAGTAAATACTGCATACAGCACGGTTAATAAAATTTGTTCTGAAATAATAGGAGGATCCAAAAATATAAACGTATACAGTGTGTTCCATTTGAAAAAGTAAAGTTGTATAACCTACCGCCTTTTTGAGGCGCCTTGTACATTTGAAAATAAAACGATTACATGTATCTTTTTTACCAGAATAATTTTCCTATTAACATTTCTTTCTTTGTCTCAGCGTTTCCAGATAATGCTTGTCTAAATAGAGCTGAGTGACCCTGTATACCGGTTCAGTGGCTCAGTGCTTACGTCACATACGTGTTAGGCTTGAAATCACGGGGTCCCGGGTTCGAATTCTGATTAGGTTATAAATATTTAGTTACGTTTTTAATGTATTACTGAAATGTGAGTTGGACTGTCGTTGAGTGAGACAATACTAGTTGCTGTTATATCTCCCGAGTTCGAGTCGTAGCTGCCGCAGCTGGTAATGTCGCAGGGAATGGTTGCTGTGTTATATTTTCTCTGTAAGTGTTCTGGCTGAGTGAAACTCCCTTAGGACGTTAATATAAATAAGACCTTCAAACATAAAAAAAAATATTCCTCGTCCATTAATTTTGATCACTCAAACTGTGAACCTCCAAGTTATTTTTAAAATACTGCTTTTGAGTAAATAATTGAAGTAATAGTCCTATATATTATCAAATTAATATACACTAAAATCGCTTGGTGAGGAAATTTTTTAAAATCATGAAACCTACATAGTTTAACCGATTAAACTTGACGCACCCAAGATATTATATAATCTTTGATAAATACTACTTACAATAAATGATATAACGTTCAATTAACTGAGAGTTAGCAATTTGCTACCAATATTTTGTTGATCCAAAGCAACCTTCTTTATTTTTAGAAGTTTCTATGAGGCATTTATTTTCTTTTTGCGTCAGATATGATCATCGATACTGTTTGTAATGAAAAAATAATACAAACATCTCATGATATTTTTACACTTTCTGTTTGTTATTTGACTTTATTTTTGTTTTTTTGGAAACACATTTACAACATAAATGTATCCACGATTCCTATCAATCACATTTCACTAAAAGACATGTTTGTGGTATATTAATATCAGCTATTTTTGTCCAGTAGTGTACTGGATAAATATTTTTATAAGAATAAATTTAATATTTATTTGGAAAACTAATGTATACAGGGTTACCCACTAAAAAGAGTTGGTCCCGAGTTTATGAAATTTTGACTCAATTTTGAATTAAACATATGAATGTCGATTTTATTTTCACTTATTCTCACTGGTACCAACTCGGCTCTTTAATGGAGATGTCATTATTACCTCTTAAAATATCAAAAAGCAAGTAATGTCAAGTGGCACATTATTTTAAATATGTGTGATATTGTAACTGGTAAATAAATATTATTGAACATAAACATAACAACACAAAATTGATATATTTTAGCCAAGTTTGCTTACAGCAATAGGCAACGATACCCAAAGTAGAAATTTTTAGAAAATGTGTTAAAAAATCGGCGATTTCTTATGTTTTTAAATCATCAACTCTGTTTATAATTACCCAAATCAAGTGCCCACTAAAACGAGTCCTTGAGCTTACGTCTATAAATATTAGTATAGATACTGTTGCACGGAAGCAAAAAAATACGCATTATAATAAGAATCGTGGCATTTTACAACGAAAATAACACATCTGTTCAGTGTTTACACAGAATGTGGAACCGTCAAAATATTTTTAACATGGAATCAGAGTCTCAATTCTACTGTCGGCAATTAATTAAGAGAGCATTCACATGCATAGAACAAGCTAGATAGCTGATAAATATGTTAATGATGCCAGCAGGTATCATCTATTCTACTGTAGATTAAATACACTCGAAGCATATTTTCATTAACGGATCATGAGTTTTTTTTTCATTTAAAATTATATTAGGAACAACTTGACAAATCATTTACAACTATGTAGTAAAACTGGTAGGTGTACAAAAATTTAAAAAAACTCCTAATGGTCAACTATTAGTATGTGATGTGGAGAATTTTGCAATAACAAGCGTAATATTTATTTCATTGTCACAAAAAAAAAACACACGTGGATAATTGTTGAACTATTGCCAGTTAATAGATTAAGAAGGATGATAAGTTGTTTTATTGTGTATTTTTGAAGTTTGCTAACTGAACTAAAAATTCCTGTTAGTATTTAGTTGTAAATTATTTTATTTATACATCTACATGGTGTTTTCAAGTTGACACGTGTTGCATAAATTTAAAATAAGGCTGGCACCATTTAGAAGGGAATTCAAATGAGGAACAAGAAACGAATGTAAAATATCGTGGCCCCTATTAACGTGTGAAGAGAAACTATATTTTATTTTATAATCGACTTAAGAAATTTTAAAAGGAGGAAGTTCTCAATTTGACCCGTACGCGTGCGTATGTTTTTCTTTTATGTTTGGGCAAACATTACGCTAGACTGGCTTAAGTGATCCTCTATGGATATCTTTTGCAAACTATAGAGTATGGCTCGAGGGTCCCGTAGTATCATCAAGCTATGTTTAGTACAAATAAAGCAAAAATCGTCTGGAAGTTTTGTCTATTTGAGAATTTGGCGAATGCGCTAGGGATAATTTCATCGAAATTACAATCAAATCGGTGGTTAGATATTTTCGGAGTAGCTGATACAAAATCGGATGTCAAAAGTAATACATTTAAAAGACGGATTCAATACGGCTGTCATAATTGCAAAACTTTAGCAGATTTACGTGATACTGTCGACGAACCCTGTAAAATGATCCATTTTAAAATATCAAAGTATTTAAGAAAAAATTCAGACCAAATTCCCATGAAAAAATCTACTTTGAAACATTGTCACAGCGAAAGACCAAAAAACGCCTTTGGCATCGTCTTTCGTTGAAATCTCAATAAAAAATTATATCACTAAATGTTTATTTTTTATTTACAATGCATATACACAGATACAAAAAATCCATTTACATATACACAGTAATAGACAGGCTGGTTAGTAACACAAATTATACAACTAAAAACAATAAACAAAGCGTCCTGAGTAAGCTCACGAAGAGACATGAAAGGTTTTTCACAAAATAGTATCACAGATAGGAAAGTAGTTTACTGTTGCTAATATTAAAAATATCAATGTCAAATCGTCCTATAAGGTTATTCACGACTGACAAAGAATTTTCCACTGGCGATTTGAGGTTGCAAATTTTAAACAGATTATCCCTACGCCTGAGACGAACATCCGGTACTTTAAACTTAATTGCAGACAGTATATCAGGTAGATATAATATTACATTGTAAGACATTAAATATAAACAAAATTTTAGCGCTTTGTCGCTTGCTCAACTCGGTTATATTAAAATCATTGAGATGGCTATAGTATGATACTAAGAATATGACAAACAGCAAAGGCCCCAGTATCGACCCCTGAGGGACGCTAGAAGTTGCTACGAAGACATCGGAATCACTATTGTTGAATCTAACAAATTGTGTACGACCTGACAAATAGGATCTTAAAATGATAGTTCTTTACCAAAGGAGAAAGACTTTAATTTCCTTATTAGCACGTTATGATTGACTCTATCGAAAGCCTTAGCGAGGTCGGTATAGTGTCTATTTGAGACCCTGAGACTTCATTTCCTAAATACTCACTAAATACACACAAATTTGTGTGACGGTAGACTTTTTACAGATAAACCCATGTTGCTCTTCTAGTAACACTGGTGATACATGGGGATAGATTCTGTTATAGAGAATACGTTCAAATATTTTTGCTGGCGACTAGACAATTGTAATTGGCCGATAGTTTGAGATTACACTAGTGTTTCCCGCCTTGTGTATGGTGGCCACTCTCCCAATTTTGAATTTTTCAGAAAAGACATTGTTTTGTAAGGATTTGTTAAATATTATTTGCAGGGGGTGGCAAGTATGTCAACATAGGCTTTGAAAAAATATGAAGGAATACAATCTACACCGAGAGCTGATCTGGGTTTTAAAGACTTAACTGATTATTTTATTTCATCCACAGTTACATTTGTTATGTTGAAAATATTCAGATTGTAGTTCGGAAATTTAGTATATCTGAAACTAAAAATTTTTGATATCGTGAACGTCGGAAAAATACCTTTGGGCACCGTCGCTCGAAAATTATTTTCATAAATTTTCAGTTGCGAGAGTAGGAAATCTGCTCCGCCCGTCGTGATTTTCGAACGTACCACGAAATCTTTTTTTGAAAACAAGCACCACGAAGAAATTTGCAGAGGGCGGATATCACCATCAGGATGTAGCGAGGCTTTTAAAGGTAAAATTTAAGCAAAAATCATAATTATTTATTTTGGAAGTGGTGGAGAATACTCCATGTCCGAACCACAAGAGCCAGCATAAAAAATAGTTTCCCCCAATTCAAAGTCGATGAATCGAGCATATTTGACTGGGAGTCTGAATCTTTTTGTACAGTCGATTGATATACTTCCCGCGACGCTGGACGAGTTGCGATTCTTCGGAACGTAAGGCCATGCCAAGAGTGGAGCTCTCTGACAAGTTGTTTTATATACAATTAGCTAAGTATTGAATATTTATATTTTTGTACCTATTTGATGAATTTTATTTCAATAAAGGAAAATATATCTTGAATTCGATTCCTTATTGATTCACTAGGTCTAGAAAGACCACTTTCGTGTGATTCTGTGGCGTGAATCGGATAACTACTAACCACAGGTCACTTCTGATCCCGTCAAGTTATATAGCGATCCGAATACTCACAGAATCCATCGAAGGTTTTAATAGTCTTAGAAGTGTTTCTAACAAGTGCTAGTTTATAAGATCTAATCAGAAGTGCACCCCACCAGACATCAGATTTCGACGGAGAGAGCAGACTGTAGCAAGTAAGTAAAATCTTATTTTATTTTCGTCTTTGGGGAGTCTTAAGAATTCTAGAATCACAATTGAGAGTGGATATTGTTAGGTATAAATTTCTGTCGTGTCCCTCAGACGCGCGACCTCAATACTACATAAGAGGCTACTAAAACGGATAAAAAAGCATTTTAGAAAAAAATGAACCGCCTTTAAAAAAATGGTTAGTAAAATTATGCAATAAAATTTTACCGTCGTCGTTTTAGTTGAACCTTATTACCCAATATCTGTATTAAAGTTGGCGTAAAACTTAAGAAAGAACAAAATCGAATGTATTTTTAACTGACCTCATTACACAGTTCCACAAAAAAAAATTCTCGTCCTAAGATTCTGATCGAACGAAGTATTTTGTAGCTCTGAAGCCAATTATGAAAAAAAAAACCATTTCTTTCTATCATGTTAATTTTCCTCTACACCCTCTTTTATCTGGTTGACTTAAAATCTCTTAATTTTAATTCATTTTCTGAAGTTCTGTTTTTATTCCTTCGAAGGTTTTTTAACATCCCATTTTAGTCAAAACTATTCCTTAGTCAACACTCTTCATAACTAACACTTAACTTATAGTCATTTTTCAATAGACTACTTACTTGAGATGCACTGACTCTCGTTTCATGTTAATTTGCTTTTAAAGATTCTTAGTTTGTTGTTGTTTTGTGAACAATATCATATACTGATTACTTTGCAATATAAATAAAATAGATTTGTTGGCCATTAAATATAGATTGATATTGTAAAATACAGTTTTTACCTTTCTAAGGTAGTAAGAAAAGGTGATAAGAGGGTGGAAGATTAAAACTTTGGTAATGTCGATATCATTAAAATTCACCAAAATTTACAATTTTCGGTTTATATAGGACAATTTATATTCATCTTATTGAGATATAGTAAAGAATAGTGGGGGTTAAATGATTCAAATCTCGGTAAAGTCGACATTATTATAAACTCATAACTTTACAACATAAATAAAATCTTTTTTTTAATTGGCTTCAATGCGTCAAAATACTTCAGAAAAGTTATATCAGAATCTTAGGATAAGACTTTATTTGTAGATCTATGTGTTATCAATATTAGGTAATACGGACCCGGTTCAGTACGTTCTTTTAAAAACGATTCGAGCAATCAAATTGTGTTTTGTTATGTTATCAAAAGTCAAGGAAAGAGACCAGTATAGGTCTGCGATATCTTGTACAGAGTTCGGCAATATGAGGTATTCAGTTTGAACAAAAAATATCTCCCGAATTGTTAATGGTCTATTGCAATTATAGACCATTAACAATTCTGTTTATTCCAGAACAATTTCTCGCTTAATTAGATCTAGAATCTAGAGGAAGCTATGCCTCCCACCCCCACCTGGATTTTTAGATATTGCACCAGTATTATAAGTTATTTTCTTTTTAAACTTGACTGAAACCTTTTGATAAACTTCAGTTCAGGGACAGTTTGAGTTTTCTAACGCTGACATTTTTGTTCATGCGAACTGCGGTGTAGGATTTGATCTAACCTAGTAATATTCCGAAATTTACTTTGATGCAAGATAGTACAGTGCTCTCTCTTTCAGCCCGTTGGACACTTTTAAAAGATACCTTAGTCTGAGTTCAGGAGGACGTGCAACATTCACCATTAGATGTAATGGTAACATTGGATTACGATACGGAGAAATATTCTCGCGTATAACGCAATGAAAAAAGTTATAACAACTTATTTCGCCCATTTTTTTTTGCTTTATAAGATGCCACTTCTTGAACTATCATATTTAATTAAAAAATCCATTGTTGCCCATGTGCGATACATCTTCTAGATTTTAATATTACCTAATATCTTTCTTATTCTCTGTCACAGGTATTACTTACGGTAAAGTTTTTGATGGTCATTACTTCTCTGGAACTTACCTGAAACAGAATAAAAATTATGTTAATAACCAAATAACTTTATTAATATGTACCTAAATTAAGCAATTTTTTAAGGAAACAACGATGAATGAAACAGACAGTTGGAACAATATGTATATTGGTTATAATCTTTTTATAATAACCACAAAACTGGTTGGGCTAATTTTAAGGGTTTATAGCAATGTCAAAATATAAAGTCTATTTTTTCTTTTTATTTGCATTTTCTCAGTAACAAATATTAGCTTTTCAAAACCCTAGACGTCTGAATTTAAAAATGATAGTTCCTTTGAAACATCGTTTTAAAATTTTCCAAAATAGTGCAGAAAATTTTATATTTTATAATTTTTCAGCAAATAATATCTCTCTAAAAATGGTTAGTTATAATATTTTGTTGCATTCAGAAAAAGATTATATGAAACACATCGATTAATATAATGTATTTAGGTTAAATGGCAATTTCAAGTAATCTGATGTATTATGGATACGGCGGGATATTTCTGTCATTAGTGTATAAAATCGATAATGTACATCTAGATCTCTAACAATATCATTGACAAATAATCTAAATAGGAGTGGACCAAGGATTGACCCTTGGGGTACACCTGAGGATACATACATCTCATGCGAAATGAATCCGCGTATCGAGTTTTTCCAGTTAAATACAATATAGAACAAGCAGTAGTAATAATAAGTTGACTCTTTCAAGCTGTTGAAGTAAGATGCCGTAGTTTAACCTATAAAAGTTTCAGATAAATCTGAATAAATTACATCAGTTTGAATATTCCCACCTAGATGCTCGGTAATAAATTAAATGATACAAAAAATATTTGTTGTTGACCCATTGCGCACGAAACTATATTGGTTAACAGAAATAGTCCAATGGGGTACAAGCTGAAACTATAAGATGTAATAGAACCACGAGTGTTTGTAGCGTGTCTCGGAGGATATGAATAGATAAAGAAGATTTCTTGAGGTGAATGCTTTTTACAGATCAAGCTCTACTATTTGTATCAGTAGTTAAACTAGCAAAACTAACTGCAAGTCAATAAACGTATTGATTTCGTTCGTACCAATGACGAGTCTATTTTAAAGTATGGTTTAGCACAGGTTAACTAATTATGTAATTTGTCTTACGTTGATAAAAAAATATTAAATTAACATGCAAGTCTTTTTGATTTCTGCTTAATGTTAACGATCATTTGCATTCATTAGACTTATCTTCCCGTAGCGAAGGTCAGACTAGTGTATATTAAAGTATATTTGGTACATTTATTGACCCGATACACACACCGATTTGGTTTGATCACCGCTGGTTTATATAACTAATATATTAAATAGTGTTCTAGCTATACGGATCAGTAGGAAGAGTGTTTGCTATCATTAAATATAAACACACAGATCTACAAAAGTAAATGTTCCGACTTGGAGTGCAAAAACCACTATTCCTATGTATTTTGGCGTGCTGAAATTCAACAATAAGAAAATTGTCAATTTTTCTCCATCAACCGCCTTTAACCCTCTCAGGGATGCAATTTTCAATTATTCTTTATAACAATTATATATAATGTATACATGAGTTGTTAGGGATGCTGAGCATGAATCTGAAATCAAAATTGAGTTCTGACATAAGGACAGCTGTCAATAAGCTGTCAAAATTCATGAAAAAGTGAAAGTTAAAATTTAGTACATAATCTTAAGTTTTAAGGCGCTGAGCATGAATCTGAAGTTAGAATTTTGACAAACTGACAGCTGTCAAAAGCCCCGAAAAAGTGAAAAAATCTAGAGTTAGTACATATTCTAAAGTGATTTTTTTTAGTCCTAGAAACCAGACTATTGTTGTTTTGGCTTGTAGCATTATCTTCCTCGTTAGCCAAGGATTTACATTACAGTCGCATGATAATGACCCGTAGGAGCTTGCTTGTCCATTCCTGGTCCCACCGTTTCTGCGAATGCAAGTATCTGTCGCGTAACCATCAATCTTTTGCTACTCATTCATATTTACTATTTTCTGAAAGATATTCAGCATAAAAGAAGTGAAAAACTTGATGATTTGAGGACAAAATATGTCAATATGTTAAAATTTATTCGTACTTCAGATATGTACATTTCAACTTCTTGAGTAATTTTGACAGCTTATTGACAGTTGTCAATATGACAAAATTCAATTTTGACTTTAGGTCCAAGTTCAGGATCCTCAAAAACCACTGTATATATTATATACAGTTATTGTATATTTTCTTGAAAATTGCACCTGTGAAAGGGTTAAAGGGGGTGTGGAGAAAAATTGACGGGGGAAAATTTTTGTTTTATTGTTGAATTCGGTTTCAGTAAGTTTTGTTAGTAGGCTTGTGCAGGCTTACATTAGTATTTCATTGCTTATCTCTATCTAAACTATAATCCTACAACGTAACGGCAATATCTGTTCGTCGGCAGAACAGAGCCGTAACTAGGGCGTGGTAAAAGCGGCCACCATAGCCAGCGCCAATGCAAAGGTATATTCAATATTTTCATAGAAAAATAGAAAATTTACCAGCTTGGATGAATGAGGGCGCAACGCTATATGGTCGCTGGGCGCTATCGGCCCCAATTACGTCTCTCAACAAGGGTCGAATTTGGATTGGCATTCGAAAATGTTAAAAATGAAATGGTGTTAAAATTATTTATACAAACAATTCAGTCTAATTATATGAATGAAAATTCTTTGTTAAGACTGAGAAGCCTGCCCCTTGGTCAAAAGATTATAAAAAATACTTTCAGATATCTTGTAGTAGTGATATTATTTGAAATAAACTATCTACTGTCCTGAAAATTTTAAATAAGAATGAAAGAAGTCATAAATTATGGGCAACATGCCATACTCCAAGGAATATTGCATGTTGCCCATAATTTATGACTTCTTTCATTCTTATTTTAATACAAGGTATTTTGTTGAATAAAACGTGAGTGAGTCCATTTTTATAGCTTCAGTTTTATTTTTTCTTAAATTCGTAACTTACAAAGGAAACGAATGTTTTGTTTACTGTATGTTGTGGTTTTCCACACAATCAACAGTTTCCTAGGTAGGGCTAGAGATGCATTTTCAAGATTCACAGAGGAGTCGTCTCTCACTGTTGTCTTTCAGATACACGATGTTTCAAATTAAAGTGCTTTATATTTTATCACTAACCTAAGGAGGTTTAAGGTGGCGATTTCCAAGAGAGAGACATCCGATAGGGAATTATTAATTATTTTTGGGTATAACTTTTTTTCTTAGTGCGTATATTAAAGAAAAAACTATAAGACTACCTCAGCAGAATCATAACAAGACTATTATTATGAATTTTCACTCAATAATTTCAGTGGATTGCAAAATACTTAGATTTAAATTTAAAGAATATGCTAATCTTCCTATTTTGTAGTTTTAAATCTAACTATTTTGGAAACGACTGGAATTATTGAGACAAAATTCATATTAATAGTCTTGCTATGGTTCTACTTAGGTAGTCTTATAGATTATAAAACGAGTACTAATACCTGTGTGTGTTAAGACTTCACAGTTTGGTAGAAGATCTAACCTAACTGCTTTATTTGTATTGTTACAATTTGCTCTAATGAGCATGCAATTCATCAAAATAAAGCGTTGGTTACCAAATTTGATCATAGTGCGTCAAGACCTTTTAAGGTCATTAGGACAGAACTGATGGCCTAGCACCCGCTTTAAGCAGCTATAGGTGATAGGGGCTTATCAAGTAGAAAAAAAAACATGAATTAGTACACATTACTTTAAAACGCCCTGTAATTAATTTGATATTTTTGATACTGAACGATCGCGGTCATAGTAATTGTTACATATCAAAAAGTTTTTTTGCATCAAATATGTTTTCTGTTGACATTCAACAATATATTTAATATACGAAAATAACATACATAACATAACCGTGTTTTGGGGTTGCGTGCTCGGTGAGATAAGTGGCAGAGCCAGCTATATATAGCTACCGCACGAATTATAATTTTCTGGTTTCCGGGTAATAATTTTTACTGTTGTTATTTTTAAGAACATATAATCCGAATTGTCTCTGAATAGCTCAGCGGGAGAGTAATAAATACATCGGGAGTTGAAGGTTTAAAAAATATTTCGCTTTTTATATTCAGCCAGCACAAGGTTTTTCGTATTATTAAAATCTTCATTGATCTAAAAATATAGCAGCATATTATTTTTAACAACCACGAGCTCTATCATGTATATTCTGATAACGTATTTGGGTCAAGCATATTAAATAATAACAGCGGTTTAAATTGTTTATTTCTAGAGTCAGGATGACGTTTATCGCGAATGTTTTTGCACATATATTTTGATACTAAATTACTCTGCCACATACAGTGACTTCATAAAGTATTACACAAAGTAATTTTCAGCTAGAATATGTATTTATTTATTTATTTAGGGTACAGGGTGGTCCACTAAGCGAAAACGTTGACATAGCAGCTTTACGGTTGTAGTAGGAAAAAATTTGAATGCTGATATTTATGTTTAATTTACAAAGCCAAGGTGTTTTATTTCCGAAACATAATTTTCGTGAATATTTTCACCATTTGATGTTCTATTATTTTTTTGACCTCAGATTCGGAATGCCAGGAAAAAATACCATCTTTACAGCATTCAAATTTTCTTCCTACTACAACCGTAAAGCCGCTATGTCAGTCAACGTTTCCGCTTAGATGGACCACCCTGTACAACTACCTAAAAATTAATTGATTGATCTGCCAGCGTAAGGTGGTCATTGCTGCCGATTCCGGGCATCCATGGAGATTCGTTCCAACACGCAGCTTGGTCGTCCGTCGAACACGCCCAACGGACGGCAAAACCACGTGCCGGAACCGGTTGTTTTATATACCGCTGGATCGGCTACATACGCCCGGTTGGACATTGGACAGGCTTGTTGTCAGTAGCGAGAGCCGCATGACGCATGGGGTGGGAATATAGGATGGGAAGCGTAGGTGTTTGTGAGATGCTACTTTTCAGTTTCCATGCTTCTTTTAAGTTCCCATCTATCGTCCTCTCCTTATTTTTCTTCTTCTAAGTTTTGTATTTCTTCTGTTTCTGAATCTGGCAGCCTTCATTTTTTTAAATTTATTAACCGTTCCACAGATAAATATCCATTTACAGAGGAGTTGCTGGGAAGGGCCCTATCTCGCGGTGACAATATTTTTTTTGCGCGTTATGAGAAACAAGAGGTCCGAAGGGATAGTTTGCTCACCCTGTGTGTCGCTTCTTTGAGAAAATCGGTTTCAATTTCCGCCTTCTAAATTAATAATAAGATATTATGTTTTACATCAATAAATCGGGCTGATAAAAATTAAGATGGTAAAGATCAGATAGAAAGATAGAATATAATATCAATTAACTGAAATAAAATAAAATAAATTAATTTATAGCTTATCTGTCGTTCTGCAGCGTGATTGCTGTTTTATTTTATTTCCTATCCTTTTCTTTCTTGGGTTGAGTTGATTTTGTCCATTTAAAAACTTTCCACTGTATATAATTACCTTAGGTCACAACCCAGCTATATTGCTTTGTAAACATATGTGCCTCATTTTGACACTTACTATGCTATTATTTATTGTCCATGAACCACTTAAAAAGTCTTGTTGGGTCGTCTAGGGTGTACGTAGGGACACTGCACTTCTTGTTTGCTTTATTTGATTTAATATTATTAGAAAAACTTGTAATTATTAATTCCATATGAACTCTGTTTTTCTATCGAGGCGCTCCATTTCACGCAGAATTTCTCAATCTACCGGTGGCTGAAATTTTTTCGAGTTTAACGGGTTTTTTCCGTTTTTTTTTTTACCGCTTTTTAGAGAGCATCTTAAAAACACGTCTATTCACGACGACACTTAACTCACTGCTTCCTGTACAACTGCCCAGAAAGTAAGAAAACTTAAAAAACACTTAAATAAAATATGTTTTCATACAATTAATAATATTTTAACCTCCCTGTCCATAAAAATGGAGTTACTGAATTTAGTTCAAAATTGAAAATTGAGGTATACTTGTGTTCAAAATATAAGGAACATTTCGGCACCCTTTGCCTTTGTCGGCGTCCTTTTTATTCCTTGTAGATAAGAAACCGCCAATGCTTTTTATATTTTGGTGCCGACTTTAAGAGCAGAACACGAAAGTGGTTTTTAAAAAATATCTGTTTGTATGTGTATGGTCACAATGGCGCCGAAACCAGTGAACCGATTTTGATGAAATTTGGCACAAGGGTAATAATACTGGCATCGTGGATGAGCTCAAAGGGTTTTGGTGCACATCGGATTACGTTTAGTGCCATTTTGGCGTATTTTTGAAAACAATATTCATTGTACCATTCGAAAGTAGATGTTATTCGCCAATTTTCTGTCAAAAAAATTCTAGCACCGCGAACCTGCATCGTATAGCTCTGCAGTAACAATCCCGGTTACTTAATTAAAGAATTTTTGCAAACATTTGGTGAAAATTATTTACGGTTTTTCCACGCCAAGTTTATGTGTGGAATATTCGGAACTCGGAATTTTCTTTTTATTTCTATGAAATGAAACTTACATAGGTGTTAGCAATACATCCCTTCACCCTTCAGGGGCCTCTGTCTTAGTGACATCACTTAACTATTGGACGATCGTGCCTCTCCCGAACGAAACCGAGCCAGTGGCGTTGTCAATGAAGTACGCATGGCAATAAATTCGTATTAAATAGTGGTTTTTAGTCTTATTTGGGGTAGAAACCCTATTAACGCTAAGATCAGAAGTGGGATGCTATCCAATGTGCCAGTGAAACAATAATAAGTTGTACGTTGTTAATTTTATTTGTTGTTACGTTGTGATGTGGAAAATACCGAACATGACAGTTGACAGGTTGTACTACATACTGTGGCGCTCCCACAATATGTGAAAGAAGGATGTGGCAATCCCACATGAGAGTTGACAGGTTGTACTACATACTGTGGCGCTCCCACAATATGTGAAAGAAGGATGTGGCAATCCCACATGACATTTGACAGGTTGGACTACATACTGTGGCGCTCCCACAATATGTGAAAGAAGTATGTGGAATCCCACATGACATTTGACAGGTTGGACTACATACTGTGGCGCTCCCACAATATGTGAAAGAAGGATGTGGCGATCCCACATGACAGTTGACAAGTTTTACTACACACTGTGACACACAATATGTGAAAAGAGGGTATGTGGTAGACCCACATTACTTAATCTGTGTCGTGACAATCTCATGACAAAAACATGTGTGACAATTTATGTTTTAGTGCCAATCTGGATGAGGTGTACATCATTCTGCACGTCCCCCAATTATGGTCAAAGTTACGTAAGTCAGCACCATCAAATCAATAGTTGCCGTAGTCTTCTTCAGCAACAAGTGGCTGGTAGAGGTAAACTGAAACCAAGGTGTAAAGATCCCTTCAGGTAAACTGAATCAAGGTATAAGTAATGATCCCTTCTTTATTTCGTTGTTTTATTCCACTGAAAGGTAAAATAAAAATAACAATAATAATAAAAGTCGGTGGGAGTACCACTCGTAAAACAGGGGAATACGAGAGTATCGTACTGAACCGAAAACGGGAGCACCGTTCAGACAATCAGATATGATATTGACATTAAATAAAATGCGAGAGGATCGCAGACGTTTTAGAACAGAAAACGGGAGTACCGTTCAGAAAATACACGAGAGTATCGTGGTAATAAGCTTGAATAAAATACGGGAGTACCGGTGAGCTATAACAGCAATTCATGGAAAGATAAATGTTGTGGTAGTCCCACATAAACAAATGCTTTTTACAGCCGCTGAAATCATAAACAAACTATAGAGACCTCAATCAAGGTTAACAGATGACATTGCGGGAACACTACATGAACACGTAATTGCCAAAGCAAAGAAAATGTGAAATCTGAGCTGGGTTACAATATAAACAAATTATTGTCATGTCAAATGAAATTTGAATCATGGTTTTCATATGCGGTCTTTCATAAAATCATAAGCAAATGTTTTGGAACTTATATGATAGAATATGAGTACCTATTATGTTTTCACAGAAAGATCTCTACAATTTCAATCAACATTATTATAAAGTACTAGAGCAGTCGACTCTTTGCTTTGTTTTGTTTCATTCTAGGTGTGTGGTAGTTTAATTCCGGTGCGAGGACGCACCTTTTGCAGAATGGCCGTGTTAGCAATACATCCCTTCACCCTTCAGGGGCCTCTGTCTTAGTGACATCACTTAACTATTGGACGATCGTGCCTCTCCCGAACGAAACCGAGCCAGTGGCGCCAGCCAAGATGCGCGTCAAGCAGAATATAATATACCCTTGTCAATGAAGTACGCATGGCAATAAATTCGTACTAAATAGTGGTTTTTAGTCTTATTTGGGGTAGAAACCCTATTAACGCTAACATAGGTATCATTGCTGCATCCCTTAATGATTTTTAGAAACCAAAAAATGACAGTCCTATTACAGCAACATTTTGAGCAAAGCGTGGCTAAAAGAAAGTTAGTTTTTTGCTAATAACTTTTACTAATAATTGTGAACGGACCAAGATGAACCAAAGTTCAAATTTCGTATTTCCTAGTGTAATAATATATCCAAAGGACATTTCTTAATATATATAATAAAAATATAGACACGAAAAACTTGGTTTGGGGGGAGTTAAATTTGGTAAAAATGTCTCCCAGCCAAGGTCAGGGATTTTTAGTTCCTTGTGAACCATAACCTGACCTGGCAGACGTCTTTTTCAATTTTTACTATTTTTCATTAGAATTTCAAGTTTTGGTCCGTATTTGGTCACTTTGATGGCAAATTGCTCAAAAACCGACCGATAGAAATGTCTGACACTACAGTACGGTACCGTACACGCCAAAACAAACATCTTGGGCTAGGTTTTCCGCCCACCATACCAAAAATTTCCAGAGAGAAAAAAGTTTCGTATTATAGTCTTCCTCTGAGCAATTGATGTTTTTGTAATACATACGTGTACCAAATTTCACGTGAAAATCTCAATTTTATTTTATCAGCCCCTTTAATAATGGAATGGGGATGGTGGAGGGGTTGAAAACTGTTATAAAGAAATCTGAGGCCTTGGTTTCTAGTACATACACCAAATTCCAAGTATCTGTACTTTTACCACCTTGCTATATTTTCCCTTATTTATCACTATTTAACCCCCAATCGTCAGCCAGAATTAGCGTAAAATATAATCTAGTTCCCGATCTCGTCATAATGCATACGTGTATAAAATTTCAAGTCAACCATTTCTGAGAAAACGCGCGCACAAAAAGTTACTGACCGACAGACAGACAGACAGACAGACAGACAGAAAAATGTTTTCACTGAAATTTAAAATCTCGACGGTTTATGATATTCTAAGCCGATTTCAACACAAAAAATTAAGTTATGCAAACAAAATTCGCAACAGTTGACCTACCAGCAAACATCCATGCTTAAAACATATTTGCGATTTAACATGTGGAAACAAAATATAACCTAGGACACTTTCAAATAATTTACTGAAATTACCCTCTTCTCGGGGGTAGAAATTAATATACACAAAATAACCGCAGAAGTCCATAGGGGGATAAATTCTAAGCAAAAAATGTTCTATGAAGTTTTTTCGATAAATCAATATTTTTCGAGTTATTTGCGATTGAAAATGCAGATATTTCGTCTAAAAAATGCATGTTTCAGAGCGATTTTTCATGAATAATTCGAAAACCTTACGTTTTATTAAAAAATCATCAGAAACAAAAATAAAGCTTATAAAATAGCAAACCAGCCGTTTTTTTTTAAAATTTCTGTAGATGCAATACAACCCGAGTTATGGCTCGTTGAAGGTTACTGTTCGCCGAAAACTGAATTCGAATCTTTCAACGTTAAACAAAGGAAAAACGACGAATTTTTAGAGGAAAACCTGTCAGACCTTTCTTAAAGTACTTCAAAAGAACTTTAAAATGACCTTTAGCAAAAGTCGTTAGCATAAAGACTTGCAGGGTTATGATGAAAACAAAATGGTTGTCTCGTATTTTCGGAGAAAGAATCAGCAATGAAACACCAATGACTTAAGGGCAAGAACTGAAATTAAACGTGATCCATTTACAATTTACTTTATTTAGGCACTAACAATATGTTCTAGAAGTTTGATTCAATTTTAAAAACGAATATTGTTGTAAATTTCGTCATAAGGGGTGGTCTTTAGGGGAAACATTGCAATAAATCATAAATTATATTCCAGAAACATGAAAGAATGTTTATTTTACGTATTTAAACATGATTTCGATCTAAGTAACGCTCAAGTCTATGGTTTTTAATTTTTTTGTCAGAAGGGGTATTTTTCACCATTTAAGAACAAAAAGCGCACGTCGGGAACATGTAATTTTTGAAGAGGGGGGTAGGATGAGCTTAATTACAAATTTTTATCAAAATCGGTGTTATCCGAAAGAATTCCGAGGTAATAACCTATTTTTACCGTCTAACACGCAATAATGTTAACTTGATGACATCACGACTCAAACATGAATCACCCTGTAAGTCGGAGTTCAATTTCAAAACAGGTACAATTTGGAACAAACTGATTCACTTTATGGATTCCACTGTATGATCATTGATCATCAATAAGAGAAAATATGGCCTTCAAAAACGTACAGCCATCAACATAACTGACGTAACGACGAAATATTCTGAGGCGAAAATAATAAAACTTTAGTAAACCCATTAACACGAAATGTTAATTATCATTGTCAAGGATGATGTCTTAATTTAAGCATCGATCGTTATAGTTCTTTTTGATTGTACCGTCGTGACACCTCTAAATTAAAAGCTTTATTTTAAAGATGTCATTGGGAATTTTATGTCAATATAAATAATTACTTAAAGTTTACAATGATGAAATATATGTGTATGTGGGTTTGATACCCGCAGTGGCGTAACAAATTACAAAATTTAAAAATGTTAAATTGTTGTCTAATACCATACATATTAAATATCATTATTATAAGATCCTGTATAATAGTTTAGCATGCATAAGAAAACGCTGTCATTTTTTATGGTATGTGATTCCGTCCATGCAGCAAAACTACTATTGTTGTAATCTTATCTTGAGGAACGAAATATGGCACATTCATATTATTGGTATCAAGTCAGATATGCACGATGTTAAACTTGGTGTTCCTCAAGTATCTGTACTAGGCCCATTATTCTCTTTATTATTTATCAACTACTTGATGATTCGTCTGTGAATTTAATCACAATACTCTCTGATGACACGACCATAACCTCATCAGCTCAGACCACAACAGCTCAAAGATATGATTCAAAATGCTACCTGTGACTTAAGCATTTGGTGTGAACGAAGCAGATTTATTTTGATAAATCAAATCAAATGTATTAACCTAGTATTTCTAATAAAAAAATACCATATTCAATTTTCTTACACAGTACTATTCCCAGGTACTTGCGCATTGATGACAGATTTACCTGGGATGGTCAGGTCATTTTACAACTGAAACATATTTTAACTGTTCCAGGACTACCAAGTATATATTATGCCATGGCCTAGTCAAATAATATTACTCTTAATTTAATCAGCAGGACATGTGAAGAGATTTCAAAAGGCCCATAAATCTATATCTACAAATGTGGAACATTTGTTAAATGTTATTACCATTTATTTAACAGCAATTCTTACCTGTTATTTTAAATCTGACATGCGTCATGTCACATTTAGAAGTAATTTTTATTACACAGGGTGGGCCATTGAAAACGGAACACGCCTGTTTTGGGACACCTAGAACAATTTCTTGAAAATACGCTCGGAGAGGTCGATTCTTGATTTTTGGGGGACAACTGTTGATGTCAAACTTGACAGTGACACATCAATCCCCTAGCCCCAGCAACCCCTAACTCAAGACTTAAAATAGGGAAAGGTGGTCGAGCGACATCTCATTTGAAGCGTCTTTTAATTCTCTATGCGAGAGTATGGTCGAAATTAATTTTTTAATTTTTTTTTCGTCCCCATGAAAACCACCTTCTAGCTTAACTAGGGTGGGGGGGTGTTGTTTGGAAAAATCCTGAAACACGCCACCTTTTATCTTTTGAACGGCACATTTTGATGTCAAATTTGACTTTGTCAAGTCCATTCCCTACCCCAACAAAAAAAAAATTGTGGTAAGGTGGTCGAGTGGCCCCTCATTTTGGAGGGCTTTTGATTCTCTATGCGAGCGCATGATTGTTTTTAGATTTGCTCCTGTTTTGCTTTATGCAACTGATAATATGCTTAATTTAAATTTTAAAAATGTATGCAATACATTTTTTTACTTTCGGTGTTTACAAAGACCTCCCGAGACTCAGATACAGTGATTTGAACGTCCTTTCTGCCCTGAATATTAAACTACTAATAAATTTGAAAAATTTTAACTGTTTACTATTCAGGGCAGAAAGGGCTTTCAAATCACTGTATTTGAGTCTCGGGAGGTCTTTGTAAACACCGAAGGTAAATAAAAATGTATTGCATACTTTTTATAATTTAAATTAATAAGCATATTTTATCAGTTGTTTAAAACAACACATGAGCAAACCTAAAAACAATCATGCACTCGCATAGAGATTCAAAAGACCTTTAAAATGAAGGGTCACCCGACCACCTTACCGTAATTTTTTTTGCTGGGGGTTGTTGAGGGTAGGGGCTTGACCTAACAAAGTGAAATTTGACATCAAAATGTGCTGCTCAAAAGATAAAAGGTGACGTGTTTCAGGATTTTTCCCAAACAACACCCCCACCTTAGTTAATCCAGAAGATGGTTCTCATGGGGACGAAAAAAAAAAATTGAAATTTCGCTGTCGCATAGAGGCTTGAGAGACGCTTCAATTGAGGGGTCGCTTGACCCCCTTTCCCTATTTAAATTCTTGAGTTAGGGGTTGCTGGGGTTAGGGGGTTGATGTGTCACTGTCAAGTTTGACATCAACAGTTGTCCGTCGAAAATCAAGAATCGACCTATACGAGCGTTTTTTCAATAAATTAGTCTAAGTGTCCCAAAACAGGCGTGTTTCGTTTTTAGTGGCCCACCCTGTATACACTGTTTGTTATATTTGTTTGTCAAAATGTAATTTGATTTTTTTCTTTTTCTTATATTTGTTAGTATTCTGTATATATTACGTGACTTTTTACGTTCGATGTCTGTATAATGTACAGCTACATAAGAGTATTATTATTATTAATCAGGGGCGGAGCTATCGCTGGGCATTTCAGGCAATTACCCGAGATCCCGGGACTTTTAGCATATGTTCTTTTCTATACTTCTATCAAATATAATTAGTCTTAGTAAGTATTAAAATATAAGACAACTTATAAAAAAAATTACGGATTATACAAAGTGGTAGGCTCTACTATCTGATTTATAACAATTTCTCTTTAAAGTCATTAACCTATGATAATAGCATATCCAGTAATAAGAATAGACTTATTTTTTTCACATACAAAATATTTGATTTTTTTCCAATGAACTCTGTGCCAAAACAACAGTTGTAACGTTTTTAGATAATTTCATCATATAACATAAATTTCAGATCCTAATTTCTATATTTTTATTTGAAAACAAGTGATTCCGGTTTTAGCAGGTACATTTATTTACTTTATTGTGTTTATGACTTACGATCCGAATTAAACTTTATTTGACGTAATCCGTCAGCGATTTTTTATTTACAGTTAAACAAATAAAATCCTTTGGCAGCATCCTTAGGAAGCCTTGGCTTAACATAGAACATATGTTAAAAAGTTCGACAAGGTTGTGTAGCCGGAGACTTTACATCAATACGAAAAAATAACAATTGAAAAAAATACTTACATATATAACAATATTTACAAAATGTTAAATTCCACTTGTATCTATAAAAGAAACTAAACTCTTTGCAACAATGTTGTATTTGACGATTACATTACATTTTGTAATTAATACTAGAAAGGTGCAACTAAGATTATGTTCATTGTTCTTAGTTACTTAGTTAAATTGATAATGTTTATAGGCTGTGGGCAAAATCCCCCTACAACGTTCATCTAGTATACTTTATCATACTAATTCGAAAATTACACATTATATAACTAGGATCGATTAAGTTGTCTAAATACAGAATGCATAACAATTTAGCTCAACAATAGCGTCCTTGTATTTATCAATTATCTAATAATTCTCCCCTGTTTTAGATAGGGTAATGGCTAGTGGGGGACAAATCCCGCTCTATTAAGAAAAAAACCAGTCTAAACCAAAATGAAAATACATCTTTCCAAAAAAAAAAATGTGATAGTTGAATTTCATTTCAATTAACCTCAATTTAGATCTAATAAATATCCTAGGATGGTTTAAAACTATTCAAAGCATTTCTATTTCTGCATTATGCATACAGTGTGTCAGTAGAATGGTTGAAGAATATGAAAATTGAAAAAACAGACTTTGTTTAATTTGTTTTATTAAAAAACAATGTTTAGAATTGCAAAGTTACCCTACACTTATTTAATTTTTTGAGAAAAAAAAATAATTTCAGTATACGGTGAGCATTCAGTCCAATCCCCAAGTCAATATATTGTTAAAAAAATCGCTCCCTGGGTTCCATAGACTCGATAACAAACCCCAGGTTAAGATACAAAAAACAACACAAAAAATTCCGCCCCCTCGGAGGTGGTTTCATGCTTCCAGGAGGTGGCTCTTGGCTAAACTGGTTATCTACTATCCCACCCACCACTATCATATATATCAAACAAAAATCCGCCCCTGAAACGGTTGTTCTTAAGACAACCCAAAAAAGAAGCCAATTTGGGATGGTTTATCTCCACTACGGTATAAACAAAGGGTGCCATCGTGTTCAGCACCTTCGAAAACGGGAGGGGAAGGTAATTTTGTAGCTATCTCAGATTTTAATTTTTTTTACAATGAAATTACATACGGCGTCCGTACTAAAATGGACTTAGATAGGAACTTTAATTTTCAGGATTTCGTAGAAACGATTAACAAAATATAAGACATAAGACTTAAGAGGAGACATCTGAGAGACAAAATAGCGTGGTTGCTACGAAAAGTATACAAGAGTAGCTTTGCTACCAGGATCATGCACATACGAATTTCAAGTAGTGAATATCTGGAAGGTGTATTGGTGTAAAACAAGTCTGTTACTATGGACAATAATAATCTTTCGTTATGGCCGAAATCTGAGTGAAATAAAGAGTATGGTTAGGACTGATGTCGCTTTTAATAACAGAGGAACGCGGCTCAAAGAGGATCGAGAGTTGACTAACGCCATGTATAGACGTATTGTAGGACGCTCCCAAGAAAGCGCTAAAAAAGGCGGTAGAAGCTCCGTTAAACTCAATAAAATTTAAGGCACCGGTAGATTGGGAAATTCTGCTTGACGTGGAATACCATAAAAGAAAAACAAAGTTCATATGGAATTAATAATTACTGGTATAGTGTTTTTAATAGTACTACATAAAGCAAACAAGTGCAAGTACAGTGCCTCTACTTATACCCAAGACGACCTCTCAAGTGGTTTATTATAACACATATACATATAATAACACAAGAGGTGCACTATGAAGTTATTTTCTCAGTGAAGGACAACGGGCCGGTTTCTACCGAGTGAAAGTAGTGTAGGTATCCTACAGAAGAGCTGCCAACATAGGCAACAGATGAAAAGATAAGTTCTGTTTATTGGCTTATTAATCCTTGTTACATGGTCCATATTGGGCTTATTTATGAATACAAAAATGTCTCTCAGGTCAAAGCAGTCTACAGAGAGTCCCAAATGTTCACATAGATCTCATTTTTATTTTTTGCACATTTTCCTTTTTTATTTTGCTTTATCTTGGCTGATCGGTATACAGGGTGTCTCAAATGTTCTGTCGGGGTTCTTCCTTGCACTTCCACCGTAAATGGCTATTTACCTGCGGAACGGTTAAAAAATAAAAGTTTCTTGCGGCGAGTTAATGTATATCTTGGCAGACCAACGAAGTGGAAGTACCGATGCAGGACGTTGAAATGAAAATAGAGATTTCTAGGAAACATGAAACCATATGTGGACGCAAGCGGGCAGGAAGATGTGCTCACTGCTAGATTCAGAAACAGAAGAAACAAGACTGATAGAAGAAAAAATAAGGAGATGATGATAGATGGAAACTTAAAAGAAGCATTTCACAAACACCTACACTTCCCATCCTATATTCCTACCCCAGGCGTCATGTGGCTCTCGCTGCTGGCAACAAGCATGCCCCATGTCCAATTCGGCGTATGGCCGGTCCGGCGGCATATAAAAAGATCCAGACTGGATATCCGGAAGTGATAGCAATTCCTACCATACGCTGGCCAATCAATCAAAATCAATGAACAGAAGAACGTGGCTTAAAGAATATTCAATACGGGTTTTATAGGTTGCGACCTAATTTGGCTTATTAAACCAAAGTATAAATATCACCCAAAATGCTACTGATCTTCCACCTTACTATATTGTAGATTGTCTATATCTTTTTAGGTAAACACTGATGGTCAGTTTTCCCATCTTGGCAATTTGTTTAAATTATCTCTTTTAGCTCCTACAAGTCCTTTAGATTCCATTGTCTTCGTTTCATTTCCGTTAACACACTCAACAAAATTAATTTTATTTTAATTTTTTTCGATTAAAGCGACTCTTCAAGATCGTATCCTCTCATTTTTTAATCACATCAATCGGAGACGATTATTAGTTCAAGGAAAATTAGATGGAAACAGGTGAAGAGGATGGGCTCTGAAACGTTAAACTGATGTCACCAAGAATCTAACTGGACAGAACTTTTATGCCGCTGTGCTCTCAACAGATAACCGCAACAGATTTTGTGATGCCGTCAAACGTGCTATTCAGCAAACGGAGAACAACTAGGATAATTTCCATGTATATCACATCACATGACGTCTGGCAAGACATTGTGGAGTAAAACGAGTAATATGGACAAATATTTAGATACATTTTTTTCGATTTAACTGGTCTATTTGAAAGACACGTACTGTGTTATTACAAATATTGAAAACATTCTAAGAAGTTTAAGGAAAATAAAAACGAATGTTGATTTGACACTATCAGTCAATGACTGATAAAACTGTCTACTTAATAATTTGTTTAGTTACTGATGTTAATATACATTTTATCTTTTTAAGTACATAATTGGTATATTGGTACGACGACTAAATGTTAGCTAATCGTTTATTCGTTATCTTTCGCCTGGCTGGGTATATGTGTATTAACCAAGTTATTTAAAAACGCACCACACTGTCTCTCGTGCCTATTCGCCATGAAGGACAAACGTCTATATTATTATGTTATCTAAATTAGATATAATACACCCTGTTTCAATTTTCTCGCCGATAATGATCCACTTTCACTCAGCAAATATAAAAAAAATCCAATCAGATTTCAAATCGAGCTGATCTTATTCTACTCTCAAATGACACATTAACAAAAAAATGTTTTAATTTGTACCGCGGTTCATAATGTGTCCTATTAATATCACTCGAGGACTTTCGTCTTAAGATATAGTTCACTCCATATTTCTACGGCACATACAAAACTCAAAGCTGCCGACCGAGCCAATATAAAGGGAGACGCTAGTGCTTTATTTTTCTAATAAAATTTTGTCAGGTCGGCGCGTGGAGGTTCGATTATTAAACCGTCGAACTTGCGACCCCACCCAGACTCATTTGCGACCCGATTGTCGTGACACTCGTGATCGTTCATTTATGGATTGGTCCGCGAACAAGTCAGGACTAAGCGATCCAACCGATCAATTCACTAATGAATGGGGGGATTTAAGGTAGTCCTGTCGGCCTTTTACACCAATTCGATGATCTTGGTATAGTCTGTTCCGTATATAATTTAGAAATACAAAAAAGCTCGCAAAAAAGAATAAGGGTGACCGACTGCTTCTGATTAGTATATCGCCGGGGACGACGCGGCGTTCGGTCGTGCAGTACACCTGCAAGTCTACGTTAACTAGATAGTTCATTCTAACGAATCATCAATTTGGTAGGACAAATTTCAACCAATTATATTCATAATAAAAGAAGCCGAACAACTTCTTTACGTCCTTTTTTCAAATAAACTGAAAATTAATATGCGGTGTGTGAGCTTTAACTGTTACTTCGAACTTATTTTAAATTTCTGTATTATATTCGGGACAGACTATGTCAACGCAATTGATGCTAAGGGGACTGTCTTTGTTTACTATCAAGGATTTACATTAACCTTGTTACAGTCTATTTTCGTATCTGCACATTTACAATTTGAATATCGTAATATGTTAATATAGTATAACTGGTTGCCTACCGTTCGTGCTCCATGTGAGCCACGCACAGTGATGTTAGCAGCGAGTTGCTGGCAACGCATTGCTAGCAACGCACTGTAACTGTACCTAATTAGGAAGCGAGTTTCGAACGTCTCGATTATAACCTTTTCAAGACCGTTATTATCAATTAAACTTATTGTTTTGTTAATGGAATTACGAAATACTGTATTATGTGTGGAATATAAACGTCATTAAGGGAGGTTTATCAGATTTGTGGGTTATGTTGTATAGTGTTCATTCGGAACGTACCCATGGACAAAGTTTTAGTCATTCTCAGATTTTGACAGAGGTTTCCGTCTGGGCCATTTTTGGGGATTTTTTCCGTTTGCCGGCTCGAAGAGAAGTTGTGTCACTGAGCACGTGGATAGCATTTTGTTAATTTGCTCCTTTAATGGGATTTAGTGCTGTAGTGACAAATTAGCAGTATTTTATTTTGATATTTGTATTATTTTCTGTTGGGAAATACTGCTACGGAATTTTCCGGATAAATCAACTTGCTGGAAGCACATGGCAAAGGAATTCTGAAAGCCCACTCAACATCTAAGGTATACCTCTGAAATCTCTTTAGAAAATAGATTTGTAATATTCGTTATTTCTTTATTGCAGGGCTTTTTGGGTTTTTTGGTTTTCTTGTTCTTTTGTACCTTTTGTTCTTTTGGCTTCATTTTATCTTGGACTTTTACTGGCATCGCATCATGTATGTTTGACCCCACATCTTACCTGTTGGATTTGTACATCTGTATGTGAATTTGGTTTTACTGAAACTTGGTTGGCAAGATATTTGGTAAATTTGGAATCCTGAGTGTACCGGTGAGACTCTCCTGCCTGGTTCCCTTGGAAGCTACGCTCCCCTGGTAGGCCTAGTGGTTACATTTTGAAACCTGCTGGAGGTAAGCGTCTTTGAATAACCTAACGAGGGACCTTATATCACATACCACCTTCTACGTGAGGCATAGAGAGCCCGTCAGCTTTCTTATGGTACACATTAAATGTAAATTATCAGTACATACTTTGCGTATGACCAATTAAATTTTATAGTTTTGAACACCACGCTTGAACCTATCGTCACTTATTCAATTCACATTATTTTGTTCATTTCATGTTATTTTCAGTATTTTAATGTAATCGTCTAAGCTAATATATTTTGGGGGGTCATATTTTGCCTATTATTAGTTAAGATTTTATTAGTTTTAAGTTATTATATGTTTTGTGTTAGGTTAAGTGTGGGCCACACATAAGTATATCGATTGTGTGTAATATTATTTCTGTGAGTTTTGGCTGTAAGCGTCCCTATATATAATCATTAAATCTGTTATAGTAAGAAGCGTATTTGTTTTCACCAGCGTACATTTAAAGCCCCAATTTTGTCGAAGCCACTCCCCAGGTACTTGTCTAGTCGGCCGTGTGAGCCTCTTTCGCCACCAATTAAATGCAGAGAGGGGACTGCACGTAAAACATAAAAATTTTGTTCAGGGCACAGGGTGACCACCCTACCCTGCTGTATTGCTGATATAACAGCCTCTAAAGTAATTTTTTTTATATATTCCCCTTTTATCTGGGAGCCCTGCAACAACCTATTTCCTTATTCGCATTATAACCAGCTTTATAATAGTGCCTGGCCACTACTTCATACAACATGCATAAACGAGGATATGCGGACAAAAACAACCAAACTAAGATCCTCCTTTTTGAAGTCTAGGATCCCGGTACTGTTAACCAATTTTATCCCGTAGTAGTATGTAAGAGAAGAGATGTATTTGTTGCATTTTAGAGTAATTTTGAACAGTGGAACAATGTTTTGTTTGCAAAATTTTGAGGTAGGTCAACGTCGTCCGTTGAAAATCAGTAGTGGTATCTGAGTAGGGCAAGGAGCATACGCCGTTTTCGCAATTTACTGTCAATTGCAAAAACGACACAATTTTCGTTGTTCTTCTCAGATACCACCCTACTGAGTTTCACCGGATGACTTTGACCTACCTCAAAATTTTGCAAACAAAACATTCCACTGCTCAAAATTACTTATGATAACTGTGACGTTGTCATTTATACCGGGATAAAATTGGTTACCGGTACCGGGAGCCTAGACACAGCGTTAAATATATGATGTTAATAAGATAGACAAATAGGTAAGGACTGATGCAATGTAATTATTTCACATCCTGTAGTTCAAAGACTCCGTGCATACAAATTCAGGTACCCACAAAATAGGAGTCAATTGTTTATCGTATCGTTCCTCAAGTCATTAATTAAATTATGTATTGAACGTTTACAAGCATAAATAAACCAACAGTTAACGCGTTTTCAGGACACTTTCAGTTTTACGATTATCACATTTTTATTTACTTTTATCGCCATTAAAGCTTACTTTTAATTTATATTTATTTTTATTTCTGAATTATTACAAACACATCCGAGCTATTATATTATAGCTATTAAAACTCATAAATAAATTAGTTTCTGATAATAAAAATAATAGATAATAAGACGAAAATGCAATGAAAGCAAAATAAAATAAAGAAAACTCCAAAATGTGTACTATATTGAAAACTCGGCACTACGAGTAAAAATCTACAGCAACAAAGGTGATAATCTGTAACATTCAATAAAATACAGTAATGTAAAAAGGTTCGAGATGCCGCGCAACCCCCCCCCCCAAAAAAAAACACCCCTTCGGTGAAAAGAGCCTTATTTTACTGATAACTCGTTAACCATTGACGATATAAAAAAATTGCTCATCATAAAAAAGAAAGCTTGACTAATTGCCTAAAAAACAGTCCTCTTGTAATTTTCTTGTATATGCCAAGGTTTTCTAGAAAATCGATATTGACAAAAATTGCAAAATTTGTGTTTTTAATGTGCGCGAATTTTCGTTTATTTGAATTTTTTGGGAGCGGCCTATAGAAAAAATTGAATTGTTCGAGAACCAAACAAGCTAGGAAGAAAAATCAAAGTGGATTTTAAAGGGGATATAAAATACTCTCTTGTGTTGCCATTTTTGATGGCTATTGATATTTGTTAGTATATAAAAATAAAAATATAATATAGTTGTCTCTTGTTTCTTTGTGCATCTAACTATTCACAGGCCCATAAAAAATAACTGACTTTAATATAAGTTATAAATGCATTATCTTTTAGTTCAAGGTAGAACTTCAATGCAGAAAAAGTTAGGAATAAAAATACTCATATTTACAAATTTGCCAGCATATTGAAGTTAGCCAAATAAAATCCAAAAAAGGCTGCATATTCAATTCTTTGTTGATATTTTTATTTTTTAACTATTAAATGATTAGAAACAATAGTTATATGATATATAAACTCAAACACAAATATTTGAGCTAAATTTTCAAGATGTTTGGGTTTTTCTTTTATTTTTAGAAAACAATAAAAAATTGGCCAAAATTTGGCTAACTTCAATATGCTGGTAAATTTGTAAATGTGAATATTTTTAATCTTAACTTTTTCTGCATTGAAGTACTACCTTGAACTAAAAAATAATGCATTTATAACTTGAACGTGACGTGAATAGTTAAAAACGCAAAAAATCAAGAGGTATATATATATTGTTATTTTTATATAATAATAGATATCAATAGGCATCAAAAATGGAAACATATGAGAGTATTTTATATCCCCTTTAAAACCAATTTTGATTTTTTTCCTAAGTTGTTTGGTTTTCGAGCAATTCAACTTTTTCTATAAGCCGTGCGCAAAAAATTTCAAATTAACGAAAATTCATATGCATTAAAAATACAAATTTTGCAATTTTCGTCAATATCGATTTTCTCGAAAATCATGGCACATACAGGAAAATTACAAGAGGACTATTTTTTAGGAAATTAGTCCAGCTTTCTTTTTACGAGGAGCAATTTTTTATATCTTCAACGGTTAACGAGTTATTAGTAAAATAAGGCTTCTTTCACCGACGGGTGATTTGCGCGGCACCCCCCGAACTGATTTTTGTGGTTTTGTGATGTATATTACCTACACTAACAGTAACTGAAGGAAAATCTCAGATGACATTTTTTGTTATGGAAATCTTTATAATTATAGGACTAAAGGGGATTAAAAACAAGCCTTTAATCTATGAGAAAATATGTGCACTTGAGGCGTAGCCGTGTGGATTGAAAGGCCAAATTAGGAGCGTGAAAGCCGTGTGAGAGCAGGTGAAAAATTCTGATTTTGAAAAACGTCAGATTTGACAAGTTTATTTTGATTAAGAATCTTTTGATTTTGAGCAGAAAAATAGAAGGTCTGAATCGTTTCTATGAAATGAGTTTGTTTATTAGTTGACAAAAGAGAAGAAATTTGCAAAATCGGCAGAAAAATGAATGAGAATGCTGAGAATTTCGTCAAAAAAGATCGTTCTTGATATAAATGTTAATGTTAATATTAATAATAATTCTAAATAAAATTCTATAAAATCGAAGCGTGCGGTATTATGAATTTTAACCCACTAGTGTATTAAAGGGCATTTAATCCACTCAAAATAGACGTATTATACCCTCCTAATATAGTGGTCGTAAAGAAATTTTATTTCACAGTGTGAAATACAGTATTCGTATCGTATGATCTGTACGAGGCAGTGCAGTACAGCCAGGCAGCGTTATAAATTACTTAATTCTAGTGAATATTTGAACAAATTATTAGTTTTATTATTGAGAGAATTTTTGCAATTAATTGTTTAAAATGGCAATTTGGAGGCCTTTCGATAGTAGTGACAACGAAACGGACGATTTTGATACAGAGTCTATACAGGCGGAATTTGAAAATAAAGACTTACACGTTCAAATTTAAAGTGTTATTTTGAATATTTACTCGTGTTTAAAAGGCGAAAATATCGATTCTTCATATAATCAAATTGTGAAGAGGATTTGTGAATTAACCTAATTTAGCCGTACTGCAATTTATAGGATTATTAGAGCCGGGGATGTAGTTGATCATTCCATTAAACGGAAAACAGTTGGACAAAAACTTTAAAAACTTGATAACGAGTCCAAAGATGTCATTCGTTGATTTGTGTATGACTTTTACAATGAACAGACATGGTTTGACACCCATGATGTAGTTCAGATACGGTTGGGTAGATAACATCAAAAAGTGTAATTTAAGTGCTTCATGTTCTAGGGGAAAAAGAATTATAATTCTACATGCTGGAGGTAAAAACCACGAGTATCTGACAGCCGAATTATTTGAGAAGTGGGCAAAGGAACAGCTGTTACCAAATATCCCACAAAATTCTGTAATTGTTATGGACAGTGCGTCATACCATTCGCGGCAACAGTCAAAAATTTCGAACACCAACAGAAGAAAAAGCGATATCATTGAATTTATGAAAGGTAAAGGCTTGGAAATACCAGAAAAAAACAAAAAGACTTTATTAGTACTGATTGGAAAACAAAATTATTAAAAGGAATATGCCGTTGAAACAATTTCTGAAGCACACGTCCATACTATTTTACGTCTGCCTCCATATTATTGCGTTTTCAACCCCATTGAAATGGTGTGGACTGATGTAAAAACAAGACTACGTTAATATAATCAATCCCCACAATTAAGCGATTTTGTCTTAAAGAATATAAAGATAATAGTAGACGAAATAGGTAAAAGCGATATATGGAAGAAGTGTGTATTTTGTCTTAAAGAATATAAAGATGATAGTAGACGAAATAGGTAAAAGCGATATATGGAAGAAGTGTGTATCTCATGTGATAAAAAAGGAAAATGAATATTATATATTACCACCTATTAACTCAATTACTATTAATGTAAATACCCATTCAAGTTCTGAAAAATCGGATAGTGACGAATGAAATATTGTTTATTTAAATTTCATAGACAAAGCTTATTTGAAATTTGTTTATTTAAGGTCGATCTATTTCCGCTACTGAGACCAATTACCGATGCCAGGAAACGAGTTCCCCCTTTAAAATTTTGCCAAGTCTTTCCTTTATAGAATAGTAGAAATTTTCTACCTGCCTAACATCATGATACTGCAAAGTTCAAAGTATCATGGCCTAACATTTAATAAACATGACAGTCGCTGCTGTATGCCCCTTCGGAAGGATTATATACCATCTATGCAACTCCTGCCTAAGATTACATAACTTTGCCACTAGAAGATAGAACGAGAGGGTCACTAGACAATAGACGTAGCCCTAATATATCATTTATGTGACTTATCAAATGTGATACACATATTTTTTCATTAACCACTTCTCTTGAATAAACGTATTATAAAGCCCTTTCTTTAACAATTAAAAAATAATTATTTAGTATTTAAAGCATTTTTAGATTTCTACCGCTGCCGCCTGTCCCATAAAGGAGATGCCGACTTTACACCGAGTTTTCGTTTTTATGCTGTCCTAATTAGGTGTTTTCACAAATTTTAAATTCACTTTCTCTGTGAAGATAATGCTTTATTATAGTTAAAAACACTTGAATTTTGCGAAACAGTCTAATAATACCTTAAAATAAGCCATTTTAATTTTGTATTGAAATTCTTTCGCCAAAAACACTACATCAATGCACTTCACACTCATGACGTCATCAGTTATATTGTCAGGTCATTTTGTGTTATAAACACGTCATTTTGTAGATAAATTTCCTAAAGTATCTTTTACAAATCCGGTATTAGGTAGGCGTTACTTATTTAATCACATGTAAAACGTAAATAGAGTGAATAAAATGTTGTGTTTAACAATTTTTACACACGATTTAAGAAACTAATATAACCGATGACGTCATCGCGTGTTTTGCGTACTCGTTCAATTACTAAAACTTTATGTTATTTATTTGTTGAAATTTTAATTTAATGGACGATAGAATGCTGTTTAAGTATCAATAAGTGCTTTAGTATAACAAGTACTTCATATTAACAATATCAAAAAGGCAAATTTGCACATAATGAAAACACCTAATTAGATCATATATCATATACACGTCTATTAGAAATTGACAAATGTGATTTCTAATAGACGTTAAAGTAACAAAAATAATGCTACAATTTTTTAAAATATTAATTTAAAGTAAGGAAGCCTTGACGTTATCTTTCCAGTTGGAGGTGTTTTTACTTATGGCAATATTTAAAGCTTTATTTACAAAAAAGATAACCGTGAAAAAAGTTAAACAAACCGATACGAAATATTCGTTCACGTGTCAACAAAAAGCGTCCCTGAAATTTTCTTGTCGTTTAAGCGACGCGATGATACAATCAATCTGTCACAATAATTAATATCTTCGTGTATTTGGAAGGTTGCAAAATGTGATTTTTATTGTCGTTAGGCAATGACACCATGATACGATAATAATTTGATTTTATATTCGTGAAAATAAATATGCAAGTAAAAAAATAATTAGAAAATATATATATTTTTTTAGTATTTTTAGTTCAACGTAATTTATTGTGTGTAACAGTAAAAACAAAATGCTCCTTAATAATTACTTTGGACCGGCTTAAGCGATTTTAAAGAAAATCCTTTGCAAGCTGTAGAGTTTGGCTTGATGGTGGTTTCATATTAGTGTCATCAACGTATGTCCAGTATAAGGCGATAAAATATATCGGAAGACGTTTTTTCTGTTCGGGAATATGGCGAATTCGCGGTGGATAAATTTGTATTAAAACTGGTTGTTAAACATGTTGGACCAGGAAAAATGTTTATTAAAATATCAATTCAATTCTGATGTCGAAATTATACATCAGTTTACTAGGTTAACTTTTATGGTTATTTCGGTCCTTAAACCTGACCATGACATTGCAAATGTCTGCAAATGTTTGCATTGTTTACGTGTTGATCTTTGTGAAATAAATGTAAAACGATAAAAAACATGTTCTCTTTACTCTGCATAGATCGACTTGGACACGGTAAATTTTGTTTTGGTACTTCAAAATTTATTGTTATGTTCAGTGAGATAAATGATGTCCAATTGTAAACTTTTAGAAGAATGACACATTCCATAGAATTTTTTAACTCCTGATATACATATATAGCCAAATGGAGACGTTGAGCATCATTATGAACTCGATCCGAATTGAGAGCTGCATAAACGAGATTGGCCGGGCATTTTGTTGAAGATTTAATTAGTTTGATAGCATTTGAATTTTTGTGTGTGTGTATGTGTGGATAAGGAGACAGAATAAATCTCAAGCTGATGTGAAATTGCTACTTATTAATCTGCAAATCTATTTATTTTTTAAGAGTGGCTTTGTGCCTTTCTGATGAGCTCAGAATAAGGGCGAAAAACGTTTCAAAGGCTAAGCATTTCCAAGAAACTGAATGAGAGATGTATGAAAGTGTAATCAATGAAAAAAATGTTTAAGACAAGGTAGGTAAATAAATCAGTTTAGGCCTCTGTTCTCAATTTTAACTGAATCTTCATACCGTAGGGGGTCATGTAGATACTAGTTTAATCTGCATAGCCGTAGGGGACTATGTTAGATGCTAGTGTTATAAGGAGAATGTCAAATAAGAAATTGGACAAATTTGTTTTAGGATCTTGATTTGCTAGCATAACCAGAAGTCAGGTTATCGAAAGAAAGCAAAGATTTCATTAACATTTTTTGCATATAGTTTTTCTTTTAGTTCTCATAGATAGTTTTTTTCCGCTGTTTGCAAAATCCTATAGAGAATATGTTTCATTATTTATTTTTTGTTTTTGCAATAATTTTTTTTGATATTGATGAATTGAATTGTGTTGCAAGGCTGGGACCTTAGATCTGTCTTGTAGTAAGGAGTCAGCATACTCCCATACTGTTCAATTTGTTTATGTTGCCAGGCTGAACTTTAGATATATCTTGTAGTATGGAGTCAGCATACTCCCATACTGGGTTGAATTTGTTTGTCAAGGCTGCATTATAGATCTGTCTTGACCATGGGGTCTGCATACTCCCATGGTATATAAGATTTAAATTGGCACTGACTTTTTTTTTGTTTTTTACATGTCGTGCAAAAGTAAACTATGGAAGCTTGATGTTCCGAGAACGAAACATACGTGAGTCTGGCCGTGTTAGCAGTTCACCCTGTAGAAGCCCTCAGATTATCCGAATGAAAGAGGCTGCTTGACAAAATAAACAATCAGGGACTTGTACGGGTGCAAAGATTTTAATTATTTTTACAAGTTATATTAATATATTTTATAAAGTGGTAAAATCGAATTGAATTAATTGTTGTGAGTGAAAATGATTTATGATTCGAAGATCTGCATCCCCCTCCCCCGCTATTTTTCTAACACTAGATACTTTAGCTTAATGCGGACTAAAATCTTGCATTTGCAAAGGATGTGTTTTGCAGTCTCACAGTATCTGCACTAATCATTCTATGTCCTCTCCATATTCTTAATATGAAGTCTCAAGGGGCAATGGCATGTTATAAAACTTGTCATCAGCTGCAGTCAGACTTTTCGAGTTCGAGAAGCCTTGTGGCATTCTTTGTCGACGAAGTTATGAACTTTTTCGCTTGTCTTAGGCCAGAAGTATTCCTTCAGTAAGACATTTTTGGTTCCTCATACCATTTTAGAATCTTTTCCGTTGATGTCCATGTCCATAAGATATCGGAGTTAGATTACTTCCGATCGACGGCGACTTTCACTGTGTCACTTGTATCTTTACAAAAAGCTGAATAATTTGTTACACATATGGTATAAATATTTACATTTTTCACAAAAACAATTAAAAAAGCAAATAGACACAATGAAGTTCAAGTAATAAGTTAGTTACCTCCTGACCCAGATTATCCCGAGTATAGGAAACGACATACAAAAGATTAGGAGGATTAATTAATTAAATAATGTCTAAATAACAAGTATATTATTATACAATCCCAGTCGGTTTACAATGGCACGCAACACAAACGTGATACCCGAGTTTAGACATTCATAAATAAACAAATATTACTATCACACTTAAAAGTCTCTCTCTTTTACAGCTGTGTACCAGACCTGACTTTTAAGTTTTCGCAATTACATTGCCACAAATACATGAACTCACGGTCGAATATAAATGTTTATCTTGTTTCTTTAACGGAACCCAGAAACGAGGTTGATTTTTAAATGCATTTTGTCAATTGTCAATGAAAACTGGAATCACAATAATCATAATATAATTATTCACTCGTTTCGGTCTACATATTCTTTTAAATTCATCTCCAAAGGTGCCAACACCTTTCTTGATTAGTTTATTGTTATTTCTTGACTTAACTAATTACGATTATGTACGTCTAGTTATAATTTTATTCACTTCTATCCAAAAGGAAAAGCTATAAACAATTTAAAATTCAATTATGCTCCTTTATTGTGGTATTATTGGGGAGGAATAACAAAAACAATATTAAATCTATTACAGAGAATAAAAATATTGTTGCACATTCTATGGGATACTCTTATCGTAAATAATGTTAGTTTTAGATATTCTTTGTTTAATTACAAAACTTTAAAGAAACAAAAATTAAGAATTTAAAAAATTAATAACTTTTTTATTTACTAACGGATTTTGTTAAAAAACAATAAAGCTCTTTCTCTAGCTAACACTAAGTTACTATCCAAAAGACCCCGCACATGATTGCGAAAAAATTTTCAACCTCTCTGAAAATGTATGAATTTTTGATATGCGTCAGTTTATGACCTCCCGATCAAAAGCTTCATGGGTGCAAGACCGAAAAATGGACAGTTTTTGCAATACGCGGGCTGGAAGGTTACCAATCGCCTTTTTTCTGAGGCAACTAGACATGCGTTCGGGAAACAAATCGCATTGACGAATTTCCATTTTATTTATGCCGTTAAATAGCCAACTTAAATACCTTTCTTTTCAGGTATTATAAAGGGTAGGTGGCTATTTGAAAAAAAAGTTGGGGTGGCAGGGGATGGGAGTGTGTAAAACTAAAAATTGTAAATTGATACGGAAGGGGGGTAAAAATCGAAATAAAAAATTATAGTTACAAACGAAACTTTGGGTACTAGTTCTTTCTATTCAACGTCAATAAGTATAAAAAGTAATTTCATATGTTTTCCATGGGTGGTTTTTGAGATATAACGGTTGAAAGTTGCAATATTTTGAAAAAACAAATTTGATTTTGAAATGGTGCTAAAATGGGGCTGTAATTGATGAAAACGTCTGACTAGTTCATTATAAGTTCATAAGGGGTTCAAAAATGATATATTTCGATGTCAGACGTTTGCATTTATTTTCATCCCTTTTTTGCAACCCCTAAAGTGGTCATCAGTTTTTTACTTTCCCTAGTAGCACAACATATTGCACCAATATATAATCCATATTAGGACCAATATATGAATATTGGTCCCATATAGGACCAATATTCATATATTGGTCCTATATATGAATATTGGTCCTATATGGGACCAATATTCATATATTGGTCCTATATGGGACCAATATTCATATATTGGTCCTATATGGGACCAATATTCATATATTGGTCCTATATCGATTATATATTGGTGCAATATTGGTGCTACTAGGGTTATTACGCACATAAAAATGTTTCGAAACTGATGAAAATGCTTTATTTATACCAAAACGTTTGAAACCGAAATATATCATTTTTGAACCCCTTAGGAACTTATTACGAACTAAAAAGACGTTTTCATCAATTTCAACCTCATTTTACCAACATTTCAAAATCAATTTTTTTTCAAAATTTTGCAATTTTCAACCCTTATATTTCAAAAACCGTCCATGGAAAACGTCTGACGTTATTTTTTAAACTTATTGGCGTTGAATAGAACAAGCACCCAAAGCTTCGTTCGTAACTACAAATTTTTTATTTTTGGAATGTTAAAAAAATTCCCGCCAAAAAAATGGCTCGTATTTCTCGACTGACATTTTGGTGAGGGAGTTGTCGAGTTGATGTACTTTCATAATACCGCGGTCTCGTTCGTAGCTACAATTTTTTCTTTCGATTTTTATCCCCCCTCTGTATCTCCGCCCTCGTCCATTTTTTGTAGAAGAAAATGAGTTTCGAAATCAACTCGGTAAACCAAATACTAAGTCTCAGACATAACTACAAACAATTGATTATCCCATTACGTGCCATTGCTCTAAATATAAATAGCCGTGATGCGCTAAATTGTTATTCGATTTTTTTCCGAAACAGTTTAGGTATGCTGTCAAAATCGAAACGCTATTATGATGAGCATATTTTTATGAACTTTCCGAATCCGCTAATCGTTTTGCAGAAATACGATAGAAAAATGATTTTCTTTTGTCAAATAAGTGGAAGGCAGATTTTCCTCCGAATCCGGCCCTAGATTTTTCAAAACTAAGTAGTTCATTCTGACAAGTCCCAGCTGAGGAATGTTCCTGGTAAATATCAATCGATTACATCCAATCATTGCAGCTGAGATATATAATTTTCAGACCCAATACATAAAACACCCTGTATCTTCTTAACCACCGGTCAAAACAGATTTTCCCTTATTGACTTAGACTTGTCTTGAAGTGTTCTATCTGCCATTAGGCTATGACACATTGCTCGCGAATTACCCTGCATAAACCCTGTAGACGTATAATTTGTTTTCATGAACAGGATAAAACCGTAGGGGGAAGATGTCTTGTGCGAAGGAACATTTAATACACTTGAAAGTAGGTGTACCAGTATACAGTTGCTTATAGACGAATATTAATATAGACTTCAATATACGCATCTTTAATTTTTACTCTGTATGAGTATTCGAAGAGAAGTGTCCACCCGGGTCCTAACAGCATTTTTGTAATATCATATAATATCACAGAAAGGCTACTAGGAATTCGGAAGATTTTTTGTTTTTACTGAATCAACCGCCTCGAAAAGTCGCTAATTATGAAGTTATGAAAAAGGATGTTTCAGTGGTAAAATATCCAACAAAGAGAATGAATAAATGATTGTAGGTTTGGGCTGTAAATGATCCATATTAGATAATTTGTATTTATAATTTGGAAAACTGCTTTCTACATTTTACATTTGTCATGGCTCTTATTTTGTTTAAATTTGTGTATATCACTTGCTGAATAAAAATGTTTCATATATAGCATATTTGCACTGGTAACATTTTCAGTCTTTAATTTCACGATGATCTAAGAAATGTTTAAATTGTCCTCAATGAGCATCTCTAGTGCAGTAAATATACTGTCGTAAGTATTTAGCAATATTAGGTTCCACACACTGTATCGTTCGCTACTGGATGATTGAATGTCTCCTTTGTTTATGAATATGAACAGTTGAACAGAAAATGTACTAAATATATTTTTAATAAATAAAATAATCAAAAAAATAAACTTCAAGAAGAGCCTTATAATGGTCCGAGACCCATTGACAAAAACAAGTCCAACAAGTGGGGAAGAATACAAAATAGGAGACTACACCCTGAGAACCACGAATAGAATGAAATACCTAGGAACATACCTAACGAATCAACTAAAAAGGAGGGAAACAGTAAGGGAAAGAATCAAAACAGCCTACAGAGTCACAAGAGCTCTACTACCCTTCATTGAGGACAACAAACCACCATGGTGCCTAACCAAAAAGATATACACGACCATCATAATGCCTACGATGATATATGGAGTCAAAAACGCAGCAACGACAAAGGCCAACAGAAGAAGCCTGAGAAGAGCTGAAAGGGACATTATCCAACTGCTAGCAAAAACAGGAAAACCACAAAAACGACAGAAAACGTCAACATTACTAGAGGGAAGAACAATAATCAAAAGAATAGAATCATACGCAATGAAATACTGGGGACACGTCCAAAGACGGGACTCGACACACCTACTAAAGAAAGCGCTGCGAATGAACAGCAACAAACTGAAAATAGGGAGGCCATGCTACACATGGATAACAACAATCGAGAGGATTATGAATAAGCTAGGAAAGGATTATACACACTGGGAAAAGCTGGCACAACAAAAAATGGAATACAATAAAGAAATATCAAGGATATACAACACTGCCAGACTCAGAAACAGAAGAAACAGAAAACTCAGAAGTAGAATAGGAGAGAAGATGATCACAGACAGAAACTAAGAAGAAGCATATCACAAAAACCTGAAAGTAAAAAGAAGCACGAAAACCTAAAAGAAGAATCTCACAAACGCCTACACTTTCCATCCGATGAAGACAGAAGGAAAACAAGAAGAAACATCTCACAAACACCTACACGCTCCATCCTATACTCCTACCCCATGCGTCATGCGGCTCTCGCTGCTGACAACAAGCATGTCCAATGTCCAATCCAGCGTATGCAGCTGGTCCGGCGGTATAAAAAAGCACCGGGGGTTTGTTCCGGCACACGGTGGGATGATCGATGTGCGATCGGGCTGCGTGGTGGAACAAATCTCCATGCACCGGAATTGGCAGCAATGCCCACCTTACGCTGGCAAATCAATCAATCAATCAATCAATCAATAATCTATCAATACGCAATTTCAACTAAAATCATATAAACACCAGAAAATGTCAATAGAATAAAATACGAGTACCTACAGAACAAAAGCGAAAGTTTTAATAGCTCTTTGTCATCAATTATTCATTTAGTAAAGCAATGCTAATGATAAATCGAGCCTCCCTGTACACGCATAAATAAGATTCAAAGTATTGTGTTAGAGTGGACGCGTTCATTATATGTTCTATGTAATTTTTTTACGACTTCGAGGCTAGTACGGAATTGAAAGTAGCTTAGTGGTTTCATCATATCATAAACATCACAGTAATAGAATAAACCGGGCCTATTCAAACTCGTGTCTGTCTATGTCTAAGAGGTCAGAGTCATAAACAATCAGCCCATCCCAACGTAAACGGCGCCAAACGAGCCGCACTTTCCAGGGCTGGACTCGATCATCTCGCGAGAGACAGTGATTATTGAAATGGATTAGTAGGACAAATTGTGCCGGTAAAAGTTCGTAGCAGCGGAGAGATTATGTATGATTTGAAATTTCCTGCCGGAGAAAACACTGAATGCACATAAATAGATTAAATTGCGAATAAAAACGATACAGCATAAAGAAAAAGTTAGAAGAGTATGAAAGTACATGATAGCTGCGATGAAACTAATATGCCTTTCAAATGAGCCCTCGCTTTAATCGCAAATATATCAAAAACGGAGAAACGAAAAAACTAAACATTAAGCGTTTATTATGTATCTATTGTCACTGAAGAACTTATATTCAACAGTTTCGAGGATCTGTTAACTTATGTAGAAAAATGGACAACTTTTTAAAGAGATTTTAAACATCCGAATATGTGTGAAGTCGCGTTTTGACGATAAACCCGAAGTTTGACAATAAAAAATAATAGAAAACAGTGCATCATAGAAAAAAAAGCTGTTTCATGAATAGCTAAAATATCTGTATTATTCAAGGTGAATCGGATTAAAAGGTGGCATAGTGAAAATCATCTTAAAAAGGATATTTTTTTTCTTTTTTAGGAAATTTCCAAAACTGTTCAACATTAGTTGTTCAAATTTCATTTAGTGGTTTTACAATAAACACATAGTTAACCTGTAGTTTTTAAACTTTTTTCAATTTCTCCGTTTTTGAGATATTCGCGACCGAATCGTGTAAGGTTTCACTATACTTGCGTCATATGTTACTATTTTTCATTATAAGCATAAATTAGTATTCTTATTTACTAATAGTAGAACGGATTTAGATTTGGAAGAAAACAATGAAATTTTAAAAACATTTTTTGCCATTCTTTAAGTATGTGTCATGAAATTATTATCTGAAAATTACAAGTCTCACAATCGAGGCAGGGGGGGGGGGGGGATATTTGCACTCAAAGTTGCAAAAACTTTTTCGGCGATAACTAGGAAAATAATGCCTCTATGGGAAAACGTCCAATTGAAAGTTAAACGGAATTCGAAAATACGTGATCTGAGCCAAGGGTTGTCGAAAAATATTAATTAGATCTCGAGTAATGAGCATGGGTAATTGAAGAATTCCCGGAAAAAGTTTATTTGCCGGTGGTTTCAAGTGCTAAACCGTTGATTTATCCAGGAAAGAATGATGATAGGGACCTGAAATTTGTGGTGAATGTAGGGAAAGTGTAAATCAATTATGATCAAGGTGGGAAGTTGGTGGGGGAATTAGGGTGAGGGGGAGAGAGGAAGACAGTAAACATTTTCGGAGCTACGTCACCGCCCAAAATCTCAACAAATTGATGGGTCTTTGTTCACTGTGCGTTCAAATGCACGAAAAAAGGTTATATTTAAATATATTGTTTTGAACTTTTTTCTCTTTAATTCGAAAAAAAGCATGGCAATAGGATGATTAGGACGATAGTTAGAGCTGATAGCGCTCTTGCCTCTGTGGATGTGAAACAAAAAGGGTTATCGATTTCGGACAAGGCTCATTTTCAAGTTCAACAATCTATTCAACTTGTGTTAAAATGGAGATGAAATCAAAGAATACATTCGGGCTGAAACGGCGAGTTGTACAGGCAATATCTCAGAAAGTATTTTAGGTATTATTTTCAATTTTGGTTTGTGTTAATAAGATATAAAACCACATATTTTAGTTAGCCGCCAGTGGCGTCCCTGCAAACATGCCGTTTGATATTTTTTACCAAAAAGTGGTACGCCACTGACATTTTTCCATGTGGATATTATTCATGATATTCTAATTCAAATTGAAACTAGTTGATTTTGAATAATGTCAATTTAGTTGTCTTAATCAAGAACTGTGCGCGACTGACGAGAAAAACACCCTGTAGCGAAAATTTGAGCCGTTGCGGACATAAGTTCATATGAACTTTTCTTCATAAAATGACAAAAGGAATCACACTGCAAAATATTAGCACGTCATTAAGGAACACCCTGTATAACTCGTCGTTTCAGGCCGAAAATATTCTTTGATTTGATCTCCCTTTTAACACAAGTTCAATATTCACATATTAACATTCAAATATAATTGAGTTATTGGTATCATCGGCAAGTAATTAAAGCTGATTATTATTATAGATTGTTTTCTGTTTTCGCCAAAATGTCGATAGGAAAAAATCCTCACCTTGTGCTAGACATAGCTTGATAATACTATAGTCCAGTCAAGAAATATAGGGCAAATAATTCGTGTATTTGCCAATTTCTGTATAGTTGTTGGGGGGGAGTGTCTAGAACAACATACTAAAAGTCCTGACTAGTGGATGGTCTGCGTGAGGGTAGGAGGTAGTTTAAAGGTCCCCTTTTCAGGTTTTTCTTGAATAACTCGAAAACCACGCCTTCTAGCGAAAAAGTATTTATATGCAATTAAAATAAATTATATTTCGAAAAAATAAGTTTCCATTCATTCCTTTTCTAGGACCAATGCTTTACGAGATACAGAGTGTGGAAAAATCGCGTACCAAAGGAAAGTATTTTATTCGAGAAAAAATCACCCTCGGAGATTTTTTCGAATTTTCATGTTTCAGATCATGTAGATTACGAAAATACATGATTTTTAATTTCGTCAGTTATCTGTTTGTTTGTCTGTCTGCCTATCTGTCTGTCTGTCGGTCTGTCTGTGGGTGCGTTAGCTAAAAAACTACGTGACGGAGAACAGTTAAATTTGGTAGATAGCTGACGCTGCCAAGGATTGGTTAGACTTCATTGATTTCATGTAGTTCAATATTGTATATAGATACCTTTTCGCTAGAGGGCGTGGTTTTCAAATTATTCAATAAAAAAGTTAAAAGGGCACCTTTCAACTACCCCCCGCCCCCACGCAGACAATCTACTGGCCAGGGCTTTAGTATGTTGTTCTGGGTACTCCTCCCGACAACTATTCAGAAATTCGTAACTATATGAATTATTTCCTCTATTTAGTCTTCTTTGGGCTCCGTTAACTGGACTACTAACATAGGATCTACCGTTGAACCTTGCCTTACAGTATATATAATCGTTTTCTTAAATCGCTTGAGTCAATCCAGAGTAATGACTAAACATACATTTAAAAATTTTTTAAGGTAAAAAAACAAAATTTTTCTGCAGCCTGAACTGAACGGGATGTTTTTAATCGAGGAAATGTTGTGAATTGTTGGAATTAATCTCTATAGTTTAAATTGATGTTAATTTGTACATTATCTAAAATTTATCGCGGTAATTAATTAAGAATTATTATTTAAAAGGTTTTTAAAAACTGTTTGGTAAAATGAATAAACGAATGTCACAACCATTATATATTATTATATGCATGAGAAAGGAATATTACTAAAAATAAATAAGAAAATATTAGCGCGATCAATTAAAAAAATGCGAGTCATCCATTTTAATCAAATGAAAGAAGTATTTACTTATTTCGAATTACAGATTATTTTACAGTAGGTAGAACCACCTATTTTTAAATGGAAATAAAACTTGTATGCATGTATCAGCAATTTTGGATTACTTATATGAAGAATATTTATAATTTTAAAATTTAAATTTAAGCGAAAAAAATGTCAGTTTGTCGGTCGGTCGGTCAGACTTTTTCGTACGCACGCTTTCTTTGGATCGGTTTAAGATTTTGATTTCAAATTTGGTATGCGTACATATTATAATGAGATCTGAAACTAGATTATATTTTGAACTTACTCAGGTGTAGGGTTGGGGAGTAAATAGGAGAAAATAAGTAATACAAGCTGGTAAGGGTAAAAAAACTTGAGATTTGGAGTATATACTAGAAACCGAGCTAGAAACCAAAGCCTTAATTTTTTTATAGTATTTGCCACCACCCACAACCACCACCACTCCATTATTATAGGGGTAAATGAAATAAAATTCAGATATTCACTTGAAGTTTGGCACTCGTACTCGTATGTATTATAACTATATACGAAACTAGATTATAATTTGAGATGATTCCGTTGAAGGGTTGAGGAGCAAATAGAAGAAAATACGTAAAGCAAGCTAGTAAGAGTCCAGAAACTTGTGATTTGTTGTATATACTAGAAGCCAAGGTGTCAATTTCTTATATGACATCTGCCACCCTCCACCACCACATCCAATATCTCCACTCCATTATTAAAGGAGTTATCAAAAGAAAGTTGTGTTTGAGTGTGACTCAAGAACTAAAGCGCTCAAAAACTTTTTGGACATTAGCGACCTCCATTATTATCTCGCCTCGGGGAAGACGATTTCAAATATTATATTATTAAAATTCCATGAGCAATTATTATCACTTACTAGGGTGCAAATATAGCATTGAAGTTTTCCTTTAAAGCGAATTGAATGGGAAATCTGGATGTGTAATGATTCCCCAGGCAGCGGTTTTTTATTTTGGTTTGGTTTAAAATATACATCATTTCAATTAAAGGCAGAGAGTGTTATCACATGTATGTACATATGCAGATTCATATGCAAATGTTCGTATGTTTATTTGCTATTTTATAGATCAAAATGTCATCTTTCTAAAAAGCATTTATTTGTTTTTTTTTATTACCTAAATTGTGATGACTATAGTCTACGCCGCAACACAACTAGGTTGCTGGATATTACGTTCAGTTTAGGAGCTGCAACCCATTTTATTTAGATAGAGCATAATTGGACAAATTGTAATTCAATCATTATAAATAACTAATTACGATTAAAATATAATTGTAATCGTGCTTACAATTACTTATCATGTTGCATTTTACAATTACATAATTGTAATTGTAACTAAACTCAACAATCGCAATTATGTGAGATATTCTTAGTAATGGAGGGGACTGGAACCTCTGGTGTGACTCTGCATTTGAAATAGTTTCCACAAACACCAAAACATGTGAACACTACACGCAAATATTAACACTCGGCGTGCATTTCGTCCCACCACAATGACATCATAAGAGGAGATTAAAATTGTTTTAATCGTCTCCCCATGGCGCCAACATTGTCGGCGAAACGCGCGTCGGTGTAGCGTTCAAACGTTTTGGTGTTTGTGGAAATTACTTACGACGGTATTTTTTAAAATTAAATTCATACCCAGCTATGTTCACAACTTACTATACTTTTTAAACACATATACAGTATGTCTCACTTTTCATGACTCCCATATCGCAGCTCTCTTATTAACATTGCGATTTTTAAAAAAATTGGGTGGAAGGTATTTACCTATGAGGAGATTGTGTCACGGTAAAATATTTTAAAATCCGCGTGGCATCCGTCGTTATGAAGAAAAATGTACCTAATTTTCCAAAAAAAGATATTTGGCAAAGTTTTAACTATAAAACAATCTCATAATCTTATCCGCAGTTATCAAAAAGTCACTAAAACCGAATTTTAATAAGATATTGTACTGGGTGTTCACGTAATAGGAAAATAAAACTTCACTTTTTAAGGTGCGTAATCAAAAGTCAATTAAGCTGAAGGAAGACAAGCCTTCCATTTAGAATTAATCACGTGACGTCAGTCAGTTTATTAACAGTCAAAATCAAACAATAATTGACTTGGAAATAAAAAAAATCTATTTTAGAAAAATCTGTTTCACGAACAATTCAATAAATAATAAAATTTACATACATAACTAAATCACAGTTTGCTCACCATATCACATGATTAATTCTAAATGGAACGACTGTCTTCCTTCAGTTTAATTAACTCTTAATGACGTCCGAAAATAAAGTTATGACTAATAATTGGTACTTTAAAAAGGAAAATTTTATTTTCTCATCTTATTGAAAGATGGCATTAGTGAGTTTTTGATAACAACGAATAAGATTATGAAATTGTTTTACAGTTAAAACATTGAATGATATCTTTCTTTGGAAAATTAGGTACATTTTTCTTGAAAATGTCACTGACGGATTTTAAAATATTTTTCTGTGACAGTCTCCTGGTGGGTAAGAACCTTCCACCCATTTTTTTTTAAATTGCGTTGTTAATAAGGGAGCTGTGATATGGGAGACATGAAAAGTGAGACATACTGTATATACCTCCCTAATATTATTTTATCAATACTTGCTTCCTTTTGATATAACGAAAAGCGAAGTATTGAGTAATTTTACAAAACTTTCAAGTGTGCAGGCAATCATGTCATATGATTGTTGAATCGAGATATTATTTAACTAAAAACAAGAATCCCATGGAGATAAATTTATTAAAAATTTTACTTAACGTTAGGTCAAGCGTGGGCACGCGTTGCACATGTTACATACGTGATCATGATCAAATAAATACATAAAGACGAGCTTTAATGCTGCTAATTACAAGGAGAAAATATTTATTTCTAAAGATTCTAACGATACAAATTTTATTCTATAAATTCGTTTACATGCTAAAATTGTTCAAAAGACAATGATAGCAGATTTCGAGGTATTTACGGTGCATATTACTGCATATTATCTGTGGTCGACATCTCTGTTTAATTGAGGATATACAAAGTGTCCCAAAACCGAAAGGAGCCTGTAGATTTCCTTTTTTCAAAACTTAGATACCATTCTTTTGAATGCTGATGACTTCAGAGGTCATCATTGAAAAATGTTTCAGATTTCAACACTATAGGTTTTGCTAAACTCAACAATCGACGTCAAAGATTCAGAAAACATTGGTGGTACACTGATTTAACTTTGATACTAATTGGAATGGTAGAGGTGTAACCGTTTTTACACCAAAATATAAAAAGGACTTTCCCATGCAAACGGCCATTCGTATTTTGGTGGAGAGCAAAGGTGTGTGGATAAGGAGTGTGACCCTCAAAGAGGGCGCCACCTGGCTAATGTTATAAAAGTTATGTAATTTTGCCAGCCAAGGAGCAAAATTAAGTTGCTAGCAATCACGCGATGGAATCTTTAAAGTTTACAATAAATGTGTAACATACCAGAAGGTAAATTAGCATCCCATGATACCATGCGTTACTTTCACAGTAAATATCTTAAAATATTTCATAATTCTGGATATAAACTTAGAATTAAACTTAGAGTTGCAAAATTATAGTATAACTTACTTTAATATTTGAATAGAAAATCACTGAATTAAACTATGATAATTTCAAAAATATAAAATCAAAACGAAACTGAAAAACCTGGTTAGTCTTGGCATTTTCTGTGACTACTGCCGACCTGTCACCGCTTCCTAGACGATCTCGACGTTAACTACGATTACGACTGCCTACTCAAAAAATATCTCTGAATTAAATCTGCCTGAGCCTGATGCGAACAATTTCCCAAGCCCAATTTTTCTTAAAACAGTCAGCCAGACCTATGTGTAACTCAATATTTAATCCTCCTATCCCTCTTCCAAATACTAGGCCCCCATATAACCAAAATTACAGCACCAAACAGCTAGGCTTATACATTAACTACTCTACTTAATAGCCTGAACCAAGTACTCTGTAATAATTACAATAAATAAGAACTTTTACAGGACAAAACTCCAAAATAAAAAGCTTACCTCATATAGAAAGTATTACATAACCTTAAGAAGCACGTGGCGCCAGAAGTCAAACAACCAAAATAATTTCTTCCCGGAACTGACAAAACGCTTGCTGAAAGGGGGTGAAGAATCGCTGTTACAAATCCATAAGTGTGTTAGCGATGTAGAACCCCAAATTCTCAACATAAAATCAGGACCGCCGCGCCGCGCCGTCTGCTCGCTTCGTGTCTCTGGCAGGACAAGTTAGACGATTTTCTCCAGCCAATGACCAATGCACCACCAGAGGACTTAACAATCAAATGACGGAATTTCACAGATATGCAATACTTCATCTATAAGAATATACAATTAACGCCACTGAATCAAATTATTACTTTACAATTATTACAATTAGAAAACTTGTTTAACACCGTTGCAATAGGCAACACGCTACACCAATCAAGGTACGAGTGGTGTTATACCTGTTCACGCCAGAAAGGTAAATTAATTCAAACCAACTTACTATAAATAAATAAAAATTTGTGATGTAGCACGTTAAAATGCTACAGACACTACAGAGGTCTAGTAATTAGTCAGTGACCATGGCGACATGTAGTAATGAACCGCGCCGCACGCAGGACACTAGACTCGTTCACTTGTCTCAATACATTCTTTGACCGATTTACAAATTGGAGATGTTTTAAGAGAATATCCAAATATTTTCGGAGAGAAAATGGCGGGTGTGCCTTGAGTCCATCCTATTATCCCTTTTAAAAATTTGGAAAAAAAAATTAATCACTGTCTCGACAAATGAACTTGAGCCCATCCCATAAAGAATTATGAAAATTTAGAGAAAAGAAAATTATCACCGTCGACAATTTTGTTCCAGGTTTGTAAAGTGAAAAAATTCCCGACAAAGGAGACACTCAACGGCGCGAGACACCCAAAAAAGCCATAAAACTCGGCCATAAAAGTGCTTGCCCTACAGCATTATGTATGTGTGTAAAAAATTAAGTAAACAGTAGTGACCGTTAGATCGTAAAATATTTTAGGAGTGAGTGGCGTAATTATTAGAAATTATAACTGATACTGGCGAGTTTCCCTTAATTTCTTATTTTAATCCATGCCCCGCTCTATCCTAGTGGTAATAGGCGGCAAAGCTTTGAAATTTTTTGCCTGTCTTAGAAATATGAAGTTTACTTTACCTTCAAAACCCACATAATTTTTTTTTTGTTTCACTAAAATCGGTCGATCTGTTCCTGGGATTTTTTTTTAGATTTTTCTTTTATAAAAATTGTTTTCCTTCTCTTAACTGTAAACCACCAACATCTCTCACACATATTTTTCTCTAGGGAGTAGACCTATTATTTATAATGTCTTTGGTACTGATTGGTCATGGAAAAATACTTTTTCATGAGTCAAAATACTCGTCTTTATGAAGTAAATCATATTAACAAAATTAGCACTAATCCATTTCAAATCGTTATTTAACTACTATTTAAAGTAATTGAATAGTTTAAAAACATATTTGTTTCTGTTTAGTATATTATCAAAAGTAAAAATATCGTAATTGTAATTCTATGTATATTATTTTTCGATACTATGTTTGTGTTCCGTCAGTTAACATTTAGCTTCAAAAGTTTTGTGTGATGGTTGAACTAAATTATGTGGAGATTTGATAGTAACCAGAGTTTAAGGAAGAATAAACTAAAATTTATGTTTACTACGTATCTATTAATGCTTTGAAACTATAGCCACACTAAAGGCACTCGGTGTTTGTTATCTTTGGCACGTGGAAATTTTTATACAACTCTCATTCTGCCATGAAATTACGTGAAACAAATATTTAGAATAACACAAACCGTTTTGCTTTTTGTTGTCTCGTCTACACAATAGTTAAAGTGTTTTCCAAGTACTTACTTAAATATTTAATTTCTCCGGGAAAAAACTTACCTGAAAAGAAAAGAAACAATATTAGTATCATATTTATAAAAGTTTCAGTGTACTTACAAATATCAGATTATTATATGAAAAATATTAACAAAAGCATTTCCAGCAAAAATAGTTATATTGTTAAGGAGCGTCTCCATTATCGTCGGCTTTGCCGATCGGCATTTGTTGGCAAGTGGGTACGTACAATTCTGCATATGCCGGTCGGAAACTTCAAGAGAATCCACGCCGAATATACTTGTGGGGCAATGCCAATCGGCAAAGCCGACCATAATGGAGACGCGCCTTTACGAAATAAAGTTATATTAAGATTAATATATTACTAGAATACGAGCTTGCCTTCACCAGGCGCTGCCGTGTTAGCGTGTTTACCTAGGGCTCCGGCATTCTAGAGGGAAATGAAGTGAAACGCTCTTTCTTACTTAGCGTACGGTCATAAAGATGTAACGAAATTATCTTCTGAACGGCTGAAGATATCGAAGAAATTATTCTTTCACAGTTCTTAATGTCAACCTACGCTACTCAGTAATAATAGCTTAAATAAACATTAATGCACAGTAAATGTAAAAGTAAACATGTGGATGAGAATGGCATGTTGCTATGATAAACCCTACACACCACTCCGCAACCCGTTTTTAGTTTTCAAAATTCCGATGAGAACGGCATTTGTAGCACTGTCTGAGATTCCGAAAATACTAACAGGAATATCGGATCTGCTAGGATTCGCAATATAATCGATTTTTTAGCTTTTAAAACAGTAATATCGTTTATTCATTTTGAGAGAAAGGCCATACACACCTATTTCACTGTTATGTGTACCCTTCGATGTGCACTTGAATCAATTCTTAAACTGATATGGAGTTCCTGTGTAAAATGAAAATGTAGTGTACCCTGTAAAGCAGAGCTCAAAACCTTTTATGTAGAGCTATACAGGGCGATAAACTGATTTTGGTCTAAACTTATTTTTGCCAGAACGTTCTTACTATTTTATTTTAAACATTTTATACACTTATCACAGTTGATAGATTGCTATTATAACTTTTTTTTAATTCCAGTGACGGACTTTTTTAATTGATTTTTCGATTCCTGTAAAAAAGATCAAGCCGTAATATTTTTTTTAACATTCAGGTGCCCATTATAAAAGTCCTTACATCGCTAAACATAAACATGTAATTAGATTTTTTATCGCACACTTGTTGGTTTTTTAGAAGCCATTCAATTTGGCAAAAAGGAGAATTTGAAGAAAAACAGCTTTATTTGCTTACATTAATTGTCCAAATAATTAAAAATGGTCACATTCATTATTTACAAACATTATTTTAAAATATTACAAATTCTTAGAGCAAATGTTCAAAATGAGAACCTCCAGCTTCCATACATTTTTGTTGGCATTTATTTAAATTGCCAATAGATTTCTAATTTGGTCACTACAGAGGAAAATTCGCTGACATAACTGATCTCTAGCATTTATTGTGACACTGTAGACTTCAGTTCTGAGATGTCCCCATAGAAAATAATCGACGGGGTTGAAATCTGGTGATCTAGCCGGCCAAGGATGAGGTCCCCCCATGTCCAATCCATCTGACTGGATACTCATTATCCAAATTCCTTCTAACCTTAATATCAAAATGATGAGGAGCTCCGTCATGCTGGAAGTATTGTCCTTTTACCTTGCAATAAACCAGGTAAAACACTGTAAGAAATCTAAATAAACTTCTGTAATTAGTCTTGCCGGAAGAATAAGTAGGCAAATTGGTTGTTGTTGTTGTATTTCTCTGCGGCTTGTCTACCATTACCATTACAAAATCCACAAACTAAATAATATCGGCATATTCCTCATTTGTAAATTTATAAGGTATGGTTATTTACAGACTAAGTTAACCAAGTACACTAGTACTACTGTTTATGACCAGAGCCCGGCGCAAAAGTAGTTATGCCAGAGACGGTCTTCGCACACAGATAAATATAATGTTTTGTATGATTCGCATAAGCAAATAAATTCCTTATTTATAGGAAACAAATACCTACTTTTGCGGTAAGAAATAAAAAGTATGGCATAAAACTCATAAAATAATAAATGAATAATTTATTATTGGTTTGGAGAAATTATTTATTTGGTATTGTTGAGCAAGTAGATGTGAGATGTTTACTGAAACTGGTGGATAAAAAACACCAGACTTCGGCCGCACATTATATATACCTGCAGCGTCGGTCTGATTGTCTAATCGAAAACAAAAAACTCGGCACTTTAAATGGCATACGCCACTTCAAGTTTTTATATCAGTTAAGGAAATGTAAACATCTCCCATATGTTTCTTCCCAACTGTATTAAACAGTTTTTAATTTAAAATATAATTCTTATCTGTGCACATAATACAAGGCACTATAATTAAAAAATATATATAAGGAGAATTTTCGACACCACAAAGTCACCGCCACGCTTGCCATTTTCTTTCTGCTTTTTTACGACAGCAAATAGGATACGGTAAACAATAATAATAGTAAAATAAACACCAGATTGCGTTTTATATTTTGCAGAAGACTTCAAACATACAGGAAGCATTTGAAATAAAAAAGGTCTAACAATTATTATTAATTTATTACACAATGGCCAATGCCATGGGAGATTGTTTCATATGCACATACGTATTATGGAGTCAACACTACAGACTTGCCAGTACATTTGATAGAAGTAAAGTGTCGTGATTTGTTATGGCGTCGAGTGGCTTTCTATTAAATGAAAGAGTACTTTCGTGGTTAAAGATTATCTGGAACTGCGGTTTAATGGTGTAGAACTTTTCTGTACCAGCTGTGAAAAAACACTTTCGTGGACATGCAATTCGAACATTTTAAAACAAGTTTCATCTGAACGTCATAAAAACTAAAATTTAGTTTTTACATGGATATTTCTCAGGGATCCCTCTAGCTATACGCAACGTTCAACGTAAGCCGGAAACAGATCAGTATACAGTAATTCATGCAATAAATATTACAGGTATTTGATCTACGTCAATATATTTTTAGAGTCTCAGGGAATATTGCTGAGTGAAATACAAATTGGATACATAACAGTGTTAAGAAACAACCCCAGTTTTTCAACATTTTTGTGTGTGGCAAAGAAGTGGACTGTTCAATTCCGGACATAAATCTGCCATCTATAAGAAACTATACTTATTTTAAATATACGCCGATTACATCGGTAGACGTTGAACGGTTGAACGATCCTTTTTCACAACACAAGTGGGATATTCAGTGTCAGGCGCCGGAGTTTTATTTCGGACGATTTAGAACAAGTTCAAATAATATATTTTTATTATTCTAATAAGGTATAGTTACTAGGCGTTTGTGTTTGTGCATCCAACAATAAGTGCATCAAAATATGACTTATAACCGTTTCGGGCCCATTTACCTTTAAATATTACGGAATTCATTAGATATAATCATAAGGTAAAATATTATATGATTGCGCATGAAAATGTTTATATAGTTCATATTGCGCAAAGCCGACTCTGGCTTTTACGTCATAACTACCTCTGAGCCGGGGTCTGTTGATGACAACAAACAAGAAATGTCAAACTATCTAGGCATATTAATAATTATGTAATAATAAAAACAAAACTAGTGTACACAATTTCTAAAAATTTAAACAAAATCCGATCAATAGTAAGGACGTTCTGGCCAAAATAAATTTAGACCAAAATCATATTATCACCCTGTATCTCAGAAATTAAGAGCAACAGGAAAATTTCAATGGCCGTTCCTGAATACTTAAATGGTCCTCTGCCGCCCCTGGAAGTATGTATAGTTCCTCATGAAACATCATGTATGTGTGTGACGACGATGATAAACTTTTCGAAAATAATGACCAAGGAATGAATATTGATATTTCAGAAAACCAATCTTGTGTTTGTGTTGGAGATCCTTAAAAGTTTTAAAATGAAAAAATGACAATTATACTAAATGAAAAAATTAGAAGTATAGTTTTTTTTTGTGTAATAAATATTCTGTTACTATTAATTACTATCAATGGTATTTCGCCACAGAATCATATCATATGAAAGCATCTAGTTTAGCTGATGCATAGTAAATTTTAATGAAACTTATTGTGTCGATGTAAATTTAGTATAGTGTAGTAGTGAGGGGTACTCGAGTACAAGTATCGAGAGAGAACTCGATTCCTGAAAGTACTCGCTATACTCGAATAGTTGAAATCGAGTATTCGAATACTTTCAGTATTAAGTAAATCTGAAATATCGAGTCTACTACTGGAAATGGTCTGCGCAATAATCCAAGTTCCTCCGGGTCTAGAGCTTATAAGGGGCCGAATTCCACTGGAATGTACCTAGATAAACGTGTAATTAAAACATTTATTGTAAGGATAATGTCCCCCCTCCCCGCTCTTCCAAATTTTATGGTGGGAAATACTGTACTGTGAGGGAAATGGCACCCCCCTTTTTTTGAAATGTGTACCGATGTAAATATGCTCTTCGGAAATTTTTATTGAGAAAATAGGTATTCTATATTAAATAATAGCATCAGTGTTAAAGACATTTCATATCGGAGGGACGAGGGCGCCACAGTGAGATTTCGCTCCACCCGTAAAACTTGCTAGAGCCGCTCCTAAGTACTACTGAAAGCTGTAAATGATATGGGTAATCGCTAGAGCCCGGTAGCAATGCAGCAGTTATAGTGCCAAACACCCCATAGGCGTTATTTATTCCACGGAAAACCAATGCTATATGGTAAAAAAAACTCGAGTACAAAAAACACTGCCTGAATTTTTTCATTATCAACTTCAATTAATTTATCGAATATCGATAATTGGTAATATCGATGTATGTTGCGCGATAAATATCATATATGGATAGTTTGGTTCGATGTTATCATCGATATGGAATATCGATACTTTCTGTTCGATGTCGCATCGCTAATTCATTCAGTTGCTATACTAAGTGGTAGTAGTATTTAAACAGACCAAAATTTGGTACGCGGTATCTAGTCATTCCGTGGCAGTAATCGAAATATAGAAAATAAAACATGGAGTAGCAACGACTGTGATGCCGATTATCAAGGCGAGATATACAATATAAATTCCAAGTCGATATTCTAGTTCGGAATCGAAATTCGTATATTGCGCATTCATGTTATGAAAATAAAGTCTGCTTTCTATATTCGAGTACTCGGTACTCGGATAAGTTCTCGATTCTTGATAGTTCTCGATTACACAGTACTCAATTCTTAAAAATGTCCGATTATTTCCAACACTATAGTTTAATAACTACTGTTAATTTTGAAACATATTCTCTATATGATTTTGCAAACAGCGGAAAGAAAACCTATCTATGAGAACCAAAAGAAAAACTATATGTAAAAATATTAATATTTTTATACATAGTTTTTCTTTTAGTTAAAGATAGTTATTTTTTCTGCTGTTTGCAAAATCCTATAAAGAATAAGTTTTGATACAATTATAAGCAAACAAATAATAATCCATTTTTAAAAATACTGTTAATTTTATTACAGACACGATTCATTTGGGATGTAAAGCCTAAATCAGCATGAAAATAAGTACCTAAAGGTTTCTTTGAAGATGAGATTTCTATTGCCACGCAACTTTTATATCGAAATGATTACTTATTTCCTGTTACAAAACTTCATTGCGAATGCCTCCCGAAATTCAAAGAATGCCATTTATCGTGCCCTGAATCATCTGGTCCATCTTGATTGGAAAATACAACGTATATGGCATAATATTCTTATAGAGTTGAACACATCAGTTTTCTTCTGCGTGGTGATCTGATTCCTTACAGGTATGGTTAGAACCTTCTGTGCCCTGTATCCCGACCTTACTTATAATTTTTGTAACAAAAAATAATAAAATTCCCCTTGCTAAAACTTAAATCTATTTGTCAACTGTTTTGTCTTGATTTACGTTTTCGAATGTTTATTTTTTTGTGTATTAAAGTTATCCTTTGTTATTTATACCAGGAAACATCTTTTGTCGCCAATAACATTGGTCTTAAAATCCTTTTTTAAGAATTTGTCTAAGATTACGATCCTAATATTTGGAGCTCAGAGTCTGAAATACATGAACTAAATCTAGAAAGCATTTGTGCGAGAATGTGATAGAATTTATGCAAGTTTTGATAATAATTGGGTTCCTAACCAGTATAATATTCAAGATCTATTATGCCATCATTAATATCATAATATCTTTGGTATTCTTATTCAGAACATTAAACGGACCATATATAGACTATCCCGAGATTCCTGTAAAAATCTGTTTAGTTGCTCAAATCTGTTTCCAGATCACGTTCCTTTCTTTTGTATTTGCTTATAATTCGTATTTATTCTATTGTTTTCTTCGTTTAATATTTGTTCAGACAGTAATAATATATCAAATAGACTTATCTTCTTGTTAGATTCAGATGTCAACATACTGTATTAAAATTATATTTACAATCTGTATCAATGTTATTCAGTTTTCACATTTCACCCATTTTATATCTTGATGTAGTTGCTTTACCAGACTAACGTAAGTAGCTTTTCTAAGGCCATGCTCTCAACAGGCAACCACGGCATATGGCAAAATGCTCTTAGCCGTGCTATACAGCAGATTAGAGGGTTAACTGAATTATTAAAAAACGTTGGGATTAAGAAGTATTCGCCTTCTATTTTTGTGCATACTCTAAGTATCTAGAGCAATTTTTTGTCTGTGTAGACCATTATGGAAGTAAATAATAAATAAATGATAACAAACCGAACCGCCTTCAGTAAAGATCACTAAAAATTAGGAAATCAAATTTCATCGTCTCCCGGTTAATTCAAACTCATTACTTAATATCGTTATTGAGATTATAGCATTTTGGCATTGCTGTTATGATTTAGCAAATATTTTTCCGAGTATTTTATCTTATGTATGTCAGAACTCCCCCTCTGCCCGTTTTGGGACTTGGTCACATATAAATCCCATATGCGACACTGAAAAGGACAGCGATATTTTGTGCAACACTAGCAGAGATATATCCAGGTTAAATAGCTGAGACTCATACACTAAACAATTTAGCTGCAATATAAGATTGAATTTTCGTAACACATACAATTTTCACTATTATCTTAAAATAAGCCTTACAAATGATACAAATAGGTAATGTAAGGAATTATGCGATGTAGGTAAATGTATTGTATGATACAGATATTATAATTATACGATTAAAATCCTCTATTACCTAATTCAGTCAGGTATTAAAATTCCGAGCGTATTTAATCTTGACGTGTCACATCTACAGTGAACGTTCGAGGTCATCCGTGGCATTTCTGCTAGATCAAAGGAGTGTCGCATATGGGATTTATATGCGACTTGGTGCCGATTGAAGAGGGTATATCTTGGCGATCAACATTCGATGTATGCCAACAATTTTTCTCCGTGCAGTTGGCAGCACTGGCGACATCAAGTATGGCCACAATGAGCAAAATGCATAATTTTTTTAAACATCACAGATGAATAGACCACTAAAAAACATTATTTTTCCAGTATTTTATTTTTGTTTTATGTTCTAATTAAATGTTAAAAAAATTATTTACTGCAGCTGTCAATTTAACTGCGTTTAAATGGAGAAGTTTCCGCGCTACTTGTGTGTGACGTCATAGGGCACATCGCACACCGACGGAAAACGTATTGTGATTGCGAATGTGTACACATTATTTATGTTGTGTTATGGAAAATACAAAGAAAAGTAGCTATAAATATTGTATTGTGCCCAAATGTACAAATACTACAATAAAAACTCCAGAAAAGTTATTTTTTAATGTGCCTAGACGAGATAAAGTTAGGAAGAAATTGTGCAGAGTTATGAGACGAGACGACCGAAATGCAGAATTATCGTCATCCTCAAGATTATGCCAGGATCATTTTGATGTAAATTTACTTATTAAAACTAATTATTTTATAATAATATTATGAAAATATGTCCTAACCCTAATATTATTGTGATAGTTTGTTTACATATCATGGTGAATTTGGTCACTTTCCTATTTATAGGAATACAAAAGTTTACTAACTTCTGTTAATAGGAACCTTGAATTAAAATGTACAAATGTATAAGAACAGTGGGAATAATAGGTTTGTTCATTTGTGTTGATTTAAAGCAGCTTCAAGCAGTTAAATAAAGATAGTGCTATCACAAGTAACGTGAGTGTGAGAGAGATAACGTGCTTCAAAGTTGCTATAAATCAACACAAATGAACAAACTGATTGTAACTTCTCGACATTCTACATATTATCCGGTTGGCGGTTATATATTTATATATACCTATGTATGTCAACAGTTATTTTTACTATTAATGTACCTACCTACCTAAAAGTACGTACTTAGTAAGTGACGGGAGGTATTTATTATATAAAAAAGTAAAGCATTCTAAGATGAAAAATATTAATTAATATAACATTAAAACATTGCCTTAAAACATTTGAGGTTAGGTACATAAATAATTTGTTATATTTAACTACAGTAAAAGGATAAAAATGGGCACAATTGAATTAATGTTTAGAATAATGAATGACACATACCTTGTTGCTTTAGTACCTCCAATTTCTGCACTAATAAAATCAGTATTAGTAGCAAAAAAGTTTGTCATCATAAACACATCAACAACAGGCAAATTGTCACTCTGGCCCCGTAAAAACCCACTGTCCGTCATTTTTACCACTTAATAATTAAAATAAATAAATAAATGAATGATTTCTTTTATGAACATATCAATACACATTTACAAAACACAAAACAATTTACGATTTAACCCCTTGGCAGATAGACGACCATTAGACATTATGCCGAATGACGTCAGACCAATAGCGTGGTGTTTTCAGTCACGTGGATATGTTCCCATAAAATTTAGAATTTCAAAGTCGTTTATTTAGGCTACACATTTTTTTAAAACCTTTTCTTCATTACTTTCTCAACTTATATAACATATATAACGAAAAAATAATAAATTATTGCATTTCTAAAATTCATGCATGTTGCTCATTGGAACGTATTATAACACTTTCTGACCAGGCGGAAAATTTTCGTTGCCAATGCTCATTGCTGGAAAACCATATGCCAACAGTTTCAGCTTACCCATTTTCCAGATTTTTGGCCATTTTTTGACCAAAAGTTGACTTTTGGACTAAAACGGCTAAAACTGGTGCTTTTCAAAACAAATTTTGTCAAATCCTCAAACTTTTTGTACCAAAGAAGTCTTTGTGAGTGCCAACATTTTTTCTCAATGTAAACAAACCCCCCCAAAACCCTCAAACACTCAATACCGATTATTATGTTAAAAGGATAATTTCTCGCTAAATGTGTCAATCTTTTATCCTTTTTGGCATAAGAGTATTTGAATGTTTGGGGGGTTACATTGGGAGTAACAGAGACTATCCTTTGGTACAAAAACTACAAGTTTGAGAAGGTGCCAACACTATTTTTTGAAAAGCATCAGTTTTGTCCCGTTTATGGCAAAAAGTCCAATTTTTGGCCAAAATATGGCCAAAAATCTGGAAAATGTTGGCATATGGTTTTCCAGCAATGAGCATTGACAACGAAATATTCCGCCTGGTCAAAAAGTGTTATCCTTCGTTCCAATGTTGGTCATAATTGATGTCGGCACGGAGAAAAAATGTTGGCATATATCGAATGTTGATCACCCTCTTCAACTAGCACGAAGCCCCAAAGTGCTATACTGTGTTCCAAAATTGAATATTTTCTGGGGCGGCTAGTGCCAAAACAGGCAGGAGGGGAGGTCTGACTCACATAAGATAAAATATATTGCTAAAACATAACAGCAATGTCAGCATGTTATATCCCAGGCCTCATATATGTAGCTATCTCCTAAACTATTAGTTAAAAATAGGATCGACTTTATTTATTGTTTATTTTTACACCGACCTCAATATCGATATTAGATAATAAGGTCCAATTGGCCGGGTGATGGGTGCATTATTTTATAATTTTTAGCGATTTTTTGACGCGCGGCGGTTCAATTGTAATCAAAATTGCTTTGTCATTGTTTCCAGTGGCCTTTTATTAAGCTTCTACAAAGTCTATAGTTGGTAAAAGATATTATTAATATTGTTTTCTGTTATCACTACTAGAGCGTTCGCCAATTTATCGGTTAAAAAAATATTTTTGCCTATTTTTGCTTATTAGATAAACTGGACCCCCGTCGAGCTATACTTTACGGTTTGCAAAGAAGTTACATAGAGATTGCTTAAGCTAATTCAGAGTAATGATTGAACAAGTAAATAAAAAACAAGAGTCGGTTAAAAATAGATAAAAATGTAATCATAGACTAAATCCTTTTTACTCTCTGGCAACATATTTGTTTCCCAATTCTTGTAAACCTGAGTTTTAAAAATCTGGTTATTTATGAACATTAAATAAATATTTGAAGAAAAAAAGTTCTAGAAATCTAACATCTTATGACGAACTATTTATAATTATTATATCAGTGAAAAATAGGAAGATTAAACGTTATACGGCCATGAACACGATACTATAACAGTATGTAAGAGATAATTCAAATAATAATTGTTGTTTATCACATCAAGGACAAAAATATATCATTAATTAATTTTGCAAAAATGCAAGTGGTAAACAAGATTAAGAGATTAAATTCACTATGAAGGCAAAACCATATTCAGCAAGGGGGACAAATAATTTATGTATGTATGTATATTATCATTTATCCAAGCATTTTTCTCTGTACGTAAAAGAATCGGGTTTCATAAAAACATTACATGCATAATCTAATATCACTTATTGCATTTCTGGTTTCATTAAAAACAAATGACACAGCAACATAACGTATACCACGGAAATTTCTAGTACGTGCCGGGAAAATTTAATAAAAGGCACATTTAAATTTCAGACCAAATAACACGTTTACATTCTAAAATTGATATTAAAAAAATACAATTTGCTCTTCTGGAAAGTTTTTATCGTCGACTTAAATTAATATACGAAGTTACTCAAAACCCAATTAACAACAATGGACAACTGTTCATAAATTAATAAAACAAGTCTTTTAAAATTTGTAAAAAGGAGGAGATTCTCGTATGTATGTTTTTGTCATGCCTGTTCAACAATTTATGGGAAATGTCTTATCGTCTTGCAAACTATAGACTAGGCGGTACTCCCATATCTTTTTCAGCAAGCCACAGGGAGAAGAGAAAAAGTGAATGCGCTGCTCCTTAAAGATTTATTGTGTGCCACTCACACTATTTTGTGATACTTTCAACATTTGCACGTTGGCGACAGTGACTTATAAAGGTCGTGTGTGCGCCACAAATTTAGACAATATTTTGTCAGAGTTTAGGGACAACAGATCCAAATTCCCTAGATGTTAAATGGAAACTAATCGAACTTTTCATTATATTAGTACTTTTGTGGACATTAAGAATATCATACAAAATGCCAATTTTGTGTTATTAATTGGGGAAGTGTGGCAATACGAAATGACGCCAGTCTTTATTAAATTACCTCGATTTTTGCACTAGAAAAAGTTGAGGTTGGAACACACCAACTTCGTGAGCTTCGACTTTTGAATACCTTGGACTTATTCTTTCAATTGTGCACTCCTTTCAAAAATCATGTAATTATAATATGTGCGTGTGTAATATTTGGAAATACATCGACATTGTAATATCTTCTTTATTTAATATATAGGGATTCAAACTGAAAGCACCAACTTTTTTCCATACACCTATCCTGTACGGGCGTATAGGTTCTTCGCCCTGTCCCAGATGACTTCAGTTACTGGGAACTCCGAGATAAATGAAAGCCGCCAAAGCTTGGTCCATAATCTTATTGCATTTGTGACAGATTTATTGCTGTTAAGACTATTGCCTAATTAGCCAATTTTACAATGTAGCAATATTATATAAATATATGAATTCAATAAATTTAAATAATAACTTTTTTATTTATTGATAGGTTCTGTTCAAAAACAATAGGGTTATCTAGCTAACACCAACTTATAGTCCAAATTTCAATACAATCGAACTTTTCGTTCTTAAGTTATCGGGCTTACAAGAAACGCACGGAAGGACAGACAGACGGACATTTTGAAAGTTGTTCAAAAATCGATCACCAACACAGTGATATGAAATTTTTTTCTCTACAAGCGATATTTCCGGTTTGATAAATGTGCCAATCAAATGCAATATACTCTTCGTTTTGTATTTGCGAAGAGTATAATAATAATACTAACAAATTACTAATATAGTTATCAACTAAACTAAATAATTAAATGAAAAAAAAAGGATAAAAACAGTAGGTAAACAAACTACGAACTATGTATTACGTTTTACTTATCAAAATTTATTTTAATTTACAACGAATGCTGTTTAATTTACATATTTTCAAGCTTTTGACAACGTTAACTAAAAACGATCTCTGAAACAAAGCCGTAGAGTTTTTGGCATTGTAAGTAGATATGTTCATTACTAAGGGCTCTATTACACTAGGCCACCGGTGGCGCCACCAAGCTGAGACACTGGTGGTTTAGTACATCGCGGGGCATTTAAGTAAATATGTCCTATTACACTAGGGTAACTGGTGGCTCCACCGAAAATTGGTGACGTGCTGGTGGACAGCCCTGGCAACCGTTCGGGCAACTTGTGGTGGCGTGATTGCATAGCGAGACATTGTTTTATATGTAACCTATTACACTTAGACACCAGTGTTGCTCCACCAACGTCATTTGGAACTGATATATTGACAGTTTAAGTTTAATAATGTCGGATGAAGGTAATAGTGAAAACGCAGTGGAGAGTGAAAATGTTATTGAAAATGAAAGTGACGAACGAGATGAAAATTTTAAAAAAAGTTCGTAACATGAGGGTTTTGATATACGGAAGTAATTAAAACATTTGTTATCATCTGCACAAAGTTCTTTAAACAAAGTATAATAAAAACCTTTTTCTTCTCTTAGTGCTAGCATTGGATGTACATGCATTTTTCTATATCTGCATCTTTTCTTTCTTTTTCTTAATAAGACGAGAAGAAGCACACTCTCGTACCACGACATGGTTAAAAATTAACTGAATATTTTAGGTTGCATCACCGGTGGCGATGCTCTTTTTCACAGCTCCACCAGAGTCTCAGCTTGGTGGCGCCACAGGTGGCCTAGTGTAATAAGAGCTCTAAGAGTCATATTTTGACGTTATGTACTTGATTCTACAATATTAACTTTTTTCTTAGGCAGGAAGATGTTGAGGTATTTAGCAATCTATAAGTATACAAAAACAACAATACATAATTTCCAAATAGCATCAAATTTTAACCAAAGAATATAATGCAGTAATGAAATATGGGAAAAATTGTACATTCGCATAATTTTGGAAAACCACTTCATAAACAGAATATTCATTTCCTTTGAAAGTCAGGAGTTGACTCATCTTGGTCTTATCAAATAAATGACTTCTTCACTGACCAAACCGCCAAGAAATTATATAAATTCTTTCATTCTTATTTGAAAATTTCAAGACAGTATATACAATAATCTACATGTGGTTTTCTATGCAATCAAGTGCACTCTAGGTAAGGCTAAAGATGTTGAGATATGTTCAACATTCACAGAGGGGCCGTTTTAAGGGGAAGGTATCTCAGTATCATTTTTCAAATAAAAATGTATTATTATAATTTCAGAAAGATGCGTCGACTTTATTGGTAAACTAGTGTGGTCGGAATAAGATCAACAGTATACATAATCAATAATTTGTTGTTTCTCAAATTAAATATTACATGAACTAAATGAAAGCTGTGTGCAAAATACTCAAATAGTGTACTTTATTAGTGATGTTCTCAGCATTTCTGGAAATCCTCCCTTATTCAACGATGTTCTAATAACATGTAACATATAAGTACCACTAACAAAAGCGGTACTTTAAAAAGTGCTATTACCAATTTTGCTGACTCAAGATTAATAAAAAAACAGGTATTCGAGTTTCAAGTTTTAATAAGAAATATACTTCAGATTTTGAATCATTGTTCCTAATATTCCATTACGCACGCTGCTGAAAACTTTTTTAAATATTGTCTCACAAGATACATGTAAATTAATTACATCATGTGAGTGGCGGTTGGTGGAATGATTACTTACTGTATCTATTGTTTATTCTAATTTATTATGTAATTACCATATCATGGAGCTGATGGGTAAATGAAGGCGACGTGGCAGCCCCGCAGCTAAACAAATCGTTGTTGCTTTGTTGAATAAATAGAATATCGAGTGTTTCATTAATTACTAGGTGGATAGCAATCAAACTGAGATCGCTTTTAGAGTTTAATGTCCCAATTAAGAATGCAATTTAGAGAGAAGAGTGGTTTATAGAAGCGCCGAACACCACAAAACTTAATACTACACTGGTATACCGTAGTCATCGTGCCCTTCGGCAACTGTATTGGCATCATCTGGAGATGATCTAAAGGCTTAGTTTTAATTATCTGCTGGAGGTGCGCACAAGTGTTTTGGTGTTAGTGGAGACTATGTTATACCAAAGGCCTCAACCCTGTTGAAAATCCATGTTACCACACAATCAAGGATAAAGGTAACTAATCCGCATAAAATACCTTATAAATCACAATTAACATTAAGTTCAATTTTAACAAACATGTAAAACTAATTAAACGAAAATGTATTACAAGCAGACATTTCGGCAGTTATCAAAAACAAATTAAAAATTGAATTGCCTTTAAAAAAAGTAATAAAAATGCTAATATCCGCGTGTACCAAATTTAATGTACATTTGCTAAAATTTTGCAACGATGGCCTTATTGGATTGGCCTCTTTGAATTTTAAATTTTTGACATTAGTACCAGCTACCCCGATAACTACCAATTTTAATATAATTCCGACGAGATTTGAACTTTGTCTAGTTTTTGACAGTCCTGCCATTTATGCACTGGTCGTAGCTTAATGAAAAAACCACCGCAGAGTAGTATGACTCTATAGTTTGTAAAAAAATATTATAAAACGATTATTATTATTAGCGCATCCACCAAATTTGTAATAAGAAGCTTGTTTTAAATTTTTCTCGCATTACACTAGACGACGTAGCTTAATAAAACTATAACGGGACAGCCGCCAAGCCATACCTTACAGTTTGCAAAAGGCCTCATGGAAATCGATTAAACTAATCAATCGGATTATACAGGGTGTCCCACCTAAAACTCCTGAGGTCATTCACTCGACAACTAAGACATATTTGCATTCTGTAAAAGGTATTCTCACTGGACTATATGAATCATTTTAGTTTTGAGTAAAAACAATTTATAAATTGAGGTATAGATGGTGCTGCAATGCTAAGAAATTTTTCGATCACAGTAACCTGGAAGAAAAAGGTGCATTCTAAGCAACTTTTACGATAGGAACAATTTTCAAAAAATTACGTTTCCACATATTTGAGCAAAATATATTTTTTTAATAGTAACAAAAATCGCCATAACTTTTTAAAATTAATAACACATAAATTATTTACATAAGTGTTTTATTAACCTTTTTAATATTAATGGTAGAATTTGAAAATATTTTTAAAATAGCGGTCCCTTTCATTTTTCAGGAAAATGTACATCCTGCCCTTCAAAAAAATAATGTAATTTCCGATCAAATCAGAAATTGAAACAAATTTATTTCATTACGATCTAAATAAGTTCTTTTTATTAGGAAAAATATCCCAAAGGACTTGTCTAAAATCTATTTAAAAAAAGTTATAACATTCTTGTTACTCAAAAAAATCGAAAGTTATCGATCTAGAAAACGAGTGCTTTTTCGAAAATTGTATCATAAAAGTTGCTTAGAATGTAATATCCTATCACATGCACTTCTTTTCAAAGTTCCTCAACTTGCAGAAAAATAGTTTTTGCTCAAAACTGAAGACATCTATATATTCTAATGAATACACTTTACACTGACTCGAAGACTTTTGACCGCATCGACCATATACTTTTATTTAATAAACTTGACAACTTTCGTTCTAGTAATACATTTGTTAGATTTTTTGAATCCTACTTACAAAGCAGGTTACAGTATGTTCAGTGCAATGGTTTTAAATCAAATACATATGTGGCAACCTCTGGGCGTACCTCAGGGTTCAAACTTGGGGCCCCTTTTATTTTCGGTATTTGTTAATGACATATGTGATGAATTGAATTGCAACAAAGTTCTCTTTGTAGATGATCTGAAATTATTTAGAGAAATTACGACCATAGAAGATCGTGCAAGATTACAAGAACAATTAAATGCAATTAAGAATTGGTACCTAGTGATTAAATACGAAAGGTAAATCTGGTTGGATATTCATACATTTCTAATGACATCTCTTTAACTCATTGTTAGAGTGTTAAAGATTTGGGTAAACTGTTCGACTCCAGATTGGAATTCACGGGACAACATTACTAAATCTGCGTTAAAATCACTCGGTATTGTTATAAGAAATTCAAAACATTTTACCAATACAAAAGCATTAAAACATTATATTTGTGTTTTGTGCATTCGAGTATGGTACGGAAATTTCTTAAACATTTATCTTTTAAAATAGATCACCAATACCTCGAACAGGGATATCCAAATTATTTAATGTTAACACGGTTTAACTTGGATTCATTAGAAAATAGAAGAATTATCTTAAATGTAATGTTTATTTACAAGCTGATTAATAATAGAATAGACTCTCCAGAACTCCTATCGCAAATTAATTTTAGAATTCCACGTTCTTCTACATTCTTGCTAAATCACCCATTTATTCCTTGATAAAAATATATAACTCTATGAATACTAAAGATATCTATAGTCCACAACAATTATGAACTGGTTCCTGAGGGTTGCATATAATAAATACACAAAGATTCCTATCTATATCCTCACATAAACACTACAGCTAGCGCTATTAGCGCGTGTGTATTTATAACTCTATTGGTGACCACTGTGACATATGTTCAATTTTTCTTTAAATAATTACTCCAAGACTACCTACTACTACTATTTTATACTGTATACATTGTATTTATGTAATTTATTTCTATTTTGTAAAATTGTCCTGTAACTGGAGGATTCTGTTGGGGAATAAATTCTGTCTGTTTTTATTATTAAAAGCACAATCGACCGATAAATTTTAATATAAGCCACGCACTATATCCTAACACAAGATGACCTGTCAGTAAAAACTAGCAGAAATAGCAGAAACATCAACATGGCGATCTCTAGAAATCCTCCCCTAAGTCAATAAAATATTTACGTTCTTATTTATAAGCAAGGAGAACAGATAATCCAAAATGCACCTCCGATGAAAACTATTAGGAATTTAATTTAAGAAGGCATTTTCACCAAGTTTTACAAGTATAAATCGATCTGTAATTATTTGTACAATTTATAACTGAAAATAAAAACTAATATCTCATTGAAAATCAAATACATATTTAGTTGGTTAAATTACAAGTGAAACAGACGTATACTTTAAAACGGAACTTTCATATAAAGACAAGTAAAATCACCAAAATCATAATCCTAATTTATTTTAAAATGCATATATCTGTTTCATGTGTACTTTTACTATCTAAATCAGCATTGATTCATAGTAAATTGCTTATTTTTGTTGATAAAGTAAACAAAAATAACAATTTGTGTTTTTGTGTTGGATGTTTGGTACAAATGTCATCTTAAAATTATATTGTCGTTGAAAAATATGGTTTCATGGGCATAAGTTTTCGGTTTTTTAAATCTTTAATAAAAATATAATATTCTCTATTACATATTGCAATTGATTCGTACAAATTCAGTTCAATTCACTTCTCAAGAACTCAGAAAGAGTGGCAATACGATGATTACCTTAACACAAATAAGTTAACTTGCCAAGAATTAGAAAACAACTTTTTTTATTTATTAAATAACCGTAGAACAAAGAAATAAAAGTCAGAAAGCTGTATTTACGTATTCCTTGTGAGTGTAACAAACATTATATAAGTGAGTCATTCAATCATATTAGTATAAGATTGAGTAAACATAAGAAATAATGAAATTAAGAGATCGAAGAAACGTTAATGAAATATATTATTCTTACATTTTTATTCTTATTCATATTTGTCAAAAACACCCTCTAACTGTCCTTTGGCGTTCCTCGCTTTGTCCCTCTAATATATGTTTTCCTCTACTATAATATCCCACTTCACTAGTCCATCAGATCAGCAAGCGAGAGCGAAGCAACTAGGCTATTCTTGTTTATTGTATAACATATCACCTGCTTTCGTCACCACATGTGCATGTGCAGCTCTGTCTGCGGCATTTCACTTTATTTCCGTCTTTCTTTACGTTTTGGTACTATACCAAAACCAACACTTTCCGAATCTATATACTATATAGAGTAAAATTGACAGCATGTGTGAGACTTTCGCAAAATTCGAGAATCATCTTAGTCATATCTTAGGCCTTAACCGTACAAATAATCAATTTCATTTTTATTTATCTTTCATAAAAAACTGTAATACTTTGCACGAATATAAACGCAAGGAGTGCTATAATTGTCTGTTGTTGTTTTTAAAAATACTAAGTAATTATCACCAGTTTTTATAAATGTCGGAAAATTACTGTATGAATAAGCCAAACATTCGTGGATATGGATACACGTGTTAAATTGTCAAGGCAGTTGCTATCTATATCTGAATATAACAATTTAGGAATTATTATTACAAACAAACCAAAAATGTAAATAATTATGAAATATAACATGTTATCACCATAAAGTGGTCAATATATTTGCGCACAATGAACATCACGCGATTTGAATTATTTTCACATATTAAGTGTTTTCCTTTCCTCGTACACTCGACGCTATTTCGTCAATTAAATGCACTCCATATAAAGAAGATGCCAACTTGGTGGACGAAACAATGTGAACCAAGCATAACATTAAATGTTTTGGCATTTGTGAAAATCGTAACATAGGTTTCGTTTCAACTTCTCTTCAGGGTCCTTACTATGTCTGATCTAACCTATTATTCTAATTATTAGTTCTCATCTCTTGAATTAGAAAAATCGATAACTTGATTTGGCAATAAACTATGTACCACATCAATATTAGTAGGCTTTTCCAAAGTCTTTTATCAAGAAATGCCACAAATGTTTGTGATGCGCTTTGTTTCTATTCAAGATCACCTCAGGGCTCTATTATCGGCCTCTTATATTTTTTTATTACAGATATACCAAAGACATGTCCCAGGTAGAAGTCATTCTTAAAATCTCATTTGATGATACTCGACGTATTTCAAGTTTCAGATGTTTTAAACATCCAGGACTCTGTGGCCATAAGCCTAACACTGAGCTTGATGATACCCCATTTCAAGTTTCAGATTTTCTGACTACATACTTATAGTTCCAATCCTAAAACCGAGAAATAGAAATTTTAAGTTTACGTACAAAGAACTGTAGTATAAAGTTTTGGTACTCTAATTCAACTGAATAACAAAAAAATAGAATTAATATAACGAGACAATAGAATAAGAAGCAGCTTAAGCTAAGAATATTGGGCTGTATTTTGATGAAGATCAAAAATAAATTGCTATTAAACTTTGATGCTTCTAATTTCGTCTCTAATTGTGTTCCATCCCTATCTGGATATTAATTACAATGGCTTCCTGGAGTTTACCTCTTCTTTTTCTGGTTTACAACGTTTTACCAGACAGTTTGTGACTATCATTCTAGTTTGCCTCCGCCTCCATTTGTTATATAGCACGTCTCTTGATCTCCATACATGATAAAAAGAAATTAAGAGGATTCGGGAGAATATGACGCTGAGTAGTCGCTTCTGGGAATGTATTTCTTGCAGAATTGGAGTTGTCTACGTAGTGCTGCCAGCGAGTAATAAAGATCAGATGTTCTTGAGAGTCTCCATCTTCGATAATACAGTCCACATATTGTCCAGTTTCAACTTGTCAAGAGCCTTACGGTGGTCTACGAAAACAAAGGTACATAGGCCCGTAACATTCTCTTGCATTGTAGGTAAATTGTCGCAGATTCTGTTTCCGCTCTCTAGTACCGCGTTCTTTAACAAAGTCTATTTGCTCAGGAGTTATCTGTCAATACAGATAATGCTGAAGGTTGGTTCGATTAATATTAAACCCACAGAGCAGTCGAGAATTATTTACTTATAATGCAATTCGATATAACCTACATCGTCACCTTTATTTGATGGATGAAGGACGAAGAGAGCTAAGTCAAGTAACTTTCGTTCTATACAATGGGCTCAACTATTTCCGGGACGAAAGACAGTACTGATATGTCTGGTCTACCATGTATGAGTGTCGAAAATATTAGTATAGAACTTTAACGAAACGTTATGATGGCGAAAATAGGCCTAAATGACTTATATTTATTGGGCAAGCAGAAGCAAATACATGAGCGATTCCGGTGCCAATTCTATTTTCCGAATGTACCAAAGAGACTAAAAATTTGACAGTTAACGGGTTTACAAAGAAAATATAAACACATTCACACACACACACACACGTTCACACATACATGTCTCCACATAATTATTGGGACACACATATAAACACCTACTATCGAGGTCTTGGAAGTTGCATATGACAGCGTGTAGAGAACGCTGAGCTCATTACGTACCTACAATTCGTTTTTCGATACACACCGCACAACTCGTTTTATAATGGCTAAAAGAATGTCCCGAATATTATTTTAGAGGCTTGTTTTCTGTGTTAAGGCCCGATAAACTGATACACTTTTGTGTGTAGGCCCCGATTATTCTGTATAGTACGCACAATGTGTATAAAGACCCGATAAATTCTTAAATAATTGCATGTTCCGAATATTATGTTTGAGGTCAATTCTGTGTGAAGACCCGATAACTAATACACAATAGTTATGTGTACAGCCCCGATTATTTGATTCGAAGTGCAATTTGTGTGAATACCCGACAAGTTGGTAAATAATGGATTATGTGCCGATTATTAGGTTTTTATGCTCACTCTGTGCGACAACCTGATAAATGGATACAAACTTGTTTGTACACTTGATTTAAAAAAAACTGGTACACTTTCTTTTAGCTATGTAAATCATTCGTTCTTCGATTGATATTAATAATCTTACAAATGTCACTTTGACGTTAATCAGTGGCGTCATTATTAAAAATGGTTCGACATCTAACAGATATTCAAAAATTTCGAATTGTTTCTAAAATTGAAGATGGTTGGTCCATAAGAAGACTTACTGCTGAATACAATGCGAGTAAAACCACGATAATGAGGGTTAAAAAACAATGGGAAACCAACCAAACGGAATCCCGTAAAGTTGGTTCCGGTAGGTCCAGAAAGAGCAATAATCAAGAATATGAAAATCTTATAAATTACCTAAGAGAACACCCTTTTCAAACTGCAGTAAATGCAATTCCAGAGACTTTCCCTGCAGAAGAATAAAACTACAAAGCGACTTGAAGAGTTGTTCAGCGGCTAAAAAATACAAACTTTCAGAAGAAAAGAAGCAGGGCTGGATTATTTTTGCACTGAACTATATAATCAATGATGAAAACTTCTGGGGACAAGTTATCTTTTCTGACGAAAAGGTTTTTAAATCCTGTAACGATGGACATGTTCGCGTATATAGGCCTCCTTCCAGTAGATATAATGAAAAATATACCTTCGATCCACAAACGTCAGGAAAGTTTTCAGTCAATGTCTGGGCTTGGATGAGCCTAAATGGGTTAGGTGTGTGTTGGAACAGTGGTGGTCATCTCAATTCCATTAAATATATTGAAATATTAGTCATTATGTTGCCGTCAGTTATAGAGGTGTTTCCGGAAAATAATCTTATTTTCCAACAAGATAACTGCTCCATACATACGGCCCATCGTGCCAGGCAATGGTTTCTTAATAAAAACATAGAGTTGTTACCGTGGCCATCTAAAAGTCCGGATTCAAATCCAATTGAAAATATTTGGGGACTAATGGTGAAATATATAGGAAAATTAAATAACCATCCAAACAATGCCCAAGAATGGGGTCGTTGCAAGTATTTTTTTTATTGCATATTCTGAAAACATAATGAAAAATATTAGACCCATGTTTTTTGTTTTTTTTTTGTTTGCATGCGTTTTAAGGGTGTAAATTAGCATGAAAGTTTGGTCTGTGGCTCTTTAAACCCTTTAAATTATAACGTAGAGAGGGAAACGTCGAATAACTCTGAAAATAGTCGGAACTTACCGATCTATCCGTGCCCGTTCCTGTCATTCAAAAACCTGGCGGCCGAACGTGGACCATGACCTAGGACTACGTGTCTATCAATAATCGGGCGCTACCGCGTCAGCGTTTTCAATTTATGACGTAGCGGGGGCAAAGGAATTCTGCTGACGGCGCGCTTTATTTTAAAGTGGTGTAGTTTAAGTTTTGGGCAATAGTTTGGCCAATTCATGTAACACAGGGCATTAGCAAACCCACAGTTATATTTTCCATACAAAAGCAGTCTCAATTTCGATATAGTGCAACGACCTCATTGAAAGGAATAATTGAAAACGCTTGGGAGAGCTTGTCGCATGAAGTTGATCGACCTTGCAAGAAATCTGATTTTGTCCATGCCTGCAAGATTTCAGGCAGTTTTAGACGCTAATGGAGCAATGACAAAATATTAGTTAATTCTGTATTACGTAGTTGAAGTTCATTTATTTTATTTTTTTATTATATTTTTATGGTCAGTTGGCATTGTTTACATTTTTATTTATCATTATTCAGTTAGTATTTTAATTACAACCATTAGTACAACGTAACAATTTATTTTTAAACAATAATATGGCAGGCTTTAAAATGTTTTGAAAAAGTTATTTTCTAATTATTTAAAAAAATTCCATTTGAATAAAATAAAAAAGAAAGTTTTAATAAGTTTAAAAACACTAAGAAAACCGGTCTCCTCCAAAAAACCCAGGTCCGGAGTAAATTACTTCTTCTCCACCTCCCTCTCGACATGCCCGACCAGCCCTATTTACAGACATATGCACACAACTAAACTATTAATTCCATTCCATATTCTAATATGGCATTTCTGCGCTCCATACGAAGTCAATGCCGATTATGGATTTGCTTTTAAGATAGTCGGGAGCGGTATAAAAAATCTAACTTTCTTATTGAATATCGTGCACATTTCATATTTTATAGCCATTTCTGCGCTCCGTAGAAAGTTAATGCCAATGGCGGATTCATTTTTCCGAGGGTCGGAAGCGATATAGAAGATCTAACTTTCTTATTGAATATCGTGCACATTTCATATGTGCACGATCTCATTAGCATTGTCTCGCCGCTCCAGGCGACTGGAAAGAGAATCTGCCAAACTCATTTATTTCTATGGACAGAGGGAATAATGTATCAAAATATGAAATATGCACGACTCTAAAGAAGAAAATTACATTTTCTACACCACTCCCGACGATGGGATACTGAATATGCCAATGACATTAACTTCGTATGAATAGCAGACACGTCATCTTAAAATATGAAAGATGCTTCTAGTAAGATAGTTAGATTTTGCTTACCACCTCCGTCCCTCGAAACGAATTCGTAACCGACACTGACTTCGTATGGACCGCAGAAATGACATTAAAATATTAAATGTGCACGATGTGCGATAGAAAAGTTGGACTTTATATACCGCCCTCGACCATTGGAAAAACGTATCCTCCATTGGCTATCTTAATATGGACCGCATAAATGTCATATTAAAATATGAAATGTGCACGATATTCAATGAGAAAGTTAGATTTTCTATACCGCCCCCGACCCTCGGAAGAACGAGAATCCACCATTGGCTTAAACTTTGTATGGACCGCACAAATGTTATATTAAAATATGAGATATGCACAATATTCAATAAGAAAGTTAGATTTTCTATACCGACCCCGCGACCCTCGGAAGAACGAATCCGCCATTGGCATTAACTTTGTATGGACCGCACAAATGTTATATTAAAATATGAAATATGCACGATATTCAATAAGAAAGTTAGACTTTCTATACCGACCCCGCGACCTTCGGAAGAACGAATCCGCCATTGGCATTAACTTTGTATGGACCGCACAAATGTTATATTAAAATATGAAATATGCACGATATTCAACAAGAAAGTTAGATTTTCTATACCGCCCCCGCGACCCTCGGAAGAACGAATCCGCCATTAGCATTAACTTTGTATGGACCGCACAAATGTTATATTAAAATATGAAATATGCACGATATTCAATAAGAAAGTTAGACTTTCTATACCGACCCCGCGACCTTCGGAAGAACAAATCCGCCATTGGCATTAACTTTGTATGGACCGCACAAATGTTATATTAAAATATGAAATATGCACGATATTCAACAAGAAAGTTAGATTTTCTATACCGCCCCCGCGACCCTCGGAAGAACGAATCCGCCATTAGCATTAACTTTGTATGGACCGCACAAATGTTATATTAAAATATGAAATATGCACGATATTCAATAAGAAAGTTAGACTTTCTATACCGACCCCGCGACCTTCGGAAGAACAAATCCGCCATTGGCATTAACTTTGTATGGACCGCATAAATGTTATATTAAAATATGAAATATGCACGATATTCAACAAGAAAGTTAGATTTTCTATACCGCCCCCGCGACCCTCGGAAGAACGAATCCGCCATTAGCATTAACTTTGTATGGACCGCACAAATGTTATATTAAAATATGAAATATGCACGATATTCAATAAGAAAGTTAGACTTTCTATACCGACCCCGCGACCCTCGGAAGAACGAATCCGCCATTGGCATTAACTTTGTATGGACCGCACAAATGTTATATTAAAATATGAAATATGCACGATATTCAATAAGAAAGTTAGACTTTCTATACCGACCCCGCGACCTTCGGAAGAACGAATCCGCCATTGGCATTAACTTTGTATGGACCGCACAAATGTTATATTAAAATATGAAATATGCACGATATTCAACAAGAAAGTTAGATTTTCTATACCGCCCCCGCGACCCTCGGAAGAACGAATCCGCCATTAGCATTAACTTTGTATGGACCGCACAAATGTTATATTAAAATATGAAATATGCACGATATTCAATAAGAAAGTTAGACTTTCTATACCGACCCCGCGACCTTCGGAAGAACGAATCCGCCATTGGCATTAACTTTGTATGGACCGCACAAATGTTATATTAAAATATGAAATATGCACGATATTCAACAAGAAAGTTAGATTTTCTATACCGCCCCCGCGACCCTCGGAAGAACGAATCCGCCATTAGCATTAACTTTGTATGGACCGCACAAATGTTATATTAAAATATGAAATATGCACGATATTCAATAAGAAAGTTAGACTTTCTATACCGACCCCGCGACCTTCGGAAGAACAAATCCGCCATTGGCATTAACTTTGTATGGACCGCATAAATGTTATATTAAAATATGAAATATGCACGATATTCAATAAGAAAGTTAGATTTTCTATACCGCCCCCGCGACCCTCGGAAGAACGAATCCGCCATTGGCATTAACTTTGTATGGACCGCACAAATGTTATATTAAAATATGAAATATGCACGACATTCAATAAGAAAGTTAGACTTTCTATACCGACCCCGCGACCTTCGGAAGAACGAATCCGCCATTGGCATTAACTTTGTATGGACCGCATAAATGTTATATTAAAATATGAAATATGCACGATATTCAATAAGAAAGTTAGATTTTCTATACCGCCCCCGCGACCCTCGGAAGAACGAATCCGCCATTGGCATTAACTTTGTATGGACCGCACAAATGTTATATTAAAATATGAGATATGCACAATATTCAATAAGAAAGTTAGATTTTCTATACCGACCCCGCGACCCTCGGAAGAACGAATCCGCCATTGGCATTAACTTTGTATGGACCGCACAAATGTTATATTAAAATATGAAATATGCACGATATTCAATAAGAAAGTTAGACTTTCTATACCGACCCCGCGACCTTCGGAAGAACGAATCCGCCATTGGCATTAACTTTGTATGGACCGCATAAATGTTATATTAAAATATGAAATATGCACGATATTCAATAAGAAAGTTAGATTTTCTATACCGCCCCCGCGACCCTCGGAAGAACGAATCCGCCATTGGCATTAACTTTGTATGGACCGCACAAATGTTATATTAAAATATGAGATATGCACAATATCCAATAAGAAAGTTAGATTTTCTATACCGACCCCGCGACCCTCGGAAGAACGAATCCGCCATTGGCATTAACTTTGTATGGACCGCACAAATGTTATATTAAAATATGAAATATGCACGATATTCAATAAGAAAGTTAGACTTTCTATACCGACCCCGCGACCTTCGGAAGAACGAATCCGCCATTGGCATTAACTTTGTATGGACCGCTCAAATGTTATATTAAAATATGAAATATGCGCGATATTCAATAAGAAAGTTAGATTTTCTATACCGCCCCCGCGACCCTCGGAAGAACGAATCCGCCATTGGCATTAACTTTGTATGGACCGCACAAATATTATATTAAAATATGAAATATGCACGATATTCAATAAGAAAGTTAGACTTTCTATACCGACCCCGCGACCTTCGGAAGAACGAATCCGCCATTGGCATTAACTTTGTATGGACCGCACAAATGTTATATTAAAATATGAAATATGCACGATATTCAATTAGAAAGTTAGATTTTCTATACCGACCCCGCGACCTTCGGAAGAACGAATCCGCCATTGGCATTAACTTTGTATGGACCGCACAAATGTTATATTAAAATATGAAATATGCACGATATTCAATAAGAAAGTTAGATTTTCCATACCGACCCCGCGACCTTCGGAAGAACGAATCCGCCATTGGCATTAACTTTGTATGGACCGCACAAATGTTATATTAAAATATGAAATATGCACGATATTCAATAAGAAAGTTAGACTTTCTATACCGACCCCGCGACCTTCGGAAGAACGAATCCGCCATTGGCATTAACTTTGTATGGACCGCACAAATGTTATATTAAAATATGAAATATGCACGATATTCAATAAGAAAGTTAGATTTTCTATACCGACCCCGCGACCTTCGGAAGAACGAATCCGCCATTGGCATTAACTTTGTATGGACCGCACAAATGTTATATTAAAATATGAAATATGCACGATATTCAATTAGAAAGTTAGATTTTCTATACCGACCCCGCGACCTTCGGAAGAACAAATCCGCCATTGGCATTAACTTTGTATGGACCGCACAAATGTTATATTAAAATATGAAATATGCACGATATTCAATAAGAAAGTTAGATTTTCCATACCGACCCCGCGACCTTCGGAAGAACGAATCCGCCATTGGCATTAACTTTGTATGGACCGCACAAATGTTATATTAAAATATGAAATATGCACGATATTCAATAAGAAAGTTAGACTTTCTATACCGACCCCGCGACCTTCGGAAGAACGAATCCGCCATTGGCATTAACTTTGTATGGACCGCACAAATGTTATATTAAAATATGAAATATGCACGATATTCAATAAGAAAGTTAGATTTTCTATACCGCCCTCGCGGCCCTCGGAAGATCGAATCCGCCATTGGCATTAACTTTGTATGGACCGCACAAATCTCATATTAAAATATGAAATGTGCACGATATTCAATAGGAAAGCTAAAAAATTTCTATAGCACCCCGGTCCCTCGGAACAACGAATCTGATATTGGTTTTAACTTTGTATGGACCGCAAATATGTCATTTTAAAATATCACGAATCCGTAATCGGCATTGACTTCGTACGGACCGCAGAAGTGACTTATTAAAATATAAAATATGCACGATATTCAATAAAAAAGTTAGATTTTCTATACCGCCCCCGCGACCCTCGGAAGAACGAATCCGCCATTGGTATTTACTTTGGACCGTACTATCATATTAAAATATGAAATGTGGACGATATTCAATAGGAAAGCTAAAGAATTTCTATAGCGCCCCTGTTCCTCGGAAAAGCGAATCTGATATTAGTATTAACGTTGTATGGACCGCAAATATGTCATATTAAAATATCAAATGTGCACGATTTTCAGTAAGAAAGTTAAATTTTCTATGCCGCCCCCGAGCCTTAGAAAGACGAATCCGTAATCGGCATTGACTTCGTATGGACCACAGAAGTGACATATTAAAATGTGAAATGTGCACGATATTCAATAAAAAAGTTAAATCTTCTATACCGCTCCCGACCCTCGGAGTAACGAATCCGCCATTGGCATTAACTCTGTATGGTTCTCAGAAATGACACATTAAATTATTAAATTTTCAATTTTCAGTAAGAGAGTTAGATTTTATATACCGCCCCCCACACTCACAGGAACGAATCCGATATTGGTTCTAACTCTGTATGGACCGCAGAAATGTCATGAAAATATGAAATGTATACAATTTTCAGTTAGAAGGTTAGATTTTATATACCGCGCGCGACCTTCGTAAAAACGAACCTGCCATTGGCTTTAACATTCTATGGATCGCAGAAAAGTCATATTAAAATATCGAATATGCGAGACATTCAATAAGACGATTTTCAGTAAGAAAGTTAGACTTTCTATACCGTCCCCGACCCTCGGAAAAACGAATCCGTAATCGACATTAACTTTGTATGGACCGCAGAAGTGACATATTAAAATATGAAATGTGCACGATATTCAATAGGAAAGCTAGATTTTTTATATCGCCCCCGGCTCTAGGAAAAACGAGTCCGCCATTGGTTTCAACTTTGTATGAACCGCAGAAAAGACATATTGAAATATAAAATGTGCGGGATTTTTAGTAAGAAAGTTAGATTTTCTATACCGCCCCCGTCCCTCGGAGAAACGAATCCGTAAACGGCATTGACTTCGTATAGATCTCAGAAATGACATTAAAATATAAAATGTGCACGATATTCAATGGGAAGATAAAAAATGTTGTGCCACCCCAGACGACCGGAAGATCGAATCTGGTAATGTAATTTGTTTTCCTGGGACTTATAGAAGATCATACTAAAATATGAAATCTGTATGATACAGATTTCAGCAATTAAAAATTAAAAAGTATTTGGGATTTATTGCTACCAGAGTAGCTCGGCTTAAAACCACTTCACTTCTGAATTCGGATAGGTAACACACACGAAAATAAATTATCGGTACTCTACCTGTACACTTATGCTAAAACCTGGAAAATCGTTAAATATTATTTTGAAACGAGTAAATAAATGCCCACAACAACAGATTCTCTGTAAAAAACTGATAAATAAATCTGACAACTTGTCGGGACATCACACACAGTTAAAGTTTCAACAGGTAGTCGAAGGTGGCGCTAGCAGGCGACTGCAAGACGAGACCCCGTACTTATCTGAAAACAAGAAAAAAGATGCACACATGCACAGTGGACACTTATTGGGTCATTTTAAAATTTTATGCTCTGAAGGTTATTCAACATCAACGGAGCTCATTGAACATGTTCTGGGCTGTCGGGTCTTGTGTATGGCCCGACAATTCGAACCGGCCCGATAATTAAAGTCCAGGCATGTGGTATGGCCCCCTAATTATGTAGGCACATAAGCAAACATATTCAAACGTGTATTATTTGATATCTAAGCAAAGGCTATTCACGGCTATCCTATAAGACGTTTCTTTTGCGACTATTAAGATATTTTGTCCAGTTGTAATACTAGGTGTATTTGATTAAATCAAACAAATCAATTTCCATGATGAACCACCAGTATAATACAGTACTGAAATGTTCAACATATTTGAACGTTTAATCAATCAAAGACGACGATGTTCGCTGCCAATTTTGCATTATATCAAATCACAATGAAAATGCAGACCCTCTGTAACATTATATTTTTAGAAAATTAAAAAACCATTCCTTTATCCAAAAGTGCATTAATATATTTTCATAAAATATAAAACAAACAAATACAAACATAATACCAAACATGTGTTGTATATAATAAGCTTTAAACTCATTAGCGAAACACATGTTAGTAATAAATTCAGTGTACTAAACAAAGTGTTGTTGAACTCATCAAACATAAATTACATATAATTTAAACCAAGGATAAAATGAACAACGCAAATTACAGTGATCGTGATCCTGCGACTCGTGTCTTTTCATCCCACCTTATGAGAAGTGGGTTTAATCGTAATAGAGGTACCTATTAAGATAAATAGGTCAATAGGTAAAATAGGACAGACGCAGACGTGCAGTATCAAAAGCAAAGTTTCACTGTTTACTCCAAAAAAACAACTGTGCAACTCTTACTTAAAAAATAAAAGCGTGTTAATAAACACAAATTGTAATTTATATTATCAGTAGTTTTCCAGTATTTCAACCATAAAACCACAAGTACAACAACAACATAGTCAATTAAATAAAAATTTAATAAAAAAAAAACTTTAAAAGTTATAAGGTCTATCAAATCATCTAGAGTCAAGTGCTTCAGGAGATGTACTGGATAATCACTTGGCTAAATTGTATCCATTGCTAATGGCTTTACAATTTTAAACACAATTTTAACTAAATGAAATAAACAACATAAATTGAAAATTCGAATATTTCCATATGCAGAGGTCTCAAGAAAGTGGTTAGTCATGTTGTACTTTATCAGGTTATGTGCCATCAATACGTTCATAAAAAAGGATTTGAAAAAAATTGAACAGTTCACTAAAAATCCTGTAATAAAACTTCACCGTCGCACAATGGGGCCAAAACTAGCTACAGTTGGCAAAATATCTGCAATTTAATAATGACCTGGTAATAAGCGCAATTTATGGAAAAATAGTGCCCCAAACCTATCATCGTAGGCATGCATAACCATAATTGAAATTGTATCACTTGGTGTACATGTTTTGATTTTAAGAATTTGTAATAATACAAATCTATTGAACGAATAATGTCCTAACTTTTAGGTAACACTTCCCTGATAAGAATAATTCACAAATGGATAAATATAAAGATTTGAAGTAGGTTCTGTAACGAGCGACCAGTTAAAGACGTTAAGTGTTTGTATGACAGAGCCAAAATTAGTTCTTCAAATTATGTAATATTAAGGAACGAAGAGCAATTTATAAAAACTGTCTTATTAAATAATGAATATCCTGAGAGTTTTGTTGATAGTCACTGAACATTGGTAGTAGAGAGGTATTTAGGTCACTGGGAGTAATTCCATATACAGGGTGATTCACGTAGGCCATTCATTAGAAGTTTTTCAACTTGCAGTTGGATTAGAAACTTGAAATTTGGTATGCAACCATAATCGATCATGCCCATTCTATCTAAAATATTTTCAGTCCTCCAACTATACAGGGTGTGCCAAAAATTGGTACCAACTTTCTTATTTTAAATGGAAACCTATATTTTTCTTTACATGGTTCGATTGGTCTTCTAATTCTGAGTTTAGAGAACCTAAGTTATGTTAACTTATCTATTACAATTTTTGACATATGTCCAATTTTTTGAAAAAAATTGCCGCTGTAGTAGTTTACGAACAAATTTGTATCTCGCAAACCTTTCAAAATTATGAAACCAAATTTGTGAAGCAGTTAGCTGGAAGTCCAGGCTAACTTTTGATGTCCCATCGGTGGTCTTATTTTGTACCGTATGGGCGCAGTCGATTTTCAAATGTCGCAATCAAAAATTGTCAAAAAGTCAATTTTTTCAAATGGCACCTACTATTTTTTTTCACACCATTCGAAAGAAAATTGAATTTTAGGGTGAGTTACTTAAGCATTCCCTATACCTAACTTCACCCCATATCGAGTTATTCAATAAAAATCAAGAAATACCTTATCTTGCCGAGAGATTCCTTACTTCATCAAGTATGCCATGGAAATAAAAGACAGTTGTAATAATTTTTAAAGAACAATATGGATTCTTATTTAATTACACACAACACCAACAAATTATTATTAACGAACAAGAACAATGTTGACGAAATTCTGACGTAAATGTTCAATGTGACCACCATATTTTTGTTCAAATATTCTATTATTCTACTTTCAACAGATTGCGTAGCACATCTTTGCGCCTACCATTTTTGACGCCAGAAATCAATGCAAAATTGAATTTTAGGGCCACTTTTATTAACATTGTGTATGTCTATCTACAGTCGTTTTTGAGTTATTGGCATTTTTTGAAAAAAATATTGTTTTTTTTTTCTCAAGGGTAGTAGGCTTTGGAAACAATCATTTCATTTTAATTTTTATTCAAAAATCGTATTGCAATAATAAATAATAACAACAAAATAACAACAAATAAACAGATTAACAAAATAATTATTTCAATACAAATGCTCAATGTGTGCACCGTTTTCACTGACAGAATTTCGTCAACATTGTTCTCGTTCGTTAATAATAATTGGTTGGTGTTGTGTGTAATTAAATAAGAATCCATATTTTTCTTTAAAAATTATTACAACTGTCCTTTGTTTCCATGGCATACTTGATGAAGTAAGGAATCTCTCGGCAAGATAAGGTATTTCTTGATTTTTATTGAATAACTCGATATGGGGTGAAGTTAGGTATACGGAATGCTTAAGTAACTCACCCTAAAATTCAATTTTCTTTCGAATGGTGTGAAAAAAAATAGTAGGTGCCATTTGAAAAAATTGACTTTTTGACAATTTTTGATTGCGACATTTGAAAATCGACTGCGCCCATACGGTACAAAATGGGACCACCGATGGGACATTAAAAGTTAGCCTGAACTTCCAGCTAACTGCTTCACAAATTTGGTTTCATAATTTTGAAAGGTTTGCGAGATACAAATTTGTTCGTAAACTACTACAGCGGCAATTTTTTTCAAAAAATTGGACATATGTCAAAAATTGTAATAGATAAGTAAACATAACTTAGAATCTCTAAACTCAGAATTAGAAGACCAATCGAACCAAGTGAAGAAAAATATAGGTTTCCATTTAAAATAAGAAAGTTGGTACCAATTTTTGGCACACCCTGTATAGTTGGAGGACTGAAAATATTTTAGATAGAACGGGCATGATCGATTATCGTCGCATACCAAATTTCAAGTTTCTAATCCAACTGCAAGTTGAAAAACTTCTAATGAATGGCCTACGTGAATCACCCTGTATACATGGTTTATCGGATAAATTACCAAAAATTGGGAATAGGTTTTCCGTACGAACGGTTTTTCAAACGGGCTCCACACTAAGATCGGTTTTATCAAAAACCAAACCTCTAAATATTGTGCAAAATTCAAAAAATTATATTTATAGTGTTCCGTGTAAGTGCGGAAAACATTACGTAGGTGAATCATCTAGACCTTTCAACGCAAGACTTAGTGAACATAGAAATTACGCTAGAAGGGGAGAATTTGTGAACACTCGTGGGATAATAATCACAGGATTAAATGGGACTCGGCGAAAATTTTGGAAAAGAAAGCAATGGAACTAAAAGAAAACTCAAAGAATCCGCGATTATTTTATTAAACGAGGATAGACGCGTTTCAAATCATTCAATAGATTTTTGTACTAGTTGGTTGCCCATCCTTAGAGACGAAGTAAGTAAAAATAAGATAAATATAATTTAATGTCTCACGTGACTATGGAAATACATAAACAAAGAACTGTCATGGTTGACGGCCAAACAAGTTTTGAGAACGGAAGAAGATTCTCTTCCGAAACGTTAGCTGCATATAGCTTTCATTTTAGTTTATGAAGTTGTTCTAGTTTATATATTATATTTTTAGATGTGAGACTTTCTGAAACAGTAAAGTATTCAAGAACCAACCTCTGTCTGATCTGTTTGGCACAGAGGTTTTTTCAATAAAATTTTTTAATATTTTTCAGTGGCAAAATACCCAACAAAAAGTAAAAAAATCTAACTATGCCACAAATAAACAATTATAGACAATGTTTTATAGGATTACAAATTAATGTTAAATCCAACTTTACGACCTCTGCAGAGCTCCGGGTCTTGGTCAAAAATCCAAAAAACTGCGAGAGGTTTGCCTATTTTTCAGTTCTTATCGATTTTGACCCCTAGGCCTACTTTTTCGACAAAAACAATATACTTTCTTAAAGTAGACTGAATTTGCTAAAAGTTGTTACCAGAACGGACTCTGTAGATCAAATAGTCTCCGACACACAGCTGTAGTGCTATATGACCAAAACTTTTGGTTTCCAGGTGTATGAATTTTAAAAAATTATTTTTTACTTTTTAGTGGTTTTTAAAATAAAAGCATTTTCTTAAAAATATTTTTTTATATAATTTTTTTTTCCGCCTACTTTACCTGCATTTGGCCCCAAATCGGTATTAGGTAATAAGGCTTACTTAACCGTACGACGGGTACAACTTTATTTCATAATTTTTAATGACCATTTTTAAAGGTGGTTCATTTCTTTAAAAAAAAATGTCTCCACCCATTTAATGTTCCTATATTATGTAAATCTGAAAGTTATTGTTGAAAATAAACTAATTTCATCTGGATTTTGCAACGATCGCATGTTCATTGTGGTTATTATTTTTGTCGTTATCGGAGAACAAAACATACACTTTGTGTATGTTGCTGAAGTACTCAGTGGCAAAATGCAGAGCACACTTCCAAAACGTGATGCACTTACTTTGTGAAACGGAAGTTATGATTTTTAGATCTGTTTCTGAGATTTGTTCCTCTTTGATTATTTTGAATGCTTGACACATCTACCATTTGGTCATGATCCTCTTCTGAAACAAGGTAAAACGTTAATCTGGTCAGAGTTCCTCTATATTTATTTACGTTGTCAGGAGATGCATGGCCTCATTCCGGTGATGCCACGTGATTACTCATGGGCAACACACTAATTTCTGTGTCAACAGTAACTGTAGTCCGGCATTACGGTTAAAATCATTTGGATTTTTTGTATTTCTATGGCTGCCAGTAGTTTCTTGTGTGCGCTAATCTTTTAGTCTTGTCGAATTTTACCCAATCATCGCTTTTCTTTGAATGATCAGCAATTGCAGTCTTCTCGATTTCTTTCCGTTTTGCACGACTGATATGTTCTTTAAGCCTGGTGTTTATATATTTTAGCCTCTCCGATGTGAGCTTGTCCACACGAACAAGGAATACTTAATGTTTATTTATAGAACTCGATTCATCACAAGTTCATGGTGAATCGAACTTTTTATGACACTTTAGGAAGTTTTGCTCCTCATTGTAGATCACTTTGATATACTTCTCTTCTAGCACTGTGCAATCTTGTTTATGAGGCAGAGAAGTAGTCGCTATATATTTTTCTTCTTTTGTACTGACTAAAGTCTGGTTTCTGATAGAGTTTGTTTTGATCCAGGCTTTATATCCATTTTCCTGTAGTGCCTTTAAAATTTGCTATTCCTCTTGGAGATCTTTCTGTTCACATATTTGTTTTGCTCGTTGTAATAGTGTGTTGACAACAGATTTTTTCTATACTGTGTGGTGATGAGGCTGTGCGTTCTGTACACCTCGTGTTCCAATGTTCCATAATTCTTAATGCATTTTTTCAACTTCTATGGTAAATGGTGAAGACTGATGAGGAGATTTTAAAATTCCAAGTCTCACTATGTTGTCAGATGATAAAGGTGTCGTTTACGTAAGGAAACCAACATTTCAACTTGGAGCGACAAGTCTTCAATCTGTAGATTTTAGATGCTTCCATGACATGTGTTGAGTTTGTTTAGTTTTATATTATAATATCACGATATGATGAATGATTTTTATCTGTTTCCATTTAAAGCTAGGTTTATTGTATTACCTATGCTGTACTATTGTGAAATTACCAACTTAGTGATTGTTTATGTTGTATTTATATACATTTTCAACATGCACATTTAGTACTACATACACAAGAATATTTTTTAGATGTGATCACTGTTAAAGGTTTTATTTATATTAAAATATACGGTATTTTATTACTTAGTCATATAAGTATTATCACAAATGCGAAGAATGCAAGGAATCTTCTAATTTGATTATTTATTTTGTCATAATATTTTATTGTCCAGTCACAATAATTATATAGGTAATTGGATTCTATATTCCAAATCAAACTGTTTAATTCAATAATATAAAACAAGGATATTATTGTAAGGAATTAATTTGTTTCTTTTCCTTGTTTGTTACTACATTTGACCGACTTGCATTAAATATTAATAGAGTTGCACAGGAATCGGAAGAGTTAAGTAAACACAAATTATTTGAACAGGCGTCCATTATATCAAGTAACCTTTTAATAAATAATGAATATGGTGTGACATGGTAATATTACCTTGCGCCTTTTTAACAGCAAGTTATATAAAACTGGATTTGTTTCTAAATTATTCTAAAATATTTCAATGTTTTGTAAATTTTGGTTAAAATGTAAATTCTGGACATGATAAATTTACAATTTTATTACTTGTTAATATTACTTGTTATTTTCGGATTCAATAATATCTCTGATACATTTACGTCATAATAAAAATTCACAGAAATAAAAGTGGAAATGTATTTTAAAAAATGCGATTCATATATGTGAGGCGAGGTACGGTGCCAGTTTAAGTGGCGAGAACTCTCCTACCAAAACTTCCAACTATCATACACTTTTCACCACCATATCTTTTATTCTGTATCTATCTCTTTCCTTCTTCTTGTTTGTCATATGTTTGTATTTTTGTAATTTTTGTTATTTTGTACTTTTTTGTTAAAAATTCAATTTAGACCGATAAACCTTTGTAAAAATTCTAACTATTTTAAACTCAATCTTCCTTTCCTACAACCAAAAATTCCCAGCGGCGAGCAGACTGTTGGGGTAACTTGTTTAAATGGAGCTTTTCCAATTGAGTTCGTCTCCATCTAAGCAACAAAATTTTAAAAAGTGTTTTTTCCCATAAAATAGATTTAAGTTTTTATATTCATTGTTTATAGTTAAGTTTTAACATGTTCAAGCTAATTGATAATTTTAAGCCGCCATAGGCGGCAGGAGTTTTATCCCTATTACTAATTTTATTGAGCTAAACCGGTCAAGACCCGTCCAACCGCACTAACACCACGACGCTGCGCGACGTGGTTGTACGGTTGGCTCCGGGTCATGATCCGGGGAAGCATAAATTGTATCTTAAAAATTAATAAATGTGTTGATGATGATGATGATGGCGAGAACTCGATTGGCGAAGTTAAGCAACGCCGGGAGAGTCCGTTACTTGGATGGGTGACCGTATCTCATTTCGCCGTCCTGGTTAAGTGGTGGAATAGCTTTAGCTAAACTTCGCCAGGACGTTGAAATAAATAAGACGTTAAAATAAAAATAAATAAATAAATAAAATAAAAATATATTGCGTCATTTTTATATCCTACACTTGTAAACTTGAAGACAGGATGACCAGGCAATATTGGTCAATATTTTGAAAGCGCATAGTTTAGTTTAGATGACTAAAATTACCTAAGGAGGGTCTCTTCGGGGTTACTCACCCTTAATGGTTAGAAAGGTTGTTTAAACTGTTGTATCCATAATAATAAAATTTGTGTAGTATATATAGTAAGTAAGCATTGTAATTAGGAAATATGAGACCTATCATAACTTGTCTGGGAAGCCAGGGGTGCAATAGCCCTAACAACCTAAGAGCTACCGATTGAACCAAGTAAAGTGTTTCAACAAAGCTAAAAATGTATAGATTAAATACTAGTTGTGACATCAACCCCTAAATTTTTGAAAATGTAAGACTTTTTTAAGGTGTTTTATCAAATTTGAAATTTTAATGTTTAATTTAAAATAGTGCAGGAAAATTAACTGATTTAGAAGCCAAAACCACTATTAATTGTAGACAGGACTTTTATCTTGGGAAATGGTAAAGGGGCTTATAATGAATGTAAAAAAATGAAAGGCCAAGGGTAGTATAGGGTCAATTTGGGGGGTTGAAAGGGGGTGTAAAATATATTATTGCGTATTCCGGTGAAACTTGACGTTCTATCAAAAAATGTTGTAGATCATAAAAAAATCTACAACTTTCATATGAGGCATTTTTTACCATAACCTAAAATTTCCGAAAAAAATGCGAAAAAACGGTTTTTTTTTAATTTTCCATTTTCGCAAAAATAATTAAATTTTGATGAAGTTTTGTGAAAGCATGCCTTTTTATGTCTTAAATAAGCATACATTTTTCTATATAAAAAAATCAAGAAGTTTTTGAGATATACAGTTTTTTCAGTCAAAAACTTTTTTTTTAAATAAATTCTGTGGTGAAAAATCATCGTACAGAGTTCTTCCGATCATAGTTTTTGATTTTACATATACTTTTTGATACAATAATAGAAAATAATAGTCCCTATTTAACAATCCGCTTAAAAATTTGTAACGGTGTTTTGCTCTGGGTAGCTGGAGTCGGAGATTAGTTCAGGATCCAGATTAGTTTAATAAGACAACCCAATCAAAATTAACAATTTTATTATCTTCAACAGGTAAAATATGCAGGTTTACATAATATACAATGGTTACAGGTTATCGGTTTTCAGGTCCGTATCTTTTACGGTTATTGGTAATCAGGTGACATTTAAATCGTATGAGTGAGAGAGACGACGAGAGTGTAATGCAGTGATGCGACGAGTAGGGATTTTGACGGCGGAAACGGCGGCGGGCTAATAACCGTCAACCCGAGCAAGCTATCGGCTCAACGCGCCGGGTCACTCCTCTGTCAACTTATATTTGCTCTTGGTCGGTTTCGTCGGGACGACGGGACGTCGCCGGACTAAATAACATTTGGCACAAGGTCCGTTCTTCGGTTCAGCGCGCCGTAGAACTTCTCTAGGTCAAGATATATTCGCTCCGGAGAGTCACGTCACTTGGTGCATAGATCAGCAAAGTGTCTTCGGCTCAGCGCGCCGTGGCAATTTACGAGGATATGCACCCAGTGCTCTTCTCGATCCGCGGCTGGGCTTTTATACACGAAACTACTAAACCTTTTTGAGACGGTCGTAGTCGGGTGGTGTGCAAATTTAGTATATCGAGTATGAATCGCCGTCGTGTGGCAAATGTGCACACGGCACTACACTGAAACTTCTTAGTAATGAGGTATGACTTTAGGATGCTTCATTACAAATTGAGAAAACTCAATAGTGACTTTTGCAACAATGAATTTTTCAGTAATTGTTGATAATTTGTTTAAATTTTTAAGAAAATTGAAAAACTGATTACACCGTCCAATTGTACGGAAAAAAATACATTGTTTGACCCGAAACTTAAATTTTTTTACAGTAATGCTATAAACATTAAATTGAAATAATAAAGCTTCACATAAGTAAGCAAAATAATCATGTTTTGTCTTAGAATCAAAAAGTATCCAATACAAAAGTTGTAGATCATGAACAAATCTGCAACTTTTGTACAGGTTACTATTTAACATAACCTCAAAACTTCCGAGAAAAATGAGAATTTTTTTTTTATTTTTAATTTTAAATTACCACAAAAATAACTTAGTTTTGACGAAACTTCTGAAAGTATATCTTTTTATGTCTTAAATAATCACAATTGTTTTTATGAAAAAGTCTAGTAGTTTTCGACATAATAATTTTTTACGGCCCTAAACACCTTTTTTGAAATGAAAAATCCACCGTGAAAAATCATGGTACACAGTTCTGGCAGTGCTTATTTTTTTCGTTCTGACATATACTTTTAGCTAAAATAATGAAAAGTTATAGTCACAATTCAAAAACAGGCTCAATGCTATGACATTTTCAGTAAACTCACAGAACCCCACGCGAGCTGCTTGGTATACTATATCAGAATTGTCAAACAAAAATAAAAAACATACTAATATTAAAATAAACAACGACGAAAATATTACTGAAAATCCAGAGATGGTTGCATCATTGTTTAATAATTTTTTCATCGATACCCCCATCAATATTATAAGCCAAATACCAGATACACTTCCCACTTCTTCATATAATCAATTAAGTAATATTGACTCCACATTGTTTTTAAGGCCATTTACGGAAGAAGAAATGTTCTTGTTATTAAATACTAAGCTTAAAAATAAAAAATCATCTGGACCAGATGATATACCTGGTTTTTTAGTTAAGAAGACTCTAAAATCACTGATAAAGCCACTTACTTACTTAGTAAATATGTCTTTTGAAACCGGAACGTTCCCTGAAAATTTAAAAATAGGTAAAGTGGTGCCTATTTTTAAGAAAAAAGATCCACATCTCCTACAAAACTATAGGCCTGTAACAGTACCTTATAGTTTTTCGAAAATATTTGAGTATTGTTATTTAGACCGTCTATTAAAATTCGTAAAAAAATTTAAGATATTGTCCGAAAAACAACACGGTTTTCAATGTGAAAAATCAACATTAACAGCTGTCAACTCATTTTACAATCAAATAATTCAATATATTGAAGCAGGAGAATGTCCTGTTGGGATATTCTTTGATTTTAGCAGGGCATTCGACTGTGTTAATCATGAAAAGTTGTCTTCCATATTATGTGACTATGGTATTAGAGGACAAGCATTAAACTGGATCGAGTCCTTTTTAAATAATCGTCAGCAGTATGTGAGCATACATCATCATAGCCAAAATAAAATAAACAGAATAAAGTCTGAATGTGCCTTTTTGAGCATGGGAGTTCCACAAGGCTCAGTATTGGGCCCGGTGCTATTTATATTATATATTAATAAACTTGAACTTAGTTTGGGCAATGAGTTCTTTTCAATGTATGCTGATGATCTTTCTATGATTGCTTCAGATTCCATTAACAGTGTATTAAAAACAAACTGTAATAATGTAATAGAAAAGGTATCTACGTTTTTTAATCAACATCATTTATATTTTAATGCAGATAAAACGCAGCTAATTCGTTTTCATACCAGGCAAAAAAACTGTGAATCAATTTCTATTAATATCAATAATTCACTTATAACAGATACCCATGATGGCGTGAAATTCTTGGGTTTATATATGGATGAATGTTTGAACTGGAAGACACACTGTGTACACCTGATTTCGAAATTGGCTTCGTTTTCCTATTTAATTAATAACATTAAAGCAGTACTCACAAAAGTACAATTACTAAATCTATATTATGCCCAAGTAGATTCTAGATTAAGGTATGGTGTCTGTTTTTGGGGAAACTCCACTCTATCACAGAATGTTTTTATTGCACAAAAACGTATATTACGTTGTATGGCAGGTATTTCCAGTACCCAATCTTGTAAAGAAGTGTTTAGGGAATATAATATTCTAACCTTGCCAAGTATGTACATATTTGAAATGTGTGTTTATGTTTTCAAACACAAAGACAAATTTATTATTAATAAAAATGTTCATGGTGTAAATACTCGGAACAAAGAGGACTTCCGCATACCACATGCTAGACTAAATGTAACAAGTAATTCTCCAAATTACCTAGGCCCTAAGTTATTTAATCACTTACCTGTTGAGTGCAAAACAGCTAAGAATTTATTTCATTTTAAATGTAATTTAAAGTCATTTCTGTTGACTGAATGTTTTTATTCTGTATCTGAATTCTTTTTTATCTAGTTTGTAACTCATATTGACTATTCCTATACAATGTAATATTGTCTTTATGGAAAATAAATTATTATTATTATTATTATTATTATTAGTCATTGTTGATAATTTGTCTAAATTTAAAAGTAGTTAAAAATGTGATAACATCAATACAGTAGAAACAGTATTTTATTTTTCTGTGTGTTATGTTATGTACAAACAAATGTTAATTTTATAATTCTTATTAAAGTTGAAATGTCCACTTTAAAAGAATTGACCATAATATCAAAGAGTAGAGGCGGTGTTAAGTAACATTAACCACACCCCAATTATGTTACTAGCAAAATTTAAATAAAGGTCAATAAAGACGTCCAGCTAGTTCACTATTTTACTGTTTATATGCGGATTTAAAGCTCTATTGGAAAGTTGCGAAAACGATTGCTTGAACTGCGAAATGATATTGATCGTATTAATACATGATAACCAAATTACCGTTATATGAAGCAAAATGTAACGCTATGCCATATACAACAAAACAATGTTATTCTACTCAATTGCAAATTGAAGTCATACGATTTTCTAACACCTTTGTGATTTGGGTGACTTCTGATAAAAAACTAAATTTCGTAAACTACATTGAATTTACTGTTGCATGTCGCTAAGTATATGGAACCTCGAATTTTGTCATAAGAAACTCTGAAAATTTGGATAACGTAAATACATTAAAGCATATATCCTTTTTTTGTTATTAACTACATATTTGTCAATTATTACAGCAACAAGAATCTAAATTTTGCTGTTATTGGCTCTTAAAATAACACTTACGATATTAAATAGATATTTTCATGACTAAAACACTGTCTAAATAAACTGAATTATTTTGGGAATATCGTGAAATCAACCTAAAAATTATGATGCAACGTGGAGGGCATACGTGACACCACAGCTATAAATTCCATGGGAACAGATATTTTAAAACAGATTACAGCAAACTTTTAATGTGTCTAAATGGAAGAACGTTTCTAGTCATTTCATTATTAATACCTAAGTTTCTTGACTGCTGTTGTAGGAAAACGAGTAAGTTCAGGTAGTTAAAATACCATATATAATATGGTCAATAGTTTCATGCAACATAATATAAACTGCAGTTGAAGAAATCTTAGGAACATATTTTTCAGGTATGCTACTACTACACATTACCTTGATTTAGTAGTAACAAAAACGTTATTTATAACCGAAATAAAGTAACACAGGTAGTATTTTCTTACTTTTTATTGGGTACTTTGCCACTGAAAAATATTTAAAAATTTTAATGAAAAAACCTCTGCGCCAAACGGATCAGACAGAGGTTGGTTCTTGAGTACTTGACTGTTTCAAAATGTCTCACACCTAAAAATATATAAACTAGAACAATGTTATAAACTAAAAACTGAAAATCAAAGCTATAGGTAGTTAACGTTTCGGAAGAGAATCTACTTCCGTTCTCAAAACTTTTTTGGCCGTCAACCATGACAGTTCTTTGTTTATGTATTTCCATAGTCACGTGAGACATTAAATTATATTTATCTTATTTTTACTTACTTCGTCTCTAAGGATGGGCAACCAACTAGTACAAAAATCTATTGAACAATTAGAAACGCATCCATCCTCGTTCAATAAAATAATCGCGGATTCTTTAAGTTTTCTTTTAGTTCCGTTGCTCTCTTTTTCCAAAATCTTCGCCGAGTCCCATTTAATTCTATGATTATTATCTCACGCGTGTTCACAAATTTTGGATTTTTCAAATTCTCCCCTTCTAGCGTAATTTCTATGGTGAACACACCAAGCCTTACGTTGAAAGGTCTAGATGATTCACCTACGTAATGTTTTCCGCACTCACACGGAACACTATAAATACAATTTTTTGAACTTTGAACAATATTTGGAGGTTTGGTTCTTGATAAAAGCGATCTTAGCGTGGAGCCCGTTTGAAAAACCGTTCGTACGGAAAACCTGTCCGTCCGTCACGATAACTTAAGAACGAAAAGTTCTATTGTATTGAAATTTGGACAGAAAGTTAGTGTTAGCTATTGTTTTTGAACAAAATCGATCAATAAGTAAAAAAGTTATAAATTTTTGAAATAAAAAAAAATGCACATACATTTTTTTTTTAGTTTTGTAATTAAACTAATAAATTCTAAAACTAATATTTTTTTGCAAAAGAACTAAACTGCGAAGAGTATCCTAGAGAATGTGCAAGAATTATATAAAAAGTGCAGTAAATCGGCGAAGAGTATAACGGTTAGCTTGTTTATAATAAGAAAATACTTCATCTATGTAATAATATAGGTTGTTTTAAATTATTGTCGACAAATTCGGCAGTTAATTGTACAAAACCCACATTAAATTGAAAACGCTGCCAAAATAGTAAGAGGTGTAATTGGAAACGGTAGGAATAACGTTGTTGAATTTTAAATTTTTCACAAAAAAGTATAATTTATCTCAAGACTTATTTTGCGTATGAAAAATGTCGGCGCCTTTGATAGAGCGGCAAGGAACACAGAACCCGACATTTCTTATACCGATAGTAAGTATAAGTAACGGCGTTTCTATTTAAGACTTATTCGGCCTCACTGCTCGCGTCGACCGCGATCTTTTCTTCAGGATTGAGAACGTTCTATAGCGTCATGGCAGCTAGTACACTGGTTTATCTTATACACTGTGGTATAACATTAGTACTTATTTGTATCGTTTGGTTCTCAATTACAATTTTTATAAATACTGAATATTATTTCAGTATATTCTTCATATTAATCTTAGATTAATTATTCGTTCTTTGTTGTAATTTACAAATATGTTATTATGCCTATTTAATTCGTTTAGTTCTTAATTAGAATTTAACCCAGCAATGAAGCACGGATACTTTGCTACTAGTATCAGAAGAAATCTTCTCCTGAATCTCATTACGATATGCAGTTGTTGCAAGTAGGGTACTGTCATCCGAGAACATAATCTTATTCCCCGTTTGATAAATTGTGGTAAGTCATTAATATAACTTTTGGACGTAAGAGGTTCTCAAACTGATCCATGTGGCACTCCTGTAATACTCGATTAACCTTGATAATTCGACATTTACTTCTATGTAGATGTACACCTTTCATCGAGATGGCTCTTAAACCAGTTCAAATGCTCACTTCGTAGACCATAGAACTTCCATTTTGTTTGAAGTATACCATGAGCTAGGAGAGGTCAAACGCCTTGCTGAGATTCAAGAACAATCCTATGGTATTAATACCAAAATTTAAATATTCATAAAGTTCATTTAAAAAAACAATAACCGCGTCTGCGGTTGACAAACCTTGACGGAAAGAGGACTGTTCTTGATTTTCGTAAAAAATGTTATAAACTTTCATGCTAATTTTCTCTAAAATGTTAAAAAAGCTGGGAAACAGAAATTGGTCCATAGTTTTCCAGAAGTAAAATTAAAAATATTTATACCTATTACTTATATAATTAGTAAAATACATCTAGTAATTTAACAACCTTGTATCAGGTGAGAGCAGAGCACTGTATGTTCGGACTGAGATGGAGTAGACGTGTTCCTTTTCACTTATAGTATGTTTGTTTATTTACACAAATTTGGAGATTTTGAAAATAGATTTACTGCATCTTGTATTACACCTAATTTTGAGAGATATAAAAATAGTAAAATGTTAAACGAATGGTTTTATCAAAATCAGATACATTATATTATCTGTGAGCACACCTGTACTACAGAATAGAATAGAATAATATTTATTGTGCAAAAATCACAAAATAATTTAAACAGAAGGTAAGAGTTCGACATCGCCGTTCTTCCACTCCTCCTAAAAAATATACAAAACATACTACTCACTAAAAATACTAATAAAAGACACAATAAATAAGGCAAAATGAAATATAACCAAATTTAGACAAATTTAACTCCAATAAAGTGATTTTTACATTTTCTTAAAATGTTTCTTTTGACAAGGAAATTATATTTATAATCTTATTTAAAATCATGCTGTACCTGAAATTAATGATTTATAGCATTATCAATAGATCTTGGCGTGCATGTCATAACCTGCAGGCTGCCGAAATAATCACAATAGTTATCAGTATCAAATGACATCTCTATCAGTGGCGTCTCGTATTTTGAATGGGTGTAACTGTATTTAGATTCATTGAAATGTGGCTTATATTATACTTTATCCAACACGCCTGCTGATTTTCAGAAAATTTTCAGTGAAAAAATAAGTTCGGACGAGAATTTCACTAGAACTTATTTTTTTCTTCTGAAAAATAAATAAATAAAAAAATCTCGAAAAAGTCGGGCACATTCTTTAAACAAAAATAAACAACTTTCATCTAATGGACTTTTTCGCTAAAACGCTTCCTTCTCCCAAAAAATAATTAAGGAGTGGAATTTTTGTAGTATTTTCTTGGGGTAGAAGGAAGAACTTTGGAAAAAACACCAAGAGACCAAAAATGCTTATGTTTGCTCAAAAAATGTGCCTGAATTTTTTGGCAACATTTCAGCGGCCCTTTGGGTTTTGCCCCTCTCTCTCGAAGAGAGCCAGATCACGTGACCTGCAGTCGCAACCGACTGGGATATATTTTTTTAAATACTCGTTGTTTAATTTCCAAAAAACGTCGCCGATTCTTGAATTATGTTATACAAAATTATTGTGCTTAGCCAAAATGAGCCAAAATGACCCAAAATGACCATGTCCTATTTAAATCTTAATAAAACATTCTCTTATCCAATTTACGTAAATCTTGTTACTCGGGGGTTCTTGGAGTCACCGAATACGAATCTGATATCCAAATTGTCATAAACCAACCTGCAAGAAGGATCAATGGCGGTTATAAAATGCTGGAAAAATGTTGGAAAATGAAATATATGGCATTTTATAACCGCCATTGATTCCGCCATCTTGCAAGTTGGTTTATGACAATTTGGATATCAGATTCGTATTCAGCGACCTCACAAAAACCCGACTAACAAGATTTATGTAATTTGGACAAGAAAAAATTCACAGATTTCGCAATCCTTGCAATCATCGGGACATTGGAAATGATAACACCGCCTCGTCCGGAAATACCACGACCCACTACACCACTGTATTTCCACCTTAAATGAAAACTCGTAACTTAACCCCCTGTGATATATGCAACCCATGTAACATTTGCGTATATCAGCCGTTGCATATACGCAGTATCACTCGACCGCGACACCGCTGTATTTCCACCTCAAATGAAAACTAGTAACTTGACCCCCTGTGATATATGCAACCCATATTACATTTGCGTATATCAGCCGTTGCATATGGTAGTCTCAGTCGACCGCGACACATTACTTTGAAATAAAGAGATATTATTGTCACTCAATTTGTACAACAGACAACCTATATCAGTTAGTTGCAATTCTAACACATCATTTATTTGCAAGCAGGCACCACCTATTTGTAGCAAGCTGTACACTTTTGTGTTCTACCGTCAGCATCGCTGTACAACTTTTAGGTAATCTGAAGACACGGTAGGTAATGTAACTGGCAAGCGCAGCAGCCTAATCGATAGTAGCGCGGCCTTTACGGCAGCCGTGTACAAATTTTTGCTTGAATAATATAAAGTCATACATTTTCAGTCTGTGACGTCAGGATGTGATGTAATAAATTTAAGTAAAGGCAGGTCAAATTTTAATTCGCTACTTATTGATTAATCATTAATTTCAATCGCAAAATAAATCATCTGCCAAGGATATCTTCGAACAAAAATAATTTAGTGTCATTCAGTGTTGGCCAGTTTATTAGCATTTTCTAGCTCGAGCAGTGTATATGTAGATGAGCGTACAAATATCGGATGCGCAGTGGATGCATAAAAAATAAAATCGATTACAACAAATCTCAACAGTAAGTGAGCCTACTGGTATTCTCTCTACTCTGCCGCGATACCGCTGTCTTTTGACCTTGAACAAAAACTGGTAACTCTACCCCATGTACGAAAACATAAACATTTCCAATGTTAAAAGTTTTATTAAGATGTAAATAGAACATGGCCGTTTCGGTTAAGCCCAATAATTTTGGTTAACATAATTCAAAAATCGGCTCTCTTACGTTGTTTGGAAATTAAATAACGAGTATTTAAAAAATCCCAATCGTGGGATGGGGGGGGGGAGGGGATGGTAGCTACAGATGCCTACATCTCCACCAAGCAGCGGCAACTGCGGTACGCCAAACCACTTTTGTCGATAGGCTCCCGTATTATTACTTTTAACTAATAGTTTAAGGTTATCCTTGATTCAAAATTCCGCTTACGGCTGACGAGTGATGATGATGAAATGCTTCTATAGAGCCTCAGCTCAGCCTACCATCGCGCATCGCTTAGTTTCGCTGATAAAAGTAATTTTTTACTGGTTAATTCTGCCCAGAACCAATTTTAGTTAACGCTTTACAAATAGGGAAACTTTACAAAATGGTACCATTTTCAGATTAATTAGAACTTTCATTAAACTCTAATTGCTATTGAAAATTGCAGATCGAAATTCTTAACGCATCTACCTGAAATCTCTTTTAATCGTTTCATCTTCTATCAGAATAGAACTCCGAGTTTCATAATGATCCGTCGAGTATTATAATTATTTAATATTGCTTTTGCGGATTATTTCTCTCGTTCTCGATGTGTATTGAATAATTAGTAGTAATAAATAAAATGGCAAAACAATTACTTTTTCCTTTAATTTGCTCCCACTCAAAAACCGAACAACGAATTCGTCACAATTCTTTACCATCTTATCACTACATATTTGTTAACAAAATGTGTACAAAGTTCAATTTTAAACAGAAGTATAAAAAGTAATTTTTTTAACGGAAATTTGCAGGGGTAAATGTAGCAAGTAGGAAATTTTTTCTAGGATTAGCACTTTTCTAGGAAATCAAATGTGAAAACACTTGACAAATGAACAATGACGATTTTTCATACAGTTCTTTGAGTTAATATATCTGTGGCTTGGTTCCAAAAGGGCCAATATCACTTTTTCCTTATAATGACCTATTGATACCAATGAACTACATTTGTTCGGATTGTATTTAGATAAAAACGCCAATGTTAAACTCACATAAATGAATGAGAATTTCAAGTCGCAAATGCACTTGTTTTATTGACTGTTTGAATTTGTACTTAAAAGGCCAAAGTGGGTAAGTAATTAAGATTTTTTTTCGCTAAATGAAAAAGGCCACCTTTTTTTTCATATAGGCCATTTTGTTTTAAGCAAAGACATGTTTTATTAACCGTTTCACGTATATAATCTATTCTTCCAATATCATATATAAAAAGTTTATAGTCTGAAAGATATAATAGTTGAAATTTTTTACGAAAACTATAAACATCATTTTGTCAAATTGTTAATTTTTGACTTTAGCCCTTCTAGAACCAAGCCACAGATATAATGACCAAACGAGGAGGATAAAGATTGGCCTTTTTTCGCCTATCGCAATCTTGAAAATAAAGATTTTTTATTGGGCCATTATTTTATATTCATTTTTAGTTCAAGTGTTCAACATTATGTTTAGATAGAATTGATATAAAGTATCCTACAGTAAGTTTCATTAAAAATGGCTTAAACAGGACATATTTGTTAGTTTTTTAACACGTTCGACGTTTTTTCGAGCTTTCAATGACATTTCATTATAAAGCGCATCATGAACTACTACAAATATATTTCTTATAACATTAGAGTTTATGAGCTCTTTTCTAAGCGTGAATTAATTGTGGTTCATTGAGCGCTTTATAGTGAAATAGTCACTGAAAGTTAGAAAAAACATCGAAAGTGTCAAAAAACCAACAAACATGATCTGTTTGAGACATTTTTAATGCAACTTACTGTGGGATATTTTATATCAATTTTATCTAAACATAATATTGAACACTTGAACCAAAATTAAATATAAAAGAATGGCTCAAATCAAAACTTTTGTTTTCATGACTGAGGCGAAATAAGGTCCTTTACCCACCTCCCTTGGCCCTTTAGATTCCCTACCATAAATGGCTAGTACATCGAAAAATATATTTTTGAGTACTTTGTTTTAATAGGTTCTCGCTACTTTTTCCAATAAACGCCAACCATGCTCCTCCTATGGCGTACCCAGTTCTGCATAGCGCGTACGCTACTGAATAAAGGCCGCTAGCTTGGATAAACATCTTTAAAAACGATCTCAACATCACACCTTCTTTCAACCTGTTACTTACGATATTAATCTTATATACGTATATGTATAAAAAACAAGTTTGCCTGCGTTGTAATATACGATGATAGTTGATTAAATACAGGGCCAGGCACAATATTTCATGCCAGGGCTAGGCGAACTGGATATTCTCTTCTCTGTACGAGTAAACAACATACATGTGATCAATCAAGTATCTATTCATGCTTTTAGATTCAACCCAGTTCGATCCAAAGTTTGGTGTTGTCACAAGTGCCCATTAAAGTGGTTTAGAACTTCAGAGAGTTTCTAGTTCTAGAGTTCTAGAAAATTCACTAGCACTTAGGACCAGTACTTTAAAAAATGTTATTGCACAATCTACTGGGTTGTGATCTATTACCGGTCAATGTTGCAACAGTTTCGCCAATAAAAGTCATTTTAATTGATTAATTTTGCATATCAATATTAATTATAGCTTTTTTTAAAGGGAATATTCTACTCTAAAAACCGCTGCCTAAGGAATCACTACTTCCACGTCCAGATTCTCCAGCCGTCACTTTAAAGGAAATATCTTGACTATATTTGCACTCTGGTATGTGGAAATTATTGGTCATATAATATTAATGATATTTGGGGCAGATGTCACAGAATGATTTCAGGCGTAGGTTTTTAGCATATCCGTCAAATATGAAGTTTCTGGACTCTTATTAGCTGGCTCTACTTATATTCCCTTATTCGCAGCCTCCCACTCTCCATTCCGTCAACGGAATCATCTCAATCAGATGTCATTACAATACATACATGTACTATCAAGTGAATATCTCAATTTTATTTTTATTATTAATGGAAGGGAGGTGGTGGTGGTCATGGTGGGGGGATTGACAAATGTTAGAGAGAAATCTGAGGCCTTGGCTTCTAATATATACACCAAATCTCAAGTTTCTATTACTCTTACCAGCTTGCTTTACTCGTTTTCCCATATTCATTTCAACTTACTCAGCCCTCTTCCTAACGCGGGGGGTTGAAAAATATTATAAAAACATTTGAGGCCCTGGCTTCTAGTACAAACACCAAATCCCAAGTTTCTGTACTCTTACCAGTTTGCTTTATTTATTTTCCCCTATTCACCCCTATTTAACTCCCAACCCCTCGACGGAATCTTCTCAAAATATAATTTACATACATCTGCCAAATCTCAAGTGAAAATCTGAATTTTATTTTATCAATCTTTTTAATAATAAAATTAAATGGTGGAGTAAAAATGTTAAAAAATCTCAGGTCTTGACTTCTAGTACATACACCAAATTCCAAATTTCTGTACTCTTGCCAGTTTGCTTTATTTATTTTCTCCTATTCACCTCTATCACTCCTTTAATACATACATGTACTAAATTTCAAGTGAAAATCTCAATTTTATTTTATCAACCCTTTTAATAATGGAGTGGGGCTGGTGGAGGGGTTGTAAAATGTTATTAAAAAATCTGATGGCTAAAAAAAATTGCTATTGAAAATTGTCATACGTCTCCGTCGGTGATGTCTGTATGTATGGAGACACTCTACATTTAGTCCAGGCAAAAGGCAGTTTTAGAAAAAAGCCAACCGGGGTTTTTCAGCGGGAATGTGTACCTCTTAATATGTAGAACTATTGTACCTAAACTCCAACAGCTGAAAATTAGTGCGTCTATGTTTAATTAACAAGTGAACTTATGAAAAACGAGTTTTTAGCTTGTGTAAAGAAGGATGACAATTTTGGGCCCAATGCGCCCAGAAAAGTGTACTATCTTATATTTTTTGGCATGCTGATTATAAATATGACCTTCAATTTGCCGAAAATTGAGCAGTTTCAGAGATGGAGAGAGAAAACGATTAGAACGGTACGATCTTGTGCGCACGTCATGACAGTGATTTGGTACTTAGGATATGCTCAATACCAAGAATCAATAAGACTACCTGCCGAAGATTTATCACTAGTGCCACTTTTACAAGAGTATTCTAATGAAGATGTATAGTGAAAAGAAATGAGATACCCACTAGAGCATTACACAGGCACACAAACAAGAAAAAAGTCGAGACCCAGAGGGTAGACCCTCCTACCCCTATCTATTTTGGGACGCTGAAACCGAACATGATAATAAAAAAGGGTCTTAATTGTCCAATTTTCCCGTAGCACCTCCTTGCATCCTCCTGGCCCCTGGGGAGTCGAAATTCCAAAAATCTGAAAAAATTCAACAGTACGTGAGAAGAGGAGAGAAATCGAATGGCGCAAACAGCAGCTCTGTAGCTGCTTTCGTTTTCGAGATAGGGCCTCCGGAAGCGCGAAAAAAAAAATCGATTTTCACTTTCCGGCCACTTTGAGACTTAACTGCTCGGAAACGAGAGCAATTATTACGGGGCTGCCGTTTGCGCCATTCGATTTCTCTCCTCTTCCTACGTACTGTTGAAATTTTTCAAATTTTTGGAATTTCCCCAGGAAAGTTGTATGGGGGTAATGCGGGAAAATTGGTTAATTAAATACTGTTTTTAGTGTCATATTCGGTTTCAGCGTTCCAAAAAAACGTAGGGATAGGGGGCTCTACCCTCTGGGTCTCGACTCTTTTCATATACACCGTAACCATCTAAAAAAAGTACTTTTTTTAAATATTTGATAAGTAAGGCCAAAACTGGTCATATTCAATTTCAGCGAGCCGAAATAAATGGGAATACAATGGTTTAGTTTTACTTTTTTCCATTTGTAAGCCAGTGTAATTTATGCCCTTAAGCGGCTTCGCAAACTAATATCGAAATAGCTTAATTTTGGGGATTACGGCTATTGACTTTTTTGTTTGCAAGACCAAGTACAATAACTTCGTACACGTTACAAACTTGGGCGTATTGGGCCCAAAGTCCCATACCTTCCCACCCTTCTTTATCTTTAGGTTTTACGAAAATACCTCCGAATAAGAAGTTGTAGATATTAAAATATCTACAAAATGGGGCCCAACCGCATTAAAATCGATTAATTGGTTTTTTAACAAAATGTAAATTACTAGTCATATTATTAAATGAGTGAAAAAAATATGTTTCAAAAAGTGCGTTATAATAATCTAGGGAAATGCGTTTCTCGAATTATTTTTAAAGCAGTTTGTTTAACTTGCTATAAATATCTCTAATACTCAATAAAACTAGCTAATGGACGGGATTAAATTAAAACCCAAATATTATTTTTATCATAGTAGTAAAATGGGATGCCTTGTAGAACGCGTCATGCCCACAAAAAAATTAAATAAACAAATTGAAAAATGACAAACATATATTGCTAGTTTTTTATCAGATTTTATTTAACAACACACAATTTCAGGGTCACCTTTCTACTATTATGTAATACAAATAGGTACTTATCTCTCACGAGGAAAGACAGACTAGGCTTTTGAACTGTATGAAGTACTAGTAAAAAATATTAACACTAAATTTTCTGTAGGCATGAAGGTAAATATTTATCGATTTTTACTTTTTGTTGGGTATTTTGCCACTGAAAATTGTTTAAAAATTTTTAATGAAAAAACCTCTGCACCAAACGGATCAGACAGAGGTTGGTTCTTGAATACTTGACTGTTTAAAAAGCCTCACACTTAAAAATATATAAACTAGAACACTGTTATAAACTAAGAAATAAAAATGAAAGCTATAGGCAGGTTTGGCGCAGAGGTCTCTTCATTAAAAATTTTTAAATATTTTTCAGTGGCAAAATACCCAATAAAAAGTAAGAAAATCTGAATATGCCACAAATAAACAATTATAGACAAAAACGGGAAACGATCGTTGTATATTTACTGTAGAAGTAGAACGGTAAAGAAATTTCTGGAAATATAGTGACTTTTTTATGTTTTGTATAAGAATTCAAAAAGTTAAAATCGATTTCTTGTAAAAACTCTCGAACTACTAAATTATTATTATTATTATACACATATGTATAGTTAAATAAGAACTCCAAGAAATGCCTAACCGAATTGCATGCAATATTGCCATCACTTAATGTAACAACATATACATTAAAGGCTGAAAGACTATCCTATCCTTCAATAATATGGGCAAATTATGTAATGTTCTGTTAATTTATGCCGCTAAAAATTGTTCATTAAGTTGATTAAATAATGTTCTCATTTCTATAGTAATGAGTACAGAAAACCGTTAACGCTAAATTCTAATTTGATTTTACTATTTAACTTTTACGTTTTAAAAAACAGATTTTTTTACTTGTTACATTACATTATTAAATGGGGTGGACGGCAGGGAGGAAAAAATGCTACAAAATAAATTTTTGGCCCATAGGCGAGATTATTGTTGGAATCGCTTTGTTTTAGGGTGTATTTGAATACCCTAAGTTTGCTTGTAAATTAGTGGAGCGCATGATTTTATAACTAACAATTAGTGAGTAAAATAGGCATTTTTCTATATTTCTTTAAATATCTCCGTTCCTGCTAACTTTTAGTATAACATATGCATTAGGAAAATTGTTCGTTATGAAATTCTCTGAACACTGAGCATCAACAGAGATCGCTAGTTGCAGCTGTAAACTTGCAAATGGCTTCCAAAGCTTTCAAAACACGTTATTTTCGCTCTTTCCTTACTGAGGGCTGGAAATTTTTAAGGATAGTGTCTATGTTGTTTCGATAATGTGCAAAAATTTTCTGCAAGATCGGTTGTTACTTTTTGAGTAATTAACGATCTATTTTTCTTTAAATCCTTAATTAACAATTGTACAATTTTTTGTAAAATCCATTTATAATTGTGAAACTCATTCAGAAAATTCCAAAAACTATTGGACAATTGAAATGTCGCAACTTTGGCCGATTTTATGAGGTTTTCTACGCGTGAACCTTTTTATACGCGACATAAATAAACAAATATCTTGTTATATTTTAATTTTAGAGAATCCACTCTTGCATATCTAAAAAACTGCTACTTTTTTTACAAATTTAGAAAAAAACAGATTGTCCTAGCATGCGCAGAAGCCGAGATAATTTTTTTTCAAAAAATTCGTGAGGGCGTATTATACGTCGTACAGTGATCAAATTTCTAGAGGCTGAACCTCTGCACTACTATCAATAAAAAAATATATCAGTTCTTGATTGTGTTTAACAGTATTGAAAAACAATCGTCAAAGTTTATTATTGAAGTTGTTTTTCTTCAAGCGTATAACAATACTTACATTATATATTGCAAAACGTCCTGGAGAAAGAGCCTATTTTTGTACTAACACAAATATTTTTCATTTTTTCCCTAGGATAAAAATGAAACAATGTACACTGCGGTGCAAAAGTAAGTAGGCCAGTGACAGTAGTGGTGTAATATAAATGTATCTGCTTTTCCACGCAGATAATTTACTAATTGCAGCTCGTATTCAACCGTCATTTATCCTTCGTCTCCCAGTTAAAGACTTTCTTTTAATACTCCATTCTTCTTATTTCGCTTTTTACAGTAACAAGTGCTGCCCTACTTAGTTTTGCACTGCAGTGTACCTATCATACGACGAATTAAAAATCCAAGTAGCCATGACTTGTCATAACCATACCTCGGATGTAGCGGCCGGAGTCCAGGGCTGTCTTTTACAGATAGATAGATATAATATTGTAAACACCTACTAAAACATTCCCAAACTACAAACATAGAAAGGCATGCAACGTAATAATTGAATTTTATAAATTTTACCATGGTAATGCGTTTAGCCGGTGAAGCACTCTGTGAAATACAAACGTAAGGCGTAGTGAATTATATAAAAGCTGTTGGAAGAATTTTGAAAGAAACGTATCGGAATATACTGCATGTAACCATGTTTAACACATGGGCTACATAGGATTGCTGAAACTATTAGGAGGTGCTACCCTAATGTTGATAAATTAATATCTAGTGTCAAGAAAATTTTTCTTAAAGCACCAGGTCGTGTACAGTTATTTCACGATATTCTACCAAATATTCCATTACCTCCATCGCCCATTATCACACGATGGGTATCTTGGCTACAAGCCGCATCGGACTATTACTGTCATTTCGAAAATGTGAAATGCGTAATATAACAGTTAAATCCGAGTGACGCAGTTGTCATTTCACAGGCGTACCAGGCATTTCTGGATCCAACTGTTCAAAAAAATCTGGAGACCATACACGGATGTTTCTCATGAATTCCTCTAGCCATACGAGACTTCAGCATCAGCCAACATCAGCCTTTACTACAGTTGATGCAATAAACGTTGTGTTCGATCTTCGACAATATATTTTTCAATTACAGGGAGACATTGCTGCGATAGTACAAAAAAAATTCATAACTGTGTTAACAAAAAATCCCGGATTTGTTAGGATGATAGGTGTAACACGGACCTTTTCAAGACAAGGAAGTAGACATGAATGTGGTGACTTTGCGAAAGTTTCGATATTTTAAGTATGCTCCAGTTAGATCTGTCGACATCGAGCCCTTCTCGCAATATAAATGGATTTTTACCGAAAGGTGCCGAAGTTTATCTCCAAAACATTTAGAGCAGATATTAGTGATATACTTTTATTCTTTAACCACCGGCACTGAAAAATACTTATGTGTGTTAGTTTAGTGTGAAGTGCAGCCCCCTATACATCCAGTTATCTTCGAGTGAGTGTTTATACTAAAGTGGCGTTATTACCTTTGGATACTACATAATTCGCTACAAAAGATTTCAAGGTAAGATATCGTTTCATACATGTATGCAACTTTTTATGCGCTGACACATCATCATCTAAAGCCAACCCTGGTTTCACGTCATATCTGGCCGTTAAATCCGAGGTCTGGTCATAACCGCCAGTTCTCAGTTCACGTCAGGTCTTTTTGCAAATTGAAAAGCAAAAATGTCTGAAGATATGCAGTGCATACCACCTGAATTACTTGAAATTGCAGATTCATCAGTGGCAACATTAATTCCCGCGAAATCCAAAAAAGTTTAAATTTATAAAAAGGGCCAAGAATAACAACGTACATATGTATTCGGAAAATGTCATGATATTTTACACATTTATCCAAAAAAAACTGAAAAGTTCAACTCTATGGGCGCAATATGCAATGGTAAAATCTAAATTAAACATCAAACACAATGTAAAAATATTATATATTAATTGCCTTTTTAAAGCGATAAGGCGAAAATTATAAACCTAAAAAGTCAGACGTTTTATCTAAAGAAGAGTTTGATGAATTCCTTAATAAAGCACCTAATGGTAAATATTTAGCAACAAAGGTATGTACGCATTTAAAATGGTTAACATTACCTATATTTTATTTTTTTGCCAAGACTGGACATATTTGATGTCATTTTTCGAAATTAAAGTCGCCATGAATTATTTTGACGCTTGAAGAAAAAACAGTAAATCACTCGGAGTGGAAGGCACATTAATGTTTCGCCCAGTTGTTTCGCCCAAACTTCTGGGCTCAACATGTAATGTTCGCCTTCTCCTCCTAGTAACATAATATACCTACTATTAATTATGTCGCGCATAAAAAGGTTCACGCGCACAAAACCTCATAAAATCGGCCAAAATTGCAATTTTTCAAAAAGTCCAACAGGATATCATTTTCAATACTTTTTTGAACTTTCTAAATGAGTTTCCCAATTATAAATGGATTTTACAAAAAATGGCACAATAGGAATGTTTTTTATTTTTTAATTGTAATAAAAAATGATGGTTCTAAGGCTACAGAAACACGTAGTAACCATTAAAACGCATAAGAACTTTTTTTCTCGAAAATAAACTAAAAATTAAAACTCCGAAATTACCGAGGCTAGTAAACGATCCGTGCAGTGAGAGTAGCGTGCGTGATGTCATAATGCTCATAGCGGAACTCGCATACCAACGTTATATGGATTGTTTGTTTCAGCATTGTTTTATCTCTGTTTTTGTAAAGATGGGAGACTCAAAAAGTGTGAAAGTTAATAGAAACAAGTGTTGTTTTGTTCCTGGATGTACAAATACATCAGTAAATAACCTAGAAAAGGTTTTTATGTCTGTGCCACAAAATGTAAAAAGAAAGAAGCTTTGGTCCTTTTTTAAACGAATGATATTTTTTTTAAACTTTTGTTACCTTAAACGCATTTATCAAAATCCGTCTCCGATTATTGGGGATGGCAACAATGTATCTGTATCAAAATAAATGTCAATTATATTAATAATTCTATGCCATGAATATATTCATATCGTTTTTTTTGTTGCAATATATCTGGTTGAAATATCGATATTTTTCTAAATATATCGAAAACAGCCAACTTGCGTATTACCCCCCCCCCCGCTCTTCGAAATTTTATTGATCACCCTCCGCTCTTCGAAATTTATTTTAATCGAGATAAATATTGTACTGTAAAGAATGCCACCCCCGCTTTCCGAAGTTATACCTTAAACAATATTCATTAATTTTTGACATTAAATGTTAATCTACAAAATATATCGGTACATAGAAATATCGATAATCTTTTGTTGCTATATCGATTATATTGATTTGAGCCTTGTGATGTATCAAATGATTCATATATCGATATATTACATTTTTTGCCATCCCTAATTCTCATATGAAACGTGCATAAAAGCCTAGCCACTATATTCGCGCACGTTAAACTATGAGCAACATGACGTCACACAACTCAAGGAGCGTTTCGCGCATTCAAATGCATATTCGTATTTCTTTAGGGATTTTCCCATAGAATGAATCTGTTGATTTTTGTAAAACTTTGTGGATATTATTATAAGACTATTTTAACCATTTTATGATGTTTAAACAGGATTTAATTTTTTTGTGAACATTCCTATTGTTAATTGAGGATTTTAAAAAAACATCGTTAATTACTCAAAAAGTAATAAACCGATCTTGCTGAAATTTTTTGCACATTATTGGGACAACATAGACACCATCTTCAAGCTTTAGCCATCTATGTGCAGTTGTTTTCGAGTAAAGAAATTGTGAAAATACCGTGTTTTGAAAGCTTTGCAAGTCATTTGCAAGTTAACATTTGCACCTAGCGATCTCTATCGATGCTCATTTTTTAGAGAATTTCATAGGAAAAAATTTTCCTAATGCTTACTGAAAGTTAGCAGGAATGGAGATATTTAAAGAAATATAGAAAAAGGGTCCATTTTACTCACTAATTACACAGGTCCACAAAATAAAATCGATGAAAGGTTCCTTTGACCAGAACAGGTGCATCATATATTTTTGGGGTCGCTCATAACTCCATATCCTCATGATCCATAAATCCATCGCGTGCCTACCATGACGGCACGAGCGCCGTGATCCAGGGACTCTGCCGGATCATGGAACAACTCCGTTGCCCACCGTCAACACGTGGAGGTGCCCTGGATGCAGACACACGAAAAAAATCTGAGACTCGGTGCTAAGTTTCACATGTAAGTTTCTTCGTTGCTGCATTTTGCAATTATGGGGTTATGTGTTTTGAGGTTATGGGTTTTGGGGTTATGGGTTTTGGGATTATAGGTTATTGTGTATTTGGATTTTTGGATCATGAGGATATGGAATTATGAAGTTTGATTAGGTTGTAAGGTTGATGTTGATGAGTTTTACCATTTTTAGCTATTTTTTGAGGTTGGGAGAAAAACCTGACGTGACGGGGCAAAACACGTCTCGGATTCAGTTTCAGCGACCCCAAAAACATATGATGGTCAAAAGAACCTTTCATCGATTTTATTTTGTGGACCTGTGTTATTGTTAATTATAAAATCAAGCGGTTCACTAATTTGTAATGAAGCGAACCAACAATAATCTCGCCTATAGGCCAAAAATCCAATCAAAATCCCTCGCCATCTAGCCAATAATGTCATTTTGTATTTACTTATCAATATGAAACCACAATTTCTTAAAATCAAAGTCGAGCTGTATTGTGGCCTTTAAATTTAATAATTATTCTGTTATTCTTTTTTCCTAAAGGATGGATATCGAATATACGCATTTCTGAGTTTATTATAAAAAGAAATAAAAGCATATGGTGCCAATTTGTTGTTGTTTTCGCTTTGATACCATTAATGCATTTAGCTTGATATTAAAATGCATCAATTTTCCCCAAATTGAAAACATGTTTCATTTAAAAGAAATATTTGCCGATATCTGCTAAAAAATTTTTTGTACCATTATGAGCAAAAAGAAACTGAAACCATGTATTTAAGCAGATACTTCCACAACTAGACTAACCTCTAACACATTATATTTGAAATTGTCAACCTCAAAGCTTTGCCACTGACATCAACTACGATAGTAGGTATACCGCGGCCTACGTAGATAAAATAATAGATATAATAATAATAATAATAATATAATAATCTAAATGACCCTCCGTCGCAGAACTCCAACAATTTGGAATAAGAGGAAAAAAGGGTGAAGTGTCATGGATATATGTTGAAATCAGAATAACATCTCGAATAATGTAATACAATAATAGTGTAATACATCATCAATTATGAATATTATGTTGAAAAATAAGAAAGCTTATGCGCAGGTACTGAACATCATCAAATCTGCATCAAAATCGGTTCTCTAGTTTTGGAGTTATCATGTTAACATACGAACATACATAATACGCAGACATACATTTTCTAAAAACCACTTTTTCGTGTTCCTGCCCTCAAAACGTAAAAATTTTATCTTATATAAATTTTCTATTTTGAACCAATTGCAGAAATTTCCTCATTTACATGGGTTAATCCTTATTTTTATGGATGGCGAGGTTAAAATGACCAATTTTTACCATATTTTGTATTTAAAAAAATGGATCTTAATTCGTCAATATCTGTTTTTAATTTAGGGATACATTATTTGGACATTAGTTTTCAACTTTCAAGACAGCTCAAAAATTAAATGTTCTCGTTCATTTGAAATAAAAGTCGGAAACCAATACGGCAACTCCACTAAATTGATTGATATTTGAATGGATGGGTTTTCATATTTGAAAGAATGTAATGTAAATTAACTTTTCCAGTTGGTTATACTGAATACCATAAAAATGTTCTCTAACAAATATCATACTTACGTAACCCAGTGAACTTTAAAGGGTATAAAAAGTCATTAGACGCTGACAAATAATATTGTTATATTATAACGCAAGAAGTCGATATTCCTCGAAAATAGAGTAGTTGTTTGTCATACTATTATATTACATTCTGTCAATATTTTGTTTTCCGAACATTATCTGAATTTTTATGTATAGCAACGTTGCTCTATTATATTCAATCATGAAAGCAGAAACACGATATCACACAACAACGCAATTAATACTGAAAAGGAAATATAGTCAGATCATTAAAATTATATGTATTAATGTTATTCTTGTTATTGCTGGGCAAGTCGAATAAACATAAACATAATCTCGTTTTAACGTCACTAAAAAAAAATTATACAGAAATACCTTTCACCGTACCACGCACGTAAATATCTAAAAAAATGCCTCCACGTGTCGTATGTTGACAGTTTAAGATAGGTTTTCTTTTTTTAATCGAAGGATTTTCTCTACAGAAACTGTTGCTTATACGGTGATATAAAAAATTATTTTGGTCAAAGAGGGTCATAGAATTAAAACTGCTGCCTAAGGAATCACTACTTCCACATCTAGATTTTCCATCCAAGTCTCTTTAAAAGAAAATTTCTTGATTATATTTGCATTCTAGTATGTGGAAACAATTAATCGTAGAATTTTAATAATATTTGATTTGAGGCAGATGTCAGAAAAAAATTGAGGCGTTGATCTCTAGCATATACGTCAAAAACGTTTCTGAATTCTTATTAGCTTGCTCTACTTATTTTCGCAAATTTTCGTTCAAACTTAAAATCTCGACGATTCATGACATTCTAAACACCCCAATATACCTGTTAATTAATGCTTGATTAATTTCAAATTTTGGTGGTAAGAAAAGATCGAAAAGGTGATTTTTTGAATTTAGTAATATGTCAGTAGCGTGCGATTTTTAAGGGGGTTTGAAAAGTCGATTTTTCAAGAAAAAGTATTAGCGATTAAAAAAACTAGTAAGATATTCTTAATCATCACCTTTGGAAACCCCCTTGTAGTGGTATCAAAGATGTTTGAGATAGTGGCGGTCAAAAATAAATGTTTTAACCAAAACTAATTTTTATCTGTAAAACGGATTCTCATTAAAAAAAATGTATTCTTTATTTCTTGTTCAGAGTAATGTATTGTACTAGTTTGAATTGATTTTATAACAAAATAATTATTTATTTAATAAGTCAAAAATTCTAATTCGTACCTACCTACCATTTTTATAACAAATAATCTTCAATAAAGATTTAAGTACGCCATAAAAATAAAAATTACGGCAAATGTCAATTTATGAATTTTTTTATTTTAATTTTTTTCACCTTTTTAAAATTATTTTTTAAATTTATTTTCATGCAAAATAATTTTAGTCTAGTGCAATGATTCTGAACAAAAATGTCGAATAATTTTTTTTGATTTGAGAATTCCTTTTACAGATGAAATTAGTTTTGGTTACAAAAATTGTATTTTTCACCGCCACTATCTCAAACACCTTCGATTCCACTACGATGCAATTTTGTACGAAGGGGTTTCCAAAGGTGATGATTAAGAATATCTTTCTAGTTTTTTTCTAAAAAAATCGCTAATACTTTTTCTTGATAAATCAACTTTTCAAACCCCCTTAAAATCGCACGCTACTGACATGTATCACATATTGCTAAGTTCAAAGAATCACCTTATCGATCTTTTCTTGGCACCAAAGTTTGAAGGTAATCAAGCATCAATGAACAGGTATACTAGGGTGTTGCGATCTTAAGTGGGTCACACTGTATGATTACTATACCTCCACTCCACTACGTGGATGTGGAAGTAAAACTGCTGCCTTAGCCTATGTCATCGTTTGGTAATGATTATATCAATCATTTTTTGACTGGCAAAATATGACAGACCGGTTGAAATTTTCTTCCTTTTCTAATATTGAGACCGGAATTCTTGGTTAGATTTGCTTCATAATTTTGTTTCGATAATTCTTCCTAAATACTGGTTTAAAAGTGAATTATCTATTATTTGTTTGCTTATATTAATGAAACATATTCTTTATATGATTTTGCAAACATTGGAAAGAACAGCTATCTATGAGAACTAAAGGAAAAACTATATATAAAAATATTAATGAAATCTTTGCATTCTTTCGATAACCTGACTTCTGGTTATGCTAACAAGTAAAAATTCTTATTTGCCATTCTCATTTTAACACTAGCATCCAACCTAGTCCCCTACGGCTAGGCAGGCTAAACTAGTATCTATCTACATGATCCCCTACTAATATTTTTATATATAGTTTTTCCTTTAGTTCTCATAGATAGCTTTTCTTTCCAATGTTTATAAAATCCTATAAAGAATATGTTTCATTACTATAAGCGAACAAATAATAAATAATTTACTTTTAAACATGCATAGAGTATATAGGTTCCAATACTAGTTAGCTAATAGATAGGTGAAGATCTGTTGTTTTTTATCAGTCAGTGTCAATTATAAATATTTTATATTTATTCATGGATATTGTCTTAGTTTTGCATGGAACATCGTTATGAGTGGCTTTAGGCTTTTCTGATGAGTCCACAATAAGGACGAAAAACGTTTCAAAGGCTAAGCATTTCCAAGAAACTGAATGAGATTTTAGGAAAATGTAAATCATTAGAATGAAAAATTTTGTAAAGACAAGTTACGTAAATAAATTAATTTCAGGCCTTTGTTCTCATTTTTAACTGAATTTACATATCGTAGGGGATCATGTAGATACTAGTTTAGCCTGCCTAGCCGTAGGGGACTAGGTTGGATGCTAGTGTTAAAATGAGAATGGCAAATAAGAATTTTTACTTGTTAGCATAACCAGAAGTCAGGTTATCGAAAGAATGCAAAAATTTCATTAATATTTTTATATATAGTTTTTCCTTTAGTTCTCATAGATAGCTATTCTTTCCAATGTTTGCAAAATCCTATAAAGAATATGTTTTAAATACTGGTATTTCGACAATTTTTCCTACATTCTTAAATCGGTTAATACAATTTCTTATGGACTTTTATTAGGTCGCTTTCATACGAGGCAACTAGTGGCGGCAACCAGTGGCCGCCACTGGTGGCCCTTTGGTGGCGATGCGGACAATTTGCAGACAACTAGTTGCCCCCTCTCTTTTACGACTGGGTTCTTAGCCAAGGATAGAGGAAAATGTACTTGGACAGTTGAAAAGATGGTCTCGAATGAGGAACCTTTTCTTCTTCTCTTCTAATCAAGAAGAAAAAGTGAAGGCCAAGACAAATGTAAGTGCATCCAATGCTTGTTTAAAAGTGAATTATTATTTGTTTGTTTATAATTGTAATGCAACATATTCTTTATAGAATTTTGCAAACAGCAGAAAAAATAACTATCTATGAGAACTAAAAGAAAAACTATGTGTAAACATTAACCACTCTTGTTGATAGCATAGGATGCAATGAAATATATTCTTTATAGGATTTATATATAGCTAAAAGAAAAACTATGTGTAAAAATATTAATGAAATCTTTGCATTCTTTCGATAACCTGAATTCTGGTTATGCTAGCAAATTAAAATCCTAAAATGAATTTGTCTAATTTCAGAATTCAGGTTATCGAAAGAATGCAAAGATTTCATTAATATTTTTACACATAGTTTTTCTTTTAGCTATATATAAATCCTATAAAGAATATATTTCATTGCATCCTATGCTATCAACAAGAGTGGATAAATGTCTATATTTTACTTTATTTAACGATTTGTGTGTAGACGAGAAGAAATTTTTCATAAAGTTTCAGATGTCGACGACATCCGACATGTAAAATATTACAAAAACATTTGAGGCCTTGACTTCTAGAATACACACCAAATCCCACATTACTGTACTCTTACCAGCTTGCTTTATTTATTTTCCCTTATTTACCATTATTTAACCCCGAACACTTCACCGGAATTAGCGACAAATATAATCACATATGTATAAAATTCCAAGCCGATATCTTAAACCGTCCCTGAGAAAACGTGCGCAAAAAAATTACAGACCGACAGAAAGGCAGAAAATTTTCTTTTTCGCTCAAATTTAAAATCTCGACGTTTTATCACATTTCTACAAAAAAAAAAAGAATTTTTTTACGGTTACTATACTTCCACTCCACGTGGATGTGGACGTAGAGAGAGAGAGAGAGAGGCCAATGGTGAAAAATCGACAATACTGTCCTAATAGAATGGCCGAATTCAGTTGATTATCAGAACCCAATATTACTAAAGTCCGCTTTACAGTCTGCAATTTTTTTGCAAGCAAGCTGTTGCAAAGGCAATTTCTTGCAGGTAATGTTTCTTCGCGGTACGTTTTACAGCTGACATTTGCCAACTATGTCAAACAAAGTAATGTGGTAATGTTCTACCAGTACTTGGTAACATGGAAATCACCAAATTACCCACCAGACTTGCATCAAAGTAATAAAAATCGAGCAGAACCGATTATCTGCAACATGTTGAAATGTGCAAGTAAATTGCCAAACATGATCAGCTGGTTCTCAAGTGAGCATGTCTTTGACAAAGATTTGTTGCATTTGCAAGAACATTGCAGACTGTAAAGCGACCTTAAAGAAACATGTTGTTTCATAACATACGTCACATATAACAGTATTTCTATGTTCATATATTAGGTATCCATTTAATTACAATAGAAATATCCATTGATAGAATAATTTTGAAACTTTTTCCTATAATTTATTTTATAAAATTAAGAAAAAACAGCCACACGCGGCTGTAGTCATTCATAACTACACCTGACGTAGCACATGCCAATTCTAACGAGCCAACATGTCTTATAGTAATCTTGGTCAAATTCATTTATTGCGAATTCGACAAATCCCGAAACCGTTTCAGCAGGATGAAGTGTCCCTTTAATTTGGAGTTAACAATCTTAGCCTATTTCGCATTTTCTGCCTGACTGTCTTACCTTGTTAATTTTCTAATTTTTGCCCAGGGAACAGATAAACAGAGCCGTACTTTGAATGTATCCGCCAATATCGCGAGGACGGGCAATACATTCACCAATACATAAGATTGCTATCTTGACGCATAACAGTACGATTTTTGAATTTATAAGGAAGGTTATTAAGTTTCTACCGAAAACACAAATTTTAAATCTCTATTATTATTTTGTCCACTCTAATACGCAAAAATTTAAAATACGGCTCTGTAGTACTCTTGTCAGCAGTAATTGTGCCGGCTTTTACGGCCTCTTTTATGTGCACTAAACAAATGAGGACAACTATACTCACCAAGTCATCAGTAGGTAAATCAAGTTTGGCATATCAAATCAACTTACCTAAAACAAAAAAAAAACAGTTTAAATACAAATTACCTTTCAGTAAATCTAACTAATAAATTTCGGCCTGCTTAAGCAATTTTTATAGTTATTTATGCACCAAGTGCGTTATATAGATTATAACGCCCGGAGGGTAACATGATGCAGCCCGAGGGCCTTTGGCCCGAGGGGTGCATGTTACCTGGTCGGCGTTATAATCTTATACCGCTCGTAGTGCATACAATATTTTATGTTTCACGAAAAATATATCTTTTTAATGAAAAATTGACTTCATTTTTTTAATACATTTTTTAGTAGTCTATGACATTTGTTGATACTTTGACGTTTATTAATTGTATCTCTCAGCATGTTATGTTCTTTCAAATATAAGGCGGGTTTATACGTGCATGGATTTAATGGCGCCAGTTGCCAGTATAAGTTTACATACAATTTTAAATTATATCTCGCCAGTCTCATTCTTTGAACTCAGAGAGCAGGTGATTTTTGAAGCAAAATGTCAAGTAATAAAGTAAATAAAACAATAATTCGTACCGGGTTCTCCATGGGAAAAAAGAATCATTTGTTGTTTGTTGCGAGAACCATCTATCTTTTTTCCTTTTGCGCTAGCTCCAAAAGGGTGCATTTAAAAAAAAATAGATATGAAAAAGTCTTATTTTAACCTGAAAAATCGATCCTGAATGTTTGGCAATCCATATAAGACTATATTTTCCTTTACATGCTTATATTGATTTTTTAAGGTGGCGATTTCCAGAGAAAGACATGCGATAGGGAAAAATTTATTATTTTTGGCCATAACTTTTTTTTCTTAGTACGCATATTTTGAAAAACTATAAGACTACCTAAGTGGAACCATAACAAGACTATCACTATGAATTTTCACTCAATAATTTCAGTTGTTTGCAAAATAGTTAGATTTAAAACTAACGAAATAGGAAGATTAGCATAGGTAGTGTGTAAATTTAAATCTAACTATTTTGCAAATCACTGAAATTATTGAGTGAGTTAAACTCATAGTAATAGTCTTGTTATGGTCCTACTTAGGTAATCTTATTAGTTTTTTTAAATACACATATATTAAAACAAGTTATAATAAACATAATAAACAGAAATAATAAACATTTCCCTATTGGATGTATCTCTCCTAGAAAACACCACCTTTAGAAATGTTACTATTTAACACAGATCGTACTAATATTTTGACCTGGAGCAAAAACATATTTTCTTATTTGTAAATAGTTACTGAACTTAAATACCCTGTACGTAATTAATAATTATAAAACTGATTAAAAAAATTTCGCACAGCAGCTGCCTCCAAGGTTGTCACTTTTAATGATACTAACAAATTATACACACTCCATAACAGTTATGTGTTGCTCTTTTATGTTATGCTGTTTACAAAATTCTAGTACTGAATAATTAACAAATTAAGTTCATCATTTCAGTTGATTAGATCTGTGGTTTATAAGAGAAAAAATGACCCCAATCGAAGTTAAATTTAAATTCAGGTCAACTGAAACATTACATTAATTAATTTACATGTCCGATATTTTGCAGAAAAAAACAATTAGAAAAAAAAACTGCACGGGTTAAACTTACAGTAACTGATTGTGTAAATATTTTCGTCAATTATAAGCATTTATACAATTTTCTATGCCACGTAATAGCACATGTTTAGTATTATAAATTAGTGACAATATTTTTACACTTTTATTATTAATAAAAATACACTCTAAATATTTATTGTTATTTTAATCATTAGCGTCTTTTTTAAACAGTTGGGATAAAAATAAGATGAAAAAAGTATTAAATTTAAAGCTGCAGGAAGAGTTTGCCACATTTAAAATGATAATCACCGTATTAGCAGATGAACTAAATAAAAGGGGTATGTATCTAAGGAAGTAGGTCCATACAAGTTGCTGTAATAAAAAATTAAATTGTCTTAGGATATCATCCTAATAGCAGGCTATCTAGAGCCCTAGGTAAGACTTCAACCATGTTTCAAGTAGAGATTTATGCTATAGATCTATGTACTCAGAAATGAATTAGCTAGATTAGGCAAATCAGAGCGAATAGGTGGTTTTGCATGAAGTATGTACGGACATTTCTTTTTGCGACAACGACAGCTCTTTTGCTTTAGTAAGCATACGAAAATCCTTAAACATCCTAGGTGAGCTAAAGTCGCTATTTAAAAAACATTGACAAAAACAGTTTTCTCTAAAAGTGTGATACCTCAGAAATCATTTGATCAAGTTTAGCATTTTTTTTGCAATGAGATGTTCTTTTTTAGTTCTACAAAAAGTGTTCCCAGGTATTTTATGATATATCAAAAAATAGAAACAAAAGTTTTATCACAATGATTGAAACTACAAATTGTGTTACCGGAAAAATTCAAAAAAATTTGGAAAAACTTTTTGATTTTCGTTTTTTTTTGCTCCAACGGCTAAAATAATGAAAATACAGAAAAAAGTTTTCAACAAAATTTGTAGCTCGTCTCTTTCTCTACAAAATAGGTCTTTACCAATTTTTGTCTTACTTAAGCCGTTTAGAAGATAAATCCAGTTTTCCACTTACAGTTTTGAGCCGCTCCGAAATGCGCGAAAATGAGAATTCTCTGGGAGCTTCGTACGACCAGACATATCGATCGATAATTATTACTATTCAGAGCCGCTAAAAAAAATGAAATTAACGTAAAATGTAGAGAAAAGTCTCAGCTTTAATGTGGCACAAAATTCATATAAATTTCTATCATAGAGAAAACAGTGTTAGAAGATGGCTTAGTAAACTTTATACAGTTGATTTATTCACATCTTTGAGTTTTATGCGTCCTGCCTATTTCTCCCGTAACAATGGGTGCTTTTTCACTGCATGGATTCGATTCCACTCCCTTTAATCTATATTTCGTAAAAATTTCATTGAAGAATGTTAAGAAACCAATAAGTTGTATGTTTTACTGTATAATTTTGCATTTTCTGAACGAGTATGAATAATGTAGACAAATTCAAAAAGTACTACGCGCATTTAAAAAACTCTAAAGTCATTCGAAAGAATATGTTTTATTGTACTTATAATCCAAAAATTAAAACTGCGCTATTATTATTACTTAAGATATAGCGAATTGAACTCCAAAATTTGGAGGTGATTGATCGATGAGAAATATACCGTCTACTTTGATCGCAAGGCATATTTTTCCAACAAAAGTAATTGCAATAAAATGTTAATGGGATTAATATATCATTATATAAGAATATGTAAGCAAAATGAATTATCATTCTAACGACTCCCGGCAAAGATATGAATAAATCTGTGGATCAACTGTACAAAGTTCACTAAGCCATCTTCTGACAAGTGTCAGAGCCCCTAAAAAAATGAAAATAACATAAAATGTAGAGAAAAGTTATCTCTCCTTGATAAAATTTTTTATGAATTTTGTGATAGTTTACCATTATAGCTGAGACTTTTCTCTACATTTTATGTTATTTTCATTTTTTTAGGGGCTCTGAATAGTAAGAATTCTCGATCGATGAGCCCGGTCATACGAAACTCCTGGAGAATTCTCATTTTTCGCGTATTTCGAAGCGGCTTAAAACTATAAGTGGAAAACGCGATTTATCTTCTAAACGGCTTAAGACAAAAATTTGGTAAAATTGGTAAAGACCTTTTTAGTAGAGCAAAAGACGAGCTACAACTTTTGCTGAGAACATGTTTCTCTATTTTCATTATTTTGGCCGCTAGAGAAAAAAAAAAAAACGAAAATCAAAAAGTTTTTCCAAATTTTTTTGAATTTTCCCGGAACTTGCAAGTGCAAAGAATGCATCATCTAATTCTCCGGATTATTACCTACTTAAATTCCAGAGATGATCCTTTTATTAATTTTTGTTACCCTAAGTTGTTAATTTGCCTCTACTAATAGCCTATATGAATAAATCATTCAAATAAAGATTTTAGATCATGCAATAGCTTTTGTTTGCTTTGTTATTTAAAATATCAACGGAGTTATGATTTTTACCGATTAATGCAGCAAATTTTAAGATATGCTGGCTAATCGTGCAAGGCTGTGAGCTTGCGAGATGATACCATGTACTTTTAAACCAAGACCAACTGTTTAACAGAATAATTTGTTTAAAGAAAAGCGACCAGGATCTCAAGAATTACTTCTGTTATGAATTAGCACCTTCACCGCCTTCTTTTTTTATAATGATTTAATGAGAAAAGGGAATAAAGCTAGCTTAGTAATTTTATTGAAACCTCAAACCTGAGACAATCCAAGCAATATAATATATGTCATCGATGGCGACTGGCTACTTATTATATGTGAATTACATTTTAAAACATTGGGTACAGTGAAATTGTATCCACTAAAGATGAAGAACATCGACGAAGAAGAAATAAGAAAATCGCCGTTGAATTTATCGTCAGCGAAATCACAGTAAACAATATTCTTTTCATACATGCCATCAGTGGATGCGAAAAAGCATAAATACAGGCATGACAAATTGTTGGTATTTAATGAAATTAATGCTAATGTTGACACTTTCCTAGAGATTGGTCAAGAATAATTTTTTTTGATATGGCCTAGATGGTACTGGCGATATTAATGAAAACAGACACAGGTCATATAACATAACACAAACGTTGGCCAAATTCTTCAATTTAACAGATTTACCACATACAAGGGATGCCCTGAATCAACATATATTAAGGTAATTCGCCTAGCAGATGTGAAAATGAATCATATTAACCCTAGAAATGTGACCGAAAGTAATGTTTATCGTCCCTTGGGCCGTTAAACTCATAACACGATTTTGTAGTTACTTGATATTGCAATATAAACTGCGGAAAATATTCCTTGCGAATGCAAGATGCTAGTCCGCACTAGGCTAAGTACTTAGAAACAGTGGATTTAGCCCTAGGATATCGATTTTCACGCAGAAAAGTTGTAATTTTTTTACGGTTCTACTCGGTATTAGGCATAAAATTAAGGCAAATAAACTTTAGATTCGTGTTCAGCACACCCAAGAACATAAGAAAACATGTTTTATTAACATTTTAGGCACTCTAAGGCGTTACTAAAGCAGTAATAAACAGGACAACGATTTGCACTTTTCTGGTAGTTTGGGCCAAGTCTAAAAAAACAAAGATCTTTGCCTCCTGACAGTGAAGGGGTTAATAATAATAGGATTAACGTTAAAAATTCAGTTGATATATTTATTGTTCCTGAATGTATGAGGTCATCTTCGCTGAAAATCCGCAGCTCGATTTCGAGGTTCGGTTTCACAATGAAGAGTCATCTTTACTGGCGATATCATGACATTTAATACAATACATATATAAGTGTTCTATTGTTAACCTTATATTAATATGGTTACCCAAACTTACCGTCATTTAATATGATAAAAATGTAGACAATCACTTACACTAATGTGGATAGAAATTTTATGTGAACGCGGAAGATTAAATTATTTTTTACGATAAGATATATAATGAAAACAAAGTAAAACAAAACACTTTAAAAGACCTTGACGTATATATGATATTAGATACGCCTCATTAGAATTCATAAGCGTGTGAGATATTTAAAGATATGGTACATTTTATTAATGCAATGCACTTGTAGCAGTTTTTGTTCCGCTTAGTGCAGCACATTATTCTTCTTTATTAGATTTCTATTATTACTAAATTTATCAGCACACACCGAACATATCACATTATAAACTTATTTTGCTTTTGTAATAAGAATGCTAAATGATTTGTGAGTCATGCATATCACGAGATACGTAATGCGTATGCAATATTTAAAAACAAAAATAAATTGCAAATATCGTTAATTTGTATCAAAATTTTGAAAAAAATAATTTGGACCTCGAGGAAAAAGATTTGAGATAAAGACCAAGAAATCAAGATAGTAGATAAGTAAAAGCTTTCAATTTCACACCATACAATTATAATAACGACAAAATATCATATTAATACTGAAGCAGCTCCAGAATGACGAGAGACGAAATAAACCATTTAAAAACCCTCGACGGATTATCATGATTGGATACCTACACCTCCTTGCTATTTCAATATGACAGTTATAATTTTTCGTCTCAATATTCATGTTTGAAAGCCTAAAATATAAAAACACGTTTTCAATCTTGTTGCGGTCAGATCAATTTTTGACATTTCATATGTAGTGGCTCCATGATGACGGCCGAAATTCAAAGATTTAAATATATAATATAAACCTGCTATTTAATACCTTGAAAAATCGCGACTTTCTCGTTTTTTGATGCTATAAAAGTATAATTAAAATATATTTTTTTACACTACATAGATTTTTATATCTTTAGACTTTCTTACTTTTTGTTGGATATTTTGCCACTGCCACCATTTAAAAATTTTTAATGAAAAAACCTCTGTGCCAAACGGATCAGACAGAGGTTGGTTCTTGAATACCTGACTGTTTCAAAAAGTGTCACACCTAAAATTATATAAACTAGAACAATGTTATAAACTAAAAAATGAAAATGAAAGCTATAGGCAGTTAACGTTTTGGAAGACAATCTACTTCCGTTCTCAAAACTTTTTTGGCCGTCAACCATGACAGTTCTTTGTTTATGTATTTCCAGTCACGTGAGACACTAAATTATATTTATCTTATTTTTACTCATTTCGTCTCTAAGGATGGGCAACCAACTAGTACAAAAATGTATTGAATAATTTGAAACGCATCTATCCTCGTTTAATAAAATAATCGCGGATGCCTTAAATTTTCTTTTAGTTCCGTTGCTCTCTTTTTTCCAAAATCTTCGCCGAGTCCCATTTAATCATGTGATTATTATCCCACGCGTGTTCACAAATTTTGGATTTTTAAAATTCTCCCCTTCTAGCGTAATTTCTATGTTCACCAAGCCTTACGTTGAAAGGTCTAGGTGATTCACCTACGTAATGTTTTCCACACTCACACGGAACACTATAAATACAATTTTTTGAATTTTGAACAATATTTAGAGGTTTGGTTTTTGATAAAACCGATCTTAGCGTGGAGCCCGTTTGAAAAACCGTTCGTACGGAAAACCTATTCCCAATTTTTCGTAATTTATCCGATAAACTATGTATATATGGAATTACTGCCATGGACCTAAATACCTCAGGTTGTGATAGTATGTTCTCTCTACTACCAATGTTCAATAACTGATTATCAACAAAACTCTCAGGATATTGATTATTTAATAAGACAGTTTTTATAAATTGCTTTTCGTTCCTTAATATTACATCACTTGAAGAAATAATTTTGGCTTTGTCATACAAACACTTAACAACACCTTTCTTGACACTGATATGTTGATTTGAATTGAAATTTAAGTATCTGTTCGTGTGTGTTTGTATAACTCGTTTGGTATGTGTTATCTAATTTTTTAATTAAAATATCTAAGAAAGGCAATTCATTATTATTTTCTATTTCTAATGTAAATGTAATTGATGGTTCTTTTTCGTTAATCTGATTCAAAAAATTACTTAAACATTCTTTACTATAAGGCCATATAGCAAAAATGTCATCTACATATCTCCACCATACAATGAGTTTATAAGCTAGATTATTAATATTGTTGATAGAAATCAATATTTAATTGAAAGTATGTTGTTTTAATGCAACGTGTAAGTAATTCCATTATAGTTTCAATGCTTAACTTAGTTCTATTCGCCAAATTCCCATCTTGTTGCAATTTGTTTTTAATTATTATTAATGTTTTATCTACAGGAACATTTGTAAATAGGCTTACTACATCAAAACTGACCATTAGATAATTATTGTTAAAATGATTTTCTGACAGCTTTCCCAAAAAATGTTTGCTATTTTTAATATAAGACTCGGAGGAATCTGATAATGGATTTAGGATTTTTAATAAATATTTTGAGAGTTTGCTACATGGATAATTAATTGAACTCACAATTACTCTTAAGGGAATGTCAGGTTTATGAATTTTTGGCAAACCATATAAATGAGGAGGTTTGTTCCACGCTAAGATCGGTTTTATCAAAAACCAAACCTCTAAATATTGTTCAAAATTTAAAAAATTGTATTTATAGTGTTCCGTGTGAGTGTGGAAAACATTACGTAGGTGAATCATCTAGACCTTTCAGCGTAAGGCTTGGTGAACATAGAAATTACGCTAGAATGGGAGAATTTGAAAAACCCAAAATTTGTGAACACGCGTGGGATAATAGTCACAGAATTAAATGGGACTCGGCGAAGATTTTGGAAAAAGAGAGCAACTGAACCAAAAAAAAAACTCCGCGATTATTTTTTGTCTTCCGAAACGTTAACTGCCTATAGCTTTCATTTTCATTTTTTAGTTTATAACATTGTTCTAGTTTATATATTTTTAGGTGTGAGACTTTTTGAAACAGTCAAGTATTCATGAACCAACCTCTGTCTGATCCGTTTGGCGCAGACGTTTTTTCATCAAAAATTTTTAAATATTTTTCAGTAGCAAAAAGAAACATCAAACCTAACAAAAAGAAAATCTGAATATGCCACAAATAAACAATTATAGACAATATCTTTAGACCTTGTACATGAACTTCCAAAAAATGGAATTGGCGATTTTTAGTTTTATACCTCATAACGATCACTTTACTTTGACGGTCTTTGAAAAACTCATGTCGAAGAAAAGTTGTATGGATTTCAGCGTGTAGGTAATTGTTTGCTGAAATATTTTCACTCGAAACAAGCAGGGGTACAAAGTTGAACCTAGTTCTACTTGGTGTTTTCCAAATTATTATACTTTAAAATTGTCACAACACAATTTTTTCAAATGGAACACCGTTATTTGTGAAAATAAAAAAAAAATAAGATTGTGGAAGACATCTAAAAGTGCTTTTGATTACATGTTTCAAACCATCTTGTTTTTACAACCTTTCAGAAGAAATCGCCCCCAATTCTTTTTTCAAACTGCACTTCCTAAAATTTTACACCGCATAAATGGAATCCACACTTCAATGTGAATATTGTAATATTCCATTTTTAGTAACAATAGTAATAAATGGTCTATTTTGGTCTAACTATCAGTTTAAAGTTATTTTGATTGGTTATTCTTGCACACGTGACTAAAATGGGTGGATTTTGATTTAAGCAAAAAAATGTTCTGTTTAGTTTCTGTCAACTTTGACCTCTAAGGGCCAGTTGTATAAAAGTGCATGAACGAAAATTCCGCTGAACTTGGTTCAAAATCTAAGGTTACAATTGTTACAATAGTGGATTGGATTTTAAACCAAGTTGAACTGAACTCTGGCCGATCTACTTTTACACAACTGACCCTTTTAGATAAATAATAACTACTAATTCCGCATTAGTTTGCCTAATGATAAATATAGCTTTGAGGAAAACTTTGTGTTCTTTGAGGAATCTGAAGATGATAAAATACCGCCTTCAGTTTTTACAAGGTGCTTTTTATATGACCTTTTAGCAACCATCAAATACAAATATTTTCGTTTCACCATACTTCTTTCATTACCATCTTTAGAAAGAGACGTAAAACTGTGGGGGTTCAGCAAAATCTCCAAGTTCGGATGCCGATGTTTACACGAGCATTGAGGATTTTATCGCTTGGCGCCGATGCGATGGCGGAAATGGGCAGACGATAAATAACGTAATTTAGTAGATGTTACTGCTAATGTTTATTAACTTTAGTTCTTAAGTAAGTAACGGTAAAATTTACACGAGTTTGTTTTAGTAAAACTTAAACTTTTCATAGTAAAAAATGTACAATTTTTGCCAATTAATTATATCTTAGCGTACATAATTTGAGGATGATGTCAGTTCTGATCCCATATTAGAAAAGAAAATTGTTTTATGGAATTTAAAAATGTCGACTCAATGTATATATGTCAAAGTTTTAGGGGCAAAAAGCATGAGATATGGTCCAGCCTTGACTTCCTAGACGTGATACAGAAGGCTCCATATTTATCAGTAGCAGATACTTACTCTGTACTACCAAAGATTACAATAAATATACTAATTTGAAAGAGAAAACATTACATGTACTTTTAGTGTTATTTTGACAGAAATATATTCTGTTGAGGTATTGTCCTTTAATCTTGGGACACCCCGTATACCAACATATAACTTAAAAATAGTTCAGCGAGCATAAAAATATGAACAGCAATATTTTCAAATCACAGTCGGCCAAGAAAACATTAATATTTGGCTTTATTATGAGGCTACAATAAACATTCCAAAACTACTTTGATCGTAAATTTTATGTTGACACCAAATATGTACCCTGAATCGATATTGATGCTTAACGAGGCTTAAAACCAAGTTCTAAAATCATTTTAATTTCACTTCTGGTTTAGCAGGAAATGACAACGATTATAATTTCATTATGATAGCCTATATAAATTTATACTTTGATAACGCTTCTTGTCCTAAATTCTAATGTTCCTAACAATTATTCTCCACTGTATTACTTATATTATTGTATACAAGTATATGTATTTGAAAATATTAAAATTAAGAAACCATTTAAGGATGAAATTACTGTTTGATTTAGTTGCAGCAACGAAGAGTGCGAATTAAAACAGATAAAACAATGTTTTAAAACATTTGGTTCATAGGCTCCGATTACACAGACACACAAAAGTCGAGTCGAGTCGAGTGCCAGAAGACAGACATATGTATTCCCATGCATTTTGACCATAAAAATGACAAAATACGTACCCATTTACTTACTTGTTTGACGGTGTTTTTTGAGATTAGGAAAAATGTAAGAACCAATCGGGCGAAACGAACATCGAATTGTGTTCAGCAGGTCAAAATGCATGGAAATACATAGGTCTGCCATCTCGCCTCGACTTTATTTTTTTTTGTATGCCTATGTTAACAACAAATTGTATCGTAAATTCTAACAGATCTGTATTCTGGAGTTTGACAAAACAATAAAAAATATGCAGCATATACATGTTTACTTCCTTCGCTTACGGAAAAGACCTGGAATACACACCAGATCCTGGATAATGGGTAAGTATAACTAACACTTTATCTGTTTCAGCCTGATCTGCAAACCACACGCAAGGACATCCAATTACCCGATCCCGGGGGTACCAAGCAAACAACCAGCTCGGTACCCTTACCCTAGACCGTGCTGGCCTCTGACGCTAAGAAAGCGTCTCTGGCCGAACACAATCCTGAGCTACACAGTTCACACTTCCTTCCGACGAAATCGGAGAACATGATGCCAATTGGCACTCTGGGCTTCCGACTAGTCAACACTCCCAAATCCCTTTCAAACTCCGAGAGGGCTCGGTAACAGCCGTTCCCTCTCACGACAGACGAAAGACGCTCCCGGAAGCCTAGACATGCTAGCGAAGAAAGAAGACTAAGACAGAAGAGCGCCAGAAGAAACGATCACAGCAGGCAGGGTCCAACAGTCAGGACCAGGGGAGGTTTGCTAACATCGTCAATACCGTCCGCATTTGCAGGGGGAGGGGTAGGCGAAAAAGCAGGCTCACCCCTTACGAGGCCAGTCCAGGTCTACAGCGATGATTGGGGCAAAGAGCTCAAGCTTGACCCCTAATCATCCGAGACCGTCATCTTTAGTCAAGAATATTGGCGCGCGCTTACTTATTCGTGGGAAAATCACCCTCAGAGATTTCTTCAGTTTTCACGGTTCAGACCATGCAAATCACGAAAATGTATGTCTCTCTGTTGGATCTATATCTAAAAATCTATTTGTCGGTAAGTTACGGGCGAAAACATAGTTTACTGATGAAAAATATAACATTCTCACATAAGTGATACTTAAATACGTTTGTATACATATGAATTTATGTATAAAAAAGTATGTATCTTAGATAGCTGAGCGTTTCCTTGATATTGTCTAAATAAATATTCCACTTCAAATGAGTGTCTATGTAAAAAGCCTATAAATATATTTAGTTACATTTGAAGATTTTATCAATAAGTGGGTTCCAAGATAATTAAGATTCAACGTGCCATTATCAGATCATGTATTTTCATAAAAGCTAGAAAGAAACCCATAATTGAATGAGATTATTATTTGAACGAACTTAATTTCCACTATTTTTGTAGATTACTCCAGGAGTCGGTATAAAATATTACAGTATTATAATAAATAATAAATCCGCTGATGATGAACTAAATTATAGACAGTATTGAACAGTTAGCACCATCATTAATCGCACTGTACGGCAGAGGCGGAATTTCAACAATAAGTTCATATTCACTAGCCATTGGTATCCACAGTGCGTATCTATTTTATACACCGCCACCGAGCCGTTGTTGAAGGGAAAAAGATTGTGTCCAGATTTCGTCTCAGAGGTATGTTTTGTAAATTTGGAATCTAGAATATATTGTTTCCCCAAGTCGAGTTTGCCATCTTGTTTCCTATTTTTATTTTATGTTGAAGTGGTGGCAACAATCGCGAACACGCAACATCAGTAAAGACAAAAACAGTTCTAAAAGTTCAGTCAAAACGAAAGCATTGATTACGACACACTGCGTGTGAAATTAAGTTGCCAGATAAATTAACTAATACATAAATATCTCTTAACTTGCAGTCTTAATTCGGTAAAAACTACAGTCCACTTATAATCGAAGTTTATAGTATTATACTGTCTATCTGATCTAAAATATAAATATATGAATGTGTGTGTTGTGTATGTCATTTCGCTCACTACTTTGTTACTCTTGTCGAGCTTGTGGCGTTTACAATAAAGCAAATATTAAGTTTTTTAACTTATAAAATATATGTGTGCAACGAAGCACACATTATGCAGGTGGATTTTAGGTTTTGAGAAATCTTTTTTCATGGTCACAAAAGTTCCTCTTTCAGGATTATTGACAAGTGTTCACAGCAATATGTTCGACGTGAAGAATATTGTTAAGAACTTACGCTGTCCACACGACGTGCGACGCCACGATTCAGGTATATATAGACGTTTTTCAAAATATAAGGTTACGAATTGTGAAGTTTGGCTATATCTATCTCACTTCCTGGTTACGATAGATCAGGTTTATGTCTAGTAGAAACATTTTAAAAATTCCCCAAATTTTCCATCTGCCATACTGTCTACAATCCGTTCCTCTTATACCAACATCTTCCGAGGTTTTAATCAACTAGTAATGGCAGTGTTGTAGTCAATTTCTTAGGTATTATTCTGCCCTAGATGACAACCAGAGCCTATACATACTACTTTTTATTCTCTTCTGTGCCCTATCTTCAGTGGGCGTTGGAGATTATTTTGGCCTTACTTTGTGGACTGCTCCTTGGAACAGATTAACTGATCTCAGTCTGGAGCCTAAGGATTTACATGTAGGTATACATTGTGATAAAATTCTTAGAAGTAAAAAAGTTAACGAATTTTAGCTTACTCCCCTAGATCTCTGGATTTTCGTCCATAAAGCAAGGCGTGGAATGGTCTGGGGAAGATTCAAATACCTCGGAGATTGGACTTAAGGATAAGACTCTACAAATTAGAATAAAAAGAAGTCTCTCAATTAGATATAGACTATTATACAGGGTGTTGCATCATGAGAGGGACATAGCTTAATAGGAGGTAGAAAACATCAGTGGTAACCGGAACCTCCCATAGAAATGTCTCATTGGGCCTTCACTACGAAATTACAGGGTGTTAAATAATTTTTGGCCAAACCTGTTTTTTGTCATAACTTTGACAGAAAATGAAATAACGGATTCATATTTGGTACGGCTAATGTACAAACGAGCCCCAAGAGGTACATGTATAAAAAAAAATTTATCCAGGTCCGGACGCAAAGAAGAAACATAAATTATAGTGAATAATTTATGTTTCTTCTTTGCATCAATAAAACATCACCCTGTATATATTTTTTTGAAATTTCGATACGATATTCGAAAAGAGCAAGAAAAAACAAACAAAATGGCCTATTTCATTTTTTTGTTACACCTTCGTGGTTATTTAAATACGTTGTTAAATGTGCAAGAAAATGGATTACAGAACCCTATTAAATGAGAGGCACGTGAAATAAATAGTTTTATAACTAAAATTTGCAAAAATTCTATTGAGCCTAGGTGGTCTGGGTGAATCCTAATTCCGGCACGTTTTAAAGGTCCATTTTGGTAAAAAACTGTGGTCCTAATAAGTAATCGGGTATGAAATAACAAAATTTTTAATCAATCACAGTAGGCTTGTTCAAAGTGACAGATAATAAAAAGAAATCTCCTAAACAGTTGAATAATTGTTTGTTAGTAATTTGATGTGTCAATAATCCGCATTTAGTTAGTGAAAACTTGTGAAAATATTTTAACTATGCCAGTAAAATTTACAAACGGGGAATATGCTGACATAATATTCATCTATGGTTTCTGTAATGGAAATGGTAGGTCGGCGGAAAGAGAATATCGGCTGCGTTTTCCTGGTCGTCGATGCCCTAATCATAAAACCTTTAGTACGGTGTTCCAGTATGCAAGACAACACGGAAAGTTTCCTACTTCTGCAGTTGTGGAGCGTGTTTTACAACAAGGTGTGCAGGAACAAAACAATATTATAAACGTAGTTCAAGAAAACCCAAATATGAGCACTAGACGAATCAGTTTGGCAACTGGTATTCCTCATTGGCGAGTATGGAGAACCCTAAAAAGAGAACGTTACCATCCATATCATATCCAGCAGGTACAGCGTCTTCAACAAGGCGACGATATCCCCCGCCTGGCATTTTGTCGTTGGTTGTCTAATCATCGCCCAGTCATTTACAGAACCTTATTTACGGATGAGGCACAATTTACAAGGGATGGAGTAAATGGGCACAGGAAAACCCACATGCGGTACGCCAACGCCGTTCGCAACACAGGTTTTCTGTAAATGTTTGGGTCGGACTTGTGAATAGACATTTGATAGGGCCACATTTTTTTGAAGAAAGATTGAATGGTGAAATTTACTTTGATTTTCTTCAAAACATTTTACCGAATATGTTAGAAAATATCAGTATAAGAGGCATGTTGTTTCAGCATGATGGGGCCCCACCACATTTTAACCTTCAAGTAAGAGAACACTTAAACAATGTGTATCCTATTAGATGGATTGGACGCGGGGGTCCACATGAATGGCCACCAAGATCTCCTGATTGTAACCCTTGTGATTACTTTTTATGGGGCCACTTAAAAAACGAGGTTTATAACATTGAAATTGAAAGTAGACAACATTTAATCCAGCGCATCGTTACAACCTGCGACGAAATACGGAATAATCCAGAAATGATACGTCGAGTAATTGGTGACCTTTCTAAACGCGCAAGAAAATGCACAGAATTTGGGGGAGGCCATTTTGAAAATTTACTTTAGTGTCAATTACGTTTTATTTTTAAACACATTTAGTTATTGTTTTGTTATTTATTGTTAATTGAATGGAAAATATTTTATTTATTTAGATTTTAGTTTGTTCTCTTCCAATTTTTATTAAGTATAAAATGTTGATGATTTTCTTGATCAAAGTAACTGGTTGCTTAGGCCTAAATGGTTTAAATTATCTGTCACTTTTATTCTTTGAACAAGCCTACTGTGATTGATTAAAAATTTTGTTATTTCATACCCGATTACTTATTAGGACCACAGTTTTTTACCAAAATGGACCTTTAAGACGTGCCGGAATTAGGATTCACCCAGACCACCTAGGCTCAATAGAATTTTTGCAAATTTTAGTTATAAAACTATTTATTTCACGTGCCTCTCATTTAATAGGGTTCTGTAATCCATTTTCTTGCACATTTAACAACGTATTTAAATAACCACGAAGGTGTAACAATAAAATGAAATAGGCCATTTTGTTTGTTTTTTCTTGCTCTTTTCGAATATTGTATCGAAATTTCAAAAAAATATATACAGGGTGATGTTTTATTGATGCAAAGAAGAAACATAAATTATAGTGAGTCCGGACCTGGATATATTTTTTTTATACATGTACCTCTTGGGGCTCGTTTGTACATTAGCCGTACCAAATATGAATCCGTTATTTCATTTCCTGTCAAAGTTATGACAAAAAACAGGTTTGGCCAAAAATTATTTAACACCCTGTAATTTCGTAGTGAAGGCCCAATGAGACATTTCTATGGGAGGTTCCGGTTACCACTGATGTTCTCTACCTCCTATTAAGCTATGTCCCTCTCATGATGCAACACCCTGTATATTCAATACGCTTATCAATGCATAACACAGGTGGTTTTCTGATCTTTTCTCTGAAGCAGTATGTCAATATTCCGAAATATTAATCATAATTTATGTATTAGTTTAATTTATTTTTGTTTATTTGCATTAAATATGGACGATTTAATAGGAAATGCAAATGTGTCTGCTTGTGCAATTTAAAATGAATTTATAAATATGTGATTTCTGCTCGTGGTCCCCTCTGCTCTATGCTCTACGTCAGTCCATGCAATGCCTTCAAATAGTTACGAAATGTTGCAACAACAAGACGATAAATTGGTTTAATCATCTAGAAAGGTTTACATGTGGCACTGAATTAATAGTCTGTATTGAATTAAAAACGTCAATTTACATATAAAAATGATGAATAATTTAGGTAAGAATTAAAATTACAAATTAGGTAAATAAAATAAATGTAAATTTCCTCAAAGTGCCTCATGCCTCTTGAATGTATACAACATTGTTAAATTTAATTAAGAAATCATGATATTTATTTCAATTTAAAGCAACTAATAGGAAGTCCACTATATTTATCTTTCAACACACGTGAAATAGGCGTTTAAAATTCACTGTCGAACTTGGAATATTTCTTATTCAAGTGACATGTTTATAAAAAAAAGGTTGTTTTTCAAATATTTAAACAATTTAATAAATTAAAAGACGCATGTACAAAAGTGTCATAGAATGAAGAGACAGATGAGGCAACTGATGTAAATAAAAGTAAAATATCGTTAGTTAAAATATAATATAACAGGATTATTATAACTTTTTACCGCTACGCCTGCGCTGGGATTTCAATTTTAATACACTATACCCTAGCTTTTATTTTGTGCTGACAGTATTCAATACGATTCGAATGCTTAAGCCCTCGCTTTAACCGCGGGTATCGCAAAAACTGAGAAGTGGAAAAATGAAATAAAATATGTGTCCGCTATCTGCCTATGTCTATAAATCATCGGACTGATATTTGAATCAGTTAGGTTAAAACGTTAGAAACTCTGAATATTTTCATAGGTACCACAAGACGTGTACCTATTTTTAACAAGACTCACGTCACATTGAATTTAAAATAGTCGTTTTTCGAAAATTACTTTATTTTCTTGTAAAATTTTCTAGTGGTATGAGGGATATCCTTTTTACATGTGATAATTTTTTCAATATTTTTACCGAAACTATTCGTTATTATTTATAAAAATGTGTATCCACATCTGTTCCGTTATCTTTGGAGATAAGGTGAAAATGGGACACTTCTCAATTTAACTTTGCAAATCTTCAAAACTGTTCAGTGTACATTACTTAAAGTTTAGTGAATGGTTTACAATTGATAAAATGTTTTGCTCCTCCGTTTTTGAGATATCGGTTAAAACAAGGTCCCAGTACAATTGAATCATATATTACTTAAATTAGTTTTTTTTCTATTCTGTATTTAAGCGCTCACCTGTTGATAGTGTAAAAAACAAGTAACTAAATTGGACACTTTCATAGCTATTTCAGTCTATTTTCGTTTCGTTATTAGTGACGAAGCAAACTACACACTACATTAGGTGTCATCAATTATTGATGTACGGTTCACAATAGAGAACATGATTTAACGGTATAGTAGTTGGTGGACTAGACTGGATTAGACTGGAACGCCTATATTCGCGAGCATGTTGGCCGGAGCCTAAATGGATTAAAATTCATTATGTAATTATGTTTCACTCATGTATATTTTCATTAGTTTTTTTAGTTTGATACGATAAATTACCGCAATAGAATATGTATCCAATAATTTCAACGTAATTTTATATTTTGTTGGTGCTATAGAACTAATATGTGCCCGTAGTATAGGCAATAGAAATAACTTCTAGATTTTTTGCTTATCTGTGTCCAAATAATAGCCCTGTCGTCAGAGGTTTTAAGGCGTCACTAAATGTTATATGGCTGAATTTTTCAGGATAAGTATTTTCTTTTTGGTGTAGAATACGATTAAAAAAGTTTAGAGCTGTAAGGTGCCACCGACTCCTAAAAAATCGAATATATTAGCCGAAATTCGGTTTTTGGCCAATAACTCGAAAAATAAATACAACAAAAAACTAATAGCACTAGGCGATAGAGGGGGAAATTTCACATCAAAAATGTACATGAAGTTTTTTTGTACGATCAAAAATGTAGGCTTCAGATTTTTTCGTTGTAACTTTTCAACTAATTAATGAAATTGAGCTCAACAAAGCTTAAATAAAACGAGAAACATATGACTATTGGAATATCATATTTTCAAATATAAATGGATTGTATGTAGGAATAGTACATATATTTTAAGATAAAAACCTGGAACTTTCATATACTACTCTTGAAGTAATAAAAAAAAAAGATTCGATGAGTGAAAAAATCTCAAAAATTTATTTTTGAACAAGTACGCTTCCAAAATTTCAAAAGTAATAACATTTTATATGTATAACTAACTTTAATCGTCTATTACTCTGGTTTAAGAAACTTCAAGAGGATTTACCAAAAAAATAAAATTCACCCTCTTTATTTTACGAAAATAAAAGAAAACATTTTTCTTTGCTCCTAAATTCGTGTTACTAGCGGCAAAATAAACGCTAATAACTTTATTGTAGTACGACACTATATATGGCCAACCAGATCGATCTAGAACGACTACAAATGTTGCAAAATAGAGCAATGAGAGTTATAAAAATGCAATATCTATACTAGAATAAACGATATGCTAAATTGTTTAAATTGGATGAATATAGAAAATTTTCTTAAGTACAACGTTTTAGTTTTTATACATAAAATTAATAAAGGCATAGTTCCAGATTACCTAAAAAATATTTTAACTAAATCACGAGATTTGCATAATTACAATACCCGAGGAGTTAATAATTTTGTAATAAAAAAAGCTAATAATGCATCTATGCACCGTTCAATTTTCTATAAGGGAGTGGTTGAGTACAACCGTTTGGGTATTGATTTACGTGAAACTAATTTACATACTTTTAAGAGACTATTAAAAGATGGCCTGTTATGAATTACATACAATAATATACATATTTCTGTCTACATTATATTTTTTAGTTGGTTCTGGGTAGTTTTAATTATGTATTTTTGTAGCGTTAGCTTTAGGTAGTTTTTTTAGTTTAGTTCTAGTTTTATGCCTATATATGTGGATACTGGGTACCAATGCAAAACAGCAATGTAAATTATGTATTTTAATATATAGCCAAGGGCTGAATAAACGTATTATCTATCTATCTATCTATCTATTTAATACCCAACTCTTTACCGTAATTAGCGCAAAATATAATCAAGTTTCGGATCTCGTCATGGTACATATGTGTACCAGATTTCAAGTCAATAATTTAAACCGTTGCTGAGAAAACGTGCGCACACAGAAAAAAGTTAGAGAGACAGACGGAGAGACAGACATAATTTTTTTTCGCTTAAATTTAAAATATCAACAAAACAATTTTTTTTTAGGATTACTATACTTTCACTACGTGGATGTGGAAGTAAAGTGACACAAGCAGACCTATCAGATTAAAACGCAAATGTGTAAAAGTATAAAAAATACATCTAAATATGCCAATCGAAATCTTACAATCGGATCTGGCCATGAAGCCAATAATGTAACATTGTTTATTAGGAAATTAAAGCAACATATTATATTGTTTTTGTTAGGATAATGGTAGTAGTCAACTTAACTAATGAAATTTGCAAGGCTCGTTTAATAAGCTTGAATCAGCTGGTGACCTGTTTCATTACTAAGGCTAAATTTTCCACGATCTGCTATTGTTTCAAACAATGAATTACATTAGACTATTAATTATTGTTTGTTCATTTTTTATTCCTATTTTTCTACAGACGGTGTAACGATACGAATAGGACTCAGCTTAACTGTAGATTGCCCTCTTAAACACTTTCCTAATAATTAATAAATGGTTAGACGTGGGGTGCCCCACTTTCGAGATACGTGGCTCTAAATGCTTTTATAAAATTATTCGATATAACTATGTATTAAATACATTTCATTTATTATTTCTCTTCGTTAAAAAAAACTAATTTTCTTTGACAGATTATGCAAGTCAAAGATTCGTGCAACGTGTATGTAAAAGAATGTTTTAAAATAAAAAATTTGTAACGCCAAATTAAAATTCTCCATTTGTCAATTAATTAAATGCAGATATAAAAGAATTCCAGTGTATTTAAAAAAATTTGGTGACTGTTTCACGGTAAAATATTTAAAAATCCACTCGTGGCGTTCGTTCTTATGAAGAAAAATAAACCTAATATTCCAAAAAAGATATTAGGCAAAGTTTTAACTGAGACACAATCTTATAATCTTATTCGCTATTATCAAAAACTCACTAATACCGACTTTAAATAAGACAGTATACTTGGTGTTCATGTGATAAAAAACCGCTGCCTAAGCAATCACTACTTCCACATCCAGATTTCTCGTCCAAGTAACTGTAAAGGAAACATCTTGACTATATTTGCACTCTAGTATGTGGAAATTATTGGTCATAGAATTTTAATAATATTTGGGGCAGATGTCAAAGAAATCTGAGAACTTGGTTTCTAGTATATACACCAAATACCAAGTTTCTGGACTCTTACAGCATGCTTTACTTATTTTTCCCCATTTACCTCTACTTACCCCCCCTACTACTTCAACGGAATCGTGTCATAGTTTCAGATGTCGTTATAATACATACGTGTACCAAATTTCAGTTTAATTTTAGCAACTCTTTTAATAAGGGAGTGTGAATGGTGGGAGCATAGTATATACACCAATTCCCAAATTTATGTACTTTTACCAATTTGCTTTACTTATTTTCCCTTATTTACCCCTATTAAACCCCCAACCCTTCAACAGAATCATCTCAAAATATAATCCAGTTCCAGATGTCGTTATAATACAAACGGATACAAAATTTACGGGGTGGTGGAGGGGTTGAAAAATATCATAAAAAGTCTGAGGCCTTGTCTTCTAGTACATATACCAATTTCAAGTTTCTGTACCAGCTTGCTTTACTTATTTTCCCCTATTTAACCCCCAACCCTTCAACGGACTAATCCCAAAATATAATATAGTTCCTGATGTCATTTTTATATATACGTATACCAAATTTCAAGTAAATATCTCAATTTTATTTTATCAACCCCTTTAGTAATGGAGTGGGGGGGTGGTGGGGGGACGGAAAATATTATAAAAAAATTTATTTTCTTGTTACGTTAACACCGAGTACACTCTTACAGAAATTCGGTATTAGTGAGTTCTTAATAATAATGAATAAGATTATGAGAGTGTTTTACAGTTAAAAATTTGCCTAATATATCTTTTTGGAAAATTAGGTTCACTTTTCTTCATAAGGACGAACGCCACCGGTGAATTTTTAAATATTTACCGTGACACAATCTCCCGATGGGTACCTTCCACCCAAATTAAGAAAAAATCGCATTGTTAATAAGATCGCTGTGATGCGGCATGAAAAGTGAGACATACTGTATATCTGTCAAATAAATTTAAATGTTGGTATTGTATAAAAAATGACTGTACTGAAGATTTCAGAAAAATATTAAAGAACTTGTACAATTTCTCGACAGTTTGAGGCGATCCGAAGGAATATTTTGGGGTGAGTGAGATATTATATTTTCATTTTTTTTGCTTTGTTTATGAAGCTGCTTGCTACGCAATCAAGTGTTCTCCAGACAGGATTAGAGATGCTGATATATTTTAGTCAGATTCGATACTTCTCAGGATAGTTTTGTTTCTCTAAGCCAATGAACCACAACTTCTCAGACTCACATGGAGACTCTAGCATGGGCGGAAGTCTCTCGGTATTGTATTTCTAATAAACATGTATTATTATAATTTCAGAATGATGTCGTCATCGGTTGACTTTATTACCTCAAATAACATTTTTCAATGAACTGAACGCAGAAATAAAAGCTATTACAGGTAATTACGCGTCAAACTGATAACACCCCTTCTTTTGACTCGGGGGCTAAAAACAATTCAAAGACTACTACTTCAAAATGCAGCTTCATTTAAAAATTCTAATCGGCTCTGTCCGACTCCACAAATAAGCAAACCTTAAATATTTGAGAGTCAATTTGGAAAGTTACGAAATATTTTAATCTTAACGATTCCTCTTATCATTGTACGTATACAAAACATTAGTAATGTAAGGAATGAACAGACAAATAATTTAAAATAAATTTCGATGTTCTTAGTAGAAAGAAACTCCTTAATGTGCTTGAGAATGAAGCACAAATTTAATTTTCAACGATAGAAGGAAGGGTACATACAAAGTAAATACCTAGGTAGAGTTTAGCTGTTTACAAACCCAAAGTTATCATTTATTTTTAAATTACATATATTTTCCAAACAATGTTGTACCTAACATAAATGGTTAGGTAAATATACTTATTTATGTGATAACATTTTCCGTGGTATGATTGATTATATAAATATTGTCCCATAAAATAACTAAGTAAGTATGTGCTTTATAATACAGGGTGTCCGGAAACAAAGTAGAAAAAAATTAACTGAAGATTCCTTAGCCCAAATTAATGGGAGTTCTTCATATAACATTTTTCAAAATACCCCTTCGTTGTCAAGTTACAGCCCCTTTAAAGGGGTAATTTAAAAACTGTTATGATTTTTTTACTCAAAAAATAAAATTTCAACAAACACAATATTTGCCGTATCTACTACATTTATTAAAAGGCATCTTGTGAATTTTTTTCACCCCCTTGAGTGCCTCACCAAGGGTAGAATGGGCAACCCCTAATATATTTTTAAAAATATTTTAAAATCTATTCATTTTACATTTCAGAATAAAATATTTTTTGAATCCCTTGTTCATTCTAAAACTTTTTTATCTCTTTAAAAAATGCCGTAGTACCAACCGTTTTCGTGATAAAAAATAAAATTTATGTTAATGCAATGGAGTTCATTTCAATCATTACTGAACGATAATGTTTTAAAACTTTTAGTAGGCTGCTAGTAGGCTATAATCGAATAATCTAAATATTCATTAACAAATTCTATGTAATAATAAACGTACATATTTTTTAATCAAATTGACAAATACTATATTTATTAATGGAATAATTTATGAAATACAAACAATAATATTAAAAAAAGTGAAACAATTTTGACAAACAAGAACATATTTTTCCAAACTTAAATTAACTGCTCAAAATGGCGCCCTTCAGTACGAACACATGTTTGTAACATTCGTCTCAAATTGCCGTACAAGCTCCGTAGAATTAGTGGGGAGTTACGAATTTCGTCAGCAGTATTAAAAATGGTTTCCCTCAAAACGTCTTCATTTGGAAGTGGTGTAGAGTAAACGACATTTTTCATATGCCCCCAGAAGTAAAAATCTAATGGATTCAAATCCGGGGACGGGGGGGGGGGGCATTTAATTGTAGCTTCTTGTCCTCTTCCAATCCAACGATTTCTAAAATATTGCGAAAGCCATTCCCGAACTTGTACGGAATAATGGGGACCCGCTCCGTCTTGCATATACCACATATCTTGGCGTAATTCAATGGGTAAGTCATCGAAAAGCGAAAACAAGTCATTCTGTAAAAAATGCAAGTACGATATCCCATTTAATCTGTGAGGTAACACAACTGGTCCAATTAAATAATCGCCTATAATTCCAGCCCAAATATTAATAGAGAAGTTGTACTGACATCGTTTAGCTACCACAGCGTGCGGATTTTCATCGTTCCATAGGTGCTGATTACGAAAATTTATAATCCCACGACGAGTAAAACAACACTCGTCAGTGAACAATACTTTTTTTGTGAATTCTAATGGTTTCCTTAAAATAGTTGTACAAAAAGCCTTCCTTACTGGAAAATCACGCGGGAGCAATTCCTGAACCCTTTGCAGATGGTAAGGGTGCAGTCCTTGCCGCTTCAAAATCTTCCATATTTTCCATCTACTTACATTAAAATGAAGAGCAGCCCGTCTAATACTCATTTCAGGATTCTCTCCAAAATATTCTAATATCTGTTCTTCTAAGACAGGTGCCACTTCTACTTCACGACCAGTATCTCGATTCCTTTTTTCAAAAGAACCCCTTTCTCTGAGCCGTATGTGGATATTGGTAAAAGTCGCCACATTAGGTGTAACACGGTTAGGAAACCTCAGGTTGTATTTTCTTTGGGCTGCTAGAGAGTTTCCTTTGCATTCACCATAAATGAAATGCATATCAGCATATTCTTCACTACTATAAATATGTCTAGGCATTTTAAAAGCTTACGACATAGAAAAAATAATGGTTTTAAGTAAGAAATAAACTATGTAATTATTTCCAATAATTGACATGAGCCTACTAGATGTGGTAGACCAATTCCAATAAATACTTAAATGTTAATACTACTGTCAAATTGAAACTTGAAGGCAGCCTACTAAAAGTTTTAAAACATTATCGTTCAGCAATGATTGAAATGAACTCCATTGCATGAACATAAATTTTATTTTTTATCACGAAAACGGTTGGTACTACGGCATTTTTTAAAGAGATAAAAAAGTTTTAGAATGAACAAGGGATTCAAAAAATATTTTATTCTGAAATGTAAAATGAATAGATTTTAAAATATTTTTAAAAATATATTAGGGGTTGCCCATTCTACCCCTTGGTGAGGCACTCAAGGGGGTGAAAAAAATTCACAAGATGCCTTTTAATAAATGTAGTAGATACGCCAAATATTGTGTTTGTTGAAATTTTATTTTTTGAGTAAAAAAATCATAACAGTTTTTAAATTACCCCTTTAAAGGGGCTGTAACTTGACAACGAAGGGGTATTTTGAAAAATGTTATATGAAGAACTCCCATTAATTTGGGCTAAGGAATCTTCAGTTAATTTTTTTCTACTTTGTTTCCGGACACCCTGTATACGCAGTACAGGAGTAATAAACGAACATTCTCTTAGTACAGTCCTACTCCATTTCATTTGCTTAGTTCAGAATAACCTTCAAATCTATTCAAAGGGCTACACGTGCGATAAAAAAATAATCCTCTCAAAATTTTATCTTGTACATAATTTGTATACAATTTCCGTTTAACTGATCGTTTTCTCTTCAATTGCTGGTTATAAAGGACGTTATGAACGGATTACTGTAAATCAATACTTTATTTATCTTTCTTGTTATTGGTCCTTTCTACAGAGAACGCGAAAATATCGAGATTTATAATTTTAACGTGGCATTTATGACTAGGCATCCAACATAAAACTATAATAAACATATTCTTTATAGGATTTTGCAAACAGCAGAAAAAGTAATCTATGAAAAATAAAAATAAAATTATCTGCGAACATGTTAATTCCCAATCTTTGCATTCTTTTGATAACCTACATTCTGATTAAAAAAATAATTTATTCGCAAAATACCTAGCTATCTAATGAATGTGTTACTCTGGCATCTGGTTGTTTTGAAGTAAAAAATGCTCCAAACTGAATTTATTTACAAAACTTATCTCAAACTATATATTATATTCAAAATATTCTAGGAGCTAGTGTCAAAAAGTGAAAAGTTTATCAATCCATATCATAGTATTCGTCCAAACAAGTAAACTTGTGTAAACACTATCGCCTGAATTTTTACATACTCCAAACACCCTATTAAACAATATATTATCATCGGCGACAATTTTTATTAAAATAAACCCCCCAAATGGTGGTGAATCGTAGTAACGTTAACTATATTGCCGTGTATTGCAATTTCGGGCATTTTTTTTTAGCAGAAATCTCTAGCGTCATTCTATTCTTGATTATTTAACGGTACTTACTCTGAAACCACCCCTATAAGGGGTGAAAACGAGAATCTTCACTGCAATAAATTGATTGATTTGAATCAAAATAACATTCAGATGATTCAGATTAGTTTATGATTACATGTTTTTGAAGACATGATGATGCAACGGTTATTCGTCTCTTTCTTTTACACAGAGGGTAGGGGTGAGGGGTAAATTCGCTCCTAAATTTTGAATACAAGTTCATTTCGGATAAAACCGAATTTTTTTTCTACAGCGATGGGAACGAATATGTACAAAGAAGGATTTGGACTCCCTTGAAACAACTCTTTTCATCCCTATTTTATTAGGTGAGGGGCTGGGGAAGTACTATCCAACAAATTTTATATGTTCTGATTTATTTTTCATAAAATCGTCAATATCTCATAAAATATGCGTTTTGAAGTAAAACATCAAATAGGTAAAAAGAAAAATCGAGAAAATTCCTATCGAAATTTTATAGTCCTGTACTAATATTTTCCAACTGTACGCTCACGAAAACGTATTAACCGATTTTTCCACGTATAAGAATTTATCTTAAAAAATTGCAACGACACGGTTTGTATGTAAATATTGGAACTATCAGTTTTCTTATGTACTCGAAGTTGGTTTTCTTATGTATACGAAGTTTGAAAATTATTATTTTCATTCGATTTTCCCGGAAAATAATAAAAATTAATAAAATGTGGATATTATCATAATATGTAATTACAACAAAGGATTAATTTTGATACATTTTTTTAGAGAATATAGTTTTTGAACTAGAAACACAATAGATTATTTCTTATGAGTTTTCTATGTCGAGCGAACTTGAATGAAAAAATGAATTAAACCAAAGAAAAGGATTTTCCAAAACACATCCGTTCTAAAAATAACTAAATTCAATATTATATCATACATTATCTTCAATATATAATTGCATCCTTTATGTAAAAACATAAAGACTTATATGTTCTGGGCTTTCACTTATTTTTTCTGGAAAATGGAAAAACATATACGTATACAAATGTCTGAAATTGTCATGAATTTTATACAAGAAGAGTACGTTTGATATATTTAAATTTGATTTATTATAAATTTTAATCTATTATACATTACAAAATAATATCATATAATATCAAATCAATGTAAAAAGTTGAACTTCAAGTATCAATAATAACATAGAAACATTTGAGAAATGTTAAGCACGTTTCAATCGTAGTTTTCATAAAAGTAATCAGGATTCTCGAGAACATCATCTATATCAATTTCGTCATGTTCGTCGTATGCGTTTCCGTTTCAATATGTTTAATATGTTTTAATTTTTCCCATTTTCCGGGAAAATCGAATGAAAATAATAATTTTCAAACTTCGTATACATAAGAAAACCGACTTCGAGTACATAAGAAAACTGGTAGTGCGAATATTTAGGTAAAAACCGTGTCGTTACAATTTTTTAACAAATTCTTATATGTGGAAATATTGGTTAATACGTTTTCATGAGCGTACCGTTGGAAAATATGAGTATAGGACTAGAAAATTTCGATAGGAATTTTCTCGACTTTTCTTTTTACCTATTTGATGTTTTACTTCAACGCGCATATTTTATGAGATATTGGCGATTTTATGAAAAAAAAAAAAAATCGGAACATATACAAAGTTTTGGTTACTACTCCCCCTCCCCCCAATAAAATGGGGATGACAAGAGTAGTTTCGAGAGAGTCAAAATCCTCCTTTGTACATATTTTTTCGGTTTTATTCGAAATTAACTTTTATTAAAATTAAAGGGATGAATTTACTCCTCTCCCCTACCCCCTGTGTAGAAGAAAGGGATGAATAACCGTTGCATCATCATGTCTTCATAAACATGTAATCATAAACTAATCTACAGGACGAATGTTATTTAGAATAAAATCAATCAGCTTGCAGTGAAGATTCTCGTTTTCACCCCTTGTAGGGGGGTGGTCTCAGCGTTTCTTGAGGGTATATACCGTTAAATAATCAAGAATAAAATTACACTTGAGATTTCTGCTCAAAAAAATGCTCGAAATTGCAATAGACGGCAATATAGTTAACATTACTACGATCCACCCCTAATGGGGTAGTTTTGGGGGGATTATTTTAATAAAAATTCTCGCCGGTGATAACATAATGTTTTATAGGGTGTTTGGAGTATGTAAAAATTTAGACGATAGCTTTTAGCTTGAATTCCTCGAAATTGCAATAGACGGCAATATAGTTAACATTACTACGATCCACCCCTAATGGGGTAGTTTTGGGGGGGTTATTTTAATAAAAATTCTCGCCGGTGATAACATAATGTTTTATAGGGTGTTTGGAGTATGTAAAAATTTAGACGATAGCTTTTAGCTTGAATTCCTTGTTTGACGACATTTACAGTGTAAACCTGGATTTTATGCTCATAATTGCCCTAATAATTCTTCCTCCCCTCTTTTAAAATTCCCGCCAATTGTATTTCTTTCACTTTTTGGACAATTGAAAACATTTGCCACAAACTTTGGCCGGTTTGATTACAATGCGATTAGAGTCTCTTTTTCTGAGTGCGGGCATCGCAACGCTCAATGAGAAAACCCTCGCCGACTGTATTAATGCCAATCCTCTCGCCTACAACCACAGTCAAATCGAGGTACCTAGTGGTTCGATTACGATTACGAAGTTTAATTTTTCACAGGCCCGCACTATAAATTGCCAGCCCTTAAGGCCCATATTCACAAGAGACATGTTTGCGTGTTTGGACGAATACTATCATCAAACCACTTCGGTTAGTGGTTTGATAAATTTTTCACTTTTCGACACTAGCTCCTAGAATAAAAGGACTGTTTGAAAATTGAAGATTCTATTCTAAAACTGGTACCGTTTTTAGATAGATTTAAACTTATGTTAAGTTGTAAAATTGCTACTAGAAATTGCTATGTTTCCATGTTGGTACATATGGAAACATTTCTTGACTGATTCATTTGAATTATTTTAGTATCTTCGTGTTCTATCAGAATAGAACAATTTTGAATTCCATAGTGATCCGTTGAGTAGTTTAATTATTATAAATAATTATTTAACACCGTATCATTTTTCTCGATCTCTGCGCGTATTGTATCATTGTATGAATAATTAAAAATAAAATAAGAAAACGATTGTTCTTTTCATTTAATTCGCCCTATCTCAAAAAGTGAACAGTGAATGATTAACACATTTTTATCTTGTTATTACTATATATCTGTACACGACATGTGATAATACCTACGAAGGTTCAATTTTAATACGTGTGGAAAATATGAATTTTTTTCAAAGGCTTTCGATAAAACGTGAGAATTTGAGGGGCAAGTATAGCAAGCGGGATTTTTATTTTTGAAATATTGAAAAGAAAGGCAAAGAATGGAGGCAACTTTTTTATTTGAAACTTTTTTTTTTCAAGATTACCAGTTTTCAAGAAAATAACATAAAAAATTTGACCAATGAGCTAATACTGTTTTACGCTTAACATTTATCGAAGAAAGCAATTTGTGAGGTGAACTTATTGGTTTTACTTACGATTTTTGTTTACGCCTGTATTTGATTTTTGTACTGGATGTTTTTACTACATTACATTGACTGAATTTTGAACGGGCTATAGGATTTATATTTATTTTACCCTCGCGTAGCATGTTGTCACAACCTCCTTGCCCCTTTATCTCCTGGAGGCAAACTAGTGAATATTTTACTGCATCCAAGAACTACATAATACTTGCGTTTTATATCTGTTAGCACAAAACTAGTATTAATATTTATCACAAAAAAATACACCGTTATTAAGGAATTAATAATAAAGCAGTCGCAAGAGGAGATATAGGTAGACCATTTTACATTCATACTGACCGTGTTCTTTCGATAGTTCAGCCACATGACGTCACAACTTGACTACCTGGTAACACGAGCGTTTTTGAGTCCGCCTATTTATAATTTTTTAATAAAAAATTGTTAATGGGCATTTTACATACTTGTTATAAGCCCTAGAATTAGGCTTAAAAATGACAAAAATATAGTTTTTCTAAAGGATATATTTTAGAAACTCATATGGAATTAATTACGTGTACAGTTTTTTAAATAGAATCAAATAAAGCAAGTGTAAGTGCCTACAGGTACCTATGCTAAGACTACCGAGCACAGTTTCTCAAGTGGTTAGTGCGCTAAAATAAACATGGTAATATAATACACCATCACTGAAAGGCAACGGACTGGTTTCTAACGAGTGGAAGTAGTAACATAAGCAAGGCAAACGATGAAAAGATAAGTTTTATTTTTATTTATTTTTAAGTTCTATTTATTGATTTATTAATCCTTGTCACAGGACAATTTATTTATTAAAACAGAAAAAATTCAGGAGTAAAAATGAAAAGGTATTAAATATAGGTAATGAAATAGAAAATACCCAAAATTGTAAAGTGGCAGTTGAAAGTAATTACTGTAGAAACAAACTAATATACGGGGTGTGCAAAATATTCTCTCGGGCCTCTTTTTCATAACCAACCGGCCATAAAAAAGCTATTTTATCGTGAAATAGGGCACTTCCACCGTACATGGATATTTACCTGTGGACCGATTAATAACAAAATTAATAAATTTAAACAAAGCTCCCTGCGGCAAGCGAATGCATGTCCGTCTTGGCAGACAAGCGAAGTGAACGCAAGCGGGCCGAACGAAGTGCACACTGCTAGATCCAGAGAGAGAAGACTTGGAGGAAAAATAAATAATGAGATGATGATAGATGGAAACTTAAAAGAAGCATCTTACAAGCATTTACACTTCCCATCCTATATTACAACCTCATGCGTCATGTGACTCTCGCTGCTGACAACAAGCATGTCCCATGCCAAATTCAGCATATGCAGCCGGTCCGGCGGTATATAAAATATCCGACATTTGGTTCCGGCACGTGGTTTAGCCGTCCGTTGGGCGTGTTCGGCAGACGACCAAGCTGGGTGTTGGAACGAACCTCCATGGATGCTCGGAATCGGCAGCAATGCTCACCTTACGTTGGCAAATCAATCAGTCAATCATTCAATCAATTGGAGGACTAGAAAGAATATTTTTTTGTTTCATGCAGAATTGTATGTTTTACTTTTTCCTTTAGAATTAATTTTAAGGTGGCCATTTCCAAGACAGAAACATCCGATAGGAAAATATTCACTATTTTTGGCCATAAGCTTTTATCTTTGTACGTATTGTTCCAAAAAAATTATAAGACTATCTAAGTTAGAACCATAAAAGAATATTAGTATGAATTTAATAACTACAGTGATATGCATAATATAGTAGGGCGAAAAAGTGTAGTCAGTAGAACCAGGGGCGTGCGGATTTACGAATTCAAATATTTGTCCGTTGCATTGAAACCGTTACTATTGTAAATAGATATGTGGTGTCACTGAGTGCGATAGGTTGGGCTCGTGAAGTTCGTTTATGAGAATTATTCCGCCAATTTTACAGTAGTTGAACAAATTATTAGGTTATAAAGGCACCCACATTCAAACATTTATTCTATTTGGTCGATTGTACCAATTATACATAATGACCTAGTCGTGGTTTTCATCTCTGGTAGACGGATAAAACTTAATATATTTATCTCGATTATGCGGGATTATATAGTAGAGCGAGGTGCCACTTAAGTATTACATAATAGATACTATCCTTTGACCAGAATACCACTAACTTTTTGCTCTGCTGACAACACTTTTCGGCCCTACTATTGTTAGAAACGACTGGAATATTGAGTGAAAATTCATAGTAATAGTATTGTTATGGTTCTACTTAGGTACTCTTATAGTTTTTTTTAAATATACGTACAAAGAAAAAAGTTATGGCCAAAAATAATAAATATTTCCTTATCGGATGTCTCTCTCTTGGAAACAGCCACCTTAACATATACGTAGGACGAACTGGAAATCGAACAATTTGTAACATTGTGATTTCGTGCATTTTTAGAAAAAAAATCCCAATCGAGAACTGACAAACTTAATCTATTTTCTTGTATATTTTTGAACACCCAAATAAAGGGTACCCTATAAGCAAAATAAATTGCCTACGAAATTACCTAGTAGAGTATTAATTAGTGTGTCATTTGTTTTCGTTTTCGGTTGTCATTATCGATATAAAACGTTTAAGAGCGATTTATAGTTTATGTTGGATGTCTGGTATTAACGCCGCCTTCAACTATGATAAAGATAACGTAGACATTAAATTATATCAGTAAATAAGTGGTCAGCTCTGCAAATAACCAAAAAATAAACGACTTGTTTTTGTCTTTATTATTTTGTTATTGTCGGCATCGATGGGCAGAAATCAAAATGTATGCAAGTTCCTAATTTACAACATAGCGATTGTAAATAAAACAAAAATAAATACTTGAACAAGAGACAAAACAAACTTAATTATGATTTACATACCCTTTAAATTATTGCTCTCGTAGAGAAAAAGTATTTCAAATTTGTGCCAATAAAACTTGTCTGTGATTTATCTCGCAATTTAGGTATCTATCGTAAGAACCAAACCAGACCTACACAATTAAACTCAAAAGAACGTAATTTTGTCTGTAAGATGATGAGGTTATTAAAAGAATATAGAATTATGCTACTATAAGTTTGTGAGCAGGAACAGTAAAGAAAATAATCCTTTGAGACTGTTATTTGCCATGTAACTATAATAGCTCATTTTGTACTAATTTAAGTCTTCGTTTATACTTGTTTACGATGGAATTTTCTATCAAAACAAATTATTAATTCCAATTAATGTTATCTCGACTGTCATTATAAAATGGCAAATGATTGTCAATGTAAAAATGTAAAAACAAAATATGTATGCGTGTGTCAAGTTCACTTAGTTAAACAAAAATATGTAGTAAAACAATTATTAGGCTTACCCCACGTAACAATTGTAGTTTTAAAATAATGTATAAGTTATCCTAAAAACTTGTTTCCAAAACTACTTACAAACGTAAATAGTTTGTAAGGACTCTATGAAGCCGATTTAAAACCTTTATAAGAGTACAGGGCCCATCTAGAGAAGGGCCTGCATGCCTCTCTTTAAAACTAGGTACTATTAAAACTTTAATATTTTAATGAATTATCTAAAGCTTTATTCAGAGAGTATCTCAAGAGTAATAAAACAATACTTGGTTTAGGATATAGTAGGGAATCTAGCTTGCCGTACGATGCGTTTTAAAGGTGGGGGGGGTCAACTCATATGTATACAATAACTAAAAGCAGTTTTATATGTGAAATTGTCTGCCGAATTCGAATTACGAGTTCACCACTAAATTCGGAATTGCGAAATTAGAGAAAAAGTTGTTTATTTCCAAAAGTAAGAAAAACACAATAAACATTAGTATTCTCATTCCCCACTCGATATCTCATTTACTGGTAAAAGTATCGATCTTAAATTTTAGGAGAATAATCTTTTAACTTTCTTCTTGGGCTTTGCATAGAGCCAAATTATTGCATTAATATATTTTTTTTATAAAAAACAACTGTAGTCCTACATGTCGCACAAAAGTTCAAAAATGTATTGCAAAATATAGTATGCGAGAAACTTTTTTATAAGTAGAGATAGAGGTGTAGTTAATCGGCATAAAATGATGATAAAAGACCAAACAAGTTTTTGCATTTGAATATGTTTTTATACTTTGGGATAATAGTGAAAAAAAGGAGATTATATTGGTTCAGCGCTGGCGCACATGTTGGCCCCGCCCGGTCAAATTGGTCTAGCTCGGTGTGTATAGGGACGTTCCGATACCACAAAAGTATCGATACTTATATCGATACTGGTATCGAATAATAAGTATCAATACCGGTATCATATCGGAAGAAAAGTATCGATACCAGTAAGTATCGATACATTTAATATATAATTATAATTACAATTTAACTAGTCTTATTCACTGCAGTCTCCTAAGAATAATACTTTCGTCGCAGCCTTTACCCTGACAGCCGATTCTGGTTCCTGGTCATTGTCGCCCTTGCTTTTGAAAAGAGGTATTCTGTCGACACCGATGTTACCACAATAACAAAATGTCGAGCCAATTTGTACAGGTTTGGAGAAACCTGTTTCATGTCTTCTCAGATTTGCAGTGGTTGAGATTTCAAAGAAGAAACCGAATCTTTGAAGTACAACCGTACTTCTTCAGATACGGCGCTCCGGGCTTACTATCACCTTTTTTTTTGTTTTCCCATGGGCTATTTGTTTATGATAAGATTATTACAAAAGTCGTATGACTGTGCATCACTCTGTGCTCTCTATCCTTACCATCTACGTAACCAATGTAATCTCAATATTATTTTTACTAGTTAGTATCTCGATGGCACAAGGTGAAATAGCACAGATCATATTTAAATATGACATGTGTAGATGTAACAGCATGCAATATTTTAATGATACCGATACCGGCTAAAAAGTATCGATACCGGTATCGTATCGGAAGAAAGGTATCGAGTACAAAAGTACTTGGTATCGAATGAAAAGTATCGATACTGGTATCATATCGATAGTATCGGAACGTCCCTAGGTGTGTACACTTCATTACGTGCTCTGCTAACGATTGTGTATCTATTATAAGATAAAAGCTTCCATATTAGTAAGAAAAAGGCTTAGGGTCTGCGATTTAATGCACCATATTTATATTGTGTCAGTCCGATTAAAAATGTTTGTATTTTATGTAAATAAAGAAAACTATTTAATTTTTATAATTAGTTTAATTTAAAAGTGAGGAACATTTGCCTTCGCACAAACAACTTATACCACATTTTACTTTTGCACTTAGACATCGACAGCGACTGGTACAAGTGTACATTTTACATTTGCAATGTGGATTTAAGTGTATATTCTCTGGCTTTTGTGGTTTACTCATCATTATCGGTATAATGTCTATATAAAATAATTAAAACAATTACCTCATATCTGTTTTATATGAAGTGAATAAATGTGCTCGTAGCTCATCCAAATTTCCTCTAAATAAAGGTCTGCCATAAAGAACCTTAAAAATTAACCTACAGGAATCAATACACTATCAATTAGTTTGTAAGTTCCATCTCGGTTCGCTGCGCCAAAATGTGTTAATTCTTCTAACATATTTAACCTTTCACGTAATATTTTTACTACTGTCTTTTTGCCTTTCTTAAAGGGATAACTAACGGTATCATTTCCAGAGGGGCAGTAAACAGCTAGTAAAATGTTGGTCAGATTTCTTTTGTCGAAATCAAATGTACTAGATATTTGGGTAATCACATCATGACAAAAAATAAAAGATTTTTGCCGTTGAAGCCATATTTCAGTGTTTAGTATAGTCGCATAATACAATGAAAGAACAAAAATATCAGTGTCCACAGTATATACAGGGTGATTCACGCAAATCGTTCATTAGAAGTTTAGGGACTTGTAGAGATAATTTAATCTTGAAAATTTGGTTGCTTACATAGTTTTTTATGCTCTTTTCACTAAAAATATTTTCAACGTCATTGCACTTCCGCTTATACCGGAAGTTACCATCAACTTCGTTATTTTAGATGGAATGATATATATTTTCTTGCATTTTTTAATTCAACTGGTCGTTTTAATAGGACTTTGATCATACTACCATATCCCTAAATCTAACCCTACTCGAGATATATTGACTTTTCGGAAAATTTGTGTCTTGACACCGAGTAGTTTAAAATTTGCTGTCTCTAACATAATGAAAGTGAAAGTTACCATTTATACAACACGAATAGTGGAATCCTTAAGCTTCCTAATCGTGCTTTGAAAGTAACCTAATTGCTTACAGGGTGGTCAGAATTTACTGCTAATTTTGGCAAACTTCAAACTTCGAAAAGTATTTTTTTTTAAATGGAACACCCTGTATATTTTTACTGTTTCTGATGTATAATTTTATTCTGCATCGATCTGTATTAGGGTTCCCTATACTCATCTTTTATAGTTTTTGTGTAATTGATAATTTTGTATTTTAATGCGCGAAATACATCGAAGTATGTGTTGCTCTTATAATAGTCGGCTGTGAAAATGACATTTGTTGCAATTAATAGCGTCTATCAAACAAAGTATTAATGTCTTACAATAGTTGGCTGTGGAAATGACATTTGTTGCAATTATTAATCTATCAAACACGTCAGTGTTTATAGCGATTTTATAAATAAATTTGGTAAAGGGTTATCAGTCATGGAGAATAATAGAAATGGATATTCAAACAATGATATTTTAAACTTATTTTTTATTCATGGCGAGTGCCACAGAATTATATTTAATGAAAAGAGCATAAAAAACTATGTAAGTAACCAAATCAAAATTAAATTATCGTTACAAGTCCCTAAACTTCTAATGAACGGTTTACGTGAATCACCCTGTATGACTGATCTAGTACATTCATTTCTAAAAAATGACAAGATAGCAAAAAGTCTGGTATCTGCTTCTTCATGATCGGAAAAATATAGGGATTTCATGATTTTCACATTATTTTGATCGCATAAAATAGTTTTGCTATTTTCTAAAAACATACCTGCAATAACAATCTGAACGTTTTGATCTATTCTGAAATAACTGTCCTCAAATTTGCAAGCAAAAAAGTTCAAGAGTTCTCGTTTATTATCAGAATGAGAAATAATATTTTTCCAATTCGGTATACCTACCCCATCGTTTACCTTATACAGACAGTACACTCTTCTTACTTTGGTCCGTCGGTAGGTTACACCCTTTTGGTCTCATGTTTATAACTAATTTCAAAGACTTTTCAAAGAGTTCTTTGAAAGTTGAACAGCCATAGCTTTGATGCCTTTGAATTAAAGACATGATGTCAATAATAACAACAGTATTTTTCGGTTTTACTGGTAACTGATAAACTTCCACTGGTACCATTTTTAAAATAAAACATACACGAACTAAATAATAAAATACCTACGTATGTATCTCTGATATGACTGAATACGGTTGCGAGTTGCTAGTAGAGAGCGCTCGCGCCGGCCGAGGAGAACGCGCAATATATGAGTCGTTACACTACTATTTATTTACAACAGTCATAACAGCCAAACTAAGCATTCTAGAAAAAAATTCTTCAAGTAAAAAAAGTTTCTATAATTCATAAGCTTTATTTTCTCTCGATCATATGCCCATGTATCTTTAGTAATAAAAAAGTTTCTAGCATGTTATATTTTGCAATGCATTTTGGTGTTTTTGTGCGTTAAGCGAAGAGTTTTATTTTTTTTTGCCAAAAAACGACGTTGCCGAAAAAAGTTTCACATAAACTGTAAGTGAGGCCAATCTCCAAAGATATTGGTGTCAAAATTTGAAACAGATATCTCGAACAGTTAACGAGGTATTGACTGAGAAACAAAAAAATAAATGTTTCCCGTAGTTTTTAGAAATTTGCCCAAAATTGCATTTTTTTCCCATTTCGCAATTCTGGATGAAGGGGTGAACTCAAAATTCGTATCCGTCATGAAATTTTACATGGGAATCCGTTTTTGGTTTTTGTATATGTCACAGTTGACCCCCCCTTGCTGAATTGGAGGTCTTAGATTCCCTACTAATAGGCACTATATCAAAACTTAAAACACACACAAATGCTTTGAGAGGACTTTTTGTAAAAGTAAAAATAAATTTAAGTAGATAAATCTATTCCACATGCACTATGGGCTGCTATATATGTACGTTATAAAATGGACAAATGGCGACTACTAACAGTTCAGAAAAACAGTTAAAGATGGAGTAATTTTAATGAATTGATGCGGCTATTTATAGTGGGCTAAAATTTTCAACGAGAAATTTACTGTAAAACATGTATTAGATAGTTCTTAAAAATTCGTGCGCATCCTAAAAATACAATTTTAAAAAAGTATACAAATAACTTTTTTTAAGACTTAAAAAGCAAAGAAAGTTTTAGCATCTGCCCATAATATGGTTTAGTATACGTAAATTATTTTTCTACACCAAAAAAAAATACTTATCCTGAAAAATTCAGCCATATAACATTTAGTGATTAGGCGAGTCTGCCTGGGGTAAAAAAGAGGTGATTTTACAAATTTTGTATACCATTTGAGTTAGCAACGGATTCTTATAGGAAAAATTCCGCTGAATAAGACTATGGAAAATTTTCCTAAGCCGCGAGCTTCATGGTCAAATAATTGTTTAAACAAAATGTCTTTCGTTTTTATTTAATAAAATGAAAACGGTTTGATGGATCCGAAAAAAATCTTGATTCAATCGAAAGATATTTTCAATGCGCGTCGTTTGGCGCCAGGCACGACTCATTTTGTCAACCCGTTCAATTGTTACAGCCAAAATAAATTTCTTGATTAACAAATTGATTTCTCTGAAACTAATGAGGTCCGAATATTGTTTTTTTCAAAATACATGCCTCTTATACCAAAAAATATACAATATTATTTTTGGCCCGATATCTTCAATACTTTTTGATTGTTTAAACAATTGGCATAATTTGTTAATTAGCAAATAACTTTTTTTTCGAAAGTTTGATTGACTTCAAACCAACTTTAAACGATAAATATTGATGTCGGACATAACCCCCATAGAAGTCTGGACGAATGCAACTTTTTGCTTTTATTTATTTAAAGTTTAAATTAATTTTGCAAATTAACAAATGGGATATCTCGGCTCTGAGTAAGCGTATCGAAATGGGGTTTGTGCATATGAAAGTGCTTGGAAAAAGGAAAAATTTGAGACCAGAAAGAACTTGATCGGATAGCCAGAACCAGAAATAAAAGTGATATTGCGTGAGAGGCTTTTTGGACACGAGGTTTGGTGCAAATGAAAGTTTTTCCATCAACCACAAAAGTTCTACAAAAAATATTCAATCGCTGAAGAGTTATACGCGTTTTTGACCTTTAAAAAATGTCTCCCTCAACGCGAAAATAGTAAGATTTGACGCGCAATGGAGTGGCGGGTTCGATCCTCGGTGTGGGCAAATTTTTTCGTCAAATTTGCTTTTTCTTTCATGTAACCAAGTGTTTTTTATGATAATAAATGTTTTTACTTTGAGAGAAATTTTAAAAAACGTCACACACACACACAAACGCAACAAGCATATGATTATTCTTGTACAACGAGGGTTTGTCGGTAGTTTTTGTTTTTTTTTTTACTACTTTCTGTGAAAGGGAAGGCTTGTTTTACTATATTTGAGGGGGGTGTCTGTCGGAAAAAGACCAAAAATAAAGAGGAAACTTTATTTTTCACTTTTTTCTTATAATGAAAAAAGTTCACGTCTCCTGAAAAAAACATACTTTGTTATTTGTAAATTAAAAATAATCAAAAGATTTAACTATTTTAATGGCATTAGAGAGTTATTGCAAAACGAAAAGGGGCTGACTTTATTAAAAGAAACTTTAAATAAACTATCCTGTATTCCAATTTATCATCCATTTTTAAAGTGAGTTATTGCAACGGTGTCCTCCTCATACCTTATGTTGATACTTTATTTTGACAATTTTCCCTAACCTAAAAAAATCATCAAATTGGGCATTGCCGGTATTATTATCATTTGTTCGAGTTTAAAATGAATATGGAAAAACAATTAGAAGTAGCTATCCTAGCTGGTGTTAATGATGAAGAAATTGAAATGTTACTTCTACACAACATAATTGATATTTATATCGGTAATGAACAAAAATTAACGCTGTAGACCCCATGAACTTCGATTTAAATAATATGACTGACGATGAAATAGAAGTTAATTTTCGTTTTCAAAGATTGCGAAATTACGTCTTCCTCATATTTGAATCTCACACGTTTTTTATCTTTTTCTTGTGCCATTATCGCCAACAAAAGTAACAATTTCCTTAGGGAATTTTCGTCCGATGCAAGTTTCGACAAAAAGTTCCTAAATGTGTCAAAATTAAGGTGCTTTTAATAAAGGAAAGCCTTGCCCGTATTTAAGTTAAATACGGGATGCCTGTATTTTATTAAAAGAAAATGCTTAACGATATTTTTAATGCGCATGCGTACATGTCAAATTAAAGGAAACTTTTATTAAAGGATATGTAAACCGAAGTTGCAATATCTCTCTATTATCCTGACCTCATTACTTTCGGAGTAATCAATTTGTTAATTAAGACATTTATTTTGGCTATAACAAATGAACGGGTTGACAAAATCAATCAAGATTTTTTCGGATCCGTCAAACTGTTTTCATTTTGTTAAATAAGAACGAACAAAATTTTGTTTAAACAATTATTTGACCATGAAGCTCGCAGCAAATTTTTCATAAGAAAATCTTGTTCAGCGGAATTTTTCCCATAAAAATCCGTGGCTAACTCAAATGGTATAGAACATTTTTGGGATAAATCCCAGGCAGACTCGCCTAGATGCCTTAAAACCGCTGACGACTGGGCTATAACGGCGGGCAGATTGTTGGGACTAAATTGCCTGGAACGGGTTTTTTCATTAAGTTTTTTCCCGTGACAGCAACCAAGTGCTTCTCTACGAAATTAGTTTAGTGTTTTTAATTTAGGAGAGTTTTTAAATCCATCTTGGATATTTTTTAATTCTAATGTTAAATTTAAGCCGCCATAGGCGGCAGGAGTTTAACTTTTTTTAACCATTGTTTTATGCTGAACCGGTCGCGATCCACCCAACCGTACTAACACTACGGCGCAGAGCGACGTGGTTGTGCAGTTGGCTCCGGATCTGGATCCGGGGAGGCAATGTTATATTTTAGAATTTTTAATAAATTGATTGAGGTGTTTGGCTTACGACCACGGAGTCCCGGGTTCGAATCCTGGTCAGGGTATGGATAGTTAGTGGCGTTTTTAATGTATTACCGAGGCGGTAGTAGTGGGTTAGACTGCTGTTGAGTGGTAGAACATGTCTAGTCGCTGTTATCTCTCCTGAGTTCGAGTCTCAGGCTGTGGTAGATGGGAATATCGCAGGGAATCGTAGTTGTGTTGATGTCTAGGAGAACTGTACAGTCGTCTTCACAATTTTAAGGCATGTAAAAATGCGGTAACTAGAAAGCGGGCAGGCGGCATCTTTACCTATTCAATGATACCGCCGCGCGGACTCCTTTGACGGGAATTTTTTATGTGTCTTGGAAATATGAAGGCAACTATACGTGTCCTGATTGAGTGGTGGAATAGCAATAGTTAAACTCTGCCAAGGGGTTAATATAAATAAGACCATTAAATCAGTGGGTTGTGAAGGTAAAACATAGAAGAACTACTTATTTTATTATACTCTTCGCAAATATGAAACGAAGAGTATATTACATTCGATCGGCACCTTTCTAAAACCGGTAATGTTGCTCGTAGAGAAAAAAAATTTATATCACTGTGTTGGTGATCGAATTTTGAACAACTTTCAAAATGTGCGTCCGTCTGTTTGTCCCTCCGTCCGTTTGTCTGTCCGTCCGTCACGTTTCTTATAACGAGGATAACTTAAGAACGAAAAGTCCAATTGTATTGAAATTTGGGATGTAAGTTAGTGTTAGGTAGAGGAAGAACCCTAATTTTTTAACAATATCGATCAATAAATAAAAAAGTTATTATTTAAATTTAAAAAATGTTTTTTGTATATTTTGTAATTAAGCAAAAAATGTCTAAAACTTATATTATTTACAAAAAAAGCTGCGACGAGTATCCCATAGAATGTGCAACAATTATATAAACAGTGCAGTAAATCGGCAAAGAGTATAATGGTTAGCTTGTTTTTAAGAATATGCTCTCAAAATGGCAATGGTTGACGATTCTGCTAAAGTAAAAATCTAATTGTAATACGTTATTAAGATTTCAAATAATTTTGGCACCACTTTCGCAATGATAGGAAGAGCCGACATCGAAGGATCAACTCTCGTATAAAGTTCAAAATATCGCCAGCATTTACAATATGGGTATAGATAAAAACTTCCATCAATGACGGTCTACTGTTTTTTAACTTGCGTATGAAGTTTGTTCGTTTTTCAATTTTTATCAGTGGCATATTTTAAATTTTTTTGCTACATGTCTAAACAAGCGTTCAATTTTTGATAAGTAAATGAGTTCGTTCTGAAGATAAATTACTTAATTGTAGTTTGACAGCGGTTCATTATATTTTTTTTTATAAAAACAAATTAGTTATACTAATTACAGTGAAGAAAATTAAAAAACAATTATTGCTATCAACACAAAGTACAGTTATCCACAGCTATGCTAGTCAAACAAATAAAGAGAAAATGAAACTTCAGACAGTTTGGTTATGGCTAAAATAGACCGGGAGATCGAGTCTCATTTGGTTGAGTCATTTCATTAATTATTTCCACATCCATGTGGTGAAGTGCAAGTATAGTAATCGTAAAAAAAAAACAAACATTTTTTAAATTGAAATAGGCTTAGAAATTAATAAAACGTCGAGATTTTAAATTTGAGCGAAAAAAATGTTTCTGTCTGTCGGTCTAACTTTTTTGTGAGCACCAACGTGCGCATCATGATATATATGTATACCCAAGTCAATATTTTTAACCATTATTGAGTCAACACTCAATAAAGATTAAAAATATTGACTTGGGTACACATATATATCATGACGAGATCTGGAACTAGAATATCTTTTGCGCTAATTCCGGCGAAGGGTTGGGTAAATAAGGAAACAATAAGTAAAGCAAGCTGGTAAGAGTACATACAGTAAATTCGGATTTGGTGTAATCTACTAGAAGCCCAGTACACATTATTTTACTAAAAAAATATTTACTTTTTTATTTATTAATCGATTTTGTTCAAAAACAATAGAGTTCTTCCTCTAGCTAACACTAACTTACTATCCAAATTTCAATACAATCAGACTTTTCGTTCTTAAGTTATCGTGCTTACAAGAAACATGACGGACGGACGGATAGACAAGAGCGTCTCAATTATGTGAAAAAAATGTGTCGTGTCCACTGAAATTATACTGTAAATTCTGATTTTTTATTATTTTGCTTCTAAATCCTAATAAGTGTACTGCAATATTTTTGGCAGCAGTTGTTAGATAGAGATTATTTCGAAATGTTTATCGAAGAATAACAATTAACGGAACTAGCTTGGCGCTCAAAGAAGAAGTAGAAGTTTTAGGCTTGACGATTGATATTTATTTAAATTTGATAAATACATTTCACAGCGTCGAATATTATCATATACATATTAACTTTATACCATGAGTTTCGTTCGTAACTTGACGCCAAGAAAAGCATGCCTCTCTATTCTTTAAGAGTAGTCTGGGTATGGTGCGCATGCCTTAGTGACGCGAGATTGAGACAGTTCAACTGAAAATAGAACATAAATGGTCACAATCTAATTGGAGAAATTGGCCACGAGGCCACTGGCCTATTACAAGAGCGCGTTTCCTTACTCCTTCATCAGATCGTGTCGTCAGAGCGTACGCGTTGGGTCCCAAGTTCCCTGCAGATATAGAAAACTATCTCCTTCTCTAGCCTCAATTCCGTACATAGTGGCTTATAGTGTTATTTTACCAGTATATAGTTAATAGGTATATGAATATTATACTGTGGTACATTGGTTCGCAAAATGATGATTTCAAACAGTCCCACTTAATGGTTTTAAAAGATTACATTTCATACTGGTGTGTATATAGTGTATATACAATTTAAATTTAAGACATGCTGGTGTACATTAGCACATCTGCCCTCGTAAGCCAAAGTGATGCACTTTAATATCTGCTGATTCTGAGATATTTGACACTATGCAGCATATCTCAGCACTACTTGTTCTTCATGTTGTTTGTTTTTCTATTTTTGGATATAATGCCCGGAAGTAGATACAAGAATAATGGTTTAATGATAATTTCAAGAATCAGTTATTCAACAAACCAACTTTGGAATACGAACATTTTGAGTTAAGTCACTGTGGCTTAGAGATCTAACACCCTTTTCTTACAAAACGTCCCATTTTGAAAAAATATTTTCATTTAGTATATAATTCACTTTCCATTCTACTGAAATCGTGCATATTTTAAAAACATCCGAATTAGGTCAATCTGCTTGGTTTTTTGACATATTGATTCAAGTGGCAGATGCAACTTTGTCCAGCAAACAGGCTGTCCATAATTCATAGAAAAAAATTCATCGTTAATGATTTTAGATTTATGGCATAAAAATAGACCGATCTTAATAGAATTGGCCTATTTCTGTCGCTAGCTCCCGGAGTATAAAACAATGTAATGTTAATATATTATTGTCTATTGTCTTATCGCTTCCGTATCTTGCTGATTCATTTGTTTTCAATTTTTTATCAGTGCTATCCACTTAGGTACATTTTAAATGTATTCTTTATAAAGCCGATATATATTTGTTTATTATATGGAAACGAAACATACTATTTAGGAAGGTATTAAACAAATGACGTCTACTTAGTAACTAAATGTAGACGAATGCTTTTAGACAAATCGGCACGTATTACTTAGAAGGAACCTGATATACCGAAAACTGATAAGTGTCCGTCTATAAGCATTCTAGTTGATATCAAGGTTGGCATCGTAAATTTTAACAACTTTATTATTTTATTAATTATAGGAAATGGGTATGAGAAGATTCAATACCTATCATTTTGATGTTTAAAGTTGTACCCGCTGAGAACTGGAATTATAAGTGGTGTTCTGACTGACTAGGCACCCAACACAAAACGATAAATTGTTTTTTAAATTTCTTTATGGTTTAGAACCGAACACGAAAATAGTCTTATAGGTACATGAAATGTAGATATAGAAGGTAACATTACAAGTCAAACAGATCTTTATAAATTTAAAATGTAACTTTCACAAAAGAAGTTAAATATATAGTCAGTTCGCCCAGAACATTTATACAGTTTTTAGTATCATAAATCATAATATTGAAAAGTGGCATATAAAGATTCCAAAATCTAATGAATTTGTTGCATTAATGAGTATATTACAAGATATGACAACAAAATTATTGATGACAAATAAATTTGAATTTATTTTTCAATGCAAAAACAAATGTTACGGTCAAAAATGTATACAGGGTGGGGCAATAGTGCGTCGGACCTCGATAACTCGAGTTCTACGATAGCTAGAAATTTTTAAAAAATTGCTAGTAAACTAAATAAAAAAAGTCTATAACTGGAAATTATTTTCGAACATACAAGGCGAGCCAAGACGAAATTACAGGGGACCAAGTGCCTTTTTTTTAAATGGAATGCTATGTATATCAGTACATTTTTTGAAGCCTCATTCTAGGCTCTATTCATTCCTATATTAGCATTGAATATTTCCCAACCACTTGGATGTAACGAATTTTTTTGTTAAAATAATGCAATCTGCAGATGGATATTAAAAAAATCACCACGGTGACAATTATGGGTTTTAAGAAAAACTTATGTGAATACCAGTTACGAGACATCTAATAAATGTTTCTGAATCATTTTCATTTCCTAAAACTATACAGGGTGGCCAAAAATTATTTGTCAATTAAGAACTTTTTAAATTGAATTTTCTCAATTTTTTCAAATGGAACACCCTGTATATTTTTCAACGCTGTGATGTAGAAATGAAAAACGAACATTTTTTGTAAGTAGAAATGAGGTTCCCACTGTTCCTAAAACTGCCGGTGTGATAGATCTAAAGGCAGTTATTATTCTTTCCTTCATATTTTGTACTGTTGTTGGTGTATCTCTATAAATAATTTCCTTCACGTATCGTATCCCCATAAAAAGAAATACATTTTTGTAAGATCTGGGGATTTAGCAGACCATTTAGTGGGTCCATTTCTTCCAATCCGTTGATGAGGGTAGGTATTATTTAAGTGGTCTCTAACTGCAATTAAATAATGTGGTGGACGACCATCTTGCTAAAACCACATCCTATTTCGAATTCTTTCAGGGAGGTTTACCAATAATTGTGGCAGACAGTTTTCCAAAAAATGAAGATAAATAGCTCCTGTCAATGTACCATCAAAGAAATGTGGCACTATTACATGTTCTCCAATAATTCCTCCCCAAAAGTTTATAGACCATCTGTGTTGGTTATCAACTCGCATAAAAAAGTCAGCATTTTCCGAAGCATAATAATAGAAATTGTGCCTATTAACAAATCCATTTTTATGAAAAGTTGCTTCATCAGTGAATAAAACATTATTGAAGACGTTGACATCATCTTGCATTTTACCTCTGGCCCAATTACAAAATTGTAGGCGCTTTTGAAAATCGTCATCAGATAATTCCTGGTACATTTGAATATGATATGCATGCAACTTATTTGTTTTTAAGATTCGACCTACAGACCGTCTACTTATTCCTACTAATGAGCTCACTTCTCTTTGACTAACATGGGGATTCTCAACCGTTGCCAGCACCACAGAAAACTCATTTTCTTCGTTCACAACACATTTTATTCTTCAACTTTTTTTATATTCGACATTTCCAGTTTCCAGAAATCTATCGAGACGGTTTTGGAAGCTGCTAACATCAGGAATCCTTTTTTCAGGATAACGTTGGTGATAAATTCTATTGGCAAGTAAACAATTTCTGTCTGACTCGCCCAAAAAAGTCATGTCTACAAGTTCCGCTTTATTAAAATTCATGTTTTAAAATGCCAAATATTTTAAATTCAATACAAATTGTAACTAATGACCGATAAGTGTGATAAATGCTACGTTGTACGCGATAATTTATACCAAACTGAGGTTTTATTGCTTGTCGAATAACGAAAACGCTAAAAAAAAAATGCACCAAAAAACATTGCAGTAAAGGACCTGTTAAATACTATTTACTCATTTCAATGGATTGGAAGAAATGGTCCCACTAAATGGCCTCATTTCAAAATTGCATAAAGACGCGTGTCAATCAAAATGGGCAACACGTCGAACACCTATTATAAATTTTTCTATTGAATTATTTGAGTTTATTCTTGAATTTAACACTTATTTATTTATAAAACGAAAATGGTTGCAATTGGCCATAAAGAAGTACTTAAAAAAAGTGTTCGTTTTTCATTTCTACATCACATCGTTGAAAAATATACAGGGTGTTCCATTTGAAAAAATAGGGAAAATTCAATTTAAAAAGTTCTTAATTGAAAAATAATTTTTGACCACCCTGTTAGCTTTAGAAATAAAAATGATTCAAAAACATTAATTAGATGTCTCGTAACTGGTATTCACATAAGTTTCTCTTAAAACCCATAATTGTGACTGTGGTGATTTTTTTAATATCCATCTGTAGATTGCATTATTTCAATAAAAGAATTCATTACATCCAAGTGGTTGGGAGATATTCAATGCTAATGTAGGAATGAGTGAAGCCTAGAAAGTGGCTTTAAAAAATGTACTGATATACATAGCATTCCATTTTAAAAAAAGGCACTTGGTCCTGTAATTTAGTCTTGGCTAGCCCTGTACGTTCGAAAATAATTTACAGTTATAGACTTTATCTAGTTTACTTGCAATTTTGAAAAAAAAATTAGCTATCGTAGAACTCGAGATATCGAGGTCCGACGCACTATTGCCCCACCCTGTATAATAATGAAAGTTGCAAGTCCGACCCTTTAAAATGGTTTTTGTTTATTAGGATCCGATAATTTCTTTAAAAGTTATGTGTCGAAACGCACGGGAAAAGGTTAATTTTGGCAATCGCGCGTTGGGTCGCAACCCCAAAATATTAATTCATATTTTACGCGAAAACGGTTGCATGTATTAAATTTTTTGTAGGAGCATTTTTTATATATAATTTTGTGCTCTTCAATTTCTACATTAACATTTTTTTTGTATTCTGCCTTTTTATAAAGTTATTTCCTAAAGAACAATTTTTGGGAGTTTCACGCCATTCTGTTTTATGTTCCATGGTAGTCTTAAGAACTTTTCTCTATACTAGCCAAGACCTACTTCTAATATTTCACATAAGGATTATTTTATCCCATCTCAAAACCTCTAAGGAGAGTCAGCTTCTTCAAGGGGATTCTAAAGACACCCGGAAGAAACCGATTCATTGCACAATGAGGTGAAAGCTTGTATTCTACAAATGATGTGTTGGTTTTCGTTTTCCGTTATAAACTGTAGAATAATGTAGACAGCTATTCATAGTTTTATGTTGGTAGTCTGGTCAAAATGTGCCACCTTTATACCTAATCAATAACTGTAAGTATGGCTATGGTACAGTTCACTCCATATTTATACGGCACATAAAAAGCTCACCTAGACCGGGGCACGCTTTGTTTTTCTACACTTTGTAGTAAACTATGTTCTGTCATAATTAAGATAAGAAATAAACAGAGACACGCCTCCTTTTAATTAAAATGTCTAACTCTTGTGCAAATCACCCCTAAGTAGAACGTCATACCCAGGGAATAGATAAACAAAGCCGTACTTTGATTTCTTATCTCTCAAAGTCGCGAGCAAGGACGGGCAATGCGTCTACCAATGCATAAAATGTTCCTATCTTGACAAAAAACAGAGTACGATTTTTTAATTTACCAGAGACGTAATTAATTTCTACCGAAAACAAGAGTTTTAAATCTCTAGTAGTATTTTGTTCATTCTTATACACAAAAATTTGAAGTATGGCTCTGTAGTACTCTTGTGAGCAGTAATAATGACGACTTTGATATTTCAATGGCCGGTATTTATGGCCTTTTCTATACGCACTAAACGACTGGAGATAACTCTAAAAATATCTGATAATAATTGACGTGTCGAAAAAGCCACCCAGCTCCTATACTATAAGGACTACAGTCGACCAGATGGCTAAATTCTAGCGGGACGGTGGGTCTCTGACATCTACTACAATGCTTGCTTTGACCTATATACATATTAGGGTTGAGTACAGGTATACAATCCGAAGATCCGAGGTTAGTCAATTATGGATGGCACACCACTTAGTGCAGTAGTCTTTGATAAACAGAAGTGTTTTGTTATCCTTACATAATTGAAATTTTCTTGGATAATTCTAATAAACATGGTAATAACCATGGTTCTTTGGTGGCCTTTTCAAATTTATTTCAAAAGGTAATAAAATGTTTCTAGAACTTTTTGGTCAGTTGGCACGGTTGTTATTATGAAATATTTCTAAATATAAATTCGTTTGACGGACTTTTTACTGTTTTTCAACTGACTTCAGGAATACTATACATACACTATAGGTACATTTTTATTTTTAATTATATTGGTGATGTACTTAATTATTTATTTACCTACATATTTGTATAATAGTTGAAATTCACCTCCATAATTATTAGAAATGTGATGGTAACGGCTCATTTCTTTTATACCTGAGGAATTTTACCTGAAATCTTGATTGCTAGGGCATTTGATCAATATAAATACCACGACAGTAACATAATGAATCATGGAGGTAGGTAGAGAGGCTCTTGACTGCAACATATTATCCATTGTTGTTATTTTTGGACTAATTTTTTTAGTTAAATTTTCTGTCATTTTTATAAAGAAAATTATATACTGCAAGAAACAGTATATTCAGCAGTGAATAATGCGAATTTTGGTATATTTTGTCTCTTTGAAAGTAGACAGTGGCGGAGCTACGGCACAGCATTGCACACACGTGTCCAAAACTGTAAGAGAGGGGAGGCATTTTCATGTACCAACGACAAACCGATAAACTTGACTCTTGATTTAAAAAGTAAATAGTTTAGAATGTATTGTTTTATCTGTCTTTCTGGATCTGATTTAACTTGTCACATTTACTTACACTTTATTTGTAACGAGATAATGAGAAGTTTTAGCTTTTTTACTCATTATTGATTCCTACAAGTAATTCCTATTATTTCTATGTTTTTTTTTTATAATATTCGATTTTTTCCAGTTATCCATCTATCAGAAAATAGCCTGGACGAATGAGAGGCCGTTTTTTGATGTGGCTAAATTGCACAAAATTAGTGTACTTTATCCAAAGTCAGCTTGACAATCGTAAAAAAAGACCGACAAAGAAATAATGTATATAAGGAGTGATATCATGAATATGGACCGACAATTTTTAGAATCACTTTTTAATTATTGTAAATACTGTTTTACTACTTTATATTAACTGATAGGCATGACGTAAATGATTTATTTATAATAAATAATGGACAACTACATACATGATTAAACAAAAATAAATAAATATCATTTAACCTACGGCTATGCTACCGCCAATATTAAGAACGAACCAAGAACTTACAAGTTATAACAAGGGACTTGTAATGATGAGCCAGGTAAACAGGCGACTACTTTGGTTTGAGGTAAGCCTCGAGGTAAGCGCTAACATATCTGGTTAACTATAATCGTATATGGGCATCATTTGCAATATTCAAGTACGCGGTCTCTGGTGTTATTCTATCACAAACAGGTTTTGTAATGAGTTATCCCAGGAGCAAAGCTTTAGACAGAATTTTCAAATTGACAATAGAAATACTATAAGTTATACACAAAACGTTTGTTTTGCTAAAAGTTTTACTGTGATTGTTGTTCTTTTCTGTATCATATTTTCGTGCTCTTTACTATTATCATCAGTAAACACCTCATGAAACACTGCATTAAATTGCAGTCTCACTTAGGCAATTGATGGTGAAAGCAAATATTTAAAAATCCTTCAGATCAAAGATGAGTTGCTTTCCTATAAGTACTTATTTTAATAACTTTTATGAAAAATGGGAAGCAAAAATCAATACTCTACTAAAAATACTAAAATTTATTACTTTAGACAACCCCAAGGGAACTCGTTCGAATGTTGTAACAGCTTTAAGGTGGCCATTCCCTAGAATGAGACATCCGATAGGGAAACATTTATTATTTTTGGCCACAACTTTTTTTTCTTAGTACGTATATTTAAAAAAAAAAACTATAAGTGTAGCTAGAACCATAATAAAACTATTACTATGAATTTTCACTCAATAATTTCAGTAGTTTGCAACATAGCTAGATTTAAATTTAAAAATTATGTTAATATTCCTATCTCGTAGTTTAAAATCTAGGTAGTTCCACTAAAATTATTGAGTGAAAATTCATAGTAACAGTCTTATCATGATACTACTTAGGTACTCTTATAATTTTTTAAACATACGTACTAAGAAAAAAAAGTTATGGGCAAAAATAATAAATATTTCCCTATCGGATATCTCTTTCTAGGGAATGGCCACCTTAAGGATAATTCTTAATCCTACTCAACATTTTGTAGCTTCTGGAGAAAGAAAGTTTTGTAAATTAAACATTATTTGTTCTTTTGCTGAACAAAGAGCCCGAAAATATAATAATAATAATAATAATAAATTACTTTATTAAACAGACAGAGTTTGTTTACCTAGGCGAAGTTCAGATGACATACTACCTGCTCTTCGACTTAACGTTAATATTTGTAATTAAATTTAGATTTTTTTATGGATAATTTCCAAATTTCACCTGGTCTTTTAGTTTACATTTTCTTTATTTGTTTATAAATGTTTCAAAAACTAGTCTATTTGGGAACGACACAGAGTAATAAAAGCTCATTATAAATGCAAATCCTATAAACAATTTAGTCAGGGTGCTCATTATTAATTTCCTTTATTATGTATTGTATTGGTAAGCAGGATTTTTAGAGAAAGTTTGTCCGAGATACCCAATACTGGACATTTCGACCCACTTCGGGTCAATTTCTGGAAATCCGCACTTATCTCTGCCGTTGCGATCTGTCAGTCGATTTCTCTCGTAACCAGTTATCATCAGCAAATTGAAACATCATAGTCGGTTTAGGGGGGTTTCCGTAGTTTAATCCAATTATTACTTTATTATTATCATGGAGAGATATATAAATACATTAAAGAACAGACGTCTATTTCATATAAAATTAGATTTATTTTGAAAGTTCTTAGTTCACAGAGTACCTAGGTACGAAGAAAATTGATTTTTCTCTTGAACAAGGTCTAGGGTATTTCATGTATGCAAATATGTTTGTTTAGTGAAAATATTAGAGACGTTTTGGTGCTATATTTAACACCATTACTTTGTACTGTATTAATTTATGACGGTAATCTCCTATTTCAGATTAACAATATGCCAAACATGTATGTACAATCATTCTTGGCACATATATATTGACAAATGTAATTGTAATTAGTGAATTGAAAAATAGAACACGGTATCTATCTCTGCATCTATAATAATAAAATATATAAAATACAATGTAGTATTGTACAAATAAATATTTAAGACAACAGCGTTTTAAAATTGAACTGAATACTCTGAGAAACTATTTTTTTAAATTTTATTTTAACGTCCTGGTGAAGTTTAGCTAATGCTATTCCACCACTTAACCAGCACGGTGAAATGAGATACGCTCACCAATCTATATAAGTAACGGCGTTACGTTGCTTAACTTCGCCGATCGAGTTCTCGCCACTAAAACAGGCACCCCTATCTTCAGCTCTTACACATTAATAATGACAGGGTTCTGTAATAGAGATGCAACGATTACGATTACGGTTAATCGTAATCGGCGTATTGGTATTTTACCGATTAATCCTAATCGCCGATTATTGGTACAACTAAGCGTTGATTCTTGTCTACGCATATTTATTTACATACTGGAAGAACACGATCGATTTCCTACGTCTTAAGAAACTAGTTCAAAAATATTTGTCAAACCATCTTGTGCTTCGGAAATATTAATGTTATGTTGTTATACGTTTTACAATCACTGTCTCGTTAGGATCCCAGAGTCGAACTTAAAATTTTTGTGCACAATAACAGTAGAAATTTAGAAGTATTGTCTTTGGTAATTAAATATTTATTTGTCATAGTAATAAATTTAAAAATTTTACTGTTTTGCTTATGTTAAAATAGGAATAATATCTTATATATATTTGGGCAACTTTGACAAATTCGATATTCCATGATACACTGACAATATTAAGTTCGACTCTGTCGAGAATAGGGTTTGCCGAGGGGTTTACATACCTGCTGTAAACCGTTACATCCTAGAATAATTTCCGAATGAGAGAGTCGGTCGCTCTCCCATCTTATACGTAAGCGGCAAAGCTTTGAGATTTTATAAGTGCCTTAAATATATGTAGAGAACTATAACACTTTTTTTTTAAATTGCAGCTTTAACTCAAAGAAAAAAAGTGAAATTTAGCTTGTCCTTGAAACGCCGATTTGGATGCGTTGTAATATTTAAACTTTCGAATGAATATGTTTACTTTAAGATTTGAGATCTACTGAAAAGGCCCATTGAATCAATTAATTCAATAATTAATTTTTCGATATAATTTACATAACACTCTCTATCCTTTCCACATATAGCATAGTCGCTTTTTATATAGAAGGTAGTACCTTATAAAGGTGAACTATTTTATGCGAGATTGTATGCTTTGCCAAGGGCGACCAAAACTCTAGAAACAGCTTTCTATGTTATGTTTTTCAATACGTTGTATATAATTACAAATTAATGTTGGATCCAAATTTACGATCTCGGTAGACCTTCGGATCTTGGTCAAAAATCCAAAAAACTGGGAGAATTTTTACTTTTTTTAGTTATTGTCAATTTTCACCCCTAAGAGCTACTATTTTGGTAAAAACTTTTTGAAAGTAGACTAAATTTGCTACAAATTGGTACCAAAATAGACTCTGTAGACCAAATAGTCTCCCAGATACAGCTATTCAAAGTTTTGCAAAGTTTTCATATTTCGCCAATAACAATTTTTAACTTAAAAATCTGCCCCCTAGCACATCACATCAAAAAACTGTAATATGTACAGGAAGGTAGATACATAATCAGTGCCGGACTACCTATTAGGCACTCAAGGCACGTGCCTAGGGGCGCCGAAGGCGATCCTCAATAACAATAATTCTGGATAAAAATCATTGTATGGAATGACATTCTTCAAATTTTTAATAAAAGCAGTAAAGCATTGCAAAATCCAGATATAGACCTGCTAACGGCAACTAAATTGTTTAATTCTTTACAGAATTTGGTAAAAAGCCTTAGAGACATATTGAACTATTATGAAGAAAAAGGAAAACTACTAACATATTGTACTGATTACAAAGTTAATAAAAAACCATTAAACGTCATCTAGGGGAAGCTTCCAGTGGCATTCATTTTGATGAAAAGTCGGACATGCGGGTAAACACATATTACCAAATATTAAACAGGTTGCTTCAAGAGCTAACTAAAAGGCAAACTGCCTACACAGAAATCGAAAAACTTTTTGGTATCTTTAATAAGATTACAAATTTATCCGACGACGAGATTCGCCTGCAAGCAAAACAAAATGCAGGAAATGTATATTAGCGATATTGAGAACGAATTTTCTAAAGAATGTGTTCAGTTTAAGAGTTTTCTTGACGCCATGGAAACGACCAAAGTGTCACCATTTCCTAACGTAGAAGTCGCTTTACGAATATTTCTAAGTTTGGCAGTTACTAACTGTAGGTGAGTGACATCTTTTTCAACATTAAAGTGAATTAGCCCTCCTACACTTAAATAGTGACCTGTTAGATGTTATAGAGTCCAACAGCATCTGAAAACGCAAGAAAAAGGATGTTTTAAGTCTGCAAAGACAATTTGTTTTCTTTTGTGTTTCATTTTGTTTAATGATATATTTTCAGAAGCTAGATTTGTTCATATTTAACTATTTTTTATTATTTGTCGGCTCTTTTGTTAGTTTTTGTTGAACAGTTTTTTTTTCAAGTCTGTCTGCTGTTTTTTATGTCCTATATATTTTTCAATAAAACAAACAAGTGTTTTTCATGATGTACTTACTTTTAAACAAATGGTCGTTGGTTCGTCTTAAGATAAAAAAATTTAAATTAAAGAGAATGAAAATCATAGAAAAATCATTTTTTGGCAAAACATTCAATAATTTTCACTTGTGGTGCCGTATTGTTTACCATAAAAAAAAAATACCTATAACGTATTAGCCTGCGACGCTGGTTGGCGCTTTTGGCACCATTTTGTATAGCCACTAAGGGGGCGCCAAAAAATCCAGGGCCTAGTTGCGCACATGTCCGTAAACCGGCACTGTACATAATATGCATTTCACTTCAGAAAAACATTGATGTTTTGAGACCTGAAGTAAAACCGGAAAAATCGCTAAAAATTGCGAAATATGAAAAATTTGCCAAAATTTGAACAAATGTGTCTCGGAGACTATTAGATCTACAGAGTCCGTTCTGGTAACAAATTCAGTCTACTTTAAAAAAGTACTAAATTGTTTTTGCCGAAAAAGTAGGCCTTAGAGGCCAAAATCGACAAAAACCGAAAAAGAGGCTAAAATATCGCAGTTGCTTAGATTTTTACCAAGACCCGGAGGTCTGCAGGGGTCGTAAACTTGGATTTAACATTAATTTTTAATTCTATATAACATATTAAAAAAACAGATACCCGATTTGATGTCAGATAACCCTACTTTTTGATGACAAGGTTACTGGACTATTTACTTATAGCCTATGTTTTCTTTACGTTTTAATATTAAGTACAAATTTCAATAAACATCTTTCTGAAGATGCTTGGGGGCCCAAATCAATTTTCTGCACAGGAGCCCTACAACTCCTTGCTACGCCACTGAAAGTAGATAGATGTAAGAAATTTGAAAATTGCCTTCTACAGACAATAATGGAGGTATAAATACTTAGATAAAAACAAACGGAAAAAATATATCTCATTATAGAACTGTGAAAGAATAAAGTAAATGATATATGGGTGTTGCCTAGAAATTATTAATAGATACCTAGAAAATTTAAGCCATTGTGTATTACTTCCACATCCACGTAGTGGATTGGAAGTATAGTAATCGCAAAAAAATTTTCAAAAATTTTTATTCGTGAAATAGGTTTAGAATGTCATGAAACGTCGAGATTTTAAATTTGAGCGAAAAAAAAATTTCTGTCTGTCTGTCTGTCTGTCTGTCTGTCTGTCTGTCGGTCTGTCTGTCTGTCTGTCTGTAACTTTTTTTGTCCGCACGTTTTCTCCAGAACGGTTTAAGATATTGACTTGAAATTTTGTACACGTATATATTATAACGAGATCTGGAACTGGATTGTTTTTTGAGGATATCCGGTGAAGGGTTGGGGGTTAAATAGGGGTAAATAGGAGAAAATAAGTAAAGCAAGCTTGTAAGAGTACAGAAACTTGAAATTCGGTGTATGTACTAGAAGTTAAGGCCTCATATTTTTTCATAATATTTTTCAACCCCCCCACCACCCCTACCCCATTAATAGGGCTGATAATATAAAGTTGAGATTTTCATTTGAAATTTCGTACACGTATGTATTATAACGACGTCTGAAATTAGATTATATTTTGAGATGATTCCGTTGAAGGGTTGGGGGTAAATAGGGGAATATAAGTAAAACAAGTTGGTAAGATGAGTACAGAAACCTGAAATTCGGTGTATGTACTAGAAGCCAAAGCATCAGATTTTTTTATAATATTTTTCAACCCCCACCACCCCTACTCCAATATGAAAAGGGTTGATAAAATAAAATTGAGATATTCATTTGAAATTTGGTACACGTATGTATTATAACATCTGGAAGTAGATTATAATTTAAGATGATTTCGTTGAAGGGTTGGGGGTTAAATACGGGTAAATAGGGGAAAATAAGTAAAGCAAGCTGGTAAGACTACAGAAACTTGAAATTCGGTGTATGTACTAGAAGCCAAAGCGTCAGATTTTTTTGTAATATTTTTCAACCCCTACCACCCCTACTTCAATATGAAAAGGGTTGATAAAATAAAATTGAGATATTCATTTGAAATTTGGTACACGTATGTATTATAACGACATCTGGAACTAGATTATATTTTGAGATGATTCCGTTGAAGGGTTGGGGGTTATATAGGGGTAAATAGGGGAAAATAAGTAAAGCAAGCTGGTAAGACTATAGAAACTTGAAATTCGGTGTATGTACTAGAAACCAAGGTCTCAGATTACTTATAATATTTTTCAACCCCCACCACCCCTACTTCATTATTAGAAGGGTTGATAAAATATAACAAAATTGAGATATTCATTTGAAATTTGGTTCACGTATGACTTATAACATCTGAAACTAGATTATACTTTGAGATGATTTCGTTGAAGGGTTGGGTGTTATTTAGGGGTAAGTAGGGGAAAATAAGTAAAGCAAGCTGGTATGAGTACAGAAACTTGAAATTCGGTGTATGTACTAGAAGCCAAGGCCTCAGATTTTTTAATAATATATTTCAGCCCCTCACCACCCCTACTCCATTATTCAAGGGGTTGATAAAATAAAATTGAGATATTTACATGAAATTTAGTACTCATATGTATTATAACGACATCTGGAACTAGATTATATTTTGAGATGATTCCGTTGAAGGGTTGGGGGTTAAATATGGGTATATAAGGGAAAATAAGTAAATCAAGCTGGTAAAAGAACAGAAATTTGAGATTTGGTGTATGTACTAGAAGCGAAGGTCTCAGGTTTTTTATTAGTATTTTCCTTCCCCCCACCACCCCCACTCCCTTATTAAAAGAGTTGATAAAATTAAATTTTTTTCACTTGAAACTAGATTATATTTTGACATGATTGCGTTGATAGAGTGGGGGTAAGTAGAGGTAAATCGGGAAAAATAAGTAAAGCAAGCTCGTAAGAGTACTGCAACATGAAATTCGGTATATGTCGTAGAAGCCAAGGTCTCAAATTTTTTAACAATATTTTCAACCCTTCCACTACCCTTACTACATTATTAAACGGGTTGATAAAATAAAATTGAGATATTCACTTGTAATTTGGTAGACGTATGTATTATAACGACAACTGAAACTAGATTATATTTTGGGATGATTCCGTAGAAGGGTTGGGGTTAATAGGAGTGACTAGGGGAAAATAAGTAAATCAAGCTGATAAGAGTACAGAAATTTGGGATTCGGTGTATATACTAGAAACCAAGGCCTCAGATTTCTTTATAATATTTTTCAAACTCCACCACCTCCACTCCACAATCTTCATTATTAATGGGATTGATAACATCAAGTTGAGATATTCACTTGAAAATTAGTACACGTATGTATTGTAGTGACATCTGATTGAAATGACTCCATTGAAGGGGTGGGAGGTGGTAAGTTGTGAATAGTAGAAAATAAGTAGGGTGAACTAGAAACTTCATTTTTAACGTATATGGTAGAAACCAACTCCTCAAACTTTTCTATGACATCTGCCCCAAATATTATTAAAATTCTATGACCAATAATTTCCACATACTAGAGTGCAAATATAGTCGAGATGTTTCCTTTAAAGTGACTTGGATGAAGAATCTGGATGTGGAAGTAGTGATTCCTTGGGCAGCGGTTTTTTATATGTACTTACATTTTGCGGTATTTGCCCCATGGTAGTCCCTTCGTGGGCCGGCCCGAGGCTCCTGTTGGCTACCGGAATTTTGGCAATTGAATTCACCTTAATGGATTAAAATTAACTCGTTCACAAAACACTATTCACTAATTAGTACAACAAGGCAGCATTAGATAAGGTTCATTGACACTCAATACAATTACACACACTAGATAGGTATTTACGGTTTATATAAAAATGTAAAGGCTCTCAGAAAATAATTCGGTACATGTGAACAGTACACTTGTTCGATATATCAAATTATCACTACAGTACAATGTGTAAAAGGTTTTAAACTTCTAAAATTACAAGTCTATATTTAACACGAACTACATAAACGAAGCGCCTCAGCGCACTAACCTTCTTCTGATTTCAAGTCAAGTGTCGGACGAAAACCGGCAGGCTAGAGATGCATGCGGTGGGGGATCCCTGGCACCAGCTGATTGGGTCCCCATCAAAAACAATGAATGATATCAGCTGATCGCCTGTACCCTAGTAACAGCTGAACAGCGTCCTCGTAACCAAGGAAACAAGTTCGGAGCAATTCTGTTAACATTACTCATGGTGTAAAAATTATTAAATGCATTTCTAGAGTACATTATTTGAGTTTTTGGAATAATGACACATTCGTTTTCGATCGACATATTGAGCAGTGATTGTGACTGTAATAGATGTAGTTGTGCTGGCTAAATTACTTTTGTATGTACTGAATTATGATCATACACGACATACACGTGGAAGATAAAATTGTTTTTTATTGATATATGGACATAATTAGTCGGCCAGTTTACAGGAGTCGTTTTCAATGAGGTGAACTTAATCAACGAATACTACACATCTTGACTCATGTATCAAAATAACTAGGTACATATACAGGTTCGACAATTGTGTTTGTTTGAATTTATCTAGGCTATTGTGAATGGAAAAATTTTGACGAGACATTTAATTGACATTTTAGATAATACAATATCATATTTCGAAGAACTCAATTTAATAATAAAAGTTACAAAAATCTGTTATATTTGCTTTTGGTTTCACATCTTAATTTTAGATAATAAAAATTAAGATACTATTATATAAGTTTATAACAAATGGTTAAGACTTGTATTTTTTTCTTAATAAAATTTTCTAACATTCACCCTAAATTAAATGAAATTCATTTTTCACAAGTCTATAAAGAATGTTTCGAAATCAAAAAATGAGTACACTACATTTTATAGATAACTCTCTTAGCTAAAAATAGACGGATTAGATCAAACATAAAATTATAAGACCAATTAGTATATTGTGCACTATATCAAAAGGCTTTTATTAAAAATAAGTAACTACTGAAAGCGACTGGAACCTTCCATTAATCATTAATTGAATTAACAGCCGGGCTCATTACCACAGTAGAGAAATATACTCACTCCCTATCTAGTCTATGTAGAAAAAATGGGACATGGTTTCGTTTTTTATACTCTAGACCAGACTAGATCAGACCGAGTGCGCAAGACCACGCGCACAGAGGGGAATGGCGCCAGTTTTAAAATCGAGTACCGAACTCTCCTATTCGCGCGCTGTAACCGAGAACTAACTTGTTTCGTACTGAGTGTAGCCCACGCGTCGATGGCTAGAGTGGGGAGTCATGGAAAAATATGAGGGGAAGTGACCTAACTGTATATTATTAAACTGTGTCATTACCGCTGAGTTATGCCATACAGACTAGTGTTGGGCGATATCGTGATTTTTCAATCACAACGTGAATCGTGACTGTGAATTTCTGATATCAGTATATTTAAACCGTGATGTGATCACGACTTTCATAATACGACGAATAGGAAAAATTGTTAATTTTGGTGAATTGGTGAATTCGCTACTTTGGTAATCTGTGCAGCCGTAGATATATAAAACGTATGATATTTACATATACATGCATACTGATATTATGATTTGCTTATATAACTAACCTGACATGGATTGGTGATAAAGCCAAAACACTAAAGTTTTAAATGGGACGCCTATTTGAACTTCGTAATAGCATATTTTTGTAAAGTTATACAAATATGTAAACATTTCGGAAGCATCAATAAACTATTTAGGTTTTAATAGTGCAATGCAGGTTTTCACGGCCGTTGCCCAATGAAGTAGTTTCTTCCGGGTTTTGCCGTGGTCGTCGAACTTGACTTGACGTTTCGCTGATCATGCCGTCAGCTTCTTCAGAAGAAACTACTTCATTATTAAGGTTTTAGGTTGCTAGTTATCAATCAGGGATTTTAATTTTTGCTGGGTTATTGTTTATAATAATGCTGCAACCTTTTTAATATAAGCCTCGGATTTTAATAAAAATGTACAAATTAAATAATGAATATAATGTTTATTTATATAGTTATTCTTATTTGCTATTATGTAATGGGAAACATTTTATTTAATAAACGCCAAGTATTTCTCCCATTCAAATATTTATCAAAAATTTGTTACCTACTTCTTTCTTACAATTTTGGTCAACGGCATAAGGCAGCACTTGTATACAAGGTATAACCATTATACTCTTCGCCAACTTACTGCACTTTTTTTATTAATTGTTGCACATTCTATATATACCTATAGGATACTCATATTCGCAGTTGATTATAAAATTGCAAACCCTTTGAGAAAAGATGATTTCTACTATGGTTAGTCGATGTGTTTTCGATGTAGAAGTTGTGGTTATTTCTCTCCAACAAAAACACAATTATCTAAAACATGTTTTGGAGCTAAGCATTTCACAATTTTAAAAATCAAAAAGAAATCAAAATTGTCGAATTCCATATTTTTCTTATATGCCATGCCGAGACGTGGATGTTCAATATTTGCAATAAAATTGCTAGTATATTTAATTAAAAAATATTTTAACGCATTTAGTAGGTGTTCTTGTAACAGAAATGTTCCGCCACGACCCTGCCTTTAATTGCCAGTGAATAAAATATATAAAAAGATAAGTATATGAATATCTATATAGTATGAGACGCGCAAGATCAGTCTATCTTGTGAAACGCGTACCTACCTAATATCGTTAAGTCACGGAATCGTTTGCTTTACGTGCTATACATAAGGTCGCAAACAATATATTTATATCGTCAAAAATATATTGATATATGGAAAGTCGTGATCACGTCACGCTTTTCTTCCAACTTTATTCACAGTCGTTACTTGTGATTTTTTAATATCAGTGATTAAATCACAGTTCGCGATATATCGCCCATCACTAATACAGACCTCTGCTCCGTGCACTGGTCGACCCACTGTTGCGGAACTTTTGGCCGAAAAATTAAGGGAAAATGGTGAAGTGGGATATAAAGGTCTGGATATTCAATTCACGATTTTGTTCATCCTTATTGTTATGGGTGGAGACATTAAAATAGATAATTCTCAAATTTAAGGTGACCATTCCCTAGAAAGAGGCATCCGATAGGGAAATATTTATTATTTTTAGCCATGCCTCGTTACTACATTTTGAAAAAAAATATAGTATAGGTTTTGCATTTTTCCGGTGGACTATCGAAACCCGAAGAAAACGTCGGGCCGAAATGAAAGTCATATCTATCGACTCGAGAGCGAATTTAGAAAATTCCGTCCGTCGGTCAGTCGATCTGTCTGTCTGTCGGTCTGTCTATCTGTCACGCTCAGCCCTCCTGATCCGTTTTCGTATTTCGATGAAACTTGGGTGGTTAATAGGAGGTCTTTAGAAAACCTTAACGCCGGAAGCTCGGCTCCGTTCGGAAACCGGAAGTATCCGATATAGACGTTTCGAGTTTTTCGGGAGAAATAGTCGGATCGAGATATTTAAAAAAAGTAATGGTGCCGCTGGCAAAGCTCTACAAATAAGTATGCCAGAGACTATGTCGAAAAACAAATGAAAATTGAATTTTTTTGCAGAAAACTGGTTTTCTCGAAATCGGGTTAGGAAGCACGATAACTGTCCAGAATATTGATCGATTTTGATGAGACTTGGTGGGATCAAAGGTACACGGCTACAAATGAAGCCTATTGCTGGCGGCCAGAATCCGTTGACCGCAAGTATTTTTTTCCAGCGCCGAGTATGATTTTTCAAAGAAATTAATAACTCCCGATCCGAAGGTATCATTTTGATTTTCAAAAATGGAAATTGTAGGGCTCGATTAGGTCTATTAGATGATATTTGTGAGAAATTTGACAAAACACAAGCTAATCTACAAATCCTGGAAAACTTGATTTTTTTGATAAATTCTACAAATTCCGAACAGTTTCCTAATTAAAATCGAAAATTAACTATTCCGTCGATCAATCTCTATAACCAGTGTAAGGCACGGACCTATTTAGACAAAAAATCTGAAATAGAGTGTTTTCGAAAAATTTAAAATAAACGAGTTATTTACGAAAATGCATTCCATAGAATTATTTAAAAAAATATTACAAATTGATAAATTCTTCGTGCGATATAGGTGCAAAAAATAATGTAATGTCATATTTAAAATATCATCATTCATTTCCCTATTTTCATTTACTAAATAAAAATAGAATGCCCTTTCTGTGTTTCAACAAAAAAAAAAAGAAAAATAAAACATGTCAAAATGTACTGAGTCATCTTGCTACCCTGTGCTGAAAATGTACTGAATCATCCCAACAGGGATAAATAGCATTTCAAAATGTAGTTTTTTTAGCTTGTTTTTCTTAGTACGTTTATTAAAAAAACTATAAGAGTACCTAAGTAGAACCATAACAAAACTATTACTATGAATTTTCACTCAATAATTTCAGTGGTTTGCAAAATAGCTCGATTTAAATTTTAAAAAACCGCTGCCTAAGGAATCACTACTTCCACATCCAGATTTTTCATCCAAGTCACTTTGGAAACATCTCGACTAGATTTGCACTCTAGTATGTGGAAATTATTAATCATAGAATTTTAATATTTGGAGCAGATGTCAGAAAACTTTGAGACGTTTGAAGTTTTTAGTATACCCACTTATTTTCCCCTATTCACAACCTACCACGTCCCACCCCTTCAATGGAATCATCTCAATCAGATGTCATTACAATACATACGTGTACTAACTTTCAAGTAAATATCTCAATTTTATGTTATCACGCCCATTAAAAATGGAGCGGAGATGGTGGTGTTTGAAAAATATTAGTAAGAAATCTGAGGCCTTGATTTCTAATATATTCAGCAAATTCCACATTTCCGTATTCTTACCAGCTTCATTTACTTATTTTCCCCTATTTACTCCTATTTAATCCTCAACCCTTCAACGGAATCATCTCAAAATATAATCTAGTTCCAGATGTCGTTATAATATACACTGAACTGAACTTGTGGTAGGTACCTAGTGAAACATCTTGAAACTAATTGTTAATTATAAATTAAACACTGCTTTTAGATGAATCAATCTATATATTCTAAATACTCTACATATGTTTCGACTTATTAGGCCTTTATCAAGAGTATTGCATAGTGAATACTAAAGTTTCCGACGTGCTTATTCTAATTTATACCTAAGAGTATTTATATCTTAATCTATTTATGACTTAATCTATTTAAGACTTAGTTTAAAATTCTTAATTATGGCAAAATTTGGAGTGGACCTAAACTGATTATATAAATCAATGGATACTTCTAAACGTTTAGATCTGCTAGAACAGCTAGAAATCAAAAAATCTTTCAAGTACAACCCTTGTACCACGAACGACCAGCAAAATTTCTTGAATACCCCTATAATAAACAAATTGATAAGAAGTATCCAGTGGAAGGAAAAATATTATAAAAAAATTTGAGGCTTTTGCTTCTAGTATATACACTGAATTTCAAGTTTCTGTATTCATACCAGCTTGTCTTACTTATTTTCCCGTATTTACCCCTATTTAACCCCCAACCCTTCAACGGAATCATCTCAAAATATAATCCAGATGCCGTTATAATATATACGTGTACCAAATTTCAAATGAGTACCTAAATTTTATTTTATCAACCCTTTTAATAATGGACTAGGTGTTGTGGGGGGTTGAAAAATATTATAAAAAAATCTGAGGCCTTGGCTTGTAGTACATACATCAAATTTCAAGTTTCTGTACTCTTACCAGCTTGCTTTACATATTTCCCCATATTTACCCCTATTTACCCCCCAACCCTTAACCAGATATCTTCAAAAAGAGAAAAAATTGAATTGCTCGAAAACCAAACATGCTAGGAAGAAAAATCAAAATAGGTTTTAAAGGGGATATAAAATATTCTTTTTTGTTTCCATTTTTGATGGCTACTGATATTTATTAGTATATAAAAATAACAATATAATATAGTTACCTCTTGATTTTTTGCACCAATAACTATTCACAGGCCCATAAAATATAACTAAGTTTAATACAAGTTATAAATGCATTATATTTTAGTTCAAGGTAGTACTTCAATGCAGAAATAGTTAGAAATAAAAATATTCACATTTACAAATTTACCAGCATGTTGAAGTTAGCCAAATTTTGGCAAATTTTTTATTATTACCTAGAAGTAAAAAAAAAGAACCAAACATCTTGAAAATTTATAATTATAATTTTTTTTGAGTTTATGTATTATATAAGTATTGTTTCTAATCATTTAATAGTTAAAAAATTGTATTAAAAAAATCGTCAAAATATTGAATATGCAGCCTTTTTTGGATTTTTTTTTGGCTAACTTTATTAACATGCTGCTAAATTTGTAAATGTGAATATTTTTATTAATAACTTTTTCTGTATTGAAGTACTACCTTGAACTAAAAGATCATGGATTTCCTAAACCTAAAGAAACGCACAGAATGCATATCTGCATTTGTAAATGCTACATTTTGTCACTACACCAAAATTTATGACATCATTGGTTTTTGAGTTATGGCGTCATCATAATATTTTTTTAATGGAAACAGACATTTTTTTTACTGTTTTTGGTGGTATATTCCTTTAGCTTTCTGGTGATATGAAAAAAAAATGATATTACCTAAGCCATTCTTTTTTGAAAACAAATATTTTTATTGATTGATACCTTACATAAGTAATTGTGAGAAAAAAATAATCTCCCTTACTCAAATTGTGACCCTCCAACCATTTGGCATAGACCAAGACAGGTGTAGACACTTTGCACGCTGTTCTCAATCATCTCATGCGCAATTCGTCTCATCTCCAAGCCAATTCTGTCTTTCAATTCTTCTATGGTATCCGATCTGTTAAAACACACCCTTGACTTTAAGTAACCCGAAAGAAAAAAGTCTAAGGGGGTTAAATCCGGTGAACGCGGGGGCCACCCAATCGGACCTCGACGACCTATCCACCTTCCAGTAAAAGTGTCATCTAAAAACTGACGCACTGCTATCCCAAAATTAGGTGGGGCTCCGTCTTGCTGAAACCAGGCGTTTTCAGCAGGAATATCTTCATCTTCATTGTTCGCAAACATTACTGCTAAAAAAAAGGTCTCAATGAACGATCACCTATCATATCTGCCCACACGTTTACATTGCCTCGTCGCTGTGTATGGGCTTCTTGAGTCCAATGGGGATTTTCGCGAGACCAATACCTACAGTTACGCCCTTTAAAGAAAATGTAGTTTCATCAGGAAAAACAACGTTCTTTAAAAAATTTGGGTTTTCATCGCACAAGGTCATCAACTGTTCACAAAACTGTAAGCGCCGATCTGGATCGTCCTCATTCAATTCGTGGATTAATTGCTCTTTGTATGGGTGGTATTTTTCTTTTTTCAATAGACGTACAACAGAAGTTTGACTTATGATTTAAAGCCAGCTGCTTTGTCGAAAGAGGGTGGTTTTCCTCACTTTCTGAAGAATATTTAATTTGGTTTCGTTGCTTGTGCTAGGACGACCAGATCGAGGGAGGTCAGCTACACTGCCAGATTCATCATAATTAGCCACCAATCTACTTACAGTGGATCTAGAAATTTGCTTTTCGGGATACATGGCATTGAAAACATCACATGCTTCCTGATGAGTTCTCAGCCTATCACCATATCCAACCATCATCAAAAGTTCTACTCGTTCTCTTTCACTCAAACGTGGCATTGCGTTCACTAGTTTTACACCGTCTCAGAAGTGTCACAAAACTGAGGTTCCACACGTGCCAGGAATAAAAAAGATATCGATACTTTACACAAAAAGGCCTGTATCTCTCTGCTGTTAAGGTGACTGTTCTTTTTATTATTTTCTTTCTTTTGTTTTTATATCACATGTTTTCATGCTAGTTAAAACAAAAATGTAAGCAACAAAATTTATCAGTCCATAAGAAAGTGGAACATTACTCCTGAATTTGCGAAAGGTAAGCTATTTTTACATAAAATGTCATTTTTCCAAAAGAATGGCTCAGGTAATATCATTTCTTTTTATATCACCAGAAAGCTAAAGGAATATACCACCAAAACCAGTAAACAAAAATGACTGTTTCCATTAGAAAAATGTATGATGGCGTTATAACTCAAAAACCAATGACGTCATAAATTTTGGTATAGTGACAAAATGTAGCATTTACAAAACTAAAATCGACTTATTCGAGGATTTTTTTGAAAAATGACACATACCAAAGATATGAATTTTGTGCGTTTCTTTAGGTCCACACTGTATAATAGTCAGTTATTTTTTATGGACCTGTGAATAGTTAGATTGATTGATTGATTGATTGATTTGCCAGCGTAAGGTGGGCATTGCTGCCAATTCCGGTGCAGGGAGATTTTTCCACCACGCAGCCCGATCGCCCACCGATCATCCCACCGTGTGCCGGAACAAACCCCCAGTGCTTTTATATACCGCCGGACCAGCTGCATACGCTGGATTGGACATTGGACATGCTTGTTGTCAGCAGCGAGAGCCGCATGACGCATGGGGTAGGAGTATAGGATGGAGCGTGTAGGTGTTTGTGAGATGCTTCTTCTTGTTTTCCTTCTGTCTTCATCGGATGGAAAGTGTAGGCGTTTGTGAGATGCCTCTTTTAGGTTTTCGTGCTTCTTTTTACTTTCAGGTTTTTGTGATATGCTTCTTCTTAGTTTCTGTCTGTGATCATCTTCTTTCCTATTCTACTTCTGAGTTTTCTGTTTCTTCTGTTTCTGAGTCTGGCAGTGCGTATATCCTTGATATTTCTTTATTGTATTCCATTTTTTGTTGTGCCAACTTTTCCCAGTGTGTATAATCCTTTCCTAGCTTATTCATAATCCTCTCGATTGTTGTAATCCATGTGTAGCATGGCCTCCCTATTTTCAGTTTGTTGCTGTTCATTCGCAGCGCTTTCTTCAGTAGGTGTGTCGTGTCCCGTCTTTGAACATGTCCCCAGTATTTCATTGCGTATGATTCTATTCTTTTGATTATTGTTCTTCCCTCTAGTAATGTTGACGTTTTCTGCCGTTTTTGTGGTTTTCTTTTGCTAGCAGTTGGATAATGTCCCTTTCAGCTCTTCTCAGGCTTCTTCTGTTGGCCTTTGTCGTTGCTGCGTTTTTGACTCCATATATCATCGTAGGCATTATGATGGTCGTGTATACCTTTTTGGTTAGGCACCATGGTGGTTTGTTGTCCTCAATGAAGGGTAGTAGAGCTCTTGTGACTCTGTAGGCTGTTTTGACTTGGTCCAGGACTGTGGTGAATAGTCGGGGGGGATAGGGGACATCCTTGTGTGACTCCTATATTCTTCATTTTTGATTCCGTCGTCTGTCCAAACCATTGTATTGCAGTGTTTTCGTGTAGGCATGCTTTTGTTATTCTGTTTATTAAGTAGTGCGATACTCCCCTGTTGAGCAAAGTGTTGACTATAGTCTCATGCCTTATAGTATCAAATGCCTTTTGGAGGTCAATTGAGACTATATATAGTTTTGTTCCTTCTTTCCACTTTTCTTCCAGGATCCGTCTGGTGGTGTACATGTGGTCGTCTGTCGATCTACCCTTGATAAATGCCGTTTGATAATCTGGTAGTTCGCCGATGTATTTTTCCATTTCTCTGAGGAGGAATTGTGCGTAGTATTTGTACCCTACACTGCAGAGTGTTATTCTTCTGTAATCGTCCACGTTTTGTGGCGATTTGATTTTAGGGAGCGGTATCTGTATGGTTGTATTCCATTCCTCAGGCAGGGGTGTGGTTTCCGTCCATGCGTTGGTGACGATTTCTAGGATTAGCTGTTTTATGTTGTCCGGTTCATAGTATACTAGTTCGTTATTTATTTTATCTATTCCCGGGGTCGTGTTTCTTTTAGCTCTGGCCATTATTTCTAGTAGTTCGTCTTTTGACGGTGGCTTTCCCAGAGGCCAGTGGTCCATTTCTTGTATTGGTTCTATTTGACTTCTCTCTGCGTTTCCTTCTTCTAGTTTCCTGACCCAATGCTGCTGTGGTATGTATTTTCTTGACTGCGTATTGTTGTTTCTCCTGTATGTTTTGAGGTGTCTAAAAGTTTGGTTTAATCTCTGTCCTGCTGGAGTGGATTCTATGTTTTCGAAGAATTCCCTGCATTTTTTTTTCTGTTCGTGCCTCCTCTCTGTGTCTCTTTTTTCTTTCCACGCTTCTATCATCTTTTTGTCTATGTTTGGTGTATATTGTTTTCCTGTGGCCTTCATTTTCTTTAGTTTTTCGTAATTTCTTTTCGTGTCTTTTCTTGTTGGGCTCATAGGGGATTTGTTCCTTTTCAACGTTTTCCTCGCCGCTATTTTGATTTTTAAACCCACTGTTGACCAATTTAGTTCCTTTCCTGTTAACTGTTTTTCTATCTCCTCCTGGTATTTCTTTTTTATTTCTTCGTCCTGTAGCAGTGAGATGTTCCATGTGTCATTTGCTGTTTTGTTGTATCTTTTTTTTTTATTTTTTTATTATTTTTTTTTTTTATTACTAGTGTTCCATATAATATTTTGTGATCTGTTTTGACGTTTGTTGCTTGTTTTGCCTTAATGTTTTTGACCCTGTCCCTTATTTTTCTATCCACTAGGATATGGTCTATTTGAGAGTTGATGTATCCTTTACTCCAGGTATTAAGGCAGGTTAGGTTCTTGCTCCATGTGTTTCTAACTGTTAGATCGAACAGACGTGCCAAGTTTTTTAGCAAGCTTCCATTTTCGTTTGTCCATGTGTGAAGTAAGGTTTTTCTTATGATATTCTTGTCTTCATGTGTTTGGCCGTCCTTTCCTATATGCGCGTTGAAGTCTCCTAGTATTATTATGTTCATTTTTCTATTCCTATTTCTTCTAGTCTCTTGGATAATCTGTCTGAATAATCGTCCTGCCCGTTTGTCGGAGGGCATATGTACTCCTAGTATGCATATGTTTTCCTTTCCAATTTGTAAGTCTGCCATGGTTATGTTTTCGTTTACTTTTCTTATCTTTATCTGGATAGGGGTGTTCCGTCTTATTGCTCATGCGACTCCTCTGCTGGTTTTTTCTTTGTCCCCTCCACTTAGATGCCATTTGTAGTTTTGAGTAACTGCAGTTTCGTCTATCATGTGTGTCTCTTGTATTCATGCAACGTGTATGTGTTCCATCATAAGAACCTCATCGATTGTTTCTCTTTTTTCTCTCGTTATGCAGCCTCTGACATTCCATGTTGCCAGAATGATGTCATCGTGTTGTAATTATTGACTGTTGGTTCCTCTGTTCTTTGTGATATTTGGTACATGTTTATGTGCGTTGCTTCCTCTAATTCTGGGCGGGGTGTTATAGCCCCAGTTCGAGCGTATGTTTCTTCTGGTTGTTCTGCTTCATGTTTTTCTTGTGCAATAATCACGCTATCGTAGTGATTTCTTTCGTTTCAGTGCTTAGTATATACTATCTCTAGTGGTGTTTTCTCTCTTCCCTGTTGGTTAGTAGGATGGAAGATTATATGCTCTCCTTCTTCTTGATGTACTATTATTGTCCTGTTTTTCATATTTGCTGTTACTGCAATTGTTTCCTGCCTCTCCCCCAAAAACCTTCTCTTCTCAGATCTCGAATGAACGCATTTATTTTTCCCGTATTAGAGTTGTATCTATTGTAACGGGGTGCTAGTTCGTGGATGGATGCCTGCATGAATGGCATGAAATGGTCTAAGTGATTTTCGATATAGTCAGCTACTTGTTTTCGTAGGGTTTTCGTCGCATTGGTATGTGCCTGTGATGTTATATTTTCTCCCTCCAGTTGGTGGCTTAATGCTCCATATAGGCAGTTTCCGTCGCCGTCGATTTTTTTTGTACCAGTAATTGACGTGTTCTCGTTTCAACGTCCTGTATTAGTGTGTCCATTTTATTTGCCTTGTTTTTCAAAACCAATATTAGCTTGCTGTAAGAGAGTCTTTTTATTATGTTATCTGTATCGCGGTAAAATAACTTTTTACAGCGAATTGCAAATGAGAAAGCGGCCCGAGAGAAACCTCCGCACACTCTGTATATTGTTTTGATTTTTGTAGTGCCTAATTCAAACTGCCGTTTTCCAAATGGGAATAAAAATAAGATATTATAAAAGTAAAGTAAAAATAATACTAAAAAATAGAGGGCAAACATAAATAATAAATCATGAATTAATTAAGTAATTAATCAGTCAGTTAAGTTAATTAAAGGTATATCTTATCTTTCTTTCTTGTAGTAGGCTGGTGATGTTTGTTGAATCTATGAAACTCCACTTCATGCGAATTGTTTATTTACACTTTCCAAGAAAGCATTGGGGTTCCAGTGCCAACGCCTAATTTTATATTACTTGACACTGATATATTTATTACCCTGGCACTTCAAGAGGTCTTTCTTGGTACAGACAGGCTTATCGTAACACACCGCACTTACTATTATATTACAGAAAGCCCTGTACTAGAAATAATCAAATATTTATTCCATATAACTTTGTATATTAACTATTTCACTTCACAACACGCAAAAATTTCTTGACCTATCGATGGCCTAAATTTTATATAAATTAGCGGTGTTTAAACATATGTTTTAGAGCTTATTTCGAGAGCGTTCTTCGAAGCGTCTGTTCACTTTGAGAGACTCAACCGAACCCCCTGTGAATAGTTAGATGCACAAAAAATCAATTGATAACTATATTATATTGTTATTTTTATATACTAATAAATATCCATAGCCTTCAAAAATAGCAACACGAGAGTATTTTATATTCCCTTTAAAACCCATTTTGATTTTTATTCCTAGCTTGTTTGGTTTTCGAGCAATTCAGTTTTTTCTATAGGCCGCGCGCAAAAAATTTCAAATAAATGAAAATTCGCGGGCATAAAAAATAAATACAAATTTTGCAATTTTCGTCAATATCGATTTTTTCGAAAACCATGACATATACAAGAAAATTACAAAAAGACCTTTTTGTAGGTAATTAATCTAGCTTTATTTTTTATAATAAGCATTTTTGTTATATCTTCAAAGGTTAACAAGTTATCAGTTATCATAAGGCTTTCTTCACCGAAGGGGTGATTTTTTGGGGGGGTTGCGCGGCACACCCAGAACTGATTTTTGTGGTTTTGTGTGTTTAATCCTTGCACTAACAGTTACGAAAGGAAAATCTCAGATAACATTTTTTGCGAGCTTCTGGTGTATTTTTTACTTGATCGACTGGACTAATGTGTCAATTTTTAAGTATAATTATTGATTTATTTATTTCGCCTTGTCACTGGACTATAATCACTATGACAGTGAAATAGGTCATATTTCTATAATAAATATGATGGGTAGTAACAGTAATTGACAGCTGTGATTAGTAATTAATAGTAAAAATAAAAACTTGAACTTTATAACATTTTAACGACGCATTATTATATTATTGTATTATTATGAAATATGGAATATGATAAAAAAATATTTTAAAATAAGGGACTACGTGACTAACGAAGTGTTACTCTTGCTAACCCATAATAAATTTTTAATTTTTTATATGACCTTCTATATCGTTTTCCAATTTGCAACTTGAACAAAAAATACATTAATTCGGAGGAAGAAAGACGTTTTATTATTGGCTTCTCATTTTAATTAACGTTCAACAATTGGTAGACGTCCGACGAAGTCCGGGACTTTGTCAACAATTTTTTTCTCTACATAATGTGTAGTCCTCACTGTTACAACTTACAAGGCTTTACACGTCTATTCAATATGGATATTTTTCGTAATAAAATAAAGATTGAATAAATTAAAATGGCGTTCAGTGACTTTTCTAGATATTCTAAAAATAAGTGAAGAAACTAGAATTTGGATATTTAGAGCAGGCGACATGGGCGCATCAGTATGGACATTTCGGACGCAGTTTGTTTACTGGAATCAGTTCAGGAGTCACTACCGATTATCAAAATTTATGCTACCAGACGGCAACCTCGTCTGATATTATTTAGAACAATTTTGTTTAGTACAAAAGGAAATATTACATTTTTTCAATGAATTTTTTTATATATATACAGGGTGTAATTAGTTTCATGCCATTAAAAAAACTGGTGGTAGAGAACGACAAGACAAATTAAAAACTTATATAACATGGGGTCTAAAGCTCATAGTTTTGAAGAAAAAAAATAAACAAAAATTTCTAAAATAATTAATAACATAGTTTGAGAACTGCTGGCACACTCTGACATTCGTGCAAATAAGTATGGTGCGCCTAAGAGATCATCGAAAAGCATGCCGACAAAGCAGTTAAAAGCGACCGACACAGGACACCGCCACGTTTTTTGCTTCTTCGCGGCCAAATTATCTTATTACACGTGCTATACTCTCTCTTGTAATATTCTCAAGTAATAATTTCAGCTTGTGTCCTTACTTGGTAAATAACGTACCACACGACGCGACCTACCCGTTCCTTGGTTTTGTCTGTTGCTTTTGTTCTTTTTGAATTTTGTGCCACTTATGTTAAGATTTATTTTATTGACTTATCGTTCAAGTCGTTAGTACTTGGTTACGTAAGACACTACTTCTCGTTCGTGCTTTCTGTGTTACCTTTTGGATTTTGGACCAAGTTTTTCTTTTTGTTTCCTTTATTGAAAACGTTAATTCACAGCTTAGTGTGGTGTTTTAAAACGCAGAACTTGGACATTATGGGAGATTACACTTATCCAGAGCTCGCGGTTATATACTAGGGAGAAAGTGGTGAAAATGCAGCTGGTGCAGAAGAGCTTTAGAAAAATTACAACAACGTATTTTAATGTGCATAGGAAACCATAATAAATGATCCTAATTTACCAAATGTGTTGAACGGAGTGCGTAGGTCCTTAGCTCGACGTGCCGAAATGTGTATACGTGGAGATGGAGGTCATTTCGAACAATTTTTGTGAAAAATTCAAAAGAATTGTTCAGTTATTGGGTGTTACGTATTGTGCATTAAAGGTATGTATATTATTATTAGTATTCGTTACAAAAATCAGATTTTTTTCCTAACTTAAAATACACAACTATTTTCTGTTATCGTATCTCGGGCGTCTAACTGTTCGTTTTCCAATTTCATAAAATAATTACTAATTTTTTAAGCTTTTAACATAATGTTACAAATGTTAATAAACCACTTTTAAATTTTATAAATTCTTATATACGACAATAAAAGCTACAATACCTTTGTTCCAAATTAAGAAACACATGTAAACAAATCCTATTTAAACCCCTGCGGCCATGCTATGCTTGCGTTGTGCTGAAAGAAAAGGAATTATTTAAAACATTTTCATAATTAGTGGTATAAACAGTTCGGTACAATTAATCCCATCAAAGTGCCGAACTTTTACCGGCGGGAACACAAGTGCCCTAGAGAAAAAGTCATATAGGTTTTTTGTTTGTCTAGCCGATCCCTATTACCAGTTTTTTTAATGACATGAAACTAATTACACCCTGTATATTTTGACCGATTTCCAACAAGAAAAGTTAAATTACTTTTTTTCGTAAAGTTGACATTTTCAATGTTATTAATTTCTAGAAATTGAGAAATCGCCAACTTCTCGTTTTTTTTGACGCTCTTAAATGATGTGTGTTTTTGACGGTAAAATTACAATGGCTTATTTTAAGGCATTATTCGACTATCAAAATTCAAATGTTTTTAACTATAATCGAGTATTTTCTACAGAGAATGATAAATTTGTGAAAACACCTAATTATCAATAAGAGTAGATCGTCCACAATACCGACAAAGACTATCGAGCGTGCTGGATTTCGAAAACTAATCACCAACATGTATTATACAGTGATATGTAAATAAAATTGATCATTTCAAAAAGTCAAAATTTTATATTTAATTTTCCGATATTACAGAATTGCAAAAAATCTTGTAAGAATGAACTACGTGGCAAAAATCCCTGTTTTTCTCATTCGCTATGCTCCTTGCACTAGTGGCGGTCCGTAAGGGATGGCAGGGTAGGCAGTGCCCACCCAATTATCTAAGAGCGCCAAGGCCAAGCAGTAGTAAGTTATACAATTTTGACGTTAACTAATTTTAATATAAAAATTATAAAATTTAAAAGTCATTTTTATTTATGATAATATTTTTAATATTTTACTACGTATTAAACCGCCTCCGCCAAGCTCACATACGAATCCACTTAATCTTAATGCCGGGTCACTAGCCGCTAATATTTTATGCGCATAATCCTAGACTCTAACCACTAGTAACCAGGGTGGGCAGAGGACACTGAAATTATGTTATACTACGTCTACCCATATGTTGGCATTTCTTTTCGATCTTACGCCTGCAATACGTATCAAAACTAGACGTATATCGATGCCTTGGATCTTTAGATGATTTATATCTAGGGAGGGCATGCCACGAACAAAGAAAACTTAATAAACTAATGAATACTGAATTTTAAATTATTGAATAGAATATGATCTGACAATATATCAAAATCAAACTGGAAAACGAAATACTGACTAATTAATAAATGTGCTAAAATTGATTAAATCATTAATTCATTTCTTATTCTTATGAGAATGATGAGAATATCAAATAGAATATTAATTGTGTACCTAATTTCTAATTTGTTGCTTGACAAATAATAGAAAAAAAAAGGAAGTTAGTGCGGCAGCAATTATAATTATTATTATCATGATAATAACATTATTTGTAAATGATGAACAAATTCAAATAGATACCGGGCTTTGTAGTTTGTGGGTGGAATGTGGACACTGCCTGCCTCAAACCTTCCCTTTCTTTCACAATGATAATTTCTCGACAAACATCATTTCATTTGCGGAAATATGTGACGTATTTATTACGATTTGTTATTTGCTGTGTTCGTGCAAGTGCCCACCCGCAGCTAAAAGCCACAGGCCGCCACTGCCTTGATCGTATGCTAATCGTGAAGAAAATACTTACTTTTGCAACTTATACCACAAATAACATTAAAACATTTGGGTATTTTATTTGTAAGAAATTTATCATCTGTCAAAATAGGATTTGAGAAATTTTTTAGCAATAGCATAAGAAATAATAAAAATATCTTCTATGATTGGCATTAAATTCTTAATTTAATACGTTGATTTGTTCTCTTAGGATGGACCCCAGCCGATGCAACGATTTTACGACTCGTCATTCAACAATGGAAATATGTTAATATCATAGTTATTGTCACTATTACCTCAAGAGTAATATGTGAAAGTTTCAGATTTTTATCTTAAAAATTGTAGAAATGGTAGAGCTTTTACCGATTTCACCGGAAATCTCTTTATGTTCCGATTTCATATATGTACTATTTCTACATACATTTATTTCTATATTTGAAAATATGATAATCCGATAGTCACGTGTTTCTCGTTTCATTTAAGCCTAGTTGAGCTCAATTTCATTAATTAGTTCAGAAGTTACAACAAATTTAGTGTAGCGCGTCCGAAACCGCGCGAACTTCGCGAGCCCTACTTATGTCACCACGTTCCATTCTCGTGCGTTAAAGAAAGAAATCTGGAGCCTACATTTTTCATCGTACAGAAAACTTGATATACGTTTTTGATGTGAAATTTCCCCCTCTATCGCCTAGTGCTATTAGTTTTTTGATATATATTTATTTATTTTTCGAGTTATTGACCAAGAACCGAATTTCGACCAATATATTCGACTTCTTTAGGGGTCGCCGGCACCTTACAGCTGTAAACTTTTATTATCGTATTCTACACCAACAAAACTACTTATTCTAAAAAATTCAGCCATATAACATTTAGTGACACCTAAAAACCCCTGACGACTGGGTTATAGTGGTAAAGAATCATATAATTGGTAATAATACGACCATTTACCACTGTGACATTTAAGGTTCTTGGAATTGTCTCTTTAACTCTAAGGGTTGCCACTTGCTTGCGAATACGTAAAAACAGTCTAAATCTAAAACATGCTATTCTTGATTTGCGATTTACTCCAGATTCCCAATAATGCGCAAAAATGAACAGTAACTGGTCAACTTCATGTCTGTTCTTGATGCGTCGCGAATGAAGTGCTTACTGCAACGTTAGTGGGGGGAATGAAAGTATCCGTGAAAACAAGAAAGTGTTCGAATACGGATACTTTCCAGACTGCCATTCGGATAGTAGTTTAATACTGGATCCGAATACAACAGTATTCGGATACTACCCAGCTCTGCTATAATGTCCCCTATTCAGTTTATGTGCCCAAAAATCAAATAATGCGGAAGAATACAATGCTGGAGAGCTGCTTTTGGTGATATATTTTTTGGATAACTGAGCTGTACGATGGGCTATCCAGGAAATTCCAATGAACGTCTCCAGACTCACATCTTAAAAGGATCAATACACCATCTGTCTACTTCCCTAACAATCCATGACTCAGAGGCCTATAGAAAGTTAGGAGAAATAGGGCGTTAGCAAGCCCCGTATCTGTGCAATTCTTTTGTCACACCTTTTGCTCAGTTGGGAAAAACCGATATTGTCATCTGTATTCTTCGCTGAATCCCATATTCGCAATTGTCAGTATTGTTACTAGTTACACCACCTCATTTGCTACTTCACAGTCATCTATCAATCCTTAACGTGTCTGGGTGATAATAATTTGGCCGGTCTACAATCATAATTTTTATTTTGTTGTAATTTACACTCAAACCTAATCAGAGGCTATTCAACAAAATTGGATTTTGATAACCGTAATGATATAACTGGTTTAGTTTCCGAGGTTGTCGAGGAAATCAGAAAATAAACCATTATAAACAAATTAATAAATAAATCATTATTGTTACTTCATTTTGGTTACTCTAACGACTAACCATTAACGTGAAAGTGCGAAAACCTAGACTCCGTTTACGTAAATAAGCCTCACACTTACTTAATGTAAATCAAAAATTGGACTTTCGAAACAAGTTTCCTTTAATTTTAAAATTGACACGACAAATATCTAAAAATAATATTTGTTTTCATTTTAACAAACGCCTAAAGTAGTCTCAAAATATTGAGACCGCACGATTAGTACAAATGTGATTTGTCATTTTTTACTTCCGTTACATAATTCGGTTGGTGGTAATATTTTAGTACAATTTTACATTTCCTCTTCATAAATCTCTAGAAACCTGTAACGGCCGGTTTTACAATCGCAAGTTAACTTTCATGTTAGTTGACTTTTACTTGCAGGTTAACTATAACTTTACCGACACATGCGTTTTTCAATGTAAAGTTAAGTGATAATTTGTAAACGAGAGGTTGTGAATAAAATTTATAATGTTGGTACTGGAAAAATGGGTAATATACATAAAATGTATTAATTTTGATCCAAAGTCACGTCACCTGCTATCAAATATAAATGTCAGAAGCAATTTATGAGTTAGTGGTCTATTACTAAGTAAGTAGGTAGTATTTAGTCTCGATCTATTTAAAAAATCTCTTCCATCGTATTCTTCGAAAAAGTTAGGTCTATACAGGATTACCTTGACTACTCATCACTGCTATATGCATTTACTTCGTACATATCCATTTTTAGGCAAAATATCAAAAAATTATTTTGTGACAGTTATTTTATAGGTTATAAATTGCCAGTAAACTGCCAACTTCTAGTTAACCCACACCTCATCTGCTAGTAAAGTTAACTACTAGATAACTACCACATCGAAAATGACCAGATATTGTAAAACCCAATTTCTGTAATAACCTGAAAGTTAACTCTGACTGGAAGTTAATTAGCGATTGTAAAACCGGCTGTAAAAGTTATAATTTTACAATATCAGTTACTAAAACACACGCATTTCAAAAGTTACATTGCAATGATCTGCAGAGAAATTAATCATAAAACCACGATAAACAAAAAGGAGTAGCATACTCTTCTCTATATAATATGTCCCGTGAAAGTCTTACTTTTTCTGCTTTTCTAGACAGCTAAAGCAGAGCATTTCTTCTCTGTATTCTCCATGCGCTAAACACTATAAATCGATGATGTAGCGTACAAATGTTGTAAGTACAATTTTGAGTAAAATTGAGTTAAGAACATAGGAAGTTACATTCGTAGGTAATAATTCAATGTGCACACATGTGATAACTGTTTATTCAGATTTATGGCTCATGGCGTCATCTACCGTTTGTTGTAAGTACATCAAATTCAGAATATTCATACACACTCAGTTACCACATTTGTGTTTCATATGTTTTTTGGATAGAATGAGGTAAGGGTACACTTAACACATTTGTGTTGTTAAATTGCGAGGTTATGAAGTAAAGGTCCAATGGTTAAAAATAAGGTGGCTGAGATTTGAAAAGGACGATCCTCTTTTGATAAAATATAAATATGACCTGAACGATGAGAACTTCTTACTGATTGACGTTACTGAAAAAAAAGAACCAAGAGGAAGAGGAAGAAGGACAAAAGAAAGGAGGCTAAGAGAGAGAACTCTGGATTGGACCTCACTTGAATTGTCTAAAAAATATACACAAAGATTATCAGTCTCGGATAAGAAGAAAGAAGATCTATCACTTCTGCGTGCCGGTATTATACCCAAAAACTACAGCCATTACATCAATGACATTCCTTCAACTTCCCGAGCACTGCCACCAGATGATGACGAATGGTTATTATTATTATTATTTTGACATCCAGAAGTTCTGATTTTTTCGTTTCCTATTTTCTATCAATTATTTTTTGAATAATAAATAAATAAAAAGTTGCATCATTTTTCAATTATTCTCTTGACATATATAGTTCCCATTTTCACTTACATACTTACATTACATAGGATTTTTATGACGTCACATTCAATATGCCATGCACAAATGTGTTAAGTACAAAAGAAGATTTTTTTTATTGTGTCCAAATAAAAAATAATCACAAATTTTATTTATCAGTTTGAAATAAAAACACATCGAAGAACACTACATTATCATTAAAAAGTGACTGCGAAATTCGTTGATTGGATGATAATAATTGATGTAAATTTTACACCACATTTTCTCGAAAGTGTAATTTTTACACTTACAATATATGTGCGCTAGACCATTGAAATAAACCTCGTATTCCAAGACCAATAACACCCAAAAAGTTTGTTGTATGCAAACTAACAGTCATTCTTATAGGTAGATTCAGAAAGGTAATGAGGTGCTCTGTTTAAAATTATAAGATGGTCCCTGTCAGCGTTTCCTTGTAGTGTGAATTATTTCAAAGTCTACTATTTATACAAACCCCAACTGAAAGGCATTTGAGAAATATCTTCAAATGTGGAAATATAAGAATTTCGGTAAAATTGCCTATACAGGAGTGTTTCCATGTAAAAGCCGAAAGAAAAAAGTTAGAAATTATGTCATACCCCAGCCACTTATTATCAGCTTATGCTAAATCAAGCACCTGCTCGATCGGTTAACTCTTTATTTATTTATTCAACATATGCGAGGAAAAATCTTTTTTTCTTTCCATTTTTAGAGAATTCAAAAAACTTTGAAAAATGAGGTTAGAATTCACATTAAGACTCCAAAATTTGGATACATGTTATTGAGAGGTTGGACAACAAGAATTTTCAAGTGCCTTACCCATAACTCCCCTCTGTGCCACATCACATATTAGCTGCATTCTGAACCCTATACTGAGTCAAACCCCTATTTGTCCGGGCACGGGTGGGGGTTATGAGTGAGGCACTTGAAAATTCTCGTTGCTCAACCTCTTAACAACATTTATCCAAATTTTGGAGTCTTTATGTGCATATCAATTTTTTAAAAATCCGAAGAGTTAACTGATCGAGCAGGTGCTTGATTTGACGTGAGGATAATAAATCCTACAAAATTACACCAATTTCAAGTGGTTGGGGTATGACAATTTCTAACTTTTTTCTTTTGGCTTTTACATGGAATCCTCCTGTATGGCAAGCAGGCAATTTTACCCATTTGAAGATATTTCACAAATGCCTTCAAGTCGGTCTGTGACTGATAGTTTGCTTGCAACAAATGGGTGTTACTGGCTCTTAGAATATCAAGGATGTTCTAACCCACTGCGTTTCAAGCGAGCAACTGTAGGGATCGCTCCAACGACTAGCGCAGCCACTGCAGCTACCATATGTCAAAAATTTCGGAGCACAGAAAGTAAACATTACGAGTGCAGTGAAACAAAACTCATATCTTAATAGAAAAAAAAGTGATGTGAGATATAAAGGAATATACACGAAAGAGAAACAAATAGCGAATAAATTACGGCTACGTGAAATGGGAAAAAATCTGCGAAAAGTTTATGACAGTTCTCACCTTTTTACTATACAAATCCAATGGCCGATCAAAAACAAAAAAATCCGAAAAAAAACTTCAGCTTTCTAGCGTTCATTTCGTCAAAATTCTTCTGTTAAAACCTAACGGATTTTCCATTTCAAAAATACTCATCCTCAAGTTCCCATAAGACGCCACGTTAAAAAGTCGACATCATTCGCATTTTTCATTCTCACAGCCGTTATTAGAAGTGATTCCCGGTGTTAAATATATTTGGGTTAGAACATCTTTAACTTAAATCTTTCCTCAATATGCCACAAAACACCAGAACCGCGTGCCGATATCCAAGCGCACGTTTCTTTATCAACTTGAATAACTGAGTACAATCTGTTCTCTTAAAGCATTCACCAATTGAAAATCTTGTTCCTCAGTTGATATCCTTTGTTGGCTTGATCCATAATCGTGCAGATTATTCTCCACTTTTTTCAAAGGTTAAATACCGAATTATTGTTAATGTTATAATAACACATTACAATTTGTCTCATTAAGCAACCACCCTCTGCTTTATGAATAGCACCAGCTTTAAATAACTTATATAGGTCATTGATTTTTACACACTTGCAATATATTTTGATAAATAAATGACAACGACACAAATATTAAAGCTGGATGTACACTACAAAATTTTAGCGAAAATGCGATATAAGACTTGTCCCATTATTTATTATCCACGACGGCACATACAAATAAAAAACGGCATGGATGATTTTTCAAAATTTTTCTTCGGTAACGAATAATTTTTGCTACGTACAAGATAAACAAGTTCTATTTCTCAATTATTACTTATCTGATTTTATAAAAGGCACAAAAAGATATGGAGAATCAAATCCTTTATCCTCCATGAATATGCACCACTATTCAAGCAAACTATTTGCAACTTCTGCAATCTATATTGCCTATAAATGACATTTCTATACTAAAGTTGAGATATTATAAGGGACTTCAATAATCTTAATTTAGTAGTTTTTGGTAGGATATATTTAAATGCATATAGAGATTTCAGCTTTGCATAACATTTTTGTGGCAGTTTGGTAATATGACCTTGAAAAATTAAATGTCTATCAAAAATTATTTCCAGACTCTTGGCGGATTAAACTTTACTTGAATATTCATGTATAGAATTTATAAGTATTTTTGTTAGCGATTGCCTGACCTACGTCAGCTGGGTTATACAAAGTATACATTTGATTGCTATCTGCATACAGATGGAATGTACAGAATTTTATTTTCTCACGTACATCAAACATAAAGAACACAAATAGAATGGGGTCCCTGAGTGACCCTTGAGGCACCCCTGATTTATTTATTTATTTAAGTATTTGAATACAACCACCCAACAGGTAACCAATTACAGGGTGGGAACATTACAATAGAGCATACGAAACAGTAAAATAAACTAAAAACTAATTAAGCTAATTAAACTATCACGACATAAAACATTGCAATGATATACAAATATTATAATAAAATAGAGATATAAAGTTAATTATAAAAAAAGTACAAAAAGATAACGCTATAAATCATAAATTAAGTTGTTTAATAGAATTAATACTACAGTTAAATATATGAAGCTGATCTTGCTGTAGATTCTAATTTTTACACATGAAATATAAAGGTGAAAATTTTAGTAAGTTAGTTCGAGGGGCAGGAAGATAGAAAGTATCACGATTCCGACTTGGTATACGAGGTATACGAAAATTTATTTGTTCTAAAATGAGAGGGCAATCAAACATGTTATGCATAATTTTATAAAGGAAGACTATTGAATGTATTATTCTTCTATTTTCCAAGTTAGACATGTGAAATCTGTCCAGCATAATATTTTGCGAATAACTAGTTATTGGGTAGGTACCATCTTCAACAAAGCACAAATACTTAACAAAACGGCGCTGAACATTCTCAACATTATTTATGTAAATAGCATATCCTGGAGACCATATCAACGAGCAGTATTTCAATTTTAATCTTACAAATGAATAGTACAACAACTTCATAATATCAGTGTTGCTGAACTCTTTACAGTTTCTTATTATAAAACCTAAACTTTTTAAAGCTGACGTGATGGTGAAAGTAATATGCTTCTTAAAACTGAGGCACTTATCAAAAATAACTCCAATATCCTATATTGTATCAGGTCTCTGCAATATTTGACCATTTATATGATAGTTGTAATAGATGGGATGACGCATTTTAGAAAAGGTGAGTATGTTATACTTGGATATATTAAGAGGAAAACAATTGGATAGGCACCATTCATTAACGATATTCAGGTTAATTTGAATCATTTTCGTTTTCTATTACGCAATATATTTTCATATCATCAGCATATAAGAGGTTCTCTACATTGAGATTAGCTACAATATCATTTATTAAAACAACAAACATAAGTGGGCCCAGTACAGAACCCTGGGGAACACCGGAAGTGGCCAGAACGTCAAACGACCTGTGACCACGGTATTCCACATACTGACGCCTGTTCTTTAGATATGAAGAGAAGAACTCTAATTGCATCACTGACAACCCAAACTTACTCAATTTCTCTAATAGAATACCAGGCGGTCGAACGCTTTGGAGAAATCCATGTAAACGATATCAATATGCTTGTTCACGTCCAGTTCCTTGGAAATGTATTGCGTGATACATGCGAAGTTAGTTTCAGTGGATCTACCGGGAACAAAGCCATGTTGATTAGATATAATTTGGCCATGTACGTGATTAGATGTGACACCTTTCCTGAGGCTTCAATGTTTTTCCTACATAATTTCACCTGCTGAGATCTTCTAGATAAATAACTTCTGCATCAATGTACCGACTCAATTTATAAGTAGGTAATAGTAGTACCCAATGATAGTTCATGATGTAAACAGTTAAAGGCCTTTATGTAATCCAACATTACGGTAGTTAATCAATGGTCTTTAAAAAGTCATCTGTCATGTGTGGTAACAAGGCTGTGACGGGTTCGTAAGCCCGAATGTTAAACAAGAATATTTTTAAAGACTATGGATAATGTGAATGCATATCAGCATTTGGTCGTTGACACATAAAATAATAAAATTATCGATTCTGCCACATGAAATTAATATTAAGTAATTATTATCCAGGTTATTTAAGATAACTTTTTGATTTATTACGGAAACATAATAATTATTTTAATCCTAGAAATGTTATATGCAATTCTTTCTAAAATTACATCATCAAAACTGATTTTATCGCAAACATCTGCAATAAAAATTGATAACATATTCGCCTGTTTACTTTTAAAGAGGACGAATTTACCATAACAAAAGTGATGTGATAAATCAAAAAAATAATTATACTTTTATCTATTTAAGTCAATAATAAACATATATCTTGAATTGTAGTTTATTAAATAAAAATATTTTTTGCTTTATATTTGCACAGCAGTTGATAAATCTATGACCATGGCAGTGTTTATGTTTCGATGTAGACGAAGGGCTCCCACTGACTGGCAAAGTAATTATTCATAACCATAATACTACCAAAAAGAGATAATGATATGTACTCGTGCAGAATTCTCTTTACCGCAGTCTAAGCCATGACGCATCAACTGGTGAAGCGGTGAGGCCAGGCTAATGTATACACCTCCACCATGACCAACTTCATAATCAGAAATCAGGAGCTACCAACTCGAACTCGAACTCGAAGATATACCATAGTCGCCAAATTGGAAGAAGCCGCCTAGCGCAGATTAAGTCCCATCCGATCTTTCTAAAACTGTACGTCACTGCGCTACTGGTCAAAACTGATATACAACACCTGCGTGCGCATGCATTTGGTATTGAAAGAACTCATACATTATCTGGAATGACATTACGCGTTTATATATAGAGAACTCCATAAAAAAGTGACCAAAAAATTATTCTGAACATTTTTGTATTATGAAAATTGATAAATTTAATTTTTCCATAATATTTGCGGGTATCATTGTTACAAGTTTTTGTTCAATTTCACATGTTTGTCAATCAGGCGTCAGTTAGTTTAGTTCAAATCTTGCAAGTCAATTTTTCACCACTTCCAATTGATCTATTGCCTTGAAATTTTGCACACATATGTAGTATAGATCCAATGTATTTTAGAATCAATAGAAAATGGACTAAGCCAAAAGTCGTGTTTGCATCTTCGGCGACTAGGGCAAAAATTGATTGCGAAGTTGGCTACACTTTTGGTGAAATGCTAGTTTCTTAGGCTGTTTGCATTTTAATTTGCTACAACCTTTTATTCAACTGCACATCTCTGTCAGTCAATTTAGGTCTCCATTTAGGTCAAATCCTGCAAATCAATTCTGAACAACTTTTGCGTGAGAAAAAAAATAGATCAA